>CM022302.1:409854860-410560573 GCA_011799875.1 Thinopyrum elongatum | reverse complement strand
GAAACACGAGGGAAATCACGATAGGAAGACTCAAGAACAAGTCCAATCTCACATCCACTAGACAATCAAACACACCAGATCACAAGGTACATGAACAACAAAGGGAAAGATACAAGGTAGAGTTCATATCCAAGATGAGGTCTTGATGATATCCTAGACGGATCTTCCCGTGAGGGGGCTTGACGATATCCCGCAGGATCTTCTCACATGGAGGTCTTGAACTCCATGGGAATGGTAGTCTCTCTCTCTCTCTCAAGAGTAGAGATAGGTAGGAGCAAAGCTCACATACAAATGAGCTATCATATTTGCTAACCGTAGAATGGAGGAGGGGGATGAGTATATATAGTGGTAGCCACGAAGGGTTAAGTGAGGGGCGAAAGGGTACATGGGCTTCGGCCCGAGTGTCTGCGCGTAGGCAGGGCTGGAAGTTCCGGGGACGGCCGGAAGGTCCGGGCTCCGGAGGTTCCGGGCGAAGGTCCGGGCAGGGTCCGGGCTATCCAGAGAGTTGGCACACTCTTGGACGGCTTCGGTGCAGCAGCGCCGGAAGTTCCGAGATGGCCGGTGGATTCGGTGGCCGGAAGTTCCGGGCAGCGGTCGGAAGTTCCGGGCTTTCCGAGAGCTTGTCCATGCTTCTTATTCCTTATCTTCCAGGATTCTCTCGCGGATGGTGTAGTTGTACACTTGTGCTCGCACTCCTCTTCATCGTTCGTGGTGCTCCGATAATACCTATGCATGCACACGGAAGAAGTGTCAAGTAGTATACCATCCTCGAAGGGGTCAAGTGAGCACGTGTAAAGGAGATGATTCACCTTTATGTATGTGAAATAGATGTCGCACGTGTCACTTGCCGAACGGACTCTTGACATGGTGATGTCCATAGGATGCTCCGCATCATCTCCTCCCCCTTGGGAAAGATCCGACCTCGGATCGAAAACCAAATCACCTTGGGAAAGAGATGGCTTCGCCGTGTAGAAGTGGACGATCACCAAGTACTCGTCATCTTGAAGCTTGAAATGGGCACTCTCCAATGTTGTGCCATCTTGTGATTCCTTCAAAAGGAGGAAGGACAAAAAACACTTGGAAAAACAAATTTGGTTAGCGTTAGTGCAAAACCAAGCATTCAAGAGGTGATTCACCCAACAAGTGTCGTCATCATGCAAAGCATATGGTGTGACAAAGGATTGTGACATGGCATGTAAGCATATCAATCGAGCACAAGCCAAGATATCATGGAAACAAGCATATAAATGTGAGGTAGTGATGCATATATGTGTGTCAAGATAATAAGCATCTACCTCATGGTCATAGAAATCATGCATAAAGCGCTCGACAAATGGTTGATGGTAGGCATAAGAATCATTCACAACACCAAAGAAGATGATATGTCTAAACACATGTGTCAAGTGCAAGACAATCCAAGCATAACATGCATAGGGTGTAGTGAATATAGTGTGGCACTCAACACAATAGAAAGAGCAATTGTTCATCATGTGTGAGGCAATCAAGTCAATCATGTGACAAGCAATGGGACATGGGATATGTGAAGAAATGATATTGGTGCAACCAACCTTATGATAGTAGCAAGTAATCCAAGAATTGGATGCAACACACAAGGTATATATGTCCTGAGGAATGGAAATGTGAAAATGGCAAGTCGAAGCAAGATCTCTAACATGTGCGCAATCAAGTAGTCCAAGATGACCAATAAGTCTCATGGTGCAAGCAACACAAGTAGTATGATCCGGAATATCCATGCTCAAGAAAGATGTCATCTTGAAGGCGTGTCCTTGTGCATCCTTCACAATGCCGAAGCGCAAGAAAATGTGGTGTAGAAGCGAGTCATGGTAGAATGTATGAGGCTCGCTCTCAAGAGCTCGAATGGTCAACTCATGTGAAGTGGAAGTCGACACGAAGTCCAAGTTTCCTACACATGCACACAACAAAACAAAGAACGTATGCGCATGGTAGATAAACACATCATCCATCATGATGGTTCTCTTCTTTTGCACATAACCATTAGTAGCAAAAGTGCATGAATAATATGATGCAACAATCTTTATGTTCATGGCACGATGCATATGGTGTGAAGAAGGAAGACAAGCATGCTTCACAAGAAATATGTCAAAATCTCCAAATATATGCGAGAATGCTATGGGGGCAATCTCATTAGCAAGACTAAAAACATTGTTGCACTAAATACATGTCAAATTATCTAGCATGATAGAGGCAACACATGGAGATATATGACAAGAAGCAATAACAATCATGTGCAAAGCATGTAGATGGTTGTCATCAACCGCATGAACCGAGCAAGTATGAATCATGGGTGATGCACTACACAAAGCAAGCATAGTAATCATGTCGTGCAAACTAGTGGAGCGAAGATGCAACACACTAGAGGAAATCATGGCAATCATGTCATGTGAGCAAATGGTAGATATAGGCAATGCACATGACATATCGCAAGCACGAGCACAAAGCAAGATCATAGTATCATCGTAGGAATGGGGCATAAATGGAACATGGCAATAACAAGCAATATCTCCACCAAGCTTGCAAGTACACATACAAGTATGAGAATCAAGCATCATGTGCAATGCAAAGCATGGGTCACAAGTGCATGGTAAAGACATAGTAATGTGCATATCATGCAAAGTGAACATGGCAATATGTGCAAAGGATATATAATGGACAATGAGCCATAACCATGTGAGGGCCATGTAGAAGAAATGCACGAAGTTGTTGTGCGAAGAGAGCGGTGGGAAAGACAATCCATGGGATCCCAAGTCATCGTTGCTCTCTAGAGCTCGTTTTGTCAACTCATGGGATTGCGAGGTTGACAAGCATTTACTACACAACAAATACACAAGCGAAAGAAATTGTGTGTGTGGTAAATGTACACATCATCCATCATGATGTGTATGTGCGCGTGTGAGTTAGCACAAGATAAGCGATGCTCAAAGAAATTTGAAGCATGGTATAAGAACATGTCATCCATCATGAAAGAATAGTTGTTATGTATGACATGATGGGGACACAAATTGAGCATACAATTATAGGGCACATCAATAGCATTTTCATTCATGGGGAGCATATTGTGCACACGAGTATTTGGATCATGCAATGGATGGGAGTGACCAAAATCTCCTAACATGTATGAGGAAACTATGGGGGGTACATGGGCTTCGGCACGGGGAGTGTATGATGCGTAGGCAGGGAGACTGGAGTTCCGGGGACGGCCGGAAGGTCCGGGATCGGAGTTCCGGGGAAGGTCGGGCAGGGGTCCGGGCTATCAGCAGAGAGTTGGCCACTCGTTGGAGCTTCGTGCAAGGGGGTGCAGGCGAGAGAAGTTCGGGCATGAGAGCGGTGGATTCGGTGTGCCGGAAGTTGGGGCATGCAGGTCGGAAGAGTTCACGGGCTTTACGAGAGCTTGTCCATGCTTATATTTGCCTTACTTCCAGGATTTTCTCTCGGAGGGTGTTAGTTGTACACTTGTGCTCGCACTCCTCTCATAGTTCTGGGTGCTCCGATAAACCTATGCATGCCACAGGAGAAGGTCAAGTAGTATACCATCCTCGAAGGGGTCAAGTGAGCACGTGTAAGAGAATTCACCTTTTGTGATGTGAAAAGAGATGTCGCACAGTGTCACTTGCCGATAACGGACTTTGACATGGTGATTGTCCATAGGATTGTCCGCATACATCCTCCCACCTGGGAAAGAGTCGACCTGGATCGAAAACCAAATCACCATGAGGAAAGAGATGGCTTAGCGCCGTGTGTAGAAGTGGAACGATCACCAAATATCGTCATCTCCTGAAGGCTTGAATGGGCAACTCTCCAATGTTGTGCATCTGTGATTCCTTAACAAGAGAGGTCTAGGGGAGAGGAAAAAAACCAAAAAAACACTTGGAAAAACAATTTTAGGTTAGGTAGTGCAAAACCAAGCTTCAAGAGGTGATTCAACCAAACAAGGTCGTCATCATGCCAATGCAATGGTGTGGACAAAGGATTGTGACATGGCATGTAAGCATATCAATTCGAGCACAAAGGCAAGAAATATCATGGAAAACAGCATTAAATGTGAGGTAAGTGATGCAATATGTGTGGCAGATAATAAGCATCTACATCAATGGTCATAGAAATCATGCGATAAAGCGTCGACAAATGGTTTTTGTGGTAGGCTAAGATCATTCAACAACACCAAAGAAGAGGATGTAGGTACAACATGTGTCAAGTGAAGACAATCCAAGATAACCTGCATTAGGGTGTCGTGAATATAGTGTGGCACTCAAAACCACATTAGAAAGAGCAAATTGTTCATCAGGGGTGTAGGCAATCAAGTCAATCATCATGTGACACAAGCAAATGGGACATGGGATATGTGTAAGAAACTGATATGGTGCAACCAAACTTGATGTAGAGGCAAGTGAGTAATCAAGAATTGGATGCAACACACAACTGGATATATGTTCCTGAGGAATGGAAGAAAATGGCAAGTCGAAGCAAGATCTCAACATGTGCCGCAATCAAGTAGTCCAAGATGCAATAAGTCTCATGGTGCAAGCAACACAGTAGTATGATCCGGAATATCCAGCTCAAGAAAAGATGTCATCTTGAGGGTGTCCTTGTGATCCTTCACAAGACCGAAGACGCAGGAAACTGTGGTGTAGAAGCGAGTCACGGTAGAATGTATTGAGGCCGCTCTCAAGAGCTCGAATGGTTAATCAGTGAAGGGAATCGACACCGAAGTCCAAGTTTCTACACATGCACACAACAAAACACACAGAACGTATGCGCATGTAGATAAAC
Organism: Thinopyrum elongatum; assembly: GCA_011799875.1. Taxonomy (NCBI): domain Eukaryota; kingdom Viridiplantae; phylum Streptophyta; class Magnoliopsida; order Poales; family Poaceae; genus Thinopyrum; species Thinopyrum elongatum. The sequence continues at coordinate 410,555,764 of CM022302.1, read as the reverse complement.
ACACGATCATACATGATGGTTCTCTTCCTTTTGCACACTAACCATTAGTAGCAAAAGTGCATTGAATATGATTGCAACAAATTTTTTTTTTCTTTATGTTCATGCACGAGCATATGTGTGAAGGAAAGGAAGAAAGGCATGATTCAAAGAATTGTCAACAAATTCCAAATATATGCGAGAATGTATGGGGGAGGCAATTCATTAGCAAGACTAATAAAACATTGTTGCACTACAATAATGGTCAATATCTAGCATGATAGGGCAACACATGGAGATTATATGACAAGAAGTTAATAAACATCATGTGCAAAGCACTTGAGATGGTTGTCATCAACCGTCATGAACCGAGACAGTATGAATTCATGGGGTGATGCACTACACAAAAGCAAGATAGTAAGTTCATGTCGTGCAATAGTGGATGCGAAAGATTGAAACACTTAGAGGAAATCATGGGCAATCATGGTCAGTGAGCAAATGGTAGTTAGATATAGCAAGTGACACATGACCAGATCGCACAGCACGAGCACAAGCAAGATTCATAGTACATCGTAGGAATGGGGCAAAATGTAAATGGAACATGGCATAAAACAAGCAATATCTCCACAAGCTTGCAAGTACACACTACAAGTATGAGAATCAAGCATCATGTGCAATGCAAGCATGGGTACAGTTGCATGGTAAAGACATAGAATGTGCATATTCATGCCCACCAAAGTGAACATGGAATATGTGCAAGGATAGTATAGGGACAATGGCCATAACATGTGAGGGCCTTTGTAGAAGAAATGCACGACAGTTTGTTGTGCGAAGAGAGCGGTGGGGAAAGACAATCCAGGATCCCAATCATCGTTGCTCTCTAGAGCTCGTTGTCAAATCATGGGATTGCGAGGTTGACAAGCATTTACTACACACACAATACACAAGCAAGAAAGAAATTGGGTGTGGTCAATGTAACATCATCCATATGGATGTGTATGTGCGCGTGTGAGTTAGCCAAGATAAGCGAGCTCAAAGAAAATTTGCAGCATGGATCAGAATCATGTCATCCATCATGAAGAATAGTTGTATGTATGACATGCATGGGGGACACACAATATGAGCATACATTATAGGGCACATCAATAGCATTTTCATTTCATGGGGAGATATTGTGCACACGAGTATTGGACTATGCAATGGATGGGGGACAAAATCTCTAACATGTATGAGGAAATATGGGGTCTACTCAGCAGCATATCGGAAACATCATATGGTGAAAATGGACAACATCCAAAACAATGCATATCCGAGATATTGGTCATGGCATGCTTATGAGATAAAGGATGAAAGGGAGCATCATACAATATCATCAACAAGAGAAAAAAATGCCCAAATTAACCTGGGCTTGTCATGTATGCCATATGTGCAAATTGGGTTATTTAAGGCATATGCATAGTCATACGATGAGATTGCAGAATAAGGACATTGTGGTTGATCTCCTGCATAGCATATGACAAGTGAAGCTGATGTCAAACATGATGATTGTGACCAAGAGATGTTATCAACAATGAAAACCATATGCTAACAGTGGCATGAAACTAATAGATCCCATGGCAATCATCATACTCATTCATAATGGCTAAATCATACGCATGGAAAGTCCGCATAGCAGTGAAGATGGTAAAGGTTGATCAAATCATGCAAGCAATCAATGTCAAGAATGTTCCATAGTGGATAGAGCATCACCTTCACCTATGTTACCCTTTGTCATCCATCATGTGGGGGGGGACCGGTCGCAAAGACCAAATGGTGCGTCATCATCATCAACATTGAGGAACCATGTTGGGGGGTTCATCATATCCACCAGGCCATCGTTTATCCATAGGAAGGACGAAGTCGTCGAGAATCTAGGCGCGGTCGATCATTATGGGACCTAAAAGCTACCAAAAGGAGAAGACACATAGAGGTAGAGGTTAAGTCGTTAGAGTCAAAATGTAACAGACCTATCAACTTTACACTCTCTCTCTATTGTGTGGCTCAACTCACTCCCTCAAAATCGGTGCACTCAAAGTTGAATAGTGGTGGAGTCATCATCTCACTCAAGGTGGTGGGGGGTTGTGGCTATCTCACATGGGAATTGGGGCAATCGTCGATATGGGGCTAGTGGTGAAGTCACTCTCACTCTCAATATGGTGGCACAAGTTATCATACGTCACCGTGGTCGAAGGGAAAATACCATGCTAACCATCTCATCAATATCGCCGTGGATGAAGGGCGAAGATGCAACATAACACTCTCGCGCGGATGAAGGCCACAAGAGTGACATTACAGTCTGCTCCACAAGATGGAAGCATCATCCTTGCTCGCCACCTTGTCGCTCGCTCCAAAGCTTGTTCCTCGAAGATCTCCGTAGTCGTAGTCATCGCCGCACCATCTAAAAAAGAGTCGTGGTAGATTCGGCATCATCAATGACAAAGAGGGATGGCGGTGAAGACGAACTTGGGAGCATCGTCTGGGCTCGTCGGGCTTGGACATATTGGTGGTACTACCTCATGCTCTGCTCTCACTGGAGCTTGGGCGTCGCGAAGTGGAGTTGGGGTGAAGAAGTTGCTTCATGTGTTTCTTGTTCCGCCTGAGAGCACCAATGTAGAAGGCGTCGAGGGACTTGTAGTTCTCGAGGAAGATAGTCTTGGGATGTCGTTGTCAATCCCATCATGAAGTGAGAACTTCATCGAAATGGGTCATCCATGCGGCTCGTTGCAAGGCATTCTCATCTCCTTGAAGTACGCGTCGATGGACTTGGGATCCTTGGATGGTGTTCTACAATTGGGGTTTCGTTAGAAGTTGTTCCGTGTAGGTGGAGGCATGAACTCTCGCGTGCATAGTCTTCTTCGTCTTGGGCCCAACTCATGTCGGAGTCTCTCCGAGGTGTGTGAAGCCACATGTCGACGCGTAGTCGGGAAGTTCCTTGTGGCGCACTTCACTTGATCTTAGAGGGAACTTGATGTAGTTGAGGTAGTCGTCCATCAGGCGCTCCCACTCGAGATACTCCTCGGGTTCTTGAGGTCCCATAGAAAGGAATCTTGTGGTCGGTGTCAAGGTCGTAGTAGCTCATGGAAGTCAACGGACTTGAGCTTGGGGAGTTCTCTTGAGCATAGCAGCTTGTGAGGGCTGTGTTGGCGAAGATCACATATATCCGAAGGCAAAGATGCCTTGAAGGCGCTTGGTGAAGACTGCCAAGGTAGATGTGAAGTCGTGAGTGGTGGTTGGTGTTGAGCTCTGAACTTCATGATCTCGTTGGTGATGGTGTCGATGCCGATGTGATCTTGCTGGAGTGTAGCTCGAAGCATTGTTGCCTTGAGCGTCTTCTCGAAGATGAGGAAGACCGCTGTGGCCTGATGAGGGCGTTTGATCTCTTCCATGAGCATCCATTCTTGGGTCCAAGGTGTTTTTATGGCATGGAACTCGTCGTTGTTGTGTAGCCGAAGGAGGTGTGCTTTGCCTATCCATACCAGACCGAGAAGAGTGAGAGGGAAATGAGATAAACAATACCAAGCTAGCTTTCCCCAAGTTGAGGATGATCTTGTTTCACTAATGTGAAATGAAAGAATGTGGAATTGGTACCGGACTGTTTCTCACACCTATCAAGTAAAGCGTATTGGAGTAGCTTGGTGAGGATGGGGCACAAAATTTGATGAAATGTTAGCAAGAGTCAATGTTGAAAGATTCACAAATTCGCAAATGAAACAAGTAGACCAATAGCAATATGTGGCACACGGAAACACACACACGGATAGATAAATGGGGGTCGTGCAGCCAAGGAATGAGCACAAAATGGGGAATCCAGGGAAAAATGCTCGTGTGTTGCACAACTCAAGAGAGACGCTTAGAACGATTGCTCAATAGGCGGATACGACACTTTTGCACAAATAAGAAGCAAAATGTATAAATTTTCTATCCCAAGTATGCTATTATGTATGGTCCCGGTGTTTCGCACCGATGATCCAAGATGATCATATGGTAGTATGATAGCAATGTGGCGATGCTAGGCTATTGCTTACAAGCTCTTTGTTTTTCTGTTGAAAAGCTTATTCTTTTTCTTTATATGGCACGATGCACAAACCAAGATAGCAATTGGTAGAGGCGGGAGGGAACAATCTGTGACATAAGAGATGATATGATGATCCAAGATGATACAATATGATCTGGTATATGTAGACAATGGAGGGTGTAGAACGAGTGATCACTAATGTGCACAAGAAGTAACATTGCGGCAACTACTCAAATGGCTAGTCTCGATAGGAAGTGACGCAAAATGGCCTAGGGTGTTAACAATGCAATGGCAAGAATGGAATGTAAATGAGATACCAAGATACCAAGATGATATAGAGGGTACCGCTCAATGGTGATGATGAGGGGGCTGTTGGTTCTTGATGTAGACCCATCCCTAATTAGCCCAAAACCTTAGGAAACGGAAAAAAAACCGCAAACTCAAAATCTGAAGGCAAAGTGTCAAATGGTGTGTAGCGGAATGCGGTGGTGGTTGCGGAAGTATTGGTGGAAACCCAGGCAAAATGGGTTAGGTTGCGAAATGTATGGTGGGGCTACACACATTGTAGGAGTTTAAGTCACGGTCCCCAAGTAGCCGAAACACTGGGAGACCACAAGCCACAACTCGAACAAGTCAAACAAAATCGGGTGTATGTTGGGTGTGACGGAATGTATTGTGGGCAAGGTTTGCGGAAGTTAGGTGATGGTTTGATGAAGAAATAACTGTCCCTAAGTAGCCAAAACACTTAGGAGACTCGAATTCATACTCAAACAAACCACAAATGCTATGGGGAACAAAATGGGTTAGGTTTGTGTGCAAGTCGGTGGTGGTAATGCGGGTGATATGTGGAAGCCCTAGGCAAAGATGCCAAAGTTCCAAAAGTTTGATGGATTCAAATGGTGATGAACCAAGTGAGGTCTCTGGGCACGTCGATAGCTTCAAAACGAGCCAAAGAACGTTAACAGAGTCATCGGAGTGAAAAGTTGTGAACAAAACGGTGAATGAATGATGTGAAAGAGGCTGATGCTGTGAAATTTCTGTGTAAAGTCTCTGGTTAGGACGAAGTTCCGGGATTAGGGCCGGAAGTTCCGGGGGGTGGCCGGAAAGTAGGTCCGAGGGTTGCTGAAAAAAGTCTGGGGAAGTCGGGGGATTTTGGGGTAAACTCACTGTTTAGCCCGGAAGTTTCCGGGGGTAAGGACGGAAGTTCCGGGTGATTCCGGAAGTTCCGGGGGTCGTGGAATTCTTCGGGACAAACCCTAAATTCCGGATCTGAGAACAGGGGTGGAAAAAACACGATTTCCGGGGCAAAATTGAGAAGATTTATGGGTGGAAAGTGGGGGGGAAATGTGGGAAAGCTAGATCTACTCAAGATACACGAATCCATGGATCAAAATCAACAAAATATTATCAAACAACAAAATATATTAAAAAAATTTGTGGCTATTTTGGTGGGGATTTTGAATTTAGGACGAAATCAAACAAAAGAAGGCTAGAAAACGATGGGGGAGGCCTCCAAATTCGTGATCACGTGGCTCATGATACCAAGATGATGTAGGGGAGAATCCTAGGGGCCAACTTCACGAAATGGAGGGGATCCCGCGAAAGAACACGAAGAACACAAGGGGAAACACGAGGGAAATCACGATAGGAAGACTCAAGAACAAGTCCAACTCACATCCACTGACAATCAAACACACCAGATCACAAGGTACATGAACAACAAAGGGAAAGATACAACGGGTAGAGTTCATATCCAAGATGAGGCTTGATGATATCCTAGACGGATCTTCCCGTGAGGGGCTTGACGTATCCCGCAGATCTTCTCACATGGGAGGTCTTGAACCCATGGGAATGGTAGTCTCTCTCTCTCTCTCAAAGTAGAGAAGGTAGGAGCAAGCTCACATACAAATGAGCTATCATATTTGCTAACCGTTATAGGATGGAGGAGGGGGATGGTAAGTATATATAGTTGGTAGCCACGAAGGGTTAAAGTGAGGGGCGAAAGGGGACATGGGCTTCGGCCCGAGTGTCTGCGCGTAGGCAGGGTGGAAGTTCCGGGGACGGCACCGGAAGGTTCCGGGCTCGGAGGTTCCGGGCGAAGGTCCGGGCAGGGGTCCGGGCTATCCAGAGAGTGGGCACACATCTTGGAAGGCTGTTGCAGCAGCGCCGGAAGTTCCGAGGATGGGCCGGTGGATGCGGTTGCCGGGACGTTACGGGCAAGCGGTCGGGGAAAGGTTCCGGGCTTTCCGAGAGTTGTCATGACTTCTTATTCCTTATCTTCCAGGATTCTCTCGCGGTGGTGGTTAGTGGTACATTGTGCTCGCACTCCTATTCATCGTTGTGTGGTGCTCCGATAATACCTATGCATGCACACGGAAAGAAGTGTCAAGTAGTATACCATCCTCGAGGGGTCAAGTGAGCACGTGTAAAGGAGATGATTCACCTTATGTATGTGAAATAGATGTCGCAAGTGGTCAATGCCGAACGGACTCTTGACATGGTGATTTCCATAGATGCTCCGCTATATCTCCTCACCTTGGGAAAGATGCCGACCTCGGAGCGAATGAAAACCAATCACCTTGGGAAAGGGATGGCTTCGCGTGTAGAAGTGGACGATCACCAATGTACTCGTCATCTGAAGACTGAAAGGGCACTCTTCCCATGTTGTGGTCCATCTTGTGATCCTTCAAAAGGAGGAAGGGACAAAAAACACTGGAAAAACAAATTGGTTAGCAGTAGTGCAAAAACCAAGCATTCAAGAGGTGATTCCACCCAACGAGTGTCGTCAATGCATAAGTCATATGGTGTGACAAAAGGATTGTGACATGGCATGTAAGAACTATCAATCGAGCACAAGCCAAGATATCATGGTGTAAACAAGCCATATAAATGTGAGTAGTGATGCATATATGTGTGTCAAGATATAAGCATATACCATGGTCATAGAAATATGCATTAAAGCGCTCGGACAAAATTGGTTTTTGGATGGTTAGGCATAAAGAACATTACAACCCCAACACAAGAAGAGATATGTCTAAACACATGTTCAAGTGCAAAGACCAATCCAAGCATAACATGGCATAGGTTAGTGAATATAGTGGAATCACACACAATAGAAAGAGCAATGTTCATCATGTGTGAGGCAATCAAGTCAATCATGTGAACAAGCAATGGGACATGGGATATGTGAAGAAATGAATTGGTGCAAACCAACCTTCATAATAGAGCAAGTAATCCAGAATGGATGCACACACAAGGTATATATGTCAGAGGAATGGAAAGTGAAGAATGGCAAGCGAAGCAAGATCTCTAACAGTGCGCAATCAAGTAGTCCAAGATGACCAATAAGTCCATGGTGCAAGAAAACACTTAAGTAGATCATCAATATCAAGGACATAGCTCAAGAAGATGTCATCTTGAAGGCGTGTCCTTGTGCATCCCTTCTACAATGCCGAAGCGCCAAGAAAAGAAATGTGGTGGTAGAAGCGAGGCATGGTATAGAATGTATGAGCCTCGCTCTCATAGAGCTCGAATGTCAACTGTGAAGTGGAAGTCGACACGAGTCCAGTTCCTACACATTGAACAACAAAACAAAGAGAACGTATGCGCATGGTAGATACACATCATCCATCATGATGGTTCTTCTTCTTTGCACATAACCATAGTAGCCAAAAGTGCGATGAAAATAATGATGCACAACAATCTTATGTTCATGGCACGATTGCATTATGTGTTGTGAAGAAGAGGAAGACAAGCATGCTTCACAAGAAAATATGTCAAAATCTCAAAATATATGCGAGAATGTATGGGGCAATCTCATTAGCAAGCCTAAAAACATGTGCAATAAATACATGTCAAATTAACTGCTGATCATGATAGAGGCAACACATGGAGATATATGACAAAGAGAATAACACTCATGGCAAAGATGTAGATGGTTGTCATCAACACGCAGAAACCGAGCAATCTGAATCATGGGGTGGTGAGCACTAACAAAGCAGCATAGTAATCAGTCGTGCAAACTAGTGGAGCGAAGAGTATGCAACACACTAGAGGAAAATCATGGCAATCATGTAATGTGAGCAAATGTAGATATAGGCCAATGCATCAGACATATCGCAAAGCACGAGCACAAAGCAAGATCATAGTGATCATCGTAGGAATGGGGCATAATGGAATGGCAATAAACAAGCAATATCTCCACCAAGCTTGGACAAGTACACATACAAGTATGAGAATCAAGCATCCTGTGCAATGCAAAGCTGGTCAAAGTGCATGGTAAAGACATAGAATGTGGCATATCAGCCAAAAGTGAACAATGCCATTAGTGGCAAACGATTATATAATGACAATGAGCCATAACCATGTGGAGGGGCCTAGTAGAAGAAAGCCACGAAGTGTGTGCGAACAGAGAGCGGTGTGGGAAAGACATCCATGGGATCCCAAGGTCATCGTTGCTCTCTAGGAGTCGAGTTTTGTCAACTTCAGTGCGGATTCGAGGTTGACAAGCATTTTTACTACACAACAAATACACAAGCGAAGAGAAATAAGATGTGTGGTTGGTAAATGACACATCATCCATCATGATGATGTGCGGTGAGTGTGTAGAGTTAGCACAAGAAAGCGATGAGCCAAAGAAAATTTGAAAGCATGGTAAAGACATGTCATCCATCATGAAAGAATAGGTTGGTTATGTATGACAGTGATGGGGACCACTAAATTGAGGCATACAATTAAGGGACATCAATAGCATTTTCATTCATGGGGAAGCATACTTGGAACACGAGTCATTTGGATCATTGAATGGATGGGACGTGACCAAATCTCCTACATGTATGAGGAAACTATGGGGTTCCTCATGAGCAATATCGGAAACATCATGGTGAAAATGGACAAACATCCAAAACAATGCATATCCGAAGCTGGGTGATCATGGCATGGATATGGAGAAAGGATGCAAAGTGAGAGCATATCAATATCATCACCGAAGAGAAACAATGCCATTAACCATGGGCTGCTGTTCATGTATGCATTATGTGCAAAATGGGTTATTTAATGGCATATGCAGAGTCAACTTACGATGAGATTGCAAAATTAAGACATGTGGTTGGGATCTCATGCATAGCATGATGACAAGTGTAAGCGATGTCATAAATGATGGTGACAAGAGAGTATCACAAGAAAATCTATGTACATGGCATGACAACTACTAGACTCCACATGGGCAATCATCATCACTCACATACATGGCTAACATACGCATGAGAAGTCGCACTAGCATGAAGCATGGAATAGGTTGTCAACATCAGCAAGCAACAAGGTCCAAGAATGTCCACTAGTGGACCTAGAGCATCAATCACCTGTACTTTGTCATTCCACTCATGATGGGGTGAGGTGAGGCGCAAAGACCAAATGGTGGTCATCATACATCAACTTGATGGAACCATTGTGGGGGGTTCATCATATTCCACCATGGCCATCGTCTATCAATAGGAAGGACGAAGTCGTCGAGAATCGTGCGCGTCATCTATATGGGGACCTAGACACCAAAGGAGAAGAACAATAGAGGTAGAGTTAATCGTTAGAGTTCAAATGTCACATAGACCTATCAACTACACTCTCTCTTCTATGGTGTGTCACTCACTCCTCAAAAAATAGGTGCACTCAAAGTTGATATGGTGGAGGGTTCAACTCATCTCACTCAAGGGTGGGGGGGGTTGTGGTCTTCCGCACCTGGGGAATTGGGGGCAACTCGTCATATATTGGGGCTAGTGGTGAAGTTCACTCTCACTACTCAATATGGTGGCCACAAGTCATATCGTCACCGTGGTCGAAGGGAAAATACATGCTTCAACCATCTCATCCACTATCGCGTGGATGAGGCGAAGATGACATTATCACTCTCGCCGTGGATTGAAGGCCAAAGATGGCACTCTGATCAGTCTGCCTCCAAAAGATGGAAGGCATCACTTGCTCGCACCTTGGCGCTCGCCCCTCCACCGCTGTTCCTCGCAGATCATCCGTTAGTCGTAGGTTCATCGCCGCTCACCATTTGAAAAAAAGAGTCATGGTAGATTCAGGCATCACAATGCCAAAAAGAGGGATGGGCGGTGAATGAGACGAACTTGGGAGCATCGTCTGGGAGCTCGTGGGCTGGACATCTTGGGGGTACTATCCTCTGCTCGTTTGCTCATGGAGCTGGTCGTCGCGAAGTGAGCTTGGGGTGAAGAAGTGTGCCTTCATGGTTCTTGTTCCGCTTGAGAGACCAATGTAGAAGTCGTCGAGGGACTTGTAGTTCTCGAGGAAGATAGTCTGGAGATGTCGTTGTGCAATCCCATCATGAAGTGGAACTTCATCGAAATGGGGTCATCCATGCCGGCTCGTTGCAAGGCATTCTTCACTCCTTGAAGTAGCGTCGATGGACTTGGATCCTTGGATGGTGTTCTCCAATTGGCGTAGAAGTTGTTCCGTGTAGGTGGGAGCATGCTCTCGCTGCATAGCTCTCTTCGTCTTGGGCCAACTCATGTCGTAGCTCTCCGAAGGTGTGTGAAGCCACCATGTCGACGCGTAGTCGTGGAAGTTCCTTGTGGCGCACTTCACTTGATCTTCAGGAGGAACTTGATGTAGCTTGAGGTAGTCGTCCATCAGGCGCTCCCACTCGAGATACTCCTCGGGTTCTTGAGTCCCATAGAAAGGAATCTTGTGGTCGGTGTCAAGGTCGTAGTAGCTCATGGAAGTCACGGACTTGAGCTTGGGGAGCTTCTCTTGAGCATAGTCTTGAGGTGCTTGTTGGCGAAGATGCCATATATCCGAAGGCGAAGATGCCTTGAAGTCGCTTGGTGAAGATGCCAAGGTAGATGGTGAAGTCGTTGAGTGGTGGTTGGTGTTGAGCTCTTGACCTTCATATTCTCGTTGGTGATGGTGTCGATGCCGATGTGATCTTGCTGGAGATGGTAGCTCGGAAGCATGTGCTCTTGAGCGTCTTCTCGAAGATGAGGAAGACCTCTTGTAGGCCTTGATGAGGTCTTTGATCTCTTCCATTTGAGCATCCATCTTGGCGTCCAAGTTGTTTTTCATGGCATGGAACTCGTCGTTGTTGTTGTAGACCGAAGGAGGTGTGCTTTGCCTATCCATCACAAGACTCGAGAAGAGGTGAGTAGGAAATGAGATAAACAATACCAAGCTAGCTTTTCCCAAAGTTGAGGATGTATCTTGTTTCACTCAATGTGAAATGAAAGAATAGTGGAATTGGTACCGGACTTGTTTACTCACACCTATCAAGTAAAGCTTATGGAGTAGCTTGGTGAGGATGGTGGCACAAAAATTTGATGAAAAATGTTAGCAAGAGTCAATAATGTTGAAAAAGATTCACAAATTCGCAAATGAAACAAGTAGACCAATAGCAATATGTGGCACACGGAAACACACACACGGATAGATAAATGGGGTCGTGCAGCCAAGGAATGAGCACAAAATGTGGAATCCAGGGAAAATGCTCGTGTTGCACAACTCAAGAGAGACGCTAGAACGATTGCTCAATAGGCGGATACGACACTTTTGCACAACCTATAAGAAGCAAAATGTATAAATTTTCTATCCCAAGTATGCTATTATGTATGGTTCCCGGTGTTTCGCACACGATGATCCAAGATGATCAATATGGTAGTATGATATGCAATGTGGCGATGCTATGGCTATTGCTTACAAGCTCTTTGTTTTTCTCTTTGCTTAAAAGCTTATTCTTTTTTTTCTTTATATGGCCACGATGCACAAACCAAGATAGCAATTGTGTATATGCGGGAACAATCTTGTGACATAAGAGATGATATGATGATACCAAGATGATACCAATATGATATGGTATGTATGCAATGGAAGGTGTAGAACGATGATCACTAATGTGCACAAGTAACATTGCCGGCAATACTCAAATGGCTAGTCTCGATAGGCAAGTGACGCAAAATGGCCTAGGGGTTAACAATGCAATGGCAAGAATGAATGTACAATGAGATACCAAGATACCAAGATGATATAGAGGGTACCGTCAATGGTGATGATGAGTGGCGGTGTTCTTGATGTAGACCCATCCCTAATTAGCCAAAACACCTTAGGAAACGGAAAAACCGCAAACTCAAAATCTCGAATGTCAAATGTCAAATGGTGGTAGCGGAATGCGGTGGTGGTTGCGGAAGTATTGGTGGAAACCCAGTCAAAATGGGTTAAGGTTGCAGAAATGTATGGTGGGGCTACACACATTGTAGGAGTTTAAGTCACGGTCCCCAAGTAGCCGAAACACCTTGGGAGACACAAGCCACAACTCGAACAAGCTCAAACAAAATCGGGTTATGTTGGGGTGACGGAAATGTATGGTGGGCAAGGTTATGCGGAAGTTATGGTGATGGTTGATGAAGAAATAACCGTCCCTAAGTAGCCAAAACACCTTAGGAGACTCGAATCACTACTCAAACAACCACAAATGCTATGGGGAACAAAATGGGTTAGGTTGCAGAAGTCGGTGGTGGTAATGCGGGTGATATGGTGGAAGCCCTAGGCAAAGATGCCAAAGTTCCAAAAGTTTGATGGATTCAAATGGTGATGAAACCAAGGTGAGGTCCTCGGGCACGTCGATAGCTTCAAAACGAGCCAAAGAACGCTTAAATCAGAGTTCGGAGTGAAAAGTTGTGACCAAAACGGTGAAAGAGGCTGATGCTGAAATTTCTGTGTAAAGTCTCTGGTTAGGACGGAAGTTCCGGGATTAGGGCCGGAAGTTCCGGGGGGTGGCCGGAAGTTCCGAGGGTTGCTGAAAAAGTCTCGGGGAAGTCGGGGGATTTTGGGTAAACTCACTGTTTAGCCCGGAAGTTCCGGGGTAAGGACGGAAGTTCCGGGTGATTCCGGAAGTTCCGGGGGTCGTGGAATTTCTTCCGGGACAAACCCTAAATTCCGGATCTGAGAACAGGGGTGGAAAAACACGATTTCCCGAGGCAAAATTGAGAAGATTTCATGGGTGGAAAGTGGGGAAATGATGGGGAAAGCTAGATCTACTCAAGATACAACGAATCCATGGATCAAAATCAACAAAATATTATCAAACCAACAAATCATTAAAAAAAATTGTGGCTATTTTTGGTGGGGATTTTCGAATTTAGGACGAAATCAAACAAAAGAAGGCTAGAAAACGATGGGGGAGGCTCCAAATTCGTGATCAACGTGGCTCATGATACCAAGATGATGTAGGGTAGAATCCTAGGGGCCAATCTTTCACGAAATGGAGGGGATCCCGCGAAGAACACGAAGAACACAAGGGGAAACACGAGGGAAATCACGATAGGAAGACTCAAGAACAAGTCCAATCTCACATCCACTAGACAATCAAACACACCAGATCACAAGGTACATGAACAACAAAGGGAAAGATACACGGTAGAGTTCATATCCAAGATGAGGTCTTGATGATATCCTAGACGGATCTTCCCGTGAGGGGGCTTGACGATATCCCGCAGGATCTTCTCACATGGAGGTCTTGAACTCCATGGGAATGGTAGTCTCTCTCTCTCTCTCTCTCTCAAGAGTAGAGATAGGTAGGAGCAAAGCTCACATACAAATGAGCTATCATATTTGCTAACCGTAGAATGGAGGAGGGGGATGAGTATATATAGTGGTAGCCACGAAGGGTTAAGTGAGGGGCGAAAGGGTACATGGGCTTCGGCCCGAGTGTCTGCGCGTAGGCAGGGCTGGAAGTTCCGGGGACGGCCGGAAGGTCCGGGCTCCGGAGGTTCCGGGCGAAGGTCCGGGCAGGGTCCGGGCTATCCAGAGAGTTGGCACACTCTTGGACGGCTTCGGTGCAGCAGCGCCGGAAGTTCCGGGATGGCCGGTGGATTCGGTGGCCGGAAGTTCCGGGCAGCGGTCCGAAGTTCCGGGCTTTCCGAGAGCTTGTCCATGCTTCTTATTCCTTATCTTCCAGGATTCTCTCGCGGATGGTGTAGTTGTACACTTGTGCTCGCACTCCTCTTCATCATCTGTGGTGCTCCGATAATACCTATGCATGCACACGAAAGAAGTGTCAAGTAGTATACCATCCTCGAAGGGGTCAAGTGAGCACGTGTAAAGGAGATGATTCACCTTTATGTATGTGAAGTAGATGTCGCACGTGTCACTTGCCGAACGGACTCTTGACATGGTGATTTCCATAGGATGCTCCGCATCATTTTGTTTCAATCAAGTACCAAGTAAAGCCTTTGGGATAGTGTGGATGATAGTTGACTTGATTCTGTATAAAAACAGAAACTTTTGCGCCCAGTAACAGAATTGTTAAAAATCACTGGAGCGTCAAAAAACTCTGAATTTTTTACAAATGATTTACCTACAAATTTCCTACGTTTTCTTAAATTTTCAGAATTGTTGGAGTTAGATAAGTAAGACCATAATTCAGATCTTTACGTACTGTTCTGTTTTTGACAGATTCTGTTTTCAATGCATAGTTTGCTTGTTTTATAGTTTTGATGGCTTATATTGGTCAACATAAGTTGTAGAAACTGTAGGTTAAATTATACATTGTGTGAGAACAATTATGAATCTTATCTTGACAGTACCAAAGTGAATGATTTGTCTTTATCATACTAATCCATCTCACGAAGTTCCGTTAAGTTTTGTGTGATTGAAGTTTTCAAGTTTTGGGTGAGATATTGATATGAGGAGAATAAGGAGTGATAAGACCCTAAGATTGGGGATTCCCAAGGCACCCCAAGTTAATATTCAAGGAATATCCAAGCAACTAAGCTTGGGGATGCCCCGGAAGGCATCCCCTCTTTCGTCTCCAACATTATTGGTAACCTTACTTGGGGCTATATTTTTATTCGTCACATGATATGTGTTTTGCTTGGAGCATCATTTTATTTTATTTGGATTTGCTTGCTGTTATTTATAATAATGTTTTTTATCTTTTACTTCAATAAAAATGTCAAGTATAGCCTTTGCTATGCTTATTTTGCAAGTCTATATGTGGCAGTTTGAAAACAGAAAGTTGCACGCTAGTGCGTGAATTCTTGAGAAAATTCAAAATGTGATAAAATGATGAAATGCTTTGCACAATAAGCTATGATAAATTTTCTACTGTGTGGTAAATTTTCAGAATTTTTGGAGTTAGTGAAGTGTGAGTAAAATTGCACTCTTTACAGACTGTCCTGTTTAGAAAGATTGCTGTTATGTTTGCATTGTTTGCATATGTTTGCCTGTTTAATGATTCTATTTGAGGATAGGAGTATTAAATATGCAGAGGCATTTAGTATGCAATGTTAAATAATAATTTTAGTGATTTGCTACAGTAGAGAATGATAAGGTTATGCATTGATTTATACTAACTTTTCTCACGAGTTCTTGTTGAGTTTTGTGTGGATGAAGTTTTTAAGATTTAGGGAAACCGTGATATAAAAGGAATTAAGGAGACACAAAAGCTCAAGCTTGGGGATGCCCAAGGCTTCCCAAGATAATATTTTAAGAAGTCTCAAGCATCTAAGCTTGGGTATGCCCCGGTAGGCATCTCACCTTTCTTCATCAACAATTATCGGTTAGTCTCGGTTGAGCCTAAGTTTTTGCTTCTTCACATGATGTGTGCTATTCTTGAAATGTCATTTAATTTTAATTTTGCTTGCTGTTTTAATAAAATACTTAGATCTAAAAGTTTTTAAATAAGAGATAGTCCTCAAATAGCTACCCATTTACTTAACTACTCGCTTGAACTTCACTTATATCTTTTTGGAGTAGTTTTGTCATTTACTCTCGTGCGTCACTTATATTCTAAGAGTAAATTGTTGAATGAATTGAATACCATAAAGTTGAAATTATATGTTCTTCATATGCTTATATCATACCTAGTAGTACCTTCACATTGGGTTTAGAAAGTGAAATCTTTTGAAGCTTGACAATCACAATATTGGTCATACAAGCAATTCATGAATGAATAGTATATTATATGTGCTCCATATGCTTATATCATACCTAGTAGTAGCTTAACATCGGGTTTAGAAAGTGAAATCTTTTGAAGCTTGACAATCACAATATTGTTCATACAAGCAATTCATGAATGAGTAGTATAAGGAAGAGAACTTTCACATGCAAATATATTATCTTGGACATCTTCTATGATTGTGAATACCCATTAATTATTTTCAAACTTGAGCAAATTAGTTGAAGTTGGACAAGGAAGACAACACAATGAGTTATGGTTGTGTATATTTGCATAGAAGTTATTTTGTTATGGATCCTCCAACATGTGGTGCTTTCTTAGGATCTTTCGCTAGCCAAAAATTCATACTAAGTAGAGATACTACTTGTGCATCCAAAAACCCTTAAACCCAGTTTCTTGCCATGAGTGTCCACCATACCTACCTATGGATTGAATAAGATCCTTCAAGTAAGTTGTCATCGGTGCATAAAGCAATAAAAATTGCTCCTAAATATGTTTGATCTTTTATTGTAAGGGAAAATAAGCGTTGTACAAACTTGTGATGGCAAAGTAATAAAAGCAACGAACAACATAATAAAGATTGCTATCATAAGGGGCAATATAACGTGACGTTCCTTTGCATTAAGAGATTGTGCATCCAAAAATAAAAAGCACATGACAACCTCTGCTTCCCTCTGCGAAGGGCCTATCTTTTACTTTTTATTATTTACTTTTATGCAAAGAGTCAATAGTATGAATTCTCATTTCAACCTCAATTATTCTCTAGTTGGCAAGCATCATGTGGTGGGGAAAGATCTAGGTACATATGGCCAGTCAAATATATTTGATCATGATTTATTATTGTTAACAATTATCTCTATGATAAATGAGTTGGGAGGTGAAACATTAAACCCCTGTCTTTCTCTGTGTTCGATGGATGCCATTTGTTCTAAAATATGCTTTGAGTACTAGCAATCATAGAAGAATATATGTTGATTGAGTATGTGGAGCTCTTACTTAGACTTTGTTGAGAATAAGTTGAATTGCAATTGTTTGGTGACTAAGAACATAGGTTGTTAAGTTTCAAGAGAATTCATTGTTTGAACCATAACATGTGAATTGATTGCTACTTTAACATGGGAAGTTTTATG
The DNA here is from genome assembly GCA_011799875.1 of Thinopyrum elongatum. Taxonomy (NCBI): domain Eukaryota; kingdom Viridiplantae; phylum Streptophyta; class Magnoliopsida; order Poales; family Poaceae; genus Thinopyrum; species Thinopyrum elongatum. Next base: position 410,538,642 of record CM022302.1, on the reverse strand, counting down.
AGAAAGAGTTGCTGTTATGATGCTAGGAAAAGTGATTGAATTATCATTGATCAAACTTATGCACTATTCTAGCATTCACACTTCATAAATTATTTCTTTTATCATTTACCTACTCGAGGACGAGTAGGAATTAAGCTTGGGGATGCTGATACGTCTCCAACGTATCTATAATTTATGAAGTATTCATGCCATGTTTACAAAAAAATTATATGGTTTTGGTATGATTTGAATGGAACTAACCCGGACTGACGCTGTTTTCAGCGGAACTGCCGTGGTGTTGTTTTTTGTGCAGAAATGAAAGTTCTCCAAATGAGCTGAAACTTTTTGACAATTTTTTGGAACAAAAGAGGCACTAGAAGCTTCGTGGGGGGACCAGAAGGTGAAGGAGGTGGCCACCACCCACCAGGGCGCGCCAGGGGCCTTGCCCGTATGCTGGTGGGTGGTGGGCCCCTCGAAGCCCATCTTCGCGTGAAACCGACGCCAAAACATCCTATAAATACAGAAACCCCCAGAAATAACCCTAGATCAGAAGTTCCGCCGCCGCAAGGCTCTGTAGCCACGAAAAACCAATCTAGACCCTGTTCCGGCACCCTGCCGGAGGGGGAAATCATCACCGGTGGCCATCTTCATCATCTCGGCGGCCACCATGATGAGGAGGGAGTAGTCCACCCTCAGGGCCGAGGGTTTGTACTAATAGCTATGTGTTTAATCTCTCTCTCTCTCCCGTGTTCTTGACTTGGCACGATCTTAATGTATCGCGAGCTTTGTTAATATAGTTGGATCATATGGTGTTTTCCCCTCTCTATCTTGTTGTGATGGATTGAGTTTTCCCTTTGATATTTTGTTTTTATCGGATTGAATACTTTTATGGATTTGAGAGCACTTGATGTATGTCTTTCTATGAATACTCATGTTGACAATGGGGTATCATATTGATTCACTTGATATATGTTTTGGCACTCAACTCACGGATTCCTGAGGTGACATTGGGGGTAATCTATGAATAGGGGTTGATGCATGTTTTCGTCCTTGTTTCTCCGATAGAAATCTTGGGGCACTCTTTGAGGTTCTTTGTGTCGGATTGAGTATTATGAATCTAAAATTGTTTGATGCATATCGTATAATCAACTCACGGATACTCGTGGTGACATTGGAGTATCTAGGTGACATTAGAGTTGGTTGATGTGTATCATATGGTGTTATTTTAGTACGAACTCTTGGATAGATCGATCGGAAATGATAACTTTGAGGTGGTTTCGTACCCTACAAACAATTTCTTCCTGTGTTCTCCGCTAGATAAGAACTTTGGAGTGATTCTTCATCGCACGTTGAGGGATGGTTATATGATCCAATTAAATTAGCATTGTTGAGAGATTGCACTAGAGAAAGTACGGACCCTAGGCCTCATTTTCAAGCATTGAAATACCATTTGCGCTCACTTTTGTTACTTGCTACCTTGCTGTTTTTTATTATTCCTATTACAAAAATCAATATCTACTATCATTACTACGCTTGTATCGCCATCTCTTTGCCGAACTAGTGCACCTATACAAAGTACCATTGTATTTGGTGTGTTGGGGACACAGGAGACTTTTTATTATTTGGTTGCAGGGTTTTTTGAGAGAGACCATCTTCATCCTACGCCTCCCACGGTTTGATAAACCTTTGTTCATCCACTTGAGGGAAAATTGCTACTGTCCTACAAAACTCTGCGCTTGGAGGCCCAACACGAGTCTACAAGACCAAGTTGTGTAGTAGACATCAGTCAACGCCCTAGACCGTTGGGGCCACCGAATGGGTGTTCGATCTGGAAACCGCCCGAGGGAGGGGGGGGGGACCACCCCTACATGCGTGTGGCCTATGCATATGCATGCAGGGGTGGTGTGCTATTTGAATAAGCAACGCACATCCTTCATGTTGCACGCGCCTGACAAACCACACAGACGGGCGGGAATGTCGAGGACTGATGACCCACAAGTATAGGGGATCGTTTGTAGCCTTTTTTAATAAATAAGAGTGTCGAACCCAACGAGGTGCTAAAGGTAGAACAAATATTCCCTCAAGTTCTATCGACCACCGATACAACTCTACGCACATTTGGCATTTGCTTTACCTAAAACAAGTATGAAACTATTTTGCAAGAATAAAACTACGAGTACTTTGCAAGAATAAAACTACGAATAAATTGTGAGATAATAAAAGTAGATAGCTTTTGTCAACAAGAAAGTCATTTGTCCCTAGGTGATCGGTAACTAAACCGGTGATCACTCACTAGTAGAAAACAGGGCTTTTGTCTCGGTTCCAGAGGGCCTTTAGTCCCGGTTCTGGAACCGGGACAAAAGGGTCGGGACTAAAGCCTCTAACCTTTAGTCCCGGTTCGCTTACGAACCGGGACTAAAGGGGCTCCACGTGGCCGCCTGCTAGAGCGGGGCTGGAGGACCTTTAGTCCCGGTTGGTGTTACCAACCGGGACTAAAGGTGGATCCTTTAGTCCCGGTTGGTAACACCAACCGGGACTAAAGGAATTTTTTTTAAATTTTTTTTTTGAATTTTTAAATCTTTGAATTATTTGAAAATCTAATCTCTAATCACCCCTCCCTCCTCACTGCTTCAGAATTTAATCTCTAATCTCTAATCAGCACTCATTCCAAATCATCTAACTTCCCGGCCGATCACCCATCCTCTCACTACTCCATCCTAAGCACGCTTAACTTTCAAGTTCTATTCCCCCTAGTTTCCAAGTCTGCACTTGTTGTTTTCCTGACAATACTAAGCTGTCAATCCTATTAACCCTTAGGAGTTGAACTTGAGCATTAAGCACCGTTTGAGTTTGAAACTATTATTCTAAAAAACAATAATTATTTAGTAACACTAACATTTCTTGAATAAGTAGTTTGACCATAGTTTGACCACAGTTTGACCATAGTTTGACCAAAATTCAAAAAAACTAAAATAATTATTTAGTAACACTAATATTTCTTGAATAAGTAGTTTGACCACAGTTTGACCAGATTTAACCAAAATTTAAAAAAACTGAAATTTGAGCATAACTTTTTTTCCTTTAAGAATTTGAGGATTCTAAAATTTGCAACACCGCCTATGGCAGTCGAAATCGGATGCAGATCTTCGTGCTGATTTTTTTTGATATATTATGCGTTTTTTTTCGACATCGTATGCAAAAGATATGGCCGTTTTACTTTTTCATAACACTTTTTCAAAACATGTCCAAATTTAAGTTTTTTAATTTTCCTAACTAGTAGATGTAGTAACATAACTACATCTCGAAGGATTTTAATTTTTGAAGTTTTTATCATTTTCTTTTGTTTTTTACAAAACAGAAATGGCGATACACTGGGGGGGGGGTAGAGTTTGAACCTCTTTAGTCCGGGATGGTGTCCTCCAATCCTACCGTCGACTGCATCTGCTAGCACCGTCCCAGCCAGAGTTTGTCCATTTTCATGGCACAAAATAAGTTTAAAAAATGAAATGCCTTTGTAACAGATGAGTTTTTGTCCGAAACCCTGATACGTCGAAAGAGGTTGTCCATTTTGTACACGAAGTGCATCCAGTTTTTGCCGTAACCCTCTCAACTTTTTTGCACATGCTATGTGGGTAAAATGATGATACCATGCCAACTTTCAACCTTTTCAGAGTTCATTTGTAGTGCTTTTCAATTTCAGGGTCATTTAGCTCAAAAAAATAGTAAATGCATGAAAAATAGCAAATGAAGTCAGAAAGGGTTGAAAATTGATGACGTGGTTTCGAATGGTGCATACTGAACACACAAAAAGTCTGGAGTTGAAATAAGTTTAAAAAAATGAAATTCCACTGTAACAGATTAGTTTTCGTCTGAAACCCTGATACTTCGAAAGAGATTGTCCATTTTGTACACGAAGTGCATACAGTTTCTGCCGTAACCCTCTCAACTTTTTTGCACATGCTATGTGGGTGAAAAGAATCTAACATGTGACTAGGAGCAAAAAGAATTAAATTAAAAACTATTTTTAAACTCAAATTATTCACAATCTAGGGTTTGAAGCAAATTTGAACAAATTCATATTTAAATCATTCAAATTTGAAAACTAATGGCACAAACAGAAACTAGACAAATTTTTGAATCTAATGCAAAAAGAATCACTCAAAAACATCAAATATCCTAAAAGATATAAGCAATTTAAAATAGAAACTAAACACAAAGAACAAATGGAAAAACAAAAAACAAATTTCAAAACCCCTTTAGTCCTGGTTCGTGGCCTTTAGTCCCGGTTGGAGCCACCAACCGGGACTAAAGCCTCAACCCCTTTAGTCCCGGTTCGTGGCTCGAACAGGGACTAAAGGTCTAACCTTTAGTCCCGGTTTGAGCCACGAACCAGGACTAAAGGGCATCGCACCCTTTAGTCCCGGTTCGTGGCTCAGACCGGGACTAAAGGTCCCATTTGAACCGGGACTAATGCCTGCCCAGCGCCCTAGCCGCTCGAACTGGGACTAATGCTCACATTAGTCCCGGTTCATAATGCAACCGGGACTAATGCTCCGATCCGGCTGTGACGAAAGCCCTGTTTTCTACTAGTGACTGTTGCAATTTTATATGAGGGAGAGGCATGAGCTAACATACTTTCTCTACTTGGATCATATGCACTTATGATTGGAACTCTAGCAAGCATCCACAACTACTAAATATCATTAAGGTCGTAAAACCCAACCATAGCATTAAGTATCAAGTCCTCTTTATCCCATACGCAATGACCCCCAAACTCGGGTCCATGCTTCTGTCACTCACGCCACCCACCATAAGTGAACCATGAACATATTGCAACACCCGACAGTGGGGATCCCTCCATTTGCACGACACGGAGGGCACCATAGGACAACACCAAAATAAAATATACAACTCAAACCGATCATGATCATCTATCAACCCATAGGACAAACCGGATCTACTCAAACATCATAAGATAGCCATAGATCATTGGGAAATAATATATAGCATTGAGCACCATGTTTAAGTTGAGATTACAGCAAGGAGAATAGGTATTACACCGCAGCATAGAGGGGGAGAGAGTTGGTGTTGATGGCGGCGAAGTTGTTGGTGTAGATCGCTGTCATGGTGATTGCCCTGGCGGCGCTCCGACGCCATCGGGAGAGAGGGGAGAGAGCCCCCCTCCTTCTTCTTCTTACTTGGCATCCCCCTAGATGGGAGGAGAGTTCCCCCTCTGGTCCATGGCCTCCATGGCGGTGGAGGGGCGAGAGCCCCTCCTAGATTGGATCTCCCTCTATTCTCTTCGTTTTCGCGTTCCTGTTTTCTGGCCTTTCACCGTTTCTTAAATTCCCAGAGATCCGTAACTCCGATTTTGCTGAAATTTTTACATAATTTTTTCCCATAAATTATCTTTCTTGCGCCAGAAGAAGGGCCCCAACCAACTTACTGGGAGGGCACAAGACACCCGGGCACGCCAGGGGGTGCCCGGCGCGCCCTGATGGGTTGTGGAGGCCATAGGCCTCTGTTTGCGTTGATTCCACCTCCCAAAAATCACATATATTTCAAAATAATTTTCTGTAAATTTTTATCACGTTTGGACTTCGTTTTATATGGATATTCTATGAAACAAAAAACATGCAACAAACAGGAACTTGCACTGGGCACTGGATCAATATGTTAGTCCAATAAATCATATAAAATGTTGCCAAAACTATGTGAAAGTTGTATAATATTGGCATGAAACAATCAAAAATTATAGATACGAAGGAGACGTATCAGCATCCTCAAGCTTAATTCCTGCTCGTCCTCGAGTAGGTAAATGATTAAAAAGATAATTTTTGATGTGCATGCTACCTAGCATAATCTTGATCATATATCTAATCGTGGCATGAATATTAAGACACGAGTGATTCAAAGCAATAGTCTATAATTTGACATAAAGATGTCAATACTCAGTCATCCCAACAAACAATCTTGTCTTTCAAAATATCAACGCTAAAGATAGCTATCCCTACAAAATCATATAGTCTTGTCACGCTCTATCTTCTTAACACAAAGTATTTATCATGCACTACCCCGATGACAAGCCGAGCAATTGGTTCATACTTTTTAACGCGCTTTGGCTTTTTCAACCCTCATGCAATACATGAGTGCAAGCCATGGATATAGCACTATATGTGGAATAGAGTATGATGATAGGGGTAAATATAGAGAAGACAAAAAAGTAAGAAAGTCTCATATCAACGCGGCTAACCAACGGGTGATGGAGATGCCCATCAATTGATATCAATGCGAGGAGTAGGGATTGCCATGCAACGAACGCACTAAGAGCTATAAGTGTATGAAAGCTCAACATGAAAACTAAGTGGGTGTGCATCTAACTCTATAATGAAAAATTCCCACTAGTATATGAAAGTGACTACATAGGAGACTCTCTATATGAAAAATATGGTGCTACTTTAAAGCACAAGTGTGGAACTAGCATGCCCCTTCTTTCTTTTCTCTCATTTTTTCTTTTCTTTTTTTTTCTTGGGCTCTTTTTGGCCTCACTTTTTTATATTTTTTCTTTTTCTTTTTTATATTTGTCCGGAGCCTCATCCTGACTTGTGGGGGAATCATAGTCTCCATCATCCATTCCTCACTGGGACATGCTCTAATAATGAATAATGATGATCATCACACTTCTATTTACTTACAACTCAAAAGAAATAAAAATTACAACTCGATACCTAGAACAAAATATGACTCTATATGAATGCCTCTGGTAGTGTACCAGGATGTGCAATGATCTAGCGTAGCAGAGATATCAAAAAACGGACAAGCCATGGAAATATCATGCTAGCTATCTTATAATCATGCAAAGCAATATGACAATGAATGCTCAAGTCATCAAAGAGAAAGCGGTGGAAGTTGCATGGCAATATATCTCGGAGTTGCTATGGAAAGGCCATAATAGGTAGGTATGGTGGCTGTTTTGAGGAAGATATAATAAGGCTTATGTGTGATAGAGCGTATCATATCATGGGGTTTGGATGCATTGGCGAAGTTTGCACCGACTCTCGAGGTGAGAAAGGGCAATGCACGATACCGAAGAGGCTAGCAAATTGCGGAAAGGTAAGAGTGCGTATAATCCATGGACTCACATTAGTCATAAAGAACTCATATACTTATTGCAAAAGTTTATTAGCCCTCGAAGAAAAGTAATACTATGCATGCCCCTAGGGGGATAGATTGTTAGGAAAATACCATCGCTCGTCCCCGACCGCCACTCATAAGGAAGACAATCAATAATAAATCATGCTCCAACTTCATAGCATAACGAGAGACTATACGTGCATGCTTCGGGAATCACAAACCTTAACACCAATATTCTTACTAACCACAACCATTTACTAGTACCTCCCACATATTACCATCTCTATATCGTAAAACTATTGCAAGGAATCAAACATATCATATTCAGTGATCCACAAGTTTTATGTAGGATTTTACGACTAACCATGCAAATGACCAATTCCTGTTGACTCTCTAAACAGATATAAGTGAAGCATGAGAGTTTAATTCTTTCTATAAAAGACCAAGCTCTAATAAATATAAGTGAAGCAAAATAGCATTGTCGGGGCACGACACCTATGGGATCCCGAGAGACCCCTTAACGATTCGGCGGGGGGAGAGGTATACGCAAAGAGCAGAACCAACGATCGACGCGGGAAGTTTTTACCCAGGTTCGGGCCGTTGATCAGCGTAAAACCCTACTCCTGCTTTGTGTTCTTATTAATGTTCTTGAGCCCAGCCTTCAGGAGCGCTCGCAATGAACAGTATGTTCAAAGAGCAGCTACGCATGCAGAATGGGCCAGAAGTTCTCCCCCGTAGTAGTTGCCTTGGGCCTCCTTTTATATGCTCAAAGGGGTCTCCATAGTGGCAAAATGTACATACATTGAGGTGTAAAGTAGCTACAGGGTATCATACCTAACCCCTGATGGATTAGGACAAGCGCATTTAATGCACCGTGAGGTGTCCGTTTAGGTGTCCTCACTTTCTTGGGGATGGAAAAAGGGGCCATCCCATCAGCACCGCTTAAGCTCTCCTCCACTGGCGCGTTGCCACGCATCCAGAGAAGGACCCAGAATGTCAGACTTGTTACTGTGCCGAAGCGGTGGCACAGTGGCAGAATCTCGCCAGGCGCCGAATCTTGCCGGGCACCAAGCCTTGCCGGGCGCCAAGCCTTGCCGGGCTCCAAGCTTTGCCGGACGCCAAGCCTTGCCGGGCTCCAAGCCTTGCCGGGCTCCAAGCCTTGCCGGGCTCCACAGGCCATCCCGGCAAGGATCTTGCCGGGGAAGCTGGCCTGTGGATTCCAGCTTTGCTTATCTGCTGATCCTCAGATCTCTGACTTGATGATTTCCTTGGTGGCTTGAATCGACCTCGAGCTGTTCCCGGCAAGCCTTGCCGTGAGGATGGCTACAACTGTCCGTGCACAAGTACGGGGTACTAGTGGCCCAATACTTAGTACACCGACAGGAGCCCCCGGGCCTAGGCCATACACGAGTGCGAGGCGTTGTTGGGCTAGGCCCAAACAGTGCACGGGCACGCGTGGCAGGGAATTAACTGCTCGTAAATATCTCATTTTACTGTGCCCCCCACTACATGCACCGAGCGCGTGACATGGGAAGCGTGCCAAAAAGGCTGCAACTGCCTCGCCCCTATAGAGGCGCATTCACATTGGGGAATAAAAGAGGCGGCCCCGCTCCTTCCCCATAAAAAGGAGAAGCCGCAGAGGAACAAGCTTATTTACCCCCCTCTTTTTCTCAATCTGGCCATCGCCATCACCTTCCTCCTCTCGAGCTCAGAGCGAAGCCTTTTCCTCTTCCGCCCGCTGTTTCCACGCTCGCTTTACCCCCAGCTTCCGTCCTCACAGTTGCCATGCCGCCCAAGGCCCGCAAAGGCAAGGGCAAGGAGGCGAAAGCCGACGTCCCGGAGAGCGAACTGGCGAAGATGCAGAAGAGGCTCGTCGTCTTCCCTTCATCGCTTGATGCTGAAGCTCTGAAGGGGCGATACCAGTGCATGTGGGCGAAAGGGACGCAAGCTCACCCCGCCACACGCGTAATCCCAGGTGCTTGTTCCAAAGGTGGATCGGACAGATACCCTTTCTTCACTGCATATTTCTATTGCGGGCTCTGTCCCCCCTTTTCCGACTTCTTCAATGATATCATGTACACATACGGCTTTCGTCTTCTCGATTTCACGCCGAATGCAGTACTTTGCATGTCCATCTTTGCCCATCTCTGTGAAAACTTTGTCGGCGTGATTCCCAATTCTGCTCTTTTTCGCCATTACTTCTTCCCTCGCATCCAAAAAGGAGAGGCTCTCTCTGGTTCTATCGCCTGGATTCCAAGGGCTTGGAATAAGGAAATATACCCAGAGGGAGTTTATCGCGAAAAGTGGGACGAGTGGCGGGCTGAATGGTGCTGGATCCAGGAAGCAGATCCCCATCCGTTTTGTCATCCCCGGGAACAGAAGGTGGTCCGCGGCAAGGATTGGAGCAATCCCGCTGTGGAGAATGAGAGGCTCACAATCGCCACCACCAGGATCCTTCGCCTGAAGGCTGCCGGGCTGACGATGGAGATGATCGGCTTCGACTTTCTCCGCCGCCGCATCGCCCCTCTGCAGAGTAGGGGAAGGCCAACTTGGGAATATAAGAATGCGGCAGATATCATGAGATTGCGCCCCGGGCTGAACAACAATCTGACCGCTATGCAGCTTGGCACTCTCCGTCAAAAGTTATTCCAACGCGAAGACAAGCACCGGCTGCCGGCAAGGATTGTTCCCTTGTGCAACAATTCTGCCTTGGGGTCAATCATTGCCTTCCTGCCGATGTTTAACGCCCACGGTCTTGACCCGACCTGGGCCGAGCCAACCGAGGAGGAAGCGTAGAAGTTTTTTGACAACTTGACGGAGAGGCCTGTCCGGCAAGAGTCAGATTTCATCCGAGCCACCACCGATCAAGAAGTAGCTTACATTGCTACTAGGGTGGAGGAGGCGAATCTTGCCGCGGAGGCCGACAGCGTCGGCTTCACAGAGTGGGAAGCTAGCGACGCAGAGGTGGTAGTGGAGGTAAAACCTGCCGGGGAGGACAAGGTTGCCGGGGAAGAGAGTAGCGCAGCCGCTGAGAGCTCGTCAGGCGAGGACACGGCCGAAGAAGAAACGCGAGAAGAGCTCCCACCCCCAAAGAAGACGAAACGTGTTCTTCGGAAGGCTGCATCTGGCATCCCGGCAAGCCAGCCTTCTTCGAGCGGCGATGCTCCCGGCAAGAAAGTGGCCGGCAAGACTGGACCGCGGCAAGGGGCTCGTCAACAGCCTGCGCGGCACGCGAGACCCACACCAGCGGCCACTGCTGGGTCGGCAGGAGGGTCTCGTACTACCGCACCGGAAGCTGCCCCGGTGCCTGCCACAGCCAAGCGGCCTAGGACTCCTCCTCCGCCTCCCCACTCATACATCGCAGCGGAGGTCGACTTCGACATCTCCGGCTTTAGTCCGGAGCGAGAGGAAGAAGAGTGAGTACTTTGCCACAGCTTTTATATCCCAATCTTGAATCGATCTTACTGACTTGCTTGTATTGTCTCTGCAGTGACACAGAAACATTGCTGGAGAGGATGGCGAAGAGGTCAAGGACTTCTACGGGTGACGAGCCCCCGACAGGCTCCACGAGCATGCCAGAAACCGTCGTTGTCAGCCCGGAGTCCAGTCCTCAACGCAGCCCCCAGCGCAGCCCCCAGCGTAAGTTCACTGTTCTTTTTCCGCTGGCGGGTGCCGAGGCTTTCATTCTTGCCGCTGATATCTTTGGGTTTGCAGGAGAAGAACGGCAACAAGGAGAAGACATCCCCATTGTGCCTCCTTCATCGACCGCTCCGCCCACAAGTACGTCCCTGGCAAGAGATCCTGCCGACGAGCCCATCCTAATTGAGGAGGAGCCGGCAGGCGCGGACTCCGACAACCCACCCTCGGCAACCGGAGTTGCCAGGAGGGGCGAAGCCACCTCCCAACAGCTCGACGCAGGGACTCGATTGCCTCAGAGTGCTTGTTACTCTTTTTCCCTTATCTCTCTGCCTTTAGTCACTTCAAACTTCAACCTCGATCTTATTCTATTTTCCTCCTTCGTCCTTCAGAGTTCCCTATGATGGAACACATGGACATCGACGTCGTCATCGAGGAGACTACCAGGGACGCTGCTGCCGAAGCAGACAGGATCGCTGCCGGCGAGGCCACCAAGGATGACACTATCGAGGCTGGTGGTGCTCTTGACGGGGAGGCCGCCAAGACTGCACAAGAGGAACCCGCCAAAGAACCCACTGAAGGGGGCGACAGGGAGGCTGAGGACCGCACTGACGGCATTCCTGCCGCAGGAGCGCCAGGTGCTGCACCGGCCACAGAGCCCCCTGCCACTGGTGAGGCGGCCACTGAAGACCAGCCATCAACATCTGAAGGCCCCTCATCCAGCAAATACCTCAAGGTTGGCGAGAACCTGTTCGTCAACTTGCCGGGGACGGCAAGCACTGGGGCACCAGCTGAAGGAGAAGTTTTTGAAGAAATCATCGCTGCTGCCGGGCTCGAAGTTGTTGATGATCCCAGCGCTAGCAGCGGCAAATCTGAAGAGGATTAGCTCCTTCAGGCCATGGGCGAGAATTTCCGCAAGCTCCAGGCTCTCCATCGCGCCCGGAAAGACAAAGCGGACTCCAGAATGGCAGTTGTCGAGGCGGCCGAGGCAGATTTTCAAAGGCGCATTGCACAAATGCAGATCTGGCACGCCGAGGCCCTCCAAGAGTTGGTTGCCGGCCGGGAACAAGTGAGCCAGCAGTGGACTGAGATCCTCCTGAAGCAATCCGATATGGAGAAGGCGCATGATGAAGCTGCTCAAAGGATTGCTGCCAAAGATGCCCTCCTGATGGGGCGCCGCGTTGCTCTTGATGCTCATGAGGAAGATCTCACCGCACGTGAGCAGGCGATCGCCGCCAAGCTTCGCAGCAAAGATGAAGATATCGAGAATCTTCTCGCGCGGCGGACCCAGGAGCTGGAGCAAAAACATAAGGAGGTGCTCGAAGCTCTGACGGCAAGTCACGTCGGCAAGCTCAAGGAGGCCGTCGATGCTGCCGAGGCTGCAGAGGCCGCCAAGAATGAGCTGAGCGACAAGGTGAAGAGGCTGGAAACAGATCTCGAAGAGCACGGGAAGGAGCTCTCGACGCTCAAGGGTGACAGGGAAAAAACCCTCCACTCCTTGGCGGAGATGCAAGTTGCCCTGTCCGACAAAACCAAACAGCTCTCCTCTGCGGCTGATAACATTGCGGTTCTGGAGCTGAAGCTGACCACGCTGCAGAAGTCTCTCGAGGCCGGCAGGGCCCGTGAGAAGGCTCTACTCAAGGATCTCCAAGGAGAGAGGAACCTGCTCAAGAGTGCCACCGCCGCCCAAACCGAGTACGAGAAGGGAGTGGAGATATGGACTGGACGTCTCATCGCCACCGCGGAGAAGCTTACCGCAGAACTGTCAACCATGGGCCTGTCGAACTTCAAGTATTCTTCCAAGGAAAGAATATCTCCAAGTGCCAGGTTGACGATGTTCTTTGAAAGCATCATCAACGCTTTGAGGGTGCTCCAGTCTAGCCGGGCGACCCAATTGGCCAACGAGACTCGCCGGCTTTGCCGGGCCATCCTCCGCAAGGCGCTCATCAAGGTGGTGCACAGCAATCCCGGCATCGACCTCTCCAACGCGCTCGGCCATCTGCCAAGGGACGCAAATGTTGAGGTGCTTGAAGAGCGCATCGCACCTATCCTTGAGAAGGTGGACTCCATCAAAAGGATCGAAGGCCAGCGCAGGGATTGAGTGCCTCCCTTTTTTCTTGCCGTCGTCATTCCATGTAAAAGACAATTAAGTCTCAAGTTAGAATTGCGGCAACTCATGGATATAATATAATCTGCCTATGTTTAGGTTTATGCTTGCTATTTTCCTTGTCTGATTCCCTTATGTATGGAGTTCACCCTACGCTTACTGAAAAACTTGCCGGCGCGCAACCTGCCGCGAGCGCTGGGTGCGGGACTTCAGCAGCCTGCTGGAGGCGCAACGGCCGGCAAGACTCCTTGGTGTTCTCAGTGCAGCCACTTAAATCGCTGAGCGGGCTCGAAACAAAATAAGGGAGCGACCGATTACAACAAGGGTTCCTTCGCGTGCAGATTTTCCATACAAGAGTCGGAATCGTCCAAGGAAATAACTTTGTAATAAAAGAAAAACTTGCTCTGAGTTTTTAGGACTTAGCTTTCTATCACTGTCCTTCTTCCGGCAAGCGTCGATTCCGAACGTCGCCAACTGGTATCCATATCTCCCTCCCCCCCCGGCAAATGTGCACACAAGGAATCCTTCTGTCTTTTGAGAAAAAGAAAGAAGAGAAAATAAAGACATGAAACCTTGGCGGTTCGTTAGAACTTACCGGGAGTAGGTGTCATACAACATCTTAGACAAACATGCATATATATAAATATGAACATGGGAATCAATAAGGGAATATACAACACTTAAATTTATTCATCTGTGCTCAGGGTCTGCACCTGGCTTTGTACAAAGGATCACATGCCTTGCCGGCAAGACTTGTACAAAAGGGTGGTTGCCGGGGCCCCCGACAACCGCGCCTTATGGGTAGAACTTGCGAAGATGTTCGATATTCCAGGAATTGCTCACTGGAACGCCATCTTCGGTCTCCAGGCGGACAGCGCCAGGCCTGGTGACTCGTACTACCCGATAAGGGCCTTCCCACTTTGGCGTCAACTTGTTTGAATTCTTGGCGGACTGAATCCACCGAAGAACAAGGTCGCCTTCCTCAAGGCTTCGGGCATGAACTTTGCGGCTATGATAGCGACGCAAAGCTTGCTGGTAGCGTGCAGCTCGCACAGCAGCCTGAAGACGATTCTCCTCAAGGAGCACAGCGTCATCTTGCCACAGTTGCTCTTGCTCAAGCTCATCATAAGCAAGCACTCGAGGAGATCCGTATATGAGTTCCTTGGGGAGAACTGCTTCTGCTCCATAGACCAGAGCGAAGGGTGTCTGGCCGGTGGCTCGATTTGGTGTCATTCTGATTGACCAAAGAACTGCCGGCAACTCATCAATCCAGCGTCTTCCGCACTTTTTCAGCCTGTCAAAGGTTCTGGTCCTGAGACCGCGCAACACTTCAGCATTGGCCCTCTCCGCTTGGCCGTTGCTTCTCGGGTGACCAACAGAGGCAAAACAAATCTTACTGCCAAGGTCTTGGACGTACTGCATGAAGGTGCAACTTGTGAACTGCGTGCCGTTATCGGTGATGATCCTGTTGGGCACACCGAAACGGCAAACAATTCCCTTGAAGAACTTGACGGCTGATTGTGCTGTCACCTTCCTCACTGCTTCCACCTCCGGCCACTTTGTGAACTTGTCGATAGCAACGTACAAGTACTCAAAGCCCCCGGTAGCACGGGGGAAAGGGCCCAGTATGTCGAGCCCCCAGACCGAAAATGGCCAGGAGAGAGGAATTGTCTGAAGAGCTTGAGCTGGTTGATGTAATTTCTTCGAATGAAACTGGCACGCTTCACACTTGGTTACTAGTGCAGTCCCATCCTGGAGAGCGGTGGGCCAAAAGAAACCTTGCCGGAATGCTTTCCCGGCAAGCACTCTTGACCCTATGTGAGAGCCACATATGCCCCCATGTATCTCCGCCAACAGCTCTAGTCCATCCTCCCGAGGAATGCACTTCAATTTCACACCATTTGGTCTCTTTCTGTACAGGACTTCATCGACGAACTTGTACATAATAGATCGACGGGCTACTCTCTCTGCTTCTTCCTGTTCTTCAGGGAGTTCACCTGTCTGAAGGAAATGGACAATGTGCTGCGCCCATGCTAGAGCCCGAGGCTCAACAGCTAGGACTAAAGGTATCTCCTCTGCCGGAGGAACGTTCGTCTCGATAGCAAGGGCCTGAGGCCCTACCGGAGCCTGTTGTTCCCCGGCAGGCATGTCGATCCCGGCAACTTCCTTGCCGGCGGCTCCGGGGAGCTCTGCCGGGAAGTACTGGCCAGAGTTCAAATTTCTTCTCTTTTCTTGCCGCATCGATGGCGCCACAGATGGTTGAGTCAATTGGAGCACAAAAGTTCCTGGTTCCACAGGCAACTTGAGGGCGGCGTGCTTTGACAGGTCGTCAGCAATACTGTTCTCGGCACGAGGAACGTGCTCCATTTGCAGACCGTCAAAGCGCTCTTCCAATCTCCTCACTTCATCTACATAGGCTTGCATCAATGGACTTTGATAACTCTTGTTAACTTGCCTGACGACAAGTTGTGAATCGCCTTTGATGACGATCTTTTTGATACCAAGGTCCGCCGCGATCCTGAGATCGGCAAGCAAACCCTCGTATTCTGCAGTGTTGTTGGTCAAACTCTCCCGGGGAAAGTGCATTTGGACTACATACTTGAGGTGCTCTCCGGTGGGTGCGACGAGCAGCACGCCAGCACCGACGCCTTGCAGCGAAAAAGCCCCATCAAAGTACATAACCCATTGCTGATCAATTTCCTTGCCGGGAAGAGTTGTTTCTTGAACTTCTTCGTCTGGCGTTGGGGTCCATTCTACAATGAACTCCGCTAAGGCCCTGCTCTGGATCGTCGAAGTGCTTTCAAACTTGAGGCCAAAGCTGGACAACTCCAACGCCCACTCCACGATCCTGTTGGTTGCCTCTGGATTTTGCAAAATCCGTTGCAACGGAAAGCGAGTGACGACGGTGATTTCATGCGCTTGAAAATAATGGCGCAGCTTTCTCGAGGCCATAAGAAGGCCGAAAAGCAATTTCTGCACACCAGAATATCTTGACCTAGCTCCTTGTAAAAGAGAGCTAACAAAATAAACTGGGCGCTGCACCACCTTCTTCTTCTGCACGGGTTCTTCTGTTTGCACAGATCCTGTCTTGCCGGGATAAACCCTTGCCGGGGAAGATCTTGCCGTGCCATCTGGCGGTCCTGCCGCTGGTGTTGCTTCCTCATCAGCTTCTCTCTGCGCCACTAGCGCAGCACTAACCACTTGATTTGTTGCTGCCAGATACAGCATCAACGGCTCTTGTGGTTTAGGCGCGACTAGCGTCGGCAGAGAGGAAAGGTATTTCTTCAAATCTTGTAGCGCAGCCTCCGCCTCCGGAGTCCATTTCATCGGACCTGCCTTCTTCAAAATTTTGAAGAAGGGCAGGGCGCGCTCAGCAGATTTGGAAATAAACTTTCTTAGAGCAGCAACACAGCCGGCAAGACGACGCACATCCTTGACGCGTCTCGGTGCTTCAATTTGCTCAATAGCTTTGATCTTGTCGGGGTTCGCTTCGATTCCCCGGCAAGATACAAAAAATCCGAGGAGCTTGCCGGAAGGAACACCGAACACGCACTTCTCAGGATTGAGCTTCAAGTTGATCTTGCGCAGATTTGCAAATGTTTCTTCTAAATCTTGAATGAGCGTTGCTTTGTCTTTGGTTTTGACCACTATATCATCCATATACGCCTCCATATTTCTATGGAGTTGAGGCTCAAAACCAATCTGCATTGCTCTGGCAAATGTTGAACTAGCACTTTTCAACCCGAAAGGCATTCGTATAAAACAATACGTACCACATGGGGTGATGAAGGCGGTCTTCTCTTCATCTTCTTTTGCCATAAAAATCTGATGATACCCTGAATAGGCATCAAGGAAGGACATGAGATCACAACCAGTGGTGGCATCCACAATCTGGTCGATGCGCGGCAAGGGAAAGGGATCTTTTGGACAAGCTTTATTGGTATCTGTATAATCGATACAAAGCCTCCATTTCCCATTCGCTTTCCGCACTACAACCGGATTGGCCAACCAGGTTGGATGAAGCACTCCTTTGACCAGTCCTGCCGCCTCCAGCTTTTTGATCTCTTCGGCAATGAATTCTTGCCGCTCCAAGGCTTGCTTCCTGACCCTTTGCTTGACGGGCTGCGCATAAGGACAGACAGCAAGGTGGTGCTCAATTACCTTCCTGGGAACACCGGGGATGTCAGACGATTGCCATGCAAACACGTCGACTCGCCCGCAGGAAAGCAACGAGCGCGCTTTCCTATTTGTCATCTAGGGTGGAACTTATGGTGAAAGTTCCCCCCATTCCGTCCTCTCTGACAGGCACCTTCTTGGTCTCCGGCGGAGCAGCCTTGGACTTCTTGTTCTTGCCGGTGGAACTCTGTGGTACGTCCTCGACGAAAGCGCAGCACTCCGAGGAGGTGCGCTTGCCGGAGTTCGCGCCAAGGTTCTTGCCGGTCTTCTTCTTCTCCCCGGGAGTTCCAGCGGCAGGAGCAGGTGCCTTGATGGCAGGTGCTGCAACTGCTTCTCGGTAAAGTTGGTCGGCACAGATGAGCGCATCCTTCTTATCGGAATGGATAGTGATGACGCCCAACGGCCCAGGCATCTTCAAGACGTTGTACGTGTAGTGTGATGCCGCCATGAACTTAGCCAGCGCTGGCCGACCAAGGATCCCATTGTATGACATGGGGATCTTGGCGACTTCAAACACCACCTTCTCGGTCCTGAAGTTGAGCTCGCTGCCAAATGTTACCGGCAGCGTAATCTTGCCCTTAGGCTGGGTTCTTCCCGGATTGACCCCTTGAAACGTACCCGTTTCTTCGAGGTCCTCGTCGGGAATCTAGAGCTTTCTGAGCACATCCGGTGAGATTAAGTTTAGGCCGGCCCCGCCGTCAACTAACATTTTCATCACCTTGAGGTTGCGAATCATTGGCGAGACCAACAATGGCAAGCACCCGACCGCAGTTGTGCGATCAGGGTGATCCTCGGCGTCGAAAATGATAGGCGTGCTGGACCACTTCAGGGGCCTACATGCATCTGGGGATGGCTCTGCCGCATTAACCTCCCGCACCAACTGTTTGAGTTGGCGGTGGGAAGAATGCAACAATGCACCCCCATCGATGCACATGGCCTCCGTAGCCTTCTGGAATTCTTGCGCACTGGATTCATCATCTTCCTCATCATCATCTCCTTCTTTGTCTCGGCCCCGAGCGGGCCGATCCTTTTGCTGCTTGGCCTTGCCGCGGCGACCCCCTCGGCCACCGTGCTTCTTGCTGGACCCATCAGCACCATCTTGGGCCTTCTCCTTATCTCGCCTCTCGTATTCGGCTCTCTGCTTCTCGGCAAGCTGCTCAACTTGCCGGCAGTTCTGGAGATCGTGACCCTTGGTGTGATGGATCTTGCAATATTGCTTGCCGGAGTTCTCCGACTTGTCGGCAGCCGCCAAGGCCTGACAGGAAGGGCGCCCGGCAAGATCCTTGCCGGGGTCACCAACCTTGGCCTTCTTTGCGGCACCGGGGTTGTCGGATTCCTCAGCGGCAAGCACGGCCTTGCCTCCGCGCTTCCTGTTTTGCCGCCGGCCTTTCCTTGACGGGGCCGCGGCGTCTTCATCTTCGGACTCGCCCGCCGCACCAACAGCCTCGCCAGGGAGTTTCCTCCCCTCTTCAGCTCGAGCGCACTTGTCAGCCAGAGCATAAAGCTCGGCAATACTCCTGACTTTGTTCATTGCCAGCTCTTCCCGCATTATGCGGTTACGCACGTTCTGGTGGAACGCGCTAACGACAGCGGCAGGGTGAACGTCAGGAATATTATACTGCACCCGGCTGAATCTCTGGATAAACTTGCGCAGGGACTCGCCCTCCTTCTGAGGGATGATGTGCAACTCGCTTTCTTGGCCAGGAGCTTGGTGGCCTCCAACAAAGGCGCCAAGAAACTGATGGCACAAATCTGACCAGGAAGAAATAGAATTCTCCGGCAGATGCATCAACCACGACCTGACATTGGGTTTGAGCACTAACGGGAAGTAGTTGGCAAGTATCTTGTCATCTCGGCCCTCGGCAGCCTGCACCGCAATGGTGTAGATGCTCAGGAACTCCAAGGGATGGGTCTTACCGTCATACTTCTCCGGAACCTCCGGCTTAAAGGTTCGGGAATTGGGCCACCGGACTTGCCGCAGCTCACGGGTAAACGCCGGAGTCCCTACCTCATAAGGCAAGTCTCCTACGTCCCCTGGCGCAGGCTCATCAACAGCCAGCCCCGCACGCTTATCAGACTGATAGCACGCTTCCCGTCGCCGCTCGATGGTAGTTCGAGCGTCCTTCTTGCCTTGTTCCTGGAGAACTTGATGCTGATCGCGGCGCATCCGTGTGTCGGACGACGCCGTGGAAACTTCTTCATGGCGGTCGACTTGCTGAGTTGTCGGCCGCCGCTGGTGCCGCGGAGGGGAGTGCACTGTGGTTGCACCACCTCCGGTTTTCTCTACATCGGCTCGCGCCGGATCGATGGGCCTCTGCTGCGAGGGCCCTGCCTCTTGTGGTCCATCCTTGTTGGCGAAGCCGATAAGGCTCTGGATGGTAGCTCGCCACTCCTCCATCTTCTCTGGAGCAGGAGGAAAATCGAGGAGCAGCTGCGCACGTGCCAAGGCTTCCGCTGGCGTAGGTGGCGGCGACAAGTGCGAGGTACGTGAGGTGCTCTGACTCCTAACCATGTTAGAAGGAGCACCACCACGGTCACGCGACCGTGCGCCACCTCCGCCGGCAGCTCGGTGTGCATGCTGGTCCCGCACATCTTGGGATCGATGCGCAGAAACCTTTTCATGGGGACGCCCTGAACCACCAGCGCCATGACGTCGCTCATCATGCACGACCTGGGTAGGTCGTGAGGCTTGCGCCGGCGCGGGAGCTCCAGCAGGCGCCCTCCGATCTCTGGAGTTCGTTGTGCCACCCGTAGGCAACACAGCACCATCTCTAGATCCAGCGGCGTGCAGGTTACCACTGCCACTGAGAACGATGCTGCTCGCCTGGCTCGGATCCCCAGAACGCCGTGGGGGTTCTAATCCCCTTCCTTCTACACCCACGCCGTCATCCGTACGCAAAGGCGTAGGCAAAACGGACGTGGACGGTTGCGCCGTCGCAGCGCTCTTCTTCTTGGGCGGCATGATGATGAAGATGATGAAGAAACTAAGGCGCCGATCACTAGATCAGGTTCACGCAACCTTCAATCCCCCTACCTGGCGCGCCAAAGATGTCGGGGCATGACACCTATGGGATCCTGAGAGACCCCTTTACGATTCGACGGGGGGAGAGGTATACGCAAAGAACAGAACCAACGATCGACGCGGGAAGTTTTTACCCAGGTTCGGGCCGCTGATCAGCGTAAAACCCTACTCCTGCTTTGTGTTCTTATTAATGTTCTTGAGCCCAGCCTTCAGGAGCGCTCGCAATGAACAGTATGTTCAAAGAGCAGCTACGCATGCAGAATGGGCCAGAAGTTCTCCCCCGTAGCAGTTGCCTTGGGCCTCCTTTTATATGCTCAAAGGGGTCTCCACAGTGGCAAAATGTACATACATTAAGGTGTAAAGTAGCTACAGGGTATCATACCTAACCCCTGACAGATTAGGACAAGCGCATTTAATGCACCGTGAGGTGTCCGTTTAGGTGTCCTCACTTTCTTGGGGATGGAAAAAGGGGCCATCCCATCAGCACCGCTTAAGCTCTCCTCCACTGGCGCATTGCCACGCATCCAGAGAAGGACCCAGAATGTCAGACATGTTACTGTGCCAAAGCGATGGCACAGTGGCAGAATCTCGCCAGGCGCCGAATCTTGCCGGGCACCAAGCCTTGCCGGGCGCCAAGCCTTGCCGGGTACCAAGCCTTGCCGGGCTCCAAGCCTTGCCGGACGCCAAGCCTTGCTGGGCTCCAAGCCTTGCCGAGCGCCAAGCCTTGCCGGGCTCCACAGGCCATCTCAGCAAGGATCTTGCCGGGGAAGCTGGCCTGTTGATTCCAGCTTTGCTTATCTGCTGATCCTCAGATCTCTGACTTGATGATTTCCTTGGTGGCTTGAATCGACCTCGAGCTGTTCCCGGCAAGCCTTGCCATGAGGATGGCTACAACTGTCCGTGCACAAGTACGGGGTACTAGTGGCCCAATACTTAGTACACCGACAAGCATTCTACGAATAACAGTTTTCCATGTGAAGAGAAACAAGCAATCTAAACTTCAAATGATATAAGTGAAGCACATGAAGCATTCTATAAAGCCATACTCAAAAGATATAAGTGAGGTGCAATGAGCATTCTATAAATCAACCATGGATTATCTCATACCAGCATGGTGCATAAAAGAAAAGTGAAAACTAAACACAAAAGACATTCCAAGATTTACGCATATCACGTGAACGAAACGAAGACGAAAACATACCGATACTTGTTGAAGAAAGATGGGATGACTTCCGGGGCATCCCCAAGCTTAGATGCTTGTGTCTCCTTGGATATTTACTTGGGGTGCCATGGGCATCCCCAATCTTGAACTCTTTCCTCTCCTCCTCCTCATATCAAGACCTCCTTGATCTTTGATCACTTCATCAACACAAAACTCAACAGAAAGCTCGGTAAGATCCGTTAGTATAATAAAGCAAATCACTACTTTAAGTACTGTTCCAAACCCATTCATATTTTATTTTTGCATTATCCCTACTATATTATAACTTCTCCATGGCTTATACCACTGATAAAATCGATAGTTTCATCAAAACAAGCAAAACAACGCATCAAAAACAGAATCTGTCTTAAACAGGACAGTCTGTAGTAATCTGAACTTTGACCATACTTCTGTAACTCGAAAAATTCTGAAAACTCAGCACAAAGTAAAGAATTTGCATAGAAGTATTGTTTAAAAATTTCAGAAACTTTTAATGTTCGAGTAAAAAATGTAAAATCACGCACTACAGCCAAAGTTTCTGTTTTTACACGGCACATACCAACAAGCAATCTAATCATCCTAAAGGCAAATCTTGGCACATTATTTTTATAATAAAATGGATTTGTACAAGGGGATAATTATTTTTGTTGAAAAGTTTCTGTTATCGAGATTCACAAAGTTTCCATGGGCATGAACAAAGTTCCAGGACGTCCCCCACTTCAACGGTGTTCGTCTTTCTCACTTTCACTCTTCTTTTTGTGAAGTTTTAAGTTACCCTCTATATTTTTTGTTTTTAAACTTTATAAAAGCACTCAACATAATAAAATGACTCTCTAAAACTTCCGGGTTGTCTCCCTGGCAGCGCTTTCTTTAAAGCCATTAAGATAGGCGTAAAGTGCTCAAGTAATGGATCCAACCGGATCCCAAGGTATATCAAAGCCAATTTTAATTAACAATGATTTGGCATTTAGTAGTGAGCACAAAGCAACATAAATCATGCAATGACGAAGTCTAACTCTCTTCCTATGCATCGGCATGTCATAAAAGAACAATTCATGCACATCAAGTAAAGGCCAATACATAGCATAAGCAATTTCTTGCAATTTTATCGTGTTGGAAACATAAAGAGATGGAGATGTAGTTCCTCTCTCATAATAATTGCAACTAGGAGCAGCAAGCACATGCATATTATATTCATCAAAATCATCATGTGTAGTAGCAAAATGCAACCCATCGATATAATCCTTAATAAGTGCAAACTTCTCCGATATAGTGTAGTTTGGAGAATTCAAAAAGATAATAGGACTATCATGTGTGGGTGCAATAGCAACAAATTCATTCTTAAAATAAGGAACTATAGCAAGTTCGTCTCCATAAGCATAATTCATATTGGCATCTTGGCTACAAGCATAGCAAGCATCAAGTTCATCAAAAAGGGATATTTTAAATGAATCGATGGGATCATAGCAATTATCATAGCATTCATCCTTCGGTAAGCACGAAGGGAAATTAAACAATGTATGGGATAAAGAGTTAATCTCATTAGAAGGTGGGCACGGGTGATCAATCTGCTCTTCCTCCTTTTGTTCTTCGCTCTCCTCCTCATCTTTTTCATCTAATGAGCTGACAATTTCATCAATTTCTTCTTCCATATACTCCTGCAAAATATAGTCTCTTCTTGGACAGCAGAGACTTTCTAAATAAATGCATTAATATCGGCATTATATTCATAATTCTCATAGCAATATTTAAGTATAACAAAAAATTTAGGTCTGTAAATAGCATCATCATAATCTTCATACTTTTCAAAGGAAGATTCAATTTCATAAGCACCCTTAAAAGCAACTAATTCTTCTATTCGTTCCACATCATAGTAATCATATCTACCATTAGCATAAGAAGCCAAGGTTTCATATTCGTTAAATTTGCATGAAAAGGGAAGGTGTGGAGCCTTCATCCTAGAGCAATAAGTATAATCATTTCTCAAGCATAGATCCCGAGCATACCAATGCAACATATGAATTTGATCCCATAACAGTTTCCCTTTTTGAGTCTAGCGATAATCCCTAAAGTATTCACGTTAATCCAACGTGTCTCCCATTATTAAGTTGAATGGGGTTTTCTCAGGATTATCAAAGTAGTGGTTAATATTTTTCACATAACGAGCATCGAGGGTTTTAGGAGGTTCCCCATCTCCACGAATAGCAAGTACAACTAATTTTTTTGGTTTTTCGTGTTCCATATCCATAACTAAAGATAGAGAACAACTTAGAACAGAAAATAAAACTACTTAGTGATGAAGCAAACAAGTACACACGAGAATATTCACCCCACGCTATTGCTTCCCGGCAACGGCGCCAGAAAAAGGTCTTGATAACCTACAAGTATAGGGGATTGTTTGTAGCCTTTTTTGATAAATAAGAGTGTCGAACCCAACGAGGAGCTAAAGGTAGAACAAATATTCCCTCAAGTTCTATCGACCACCGATACAACTCTACGCACACTTGACGTTTGCTTTACCTAAAACAAGTATGAAACTATTTTGCAAGAATAAAACTACGAGTACTTTTCAAGAATAAAACTATGAATAAATTGCGAGATAATAAAAGTAGATAGCTTTTGTTAACAAGAAAGTCATTTGTCCCTAGGTGATCGACAACTAAACCGGTGATCATTGTTGCAATTTTATATGAGGGAGAGGCATGAGCTAACATACTTTATCTACTTTGATCATATGCACTTATGATTGGAACTCTAGCAATCATTCACAACTATTAAAGATCATTAAGGTCGTAAAACCCAACCATAGCATTAAGTATCAAGTCCTCTTTATCCCATACGCAATGACCCCCAAACTCGGCTGTGCTTCTGTCACTCGAAGAAGGGCCCCAACCGACTTACGGGGAGGGCACAAGACACCTGGGCATGCCAGGGGGTGCCCGGCGCGCCCTAATGGGTTGTGGAGGCCGTGGGCCTCTGTTTTGCGTTGATTCCACCTCCCAAAAATTACATATATTCCAAAATAATTCTCCGTAAATTTTTATCGCGTTTGGACTTTGTTTGATATGTATATTCTGCGAAAAAAAACATGCAACAAACAGGAACTGGCACTAGGCACTGGATCAATATGTTAGTCCAGTAAATCATATAAAATATTGCCAAAAATATGTGAAAGTTGTATAATATTGGCATGAAACAATCAAAAATTATAGATACGATGGAGATGTATCAAGGACCGGTTGCATTCGTCCGCGAGACTGAGCTGATGGTGGGCGATCCTTTGACAGACCGGGCTTAGAATTAGTCTGTCATCCCACGATGACCTGCTGTAACACGAAGAAGCAGGTATTCACCATGGCCTACCCCCTCTCGGTGCTGGTCAATGCCCTAGACCGCCGGGGCCACCAGATGGGTGCTCAATCTGGAGAACTGGGCGAGAGCCATCTGAAAAGGAGAAAACAAAAGTGTAACTATAATGTGGTAAGGTGGTTTGCCAAGCATGGAAGAAAACAACAAAAAAAGTATAAGACATATTATCGAGAACACATACAAATGGAGAAGAAACAAGATCTAGGTTTAGGTACTTTACAGAGAGTACCTCTCGGGAAATGTAGGCATTACCGAGAGACATAAATCGACGCTCGGTAACCACTGCTCTACTTCTTTATTTTCCTTCTATTAGTGTTTTTGTTTGGCACTCTCTTTTTGTATTTGATATTTCATATGTTTTTATGACTAAAGTTTGAAGATGCCATGACTTTTGATGATTTTTTTCGATAAAGGACTTTTGATGACTTATGTATGTTTTGGGCTAGATTTGTTCAAATCTCAACTTTAAACACTTTAAGTAAAAAACATGAGAACGGTGACCTGCCGTAACATGAAGAAGAAGGTATTGACCGTGGCCTACCCCCTCTCTTTGTGTCGGTCAACTTCTTAGACCGCTGGGGTCACCGGATGGGTGCTCGATCTTGAAACCGCCCAAGGGGGGGGCTGCTACTTCCTGAGCTTGCATTGGTTTTTCCCTTGAAGAGGAAAGGGTGATGCAACGAAGTAGAGATAAGTATTTCCCTCAGCTTGTGAACCAAGGTATCAATCCAATAGGAGGAACACACAAGTCACCAAAATGGTTGCACCTACACAAACAAACAAATACTCGCACCCAACGTGATAATGGGGTTGTCAATCCCTTCATGGTTACTTGCAAGGATGAGATCTGATAGAGATAGGTATAAAAAATAAATAAAAGTGCAAAACTAAATAATACTAAATAAATTACAGCAAGGTATTTTCGGGTTTTTGGTTTTATAGATCTGAAAATAATATGATAAAAATAGACCCGGGGCCATAGTTTTGCACTAGAGGCTTCTCTCTTGAAAGAACGCATACGGTTGGTAAACAAATTACTGTTGAGCAATTGATAGAAAAGCGCAAAGTTATGATGATATGTAAGGCAATGATCATGAATATAGGCATCACGTCCGTGACAAGTGGACCGGCTACTGCCTGCATCTATTACTATTACTCCACACATCGACTGCTATCCAGCATGCATCTAGTGTATTAAGTTAACAAGAACGGGGTAACATTTTAAGCAAGATGACATGATGTAGAGGGATAGATCCATTCAATATGGTATAAACCCCATCTTTTTATCCTTAATGGCAACGATACAAATACGTGCCTCGCTACCCCTTCTGTCATTGGGTGAGCATTCCGCAAGATTGAACCCAAAAAAAAAGCACCTCTCCCATTGCAAGATAAATCAATCTAGTTGGCCAAACCAAATCAATAGATCGGAGAGAAATACAGAGCTATCTTAATCATGCATAAAAGAGTTCAGAGAAGACTCAAATAATATTCATAGATAATCTGATCATAAATCCATAATTCATCGGATCTCAACAAACGGACCGCAAAAGAAGATTACATCGAATAGAACTCCAAGAACATCAAGGAGAACATTGTATTAAAGATCAAAGAGAGAGAATAAGCCATCTAGCTACTAGCTATGGACCCGTAGGTCTGTGGTAAACTATTCACACATAATCGAAAGGGCAGCAAGGTTGATGTAGAGGCCCTGCATGATCGAATCCCCCTCGGGCAGAGTACCGGAACATGTCTCCAGATGGGATCTCACGAGGACGGAAACTTGCGGCGGCAGAAAAGTATTTTTTGTGTGCCCTCAGGTATACGGGGAATATTTGGGTATTTGTGGAACTGGAATTAGGGTTAGGGGAGTCACGAGGGGCCCACAAGCTTGGGGGCACCCCCTGATACGTCTACAACGTATCTATAATTTATGAAGTATTCATGCCATATTTACAACAATTTTATATGGTTTTGGTATGATTTTATTAGAACTAACCCGGACTGACACTGTTTTCATCAGAATTACTGTGGTGTCATTTTTTTTTTGTAGAAATAAAAGTTCTCGGAATGGGAAGAAAATTGATGGTGATATTTTATGGACCAAAAGAGACCCTTGAAGCACCGGAGCTGGGCCAGGAAGTGGACGAGGGAGCCACAAGCCTGAGGGGCGCGCTCCCCGAGCTTGTGGGCCCCTTGGGCACCTCCTTGACATGAGACCGACGCCAAAAATTCCTATAAATACCCAAACCCCCAGAAAGAACCCTAGATGGGAAGTTCTACCGTCGCAAGCATCTGTAGCCATGAAAAACCAATCGGGACCCTGTTTCGACACCCTGCCGGAGGGGGAAATCATCACCGGAGGCCATCTTTGTCATCCTGGCGGCCACCATGACGAGGAGGGAGTAGTTCACCCTCGGGGCTGAGGGTATGTACCAGTAGTTATGTGTTTGATCTCTCTCTCTCTCTCTCTCTCTTGTGTTCTTGATTTGGCACGATCTTGATGTACCGCGAGCTTTGTTAATATATTTGGATCTTATGGTGTTCTTCCTTCTCTACCTTGTTGTGACGAATTGAGTCTTGCTCTTTGAGGTTTCATTATGTTGGATTGAGTATTGGATTTGAGAACACTTGATGTATGTCTTGCGATGGGATATCTGTGGTGACAATGGGATGTTCTATTGATTCACTTGATGTATGTTTTGGCACTCAACTCACGGATTCCCGAGGTGACATTGGGCTAATATATGCATAGGGGTTGATGCACATTTTCGTCCTACATTCTTCGATAGAAACTTTGGAGTGATCCTTTGTTGCATGTTGAGAGATTGTTATATGATCCAATTATGTTATCATTGTTGAGAGAATTTGCACTAGTGAAACTATGAACCCTAGGACTTGTTTTCAAGCATTGCAATACCGTTTTTGCTCACTTTTGTTACTAGCTACCTTGCTGTTTTTATATTTTCAGATTACAAAAACATATATCCACTATCCATATTACACTTGTATCACCATCTCTTCACCGAACTTGTGCACCTATACAATTTACCATTGTATTGGGTGTGTTGGGGACACAAGAGACTCTTTGTTATTTGGTTGCAGGGTTGTTTGAGAGAGACCATCTTCGTCCTACGCCTCCCACGGATTGATAAACCTTAGGTCATCCACTTGAGGGAAAATTGCTATTGTCCTACAAAACTCTGCGCTTGGAGGCCCGACACGAGTCTACAAGAAGAAGGTTGCGTAGTAGACATCAAGATCTTTTCTGGCGCCGTTGCTGGGGAGGTGAGTGCTTGAAAGTATATCTTTAGATCTTGCAATTGAATCTTTTAGTTTCTTGTTTTATCACTAGTTTACTCTATAAAATAAAACTACAAAAAAAATGGAATTGAGGTTGCTTCATATTATTCATCTTTATAATGTCTTTTGTGAAAATGATGGGAGGGAAAATTGTGCTCAAGTGTTGGAAGAATAATTCAATAAAATGGTTGGCATAAAATCTTTGAATGATGAGCATGATTGCAATGTTGTTAGTATGAATTCCTTGAATATCCATGATGCTAATGATATGCAAAGCCATAAGCTTGGGGATGCTATATTTGATGAAGATGATATTTTTAGCCCCCCTAGTTTTGATGAGAAAATTTATTATGATGAAAGCATGCCTCCTATTTATGATGATTATATTGATGAAAGTGGGTTTGGAAGAGTGTCAACTCTAGGAAATAATGATCCCACTATTTTGGAGGGTGTTGAATCTTTTCACAATATTGATAAAAGTGGATATGGAGAGGTTGTGACTTTATTTAGTGATGAATCCACTATTTTGGAAGATGTTTCAATTGACTATGTGTCGCGGGAAACCGCGGCCACCTATGGGACCAGGAGGCCCCTTGCTGGTTCGGCAGGGGGGGCGTCGCGTTGCACAAAGAGCAGACGAGTATGTGGCAGCACGGCAGAGATCACACATGCATTTTTACCCAGGTTCGGGCCGCCGTGAGGCATAAAACCCTACTCCTGCTTTGGTGGATTGATGGTGGAAAGGTGGTGGTGGAGCGTGGTACACTTGCCCGGCAAGGGTTGCCTCAGTGCGGCAGTGGCTACGCGCGTATGGGGGTCTGAGTTACCCAACCTTCTAATCCTCTCTACGGTCGCCATGGGCCTCCTTTTATAGATTAAGGGGTCACCACAATGGCAAAACAGTCATTAGACACTGATAAGATAGCAAACAGTGCTATCATACCTAACTCTGTGGGCTGACAGGGCGCATTAAATGCACCGCTCATCGTCACATCGTTGGTTGCCCGGCAAGGCTTGCCGGGCTATCTTGCCAGCTCCACGCCTACTCGCTTGACACGCTGCAGGATGGGTGTCATCTGCAGGTGTTTCCTGTAGGGAGAGGCTGCCATGTGGTGAATGGCTGACACTTAGTCACTCCGCGGTTCGACACCGCACTGATTGAGGACGTGGGTCGTGGTGGAGTAGTTGGTGATGTGGTTTCGCCTCCGTGTGCCCCGGCAGGCCCTGGCGGGACGTCTTGGACGTCGTCTTCCGGGGGTGGCCTCGCCCCTTGCCGAGATCGCCTGCCCGGCAAAGGAGGCCCTTCTCCTGATGGTGCCTTGCTTTTCTGGCTTGATCTTGGTCCCTCTGATCCGCATGTTAGTCCTTTGAACTTCTTAGACTCTCGTATTCTGACTTGGGTTGGTGCTTTAATCTCGCCCCCGTGCCTATGCATAGTCTGGGCAACAGGCCCAGGGTTTGTTGCACCCACAGAAGCCCCCGGGCCTGCCCCGAACGTGCTTCTGAGCGTCGTCGGGGTAGGGCCTAATAAGTGCACAGGCGGGGTCACTGAAGAGGCTGGTCTCTTGAGGTCCTCTTTGCTTCTTCATTAGCCTTGATTCTGGGCCAGTTTCCGGTTTCTCCGCGTGTCGTGTAAGGCCAATGGTGGTGGGTCCGCTCCAGTGATGGCTTGTGAATGACTTTAATGCACGGGGGAGAAACCGCCAAATCACTCTTCCCACCACGCCCTTATCCTTAACCACGTATGCTGCTTGCATCGCGCGGGGTAGGTAACGGAGGCGCGTGGCATGGGAGAGCGTCAAGGCAAGGGCCCGGTCGTCTTGAGTGGGCGGAGGAGGACGGTAACGGAGGCGCGTGGCATGGGAGAGCGTCAAGGCAAGGGCCCGGTCGTCTTGAGTGGGCGGAGGAGGACGGTGGCCGCCTGTTGAGGGAGCAGCTCCCCTCCCCGATTTGCCTATAAAAGGAGGGGTGGAGGAGGGCGGAGTCACCCACCCTTGCATTCTTCTTCTCCTCCGCTTTCTGCCTCTGCTGGTTATGTTAGGAAAAAGAGCCTGGGGCCGCGCCCGGGCTCCATCTCGAAGCCTTTCCTGGGCCTGAAAGGGGGACTCGGGCGGCGCGGCGACGACGCCAGGGGTGGCAACTCCTGCGTGCTCGCCGCCGGGCCGCCCGTGGCCTTGATTTCAGTGGGAGGGGATGCAAACGACACCATGTCGAGGCTCGAGGCGGGCATGGCGCGTGGTAGTCGATCGCTCCCCATTCTTCTTCCCTTCGCGACGCTGAGGAGTCACGGAAGAGATTCGCCGCTAGTAGAGGCGAATCTGGCTTCTCCCGGGTGCCGTCCTTTTGTCGTGCAGGAGGGCTCCTTGCTGTCACACACGCCCCCGGGACGTGCAGTGACTTCCAACGCCAGGGCTCCTGGGGACGACCATGCTCTCTGTGGGAAGACCCAGAGAGCATGGTGCCCGACGCGACGGCCGTTCCGAGGTCTTCTGGTGGTAGTGATGCGGACGGCAGCGGCAACCCACGACGTGTCAAGAGCGGGGACGACCGCTCCGACGGGTCGTGTTTGCCGGTGACTCCGTGTCCCCCATCTGGTCCTCCGGCAGCGTCACCATCCACGCCTGCCCTTCGGTTTCTTCCTCCTTGCTGGGGAGCGGTGCCATCCTGATCCTAGGGAGGCGCCGAATCCCAGCTGCGCCCGTCTCCGGCCTCTTCGACCTCTTCCTGTAGGAGATGGACAGGGGCAAAGGCATTACGGGGCACTTATCTTTTTTGAATCTTAAACCTGCAGGCACTTGCCAAATTTTAATTCAAATAATGTAATCTCTCGAGTCCATGTTTGTGTTCTGTAATGCTTGCACTTGTATTAGCATATTAATGAAAAAGAAGAACCTTGCCGGCAACCCGTGCATATGTATGTCCATGCAGAGGCGAGATGCCTCTTTAGTGTAAGTAAACGAGTTTCCCCCGGCAGGCTATCCTGCCGGCACCTTTTCTGTCTGCCGGAGAGCTGTGTCTACCGGGCAACAGGCAAAGGGGCCAGCCCCCCGCCAACTTCTTTTTACCAGAGGCCACTATGACCATCCCGTCTAAAGCAACGTTCGCGTCAGGGATGGGAGCACCTAAGTCTCAAAAGAGTGGCGGGGTTTTCTTATGCGCAAGTTATAACTTACAAAACACTAATGGACAGGAGGTAGAACTTATCTGTTTGGCTTGCCGAGGATCGCAGTGCCGGGCAATCTTCTCAACTCCTCGTCAAAGCCAAGTTCACGGCAGGAACCTGCAGCTTCATGCAGATGAGAATGAATGCAGGATGCGATCCTATCTATATGCATATGCGAATGCTCATGAAATGCTTATGCAGTGATCTTGGAATGCTCATGCATGCATGCAATCTAGGTCGGGAGCCCCCCACAGTGCTTCTTTATTTTCTCTTGCACAGGGTCATCGCCCTGGCTTTGTACAAGGGGTTACATGCAGCTGAGGCAAGGCCTGTACAAAAGGGTGGCTTCCGGGTAGGGCCCGACAGCCGCGCCTTACGGGTAGAACTTGCGGAGATGCTCAATATTCCATGAGTTTTGCAACTGAATGCCATCTCCGATCTTCAGACGGACTGCGCCAGGTCTGGTGACTCGTACTACCCGGTAAGGGCCTTCCCACTTCGGTGACAACTTGTTTGTACCATTGGTGGACTGAACGCGCCTATGGACAAGGTCACCTTCCTCAAAACACCGGGCGTGAACCCTGCAGCTATGATAGCGACGCAGGGCTTGCTGATAGCATGCAACACGCGTAGTAGCCAGGAGACGGTTCTCCTCGAGTAGCACAGCGTCGTCACGCCGGTGCTGATCTTGCGCTACTTCATCGTAGGCAAGCACTCGAGGCGACCCGTAAATGAGTTTCGTGGGGATAACTGCTTCTGCCCCGTAAACCAGGGAGAAGAGAGTCTGCCCGGTAGCTCGGTTTGGTGTCGTTCTGAGGGACCAGAGAACTACCGGCAGCTCCTCGATCCACCGCCTGCCAGGCTTCTGCAGCATATCAAAGGTTCTCGTCTTGAGTCCACGCAGCACTTCAGCGTTCGCCCTCTCAGCTTGCCCATTGCTCCGGGGGTGTGCCACAGAGGCAAATGAGATTTTGCATCTGAGGGCATGAACATATTGCATGAAGGCGCGGCTCGTGAACTGGGTGCCGTTGTCGGTAATGATCCTTGCCGGAACTCCAAAACGACACACCAATTCTTTCAAGAACTTGATAGCTGACTGAGCAGTCACCTTTCTCACAGCAGTCACTTCCGGCCACTTTGAAAACTTTTCAATAGCAACGAAGAAGAATTCAAAGCCCCCGATGCTAGGGGGAAGGGGCCAAGGATATCGAGCCCCTAGACCGAAAATGGCCATGATAGAGGGATTGTTTGAAGAGCTTGGGTAGGCAGGTGGGTTTTCTTGGAATGGAACTGGCATGCTTCACACTTGGTGACTAGCTCGACCGCATCTTGGAGGGCTGTGGGCCAATAGAATCCTTGCCGGAATGCTTTCCCAACTAGTGCCCTTGATCCAATGTGGGAGCCGCACATGCCTTTGTGTATCTCAGCCAGTAGTTCCTCTCCTTCTTCCCGGCAGACACACTTTAATTTCACACCGTTGGGCCTTCTTCTGTACAGAGTGTCATTGACAAACTGATACATACTGGCCCTTCGGGCCACTTTTTCAGCTTCGTCTTGGTTGCCGGGAAGCTCTCCGGTTTGGAGGAAGTGGACAATGTGCCTTGCCCAAGTTGGAGCCTGGGGCTCAGCAACAAGGACTAGCGGCACCTCCTCTGCTGCGGGATCACATGCCTCGTTCGCGGGGTCCATGGGCCCGGCTGGAGGGGGTGGTCCGGCAGACTGCGGGGAGTTGTTTCCGGCAGGGTCTCTGCCAGGAGCGGACGGCTCTACCGGGAGAGGCTTACCGGAGTCCAACTATCTCCTTTTCTGGGCCATTGTTGTTGGGGATACGGAGGGCTAAGTGAGATGGAGAACAAAAGTCCCTAGTTCCACAGGGAGCTTCTGCGCAGCACACTTTGACAGATGATCAGCTATGCTGTTTTCCGCACGGGGTACGTGCTCTGTTTGCAATCCGTCAAAGTGCTCCTCCAATCTCCTCACTTCCTCGACGTATGCCTCCGTCAATGGACTTTGGTAATCCTTGTTAACTTGTCTCACCACAAGCTATGAATCTCCTCGAATGATTATCTTCTTAATTCCCAATTCAGCTGCAATCCTGAGCCCGGCAAGGAGCCCTTCATATTCTGCTGTATTGTTGGTTGCTTCTTCCCGGGCAAAATGCATTTGGACGACGTACCTCAAGTGCTCCCCGGAGGGGGCAACAAGAAGCACGCCAACTCCTGCACCTTGTAGGGAAAAAGCACCATCAAAATACATAATCCATTCTTGGGGCGATTCCTTGCCGGGGATAGCTATCTCCGTCACTTCCTCATCAGGGGTTGGCATCCATTCTGCAATAAACTCTGCCAATGCCCTGCTCTGAATAGTTGACGTGCTTTCAAACTTCAAACCAAAACTGGATAACTCCAAAGCCCACTCCACTATTTTGCCGGTAGCCTCAGGGTTTCGGAGTATCCGTTGCAACGGGAAATGAGTGACAACCGTGATCTCATGGGCTTGGAAGTAGTGGCGCAGTTTCCTTGAGGCCATGATGAGACCAAAGATCAACTTTTGCACGCCAGAGTACCTCGATCTAGCCCCCTGTAATAAGGAGCTGATGAAGTACACTGGGCGCTACACCACTTTTTTCCTTGCCGCGTCCTTGGGGTTGCTCTCATTGCTGTGCTCATTGCAGTCCTGATCCTTCTCTGACTCTGCGGGTCTCTGCTCACTCTCTGCCTCATCCACTTCTTGCTGCGCTACCAAAGCTGCACTGACTACTTGGTTGGTTGCTGCTAAGTACAGCAGCAATGGCTCCTGGGGTTTGGGAGCGACCAAGGTAGGCACGGAGGACAAGTAGGCCTTCAACTCTTGCAAAGCTGCATCTGCTTCCGGGGTCCACTTCATGGGTCCTGGCTTCTTCAAAATTTTAAAGAACGACAGGGCGCACTCGGCAGACTTGGAGATGAATCTGCTTAGCGCAGCAACGCATCCTGTCAGACGCCTCACATCCTTAACTTTCCTTGGTGCTTGGATTTGCTCGATAGCCTTGATCTTGTCGGGATTGGCTTCGATCCCACAATGGGATACAAAGAACCCAAGCAACTTGCCGGAGGGAACACCAAATACACACTTCTCCGGGTTGAGCTTCAAATTGATTTTGCACAGATTAGCAAATGTCTCCTCCAAATCTTGAATAAGGGTGGCCCTATCCTTGGTCTTGACCACAATATCATCCATATAGGCTTCTATATTTCTGTGCAACTGTGGCTCAAAACCAATCTGGACTGCCCTTGCAAAAGTGGACCCGGCACTCTTTAATCTAAATGGCATGCGGACAAAACAGTACGTACCACATGTAGTGATGAATGACGTCTTCTCTTCATCTTCCTTGGACATGAATATTTGGTGATACCCAGAATACGCATCCAGAAAGGAGAGTAAATCACAACCTGAAGTGGAATCCACAATCTGATCGATACGCAGCAAGGGAAATGGGTCCTTCGGGCAAGCCTTGTTGAGATCTGTGAAATCTATGCAAAGCCTCCACTTCCCGTTAGCCTTCCGGACAACCACTAGGTTTGCCAACCACGTGGGATGTAGTACTCCTCTGACCAATCCAGCTGCCTCTAGTCTCTTGATCTCTTCTGTAATGAACTACTGCCTCTCCAAGGCCTGCTTCCGGACTTTCTGCTTGACAGGTCGGGCATGTGGGCAGACAGCAAGGTGGTGCTCGATTACCTCCCTGGGAACACCGGGGATATCAGATGGTTGCTAGGCAAACACATCGATATTCGCCCGCAGGAAGGCAACGAGCGCGCTTTCCTATTTGTCATCGAGGGTGGCGCTGATAGTGAAAGTACCATCAACGCCAGCTAGCCCTGCCGGGACCTTCTTCACTTGGGGTGCAGCGACCTTGGATCTCTTGCCATTGGAACACTCCGGCACGTCGTCAACGGGTGCCGTGCACTCGGTGGGGGCACGCTTCCCGGACTCTTTGCCGGAGTCCCTGCAATCCCTCTTCTTTCCTTTGCTTTCCTTAACGGGAGCTGCTGCTGCCGCTGCCTCTGCTGCGACCGCATCCCGGTACATCTTGTACACACAAATGATTGCATCCTTCTCATCTGATGGGATGGTGATGACTCCCAGTGGCCCAGGCATCTTCAAGGTGTTGTAGGCATAGTGAGATGCTGCCATGAACTTAGCCAGGGCCGGGCGTCCAAGAATCCCATTGTATGGTAGGGGGAGATCAACCACATCAAACACAATCCTCTTAGTCCGGTAGTTCAGTTCTCCCCCAAACGTTACCGGCAACATGATCTTTCCCTTAGGACGGCTCCTGCCGGGATTAACTCCTTGAAACGTGCCGGTAACCTCCAGCTCTTCCTCTGCTATCTGAAGCTTGCTGATAACTGCTGGGGAAATCAGATTCAACCCGGCCCCGCTGTCCACCAACATCTTTGTGACCTTGAGGTTGCGGATTGTTGGGGAGACCAACAATGGCAAACACCCTACCGCAGTGGTACGGCTAGGATGATCCTCCTCGTCAAAGATGATGGGCGTACGGGACCACTTGAGCGGCTTCTGGGGCTCGGGCGCTGGCTCCACGGCATTGACTTCTCGCGCCCACCGCTTGAGTTGGCGGTGAGAGGTGTGCAGAGATGCACCCCCGTCAATGCACAGGGCGTCGGTGGCCTTCTGAA
Source organism: Thinopyrum elongatum (assembly GCA_011799875.1). Lineage (NCBI taxonomy): Eukaryota > Viridiplantae > Streptophyta > Magnoliopsida > Poales > Poaceae > Thinopyrum > Thinopyrum elongatum. The sequence goes on along the minus strand of CM022302.1, from coordinate 410,502,870 downwards.
ACTCTTGCTCACTGGTTTCCTCTTCATCCCCTCCATCACTCTCATCACCACAGGCTTCCTTCTCTCGACCTCTGGCGGGTTTTCCTTGGTTCCGAAAGGGTTTGCCGGGGCGATTTACTTCACCACCTCGGCCCTTGCCGCCAGCAACATTCTGACCCTTTTCCTTGTCACGCTTCTCATACTCTGCTTTCTGTCTTTTGAGAAGCTACTCAACCTGATAACACTCTTGAAGGTCATGGCCCTTGGTCCGATGAATCTTGCAATACGGCCCATCACCTTTCCCAGCTTTCTCGGCAGCAGCGGCTTCTCGGCAGTCAGTGCACACGGCAGCTTCCTTGCCGGGGGCCTCAGCTTTGGCCTTCTTGCCGGTACTAGGCGTACCCGATCCTTCAACCGTCATCACTGCCTTATCTCTTCGCTTCTTACTGCGCTTCTTGCTCTTCTTCTGACTGGTTGATTCATCCTCATCCTCTGAATCAATATTGGTGCAATCTTCCTCTCCGAGTAACTTTCTTCCCTCCTCCATCCAAGCACACTTATCCATCAACGTGTAGAGCTCCTTCACAGTCTTGGGCAACCGTACATTCATCTTGGAACGAATCCGGCGGTTGCGCACTTTGGACTGGAAGGCGGCTATCACGGCTGCCGGATGGATATTTGGGATATTTCTATGAACTTTGCTGAATCTCTGTAAATACTTACGGAGGGTCTCTCCTTCCTTTTGTTGGAGAAGCTGCAAGTCGCTGGGTCGGCCCGGCTCTTGGTGGCCACTGGTGAAGGCACCAATGAACTCATGGCACAGGTCTGCCCATGATGAAATGGAGTTCTCCGGCAGGTGCATCAGCGAAGACCTCACATTGGACTTGAGGGCCAAAGGAAAGTAGTTGGCGAACACCTTCTCATCTCTTCCCCCGGCAGCCTGAACAGCGATGGTGTAGATGCTCAGGAACTCTGTCGGGTTCAGCCTCCCATCGTACTTCTCAGGTATCTCGGGCTTGAACGTGCGAACGGACGGCCAACAGACTTGCCGCAGCTCACGGGTAAAGGCAGGGCAGCCAACCTCGAAAGGTAGGCACCCGCCAATACCGAGCGCGGGCTCGTCGACGCCAGGGCCGTCGCACCCATCGGTCTGGTGGAGGTCGTCGCGGCGTTGCTCGACAACGGCGCGCGTGTCTCCTCTCCGCCTATCCTCCGGGGCTCGTCGTTGGCCTGGACGCGCTCGAGGGTCAGAAGAGGCCATCGAGACGTCGTCGGGGTCTTGATTCTGTTGCGCTCGCACTGGCTGCCGTGGTGGGGACTGCACCGTGGGGATGGCTCCTTCTGTACGGTCAGCAGTATGAGCCGTCGCTGTCGCTTGGGGCGGCCATGGCGGGCCAGCTCGCCGTGAGCCCCCAGCTTCGGCGAAACCAAGCAGACTTTGGATGGTGGCACGCCATTCGTCCATTTGCTCGGCCACTGGAGGAAACCTCAGTAGCAACTGAGCTCGCGCCATGGCCTCCGAGGCTGTACTTGGCATGGGTGATGATGAAGTCGATCGCACCGTCGCTCGGCTCCTGACGGTGCCAGTGGCGGCAGCACTGCGCCCCCGCTGCTGCGGGGCGACCACCTGGATGGCAGGGTGGCGCGGCGAAGGCGCTCGAGGGCCAGTGGTTCTGTCGGGCGCAGCAGCTTGGTCGACCCATCCCGGGGGAGGTGCAAGCGCCGCGACCGCACACATGGTGGGAGCGGGCAGAGGGCGGCGATTCGCTCCGGCCCGAGCGTCGTTGCTGCAGCTGTGCCCTTCGGGATGTTGCTGATGCCGCTCTCCTCCGATGTCTCCTGCTCCTGCGTCGGCCGCGGGGGAAGTGGTGATGGCGCCGCCTGCCCCGACCACATCCCCAGCAGTGTCCGCGTCGTCGCGTGTCTCCGCACCCCCCGTAGCGTTAGAGGCCGCGGGCGGCAGAGCCTTCGAGTAGGAAGGATGAGCCGAAGAACTGGGTTTCTTCTTAGGCGCCATGGTCGATGGCATCGTCGATGATGCTGATGGTGATGAAGGTGACGCGCTACACACGCCTTCAGGTTCGCGCAAGCGGTCCCCCTACCTGGCACGCCAAAGATGTCGCGGGAAACCGCGGCCACCTATGGGACCAGGAGGCCCCTTGCTGGTTCGGCAGGGGGACGTCGCGTTGCACAAAGAGCAGACGAGCGTGTGGCAGCATGGCAGAGATCACATAGGCATTTTTACCCTGGTTCGGGCCGCCGTGAGGCGTAAAACCCTGCTCCTGCTTTGGTGGATTGATGGTGGAAAGGTGGTGGTGGAGCATAGTACACTTTCCCGGCAAGGGTTGCCTCAGGGCGGCAGGGGCTACGCGCGTATGGGGGTCTGAGTTACCCAACCTTCTAACCCTCTCTATGGTCGCCATGGGCCTCCTTTTATAGATTAAGGGGTCACCACAATGGCAAAACAGTCATTAGGCACTGATAAGATAGCAAACAGTGCTATCATACCTAACTCTGTGGGCTGACAGGGCACATTAAATGCATCGCTCATCGTCACATCGTTGGTTGCCCGGCAAGGCTTGCCAGGCTATTTTGCCAGCTCCACGCCTGCTCGCTTGACACGCCGCAGGACGGGGGTCATCTGCAGGGGTTTCCTGTAAGGAGAGGCTACCATGTGGTGAATGGCTGCCACTTAGTCACTCTGCGGTTCGACACCGCACTGATTGACGACGTGGGTTGTGGTGGAGTAGTTGGTGAGGTGGTTTCACCTCCGTGTGCCCCAGCAGGCCCTGCCGAGACGTCTTGGACGTCGTCTTCCGGGGGTGGCCTCCCCCCTTGCTGAGCTCGCCTGCCCGGCAAAGGAGGCCCTTCTCCTGATGGTGCCTTGCTTTTCTGGCTTGATCTTGGTCCCTCTGATCCACATGTTAGTCCTTTGAACTTCTTAGTCTCTCGTATTCTGACTTGGGTTGGTGCTTCAATCTTGCCCCCGTGCCTATGCATAGTCTGGGCAACAGGCCCAGGGTTTGTTGCACCGACACTATGGTAAAAAAAAGTTGCTATCTATGATGATTATTGTGATGCCACCTATGTTATAAATAATACTAATAACCATGAAACTTGTCATCATGATTTTAAGCAAGTATCACATGATAGTGATTTCACTGAATTTGCTCCCACTATTATGAATAAGAAGAAATTTGCTTATGTGGAGAGTAATAAAAATTCTATGCTTGTGGATCATGAAAAGATGCTTTATGTGATAGAAATATTGTTGAATTCATTCTTGATGATACTGAAAATTATTATGAGAGAGGAACATCGGAATATGCTTTTACATATTGCAATAATATCAAGTTTCCTCTCTATATGTTGAAAGTTTTGAAGTCATGCTTGTTTTGCCTTCCTATGCTAGTTGACTCTTGTTCCCATAAATTGTTTTCTCACAAAATCCCTATGCATAGGAAGTGGGTTAGACTTGAATGTGCTCATCATATGCTTCATTATGCTCCCATTATGTTTCAATTCTTATCTTCTATGTGAGCATCATTAAAATCATCATGCCTAGCTAAAAAGGCATTAAAGAAAAGCGCTTGTTGGGAGACAACCCAATATTTATGCCTACTGTTTTTGTGTGTTAACATGATTAAGCTACTGTAGTAATAATTTTTATAGCTTTTGTTTGAATAAAGTGCCAAGTAAAGCCTTTGGGATAGTGTGGTTGATAGTTGATTTGATTCTGTGCAAAAACAGAAACTTTTGCGTCTAGTAACAGAATTGTTAAAAATCACTGGAGCGTAGAAAAATTCTGAATTTTTTACAGAGGATTGATATACAAATTTTAAACGTTTTCCTAATTTTTCAAAATTTGTGGAGTAATAGAAGTGTATATAATATTCAGATCTTTACAGACTGCTCTGTTTTTCACAGATTCTGTTTGCAATGCATAGTTTGCTTGTTTTATGATTTCTATGGCTTATATTGCTTAATATAAATTGTGGAAATTATAGAGTACAGTAGGGATTATTTGGAAAAAATTATGAATCTTGTCTTTGACAGTACCCAAGTGAATGATTTGTTTTACTATACTAACCCATCTCACGAAGTTCCGTTAAGTTTTGTGTGATTGAAGTTTTCAAGTTTTGGGTGAGATATCGATATGAGGAGAATAAGGAGTGACGAGACCCTAAGCTTGGGGATGCCCAAGGCACACCAAGATAAAATTAAAGGAATATGCAAGCAAATAAGCTTGGGGATGCCCCGGAAGGCATCCCCTCTTTCGTCTTCAACATTATCGGTAACCTCACTTGAAGCTATATTTTTATTCGTCACATGATATGTGCTATCCTTGGAATGTCATTTTATTTTGTTTTGCTTGCTGTTTGAATAAAATACTTAAGATCTAATTTTTTTATGATAGAGAGTCTTCACATAGCTACTTAATTATTTGACTACTCATTGATCTTCACTTATATCTTTTTGGAGTAGTTTGTCATTTACTCTCGTGCTTCACTTATATCCTATGAGTAAATGGTTGAATGAATTGAATATCATAAATCTGAAATTATATATGTTTCATATGCTTATCCCATGGGGATTAATGACTTCACATATAAGAAGTATAGGCGGTAAAATTTATTGAAAGTTAGCGAACACAACATTGGTCACTTGAACAATTCATGAAAGAATATCGAAGGAAGAGAGATTTCACATATAAATATACTATCTTGGACATCTTCTATGATTGTGAGCCCCATTAATTATTTTCAAACTTGAGCAAATTAGTTGAAGTTGGACAAGGAAGACAACATAATGAGTTATGTTTGGGTATATTTGTATAGAAGTTATATTGTTATGGATCCTCTAACATGTGGTTCCTGCTTAGGATCTTTTGCTAGCCTTCACCTGTACTAAGCGGGAATACTGCTTGTGCATCCACTTCCTTAAACCCAAAGTTATTCCATATGAGTCCACCATACCTACCTATATGTGGTATTTACCTGCTGTTCCAAGTAAATTTGCTTGTGCCAAACTCTAAATCTTCAAAAAATAATCTGTTTTGTATGCCCAAATCGCTCATGAAGTGACAGGGGGCGGCCAGTATCTTCCATGCTAGGTGGGTTATTCTCACGATGAGTGTTTATTTTCTTGTCATTCACGAGAAAGTGGCTGGTAATTGGGATGCCCAGTCCTATGATCAAAATCAAAATCAAAATATAATAATAAAACAAAATCCCCCCGGATTGTTGTTGGTATGGAGGGCACCCGAGGATTCAGCTAGCCATGGCTTGTGTTTGTTGGTGGAGGGGGAGTAAAACTTTACCTTTCTGTTTGGGAACCGCTTATAATGTGTCTAGCATGGAAGATATTGGGAACTCTCGGTCGTTACGTTGACAATGAAAGCATACCTCTCAAAATTATATTCATCTCTGTTTTAAAAGCTTCGAGCTATGGCACCTCTCCAAATCCCTGCTTCCCTCTGCGAAGGTCCTATCTTTTACTTTTATGCAAGAGTCGGTAGTATTCCTACTCATTTCAACGTCAATTATTATCTAGTTGGCAAGTATCATGTGGTGGGGAAAGATCCAAGCATATATGGCCATTCAAATATATTTGATCATGAATTTTTATTGTTGACAATTATCTATATGATAAATAAGTTGGGAGGCAAAACATTAAGCCCCTATCTTTCTCTGTGTTCGATGGATGCTATTTGTTCTAAAAATATGCTTTGAGTGTCAGCAATCATGGAAGACTATATGATAGTTGAGTATGTGGAATTTGCTAAATCAAAGCTCTTACATAGACCCTTCCTGAAAATAAGATGAATTGCAATTATTTGATGACTGAGAACATAGTTTGTTAGTTTTCAAGAAAGTTTATGGTCTATGCTTTAACATGTGAATAGCTTGTTACTTGATCATGAGAAGTTTTATGAGATGAGCTACTGTTTATGATATATAATGATGCTAGAAAAAGTGTTTGGAACTTTCATTGATCAAACTTATGCACTATGTTAGCATTCACACTTCATAAATTATTGCTTTTATCATTTACCTACTCGAGGACGAGCAGGGATTAAGATTGGGTATGCTGATACGTCTCCAATGTATCTATAATTTATGAAGTATTCATGCCATGTTTACAACAATTTTATATGGTTTTGTTATGATTTTATTAGAACTAACCCGGACTGACGCTGTTTTCAGCAGAACTACCATGGTGTTGTTTTTTGTGCAGAAATAAAAGTTCTCGGAATGGGCTGAAAATTTACGAGGATTTTTTATGGACCAAAAGAGAACCCCGAAGCACCGGAGCTGGGCCAGGAAGTGGACGAGGGATCCACAAGCCTGGGGGCGCACCCCCTGAGCTTGTGGGCCCCTCGGGCACCTCCTTGATGTGAGACCGACGCCAAAAATTCCTATAAATACCCAAACCCCCAGAAAGAACCCTAGATGGGAAGTTCCGCCGCCACAAGCCTCTGTAGCCCCGAAAAACCAATCGGGACCCTGTTCCAGCACCCTGCCGGAGGGGGAAATCATCACCGAAGGCCATCTTCGTCCTCCCGGCGGCCACCATGACGAGGAGGGAGTAGTTCACCCTCGGGGATGAGGGTATGTACCAGTAGCTATGTGTTTGATCTCTCTCTCTCTCGTATTCTTGATTAGGCACAATCTTGATGTACCGCGAGCTTTGTTAATATATTTGGATCTTATGGTGTTCTTCCCACTCTACCTTCTTGTGATGGATTGAGACTTGCTATTTGAGGTTTCGTTATGTTGGATTGAGTATTGGATTTGAGAACACTTGATGTATGTCTTGCGATGGGATATCTATGGTGATAATGGGATGTTCTATTAATTCACTTGATGTATGTTTTGGCACTCAACTCGCGGATTCCCGAGGTGACATTGGGGTAATCTATGCAGATGGGTTGATGCACGTTTTCGTCCTACGTTCTATGATAGAAACTTTGGAGTGATTCTTTGTTGCACGTTGAGGGATTGTTATATGATCCAATTATGTTATCATTGTTGAGAGAATTTGCACTAGTGAAAGTATGAACCCTAGGCCTTGTTTCAAGCATTGCAATACCGTTTTTGCTCACTTTTGTTACTAGTTACCTTGCTGTTTTTATATTTTCAGATTACAAAAACATATATCTACTATCCATATTACACTTGTATCACCATCTTTTCGCCGAACTAGTGCACCTATACAATTTACCATTGTATTGGGTGTGTTGGGGACACAAGAGAATCTTTGTTATTTGGTTGCAGGGTTGTTTGAGAGAGACCATCTTCATCCTACGCCTCCCAAAGATTGATAAACCTTAGGTCATCCACTTGCGGGAAAATTGCTACTGTCCTACAAAACTCTGCGCTTGGAGGTCCAACACGAGTCTACAAGAAGAAGGTTGCGTAGTAGACATCACCCCCCCTAGGGCACGCTGATACGTCCATTTTGCATCATGTTTTCCTACTGTTATTTATAGTATTTTTATGCTTTATAACACATTATGTAGTAATTCTAATGCCTTTTCTCTCATAATATGCAAGGTTTACACAAAGAGGGAGAATACCGGCAGCTGGAATTCTGGACCTAAAAAAGCTATGTCAGAGATACCTATTCTGCACATCTCCAAATGAGCTGAAATTTTACGGAGAATTATTTTGGAATATATAATAAATACTGGAGAAAAGAACTACCAGAGGGGGCCTGCCAGGTGGCCAGAAGGCGCCAGGGCGCGCCAGGGGTGGGTAGTGGGCACCCTGGCCCACCTTCGGTGCCCATCACCTAGAAAAAAGAAGGAGAGGACTTTCAGGACGGATCGCCGCCATCTCGTGGCGGAACTTGGGCAGGAGCACTTTTGCCCTCCGGTGGAGCGATTTTGTCAGGGGAACTTCCCTCCCGAAGGGGGAAATCGAAGCCACCGTCATCACCAACAACCCTCTCATCTTTGAGAGGCCAATCTTCATCAACATCTTCAATAACACCATCTCATCTCAAACCCTAGTTCATCTCTTGTGTTGAATCTTTGTACCGGAACCTCAGATTGGTTCCTGTGGGTGACTAGTAGTGTTGATTACATCTTGTAGTTGATGCTAGATGGTTTATTTGGTGGAAGATCATATGTTCAGATCCATTATGCTATTTAATATCCCTCTGATCTTGAGCATGAATGTTATTTGTGAGTAGTTTCCTTCGTTCTTGAGGCCACGGGAGAAGTCATGTTGCAAGTAATCATGTGAATTTGATATCTGTTCAATATTTTGATGATATGTATGTTGTGATTCCCTTAGTGGTGTTATGTGAACATCGACTACATGACACTTCACCATCCTTGGGCCTAAGGGAATGCATTGTGGAGTAGTTATTAGATGATGGGTTGCTAGAGTGACGGAAGCTTAAACCCTAGTTTATGCGCTATTCCGTAAGGGGCTTCTTTGGATCCATATGTTTAATGCTATGGTTAGATTTTATCTTAATACTTCTTTCGAAGTTGCGGATGCTTGCGAGGGGGTTAATCATAAGTGGGAGGCTTGTTCAAGTAAGAACAACACCCAAGCACCGGTCCACCCACATATCAAATTATCAAAGTAGCGAACGTGAATCAAACCAACATGATGAAAGTGACTAGATGAAATTCCTGTGTGCCCTCAAGAACGCTTTACTTATTATCTGAGACCATTTCGGCCTGTCCTTTGCCATCAAAAGGATTGGGCTACCTTGCTACACTTATTGTTACTATTGTTACCTGTTACTTGTTACAAATTATCTTGCTATCAAACTACCTGTTCTCACAAAGGGAAACTTTTATGGCATCATATTAATAGTTTGTATTGCTATGCTTTGAATTTATGCGAAATACATGATTTTACTTGTTGTTTTGAAGATCCTAAAAAACACCTTCCCTTCTAATGTGAGTTTAAGGATAATGGAATTTTATCTTCTTATGCCAAGTGTGTTTATAATTACCATGATATTGAGCAAATTAAACAATTTGTTGCTTTTAAGGGTGCTTATGAAATTGCTTCTTTGATTGAAAAGTATGAAGCTACTCTCTACAAATCTAAATTTTTTGCCATACTTAAATATTGCTATGAAAATTATTCTTCTAATGCTTATATTAAACCATATATTGTGGACTTCTCCGCTGTCCAAGAAGAGACTAATATTTTGGCAGAGTCTATGGAAGAAGGAATTGATGAAACTGTGAGCTCATTGGATGAAAAAGATGATGAGGAGAGCGAAGAACAAAAGGAGGAAGAGCGGATTAGCTACCCGTGCCCACCTTCTAATGATAGTAACTCTTCAACTCATACATTGTTTAATGTCCCTTCGTGCTTACCGAAGGATGAATGCTATGACAATTGCTATGATCCCATTGATTCGTTTGAAATATCCCTTTTGGATGAAATTGATGATTGCTATGCTTGTGGCCAAGATGCCAATATGAATTATGCTTATGGAGATGAACTTGCTATAGTTCCTTACGTTGAAAAGGAAATTTTTGCTATTGCACCCACACATGATAGTCCTATTATCTTTTTGAATTCTCCAAACTACACTATATCAAAGAAGTTTGCACTTATTAAGGATTACATTGATGGGTTGCCTTTTTCTGTTGCACATGATGATTTTGATGAATATAATATGCAAGTGCTTGCTGCTCCTACTTGCAATTATTATGAGAGAGGAACTACATCTCCGCCTCTCTATGTTTCCAACACGATAAAATTGCAAGAAACTGCTTATGCTATGTATTGGCCTTTACTTAATGTGCATGAATTGTTCTTGTATGACATGCCGATGCATAGGAAGAGAGTTAGACTTCGTCATTACATGATATATGTTACTTTGTGCTCACTACTAAATGCCAAATCATTGCTAATTAAAATTGGCTTTGATATACCTTGGGATCCGGGTGGATCCATTACTTGAGCACTTTATGCCTAGCTTAATGGCTTTAAAGAAAGCACTGCCAGGGAGACAACCCGGAAGTTTTAGGAAGTCATTTTATTCTGTTGAGTTCTTTTATAAAGTTTAAAAACAAAAAAATATAGAGGGGAACTTAAAACTTCACAAAAAGAAAAGGGAAAGTGAGAAAGAAGAGCACCGTGGAAGTGGGAGCTAGCCTTGAACTTTGTTCATGCCCATGGAAACTTTGTGAATATCGATTACAGAAAATTTTCAAAAAAAATAATTATCCACTTGTACAAATCCATTGTATCATAAAAATAATGTGCCAAGATTTGCCTTTAGGATGATTAGATTTCTTGTTGGTACTGCGGTGTAAAAACAGAAACTTTGGCTGTAGTGCATGATTTTACATTTTTTTACTGGAACGGTAAAAGTTTCTGAAACTTTTTGCACAGTATTTCAATACAATTTTTTTATTTTATCCTAATTTTTAAGAATTTTTGGAGTACCATAAATATGGTTAAAGTTCAGATTACTACAGACTGTCCTGTTTAAGACAGATTCTGTTTTTGATGCATTGTTTTGCTTGTTTTGATGAAACTATCGATTTTATTGGTGGTATAAGCCATGGAGAAGTTATAATACATCAGGGTTAATGCAAAAATAAAATATGAATTGGTTTGCAACAATACTTAAAGTACTAATTTGCTTTATTATGCTAATGGATCTCACCAGTCTTCTGTTAAGTTTTGTGTGTATGAAGTGTTCAAAGATCGAGGAGGTCTCGATATGAGGAGAAGAAGGAGAGGCAAGAGCTCAATCTTGGGTATTCCCAAGGCACACCAAGTAAATATCCAATGAGACTCAAGCGTCTAAGCTTGGGGATGCCCCGGAAGGCATCCCATGTTTCTTCAACAAGTATCGGTATGTTTTCGTCTTCTTTCGTTCGTGAGATATGTGTAAATCTTGGAGCGTCTTTTGCATTTAGTTTTCACTTTTGTTTTATGCACCATGCTGGTATGAGATAGTCCATGCTTGATTTATAGAATTCTCATTGAACTTCACTTATATCTTTTGAGTATGGCTTTATAGAATGCTTCATGTGCTTCACTTATATCATTTGAAGTTTGGATTGCCTGTTTCTCTTCACATAGAAAACCATTATTCGTAGAATGCTCTTTTGCTTCACTTATATTTATTAGAGCATGGTATTTTGTACAAATAATTACACTATCATGCTTCACTTATATCTATTTAGAGAGTCAATGGGAATTGTTCATTTGCATGGTTAGTCATAAAATCCTACATAAAACTTATGGATCACTGAATATGATATGTTTGATTCCTTGCAATAGTTTTGCGATATAGAGATGGAATATGTGGGAAGTACTAGTAAACGGTTGTGGTTAGTAGGAATATTGGTGTTAAGGTTTGTGATTCCCGAAGCATGCATGTATAGTCTCTCATTATGCTATGAAGTTGGAGCATGATTTATTATTGATTGTCTTCCTTATGAGTGGCGGTCGGAGACGAGCGATGGTCTTTTCCTACCAATCTATCCCCGTAGGGGCATGCATAGTAGTACTTTACTTTGAGGGCTAATAAACTTTTGCAATAAGTATATGAGTTCTTTATGACTAATGTGAGTCCATGGATTATATGCACTCTTACCTTTCCGCAATTTGCTAGCCTCTACGGTACCATGCATTGCCCTTTCTCACCTCGAGAGTCGGTGCAAACTTCGCCAGTGCATCCAAACCCCATGATATGATACGCTCTATCACACACAAGCCTTATTATGTCTTCCTCAAAACAGCCACCATACCTACCTATTATGGCCTTTCCATAGCCATTCTGAGATATATTGCCATGCAACTTCCACCGCTTCCGTTTTGATGACTTGAGCAATCATTGTCATATTGCTTTGCATGATCATATAGCTGACATAGTAGTTGTGGCTCAGCCACCATTCATCATTTTTTTATACATGTTACGCTAGATCATTGCACATCCTGGTACACTGCCAGAGGCATTCATATAGAGTCATATTTTGTTATAGGTATCGAGTTGTAATATTGAGTTGTAAGTAAATAGAAGTGTGATGATCATCAACTTTCATTATTAGAGCATGTCCCAGTGAGGAATGGATGATGGAGACTATGATTTCCCCACAAGTCGGGATGAGACTCCGGACCAAAATAAAAAAATTGAAAGAAGGAAGGGAGAGAAGGGGCAAGCTAATTCCACACTTGTGCTTCAAAGTAGCACCATGTTTTTCATATAGATAGTCTCCTATGTTGTCACTTTCATATACTAGTGGGAATTTTTCATTATAGAGTTAGATGCACACCCACTTAGTTTTCATGTTGAGCTTTCATACACTTATAGCTCTTAGTGCATTCGTTGCATGGCAATCCTACTTCTCACATAGATATCAATTGATGGGCATCTCCATAGCTCGTTGGTTAGCAGCGTCGATGTGAGACTTTCTTAATTTTTTTTCTTCTCAATATTAACCCCTATCATCATACTCTATTCCACCCATAGTGCTATATCCATGGCTTGCGCTCATGTATTGCGTGGGGGTTGAAAAAGCTGAAGCACGTTAAAAAGGATGAACCAATTGCTCGGCTTGTCATCGGGGTTGTGCATGATAAATACTTTGTGTCGAGAAGACAGAGCCTGACAAGACTATATGATTTTGTAGGGATAGCTCTCTTTAGCATTGATATTTTGAAAGACACGATTGTTTGTTTGGATGCCTGAGTATTGATGTCTTTATGTCAAATTATAGATTATTGCTTTGAATCATTTGTGTCTTAATATTCATGCCATGATTAGATATATGATCAAGATTATGCTAGGTAGCATTCCACATCAAAAATTATCTTTTTTATCATTTACCTACTCGAGGACGAGTCGGAATTAAGCTTGGGGATGCTGATACGTCTCCGTTGTATCTATAACTTTTTATTGTTTCATGCCAATATTATACAACTTTCCATATATTTGGCAACATTTTATATGATTTATTGGACTAACATTTGATCCAGGGCCCAATGACAGTTCCTGTTTGTTGCATGTTTTTGGTTTTGCAGAATATCCATATCAAACAAAGTCCAAACATGATAAAAATTTACAGAGAATTATTTTGGAATATATGTGATTTTTGGGAGGTGGAATCAACGCAAGCGGAGGCCCACGGCCTCCACAACCCACCAGGGCGCGCCGGGCACCCCCTGGCGCACCCAGGTGTCTTGTGCCCTCCCCGTAAGTTGGTTGGGGCCCTTCTTCGGGCGCAAGAAAGATAATTTATGGTAAAAAATTGTGTAGAAATTTCCGCGCAATCGGAGTTATGGATCTCTGGGAATATAACAAACGGTTTTCGGCCAGAAAGAAAAACGCAACACAGAAGAGAATAGAGAGGGAGATCCAATCTCGGAGGGGCTCCCGCCCCTCCGCCGCCATGGCAACCATGGACTAGAGGGAGAACTCTCCTCCCATCTAGGGGGAGGCCAAGGAAGAAGAAGAAGGAGGGGGGCTCTTTCCCCCTCTCTCCCGGTGGCGCCGGAGCGCCGCCGGGGCAATCATCGTGACGGCGATCTACTCCAACAACTTCGCCGCCGTCAACACCAACTCTCTCTCCCTCTATGTAGTGGTGTAACACGTCTTCTCCCTGCTGTAATCTCTACTTAAACATGGTGCTCAATGCTATATATTATTTCCCAATTATCTATGGCTATCTTATGATGTTTGAGTAAATCCGTTTTGTCCTATGGGTTGATAGGTGATCATGATCAGTTTGAGGGTTATATTTTATTTTGGTGCTGTCCTATGGTGCCCTCTGTGTCGCACAAATGGAGGGATCCCCACTGTAGGTTGTTGCAATATGTTCATGGTTTTCTTATGGTGGGTGGCGTTAGTGACAGAAGCACAGACCCGAGTTTGGGGGTCATTGCGTATGGGATAAAGAGGACTTGATACTTAATGCTATGGTTGGGTTTTACGACCTTAATGATCTTCAGTAGTTGCGGATGCTTGCTAGAGTTCCAATCATAAGTGCATATGATCCAAGTAGAGAAAGTATGTTAGCTCATGCCTCTCCCTCATATAAAATTGCAACAATGATCACCGGTTTAGTTATCGATCACCTAGGGACAAATTACTTTCTTGTTGACAAAAGCTATCTACTTTTATTGTCTTGCATTTTGCTCGTAGTTTTATTCTTGCAAAGTACTTCTAGTTTTATTCTTGCAAACTTATCCTTTCACCTACCAAATAGTTTTATACTTGTTCTAGGTAAAGAAAAAGTAAAGTGTGCGTAGAGTTGTATCGGTGGTCGATAGAACTTGAGAGAATATTTGTTCTACCTTTAGCTCCTCGTTGGGTTTGACACTCTTATTTATCGAAAAAGGCTACAAATGATCCCCTATACTTGTGGGTTATCAGTACTATTGTGGACTCATTCCAATTTTATATTTGAAATATAGCTATTGTATTCTAACTTCTCCATGGCTCATACCCCCCGATACTACCCATATATCCATCAAAATAAGCAAACAACACATCGAAAACATAATCTATCAAAAATAGAATCTGTCAAAAACAGAACAGTCTGTAAAGACCCGAATTATAGTAATACTTCTATAACTCCAAAAATTCTGAAACAATGGAGGCAATTCGTATATCAATCTTGTGTAAAAAATTCAGAGTTGTTCCACGTTCCAGAAATTTTTAACAATTCTGCTACTAGACGCAAAAGTTTCTGTTTTTCGGCAAAATCATATCAATGATCTTCCAAAGCATCCCAAAGGTCTTACTTAGCTCAAACACTAATTAAAACATTAAAACACAATCATAACAGAGGTATAATTGATTATTTATTGAAAAACAGAAGCAAAAACAAAAAAAATAAAAAATAAAATTGGGTTGCCTCCCAACAAGCGCTATTGTTTTACGCCCCTAGCTAGACATATTGCATAGATCTAGGTATTGTCATCTTTGGTATTCAATTCCTCAATTGCACATACATACTCCCTAGGGATTTCATTAGGGTTGTTCATGATCACACTCCTAGGTAGAAAATCAAGAAATTCGTTCGTAGGAATTGGTTCCTTAATAATATTGATAAAGCTAGGGCAAATACTCATCATCTTAAGATCCTCATTTTCTTTACTAAATGATCCACCCTTATTTTTAGGAACATAAATAAACTTAGTGGTTTTATTAGGAGGAAATTTTGGAGTAGTCTTTATAACGGTAAAAGTGGAACCCAAATTGGTAATAATATCCTCTAACTTATCGATTCTAGTGGAACCTTGTTCTACCCTCTCATCAATTATAGGCTCTTTCTCCTTTAGCGTTTTTAAAGTGATTCCTACCTTTGATCCAATTTGACTCATATGATTATGAATCTTTTTATCCAAATTTTAAATATGCTCTACGGTAGAAATTTTATTTTTCAATAATATGAAGCATTTGCATCACATGTTCCAAAGTTAAAGCTGTTTCATTAATCATGATTGGTGGTAATCCCAACAAATCTCCCATAGCATTAAAAGCATCCATAGGGTGACTAACCAAGAAATTACCCCCAGTAATGATGTCTAGCACATATCTATACCAAGTAGTAACACCCACATAAAAATATCGAAGAAGAACTATAGTGGATTGTTCAAGGGTAGATCTATTCTGAGCATCACAAACTCTATACACAGCATCTTTTAAATTCTCTCCTCCTCTTTGTTTAAAATTAAGAACCTCACTTTCTGGGGTACTAACTACGATAGAAGGACTAGCCATGATAGCAAAGCAAGTGATCTAGCACGCAAGCAAACAAAAAGTAAACGAAAAGAAGGCGAATAAAAAGACAAATATTTTTGTGTTTTCCTGAAAACGTTTTAGAAGTGGGGGAGAGAAAATGAGAGGCAAATGGCGAATAATGTAAATGCAAGAGATGAGAGTTTATGATGGGTAATTGGTAGGCTTGATGTAGATCCTCCCCGGCAACGGCGCCAGAAATTCTTCCTGCTACTTCTTGAGCTTACGTTGGTTTTTCCCTTGAAGAGGAAAGGGTGATGCAACAAAGTAGAGATAAGTATTTCCCTCAGTTTGAGAACCAAGGTATCAATCCAGTAGGAGGAACACACAAGTCACCAATGGTTGCACCTACACAAACAAACAAATACTTGCACCCAACATGATAAAGGGGTTGTCAATCCCTTCACGGTTACTTGCAAGGATGAGATCTAATAGAGATAGGTATAAAAGATAAATAAAAGTGCAAAACTAAATAAAAGTAAATAAATTGCAGAAAGGTATTTTTGGTTGTTTGGTTTATAGATCTGAAAATAATATGATAAAAATAGACCCGGGGGCCATAGTTTTCACTAGAGGCTTCTATCTTGAAAGAACACATATGGTGGGTAAACAAATTACTATTGAGCAATTGATAGAAAAGGGGAAAGTTATGACGATATCTAAGGCAATGATCATGAATATAGGCATCACGTCCGTGGTAAGTAGACCGACTCCTACCTGCATCTACTACTATTACTCCACACATCGACCGCTATCCAGCATGCATCTAGTGTATTAAGTTAACAAGAACGGAGTAACGCCTTAAGCAAGATGACATGATGTAGAGGGATAGATCCAATCAATATGGTATAAACCCCATCTTTTTATCCTTAATGGCAACAATACAAATACGTACCTCGCTACCCCTTCTGTCACTGTGTGAGGGCACCGCAAGATTGAACCCAAAACAAAGCACCTCTCCCATTGCAAGATAAATCAATCTAGTTCGCCAAACCAAATCAATAGATCAAAGAGAAATACAAAGCTATCTTAATCATGCATAAAAGAGTTCAGAGAAGACTCAAATAATATTCAGAGATAATCTGATCATAAATCCACAATTCATCGAATCTCAACAAACGCACCGCAAAAGAAGATTACATCGAATAGAACTCCAAGAACATCGAGGAGAACACTGTATTAAAGATCAAAGAGAGAGAAGAAGCCATCTTGCTACTAGCTATGGACTTGTAGGTCTGTGGTAAACTACTCACACATCACCGGAAGGGCAGCAAGGTTGATGTAGAGGCCCTCCGTGATCGAATCCCCCTCCGGCAGAGTACCAGAACAGGTCTCCAGACGGGATCTCACGAGGACAGAAACTTGCGGCAGCGGAAAAGTATTTTTGGTGTGCCCTTTGGTATACGGGGAATATTTGGGTATTTATAGAGCTGGAATTAGGGTTAGGGGAGTCACGAGGGTCCCACAAGCTTGGGGGGGCACTCCTCCCCCAAGGGCGCGTCTCCCGAGCTTGTGGCTCCTCCGTGGCCCTTCTGGCCTCCTCCCGAAGCTTACTAGGTGTCTTCTGATCCAAGAAAAATTGTCAAAAAGTTTCGTTCCGTTTGGACTCTGTTTGGTATTGATTTTATGTAAAAGACAAAAACAAGGAAAATACAACAACTGGCACTAGGCACTAGTTTAATAGGTTAGTCCCAAAAAATGATATAAAATAACATAATAATGCATATAAAACATCCAAGATGGATAATATAATAACATGGAACAATAAAAAATTATAGATACATTGGAGATGTATCGGGGACCACCCCTACATGCGTGTGGCCCATGCATATGCATGCAGCGGTGGTGTGCTGTTTGAATAAGCAATGAACATCCTTCATGTGGCATGTGCATGACAAACCACACAGACAGGCTGGAATGTCCAGGACTGGCTGCGTTCGTCCGCGAGACCGAGCCGACGGTGGGCGATCCTGTGACAGAACGGGCTTAGACTTGGTCTGTCATCTCACGATGACCTGCTGTAACACGAAGAAGCAAGTATTCACTATGGCCTACCCTCTCTCAGTGCCGGTCAACGCCCTAGACCGTCGGGGCCACCGAATGGGTGCTCGATCTGGAAACCGCCCGAGGGGGGGGGGACCAGCACTACATGCGTGTGGCCTATGCATATGCATGCAGGGGTGGTGTGATGTTTGAATAAGCAACGCACATCCTCCACATGGCACGTGCCTGACAAACCACACAGACGGGCGGGAACGTCGAGGACCGGCTGTGTTCGTCCGTGAGACCGAGCCGACGGTGGGCGATCCTGTGAAAGGACAAGCTTAGACTTGGTCTATCATCTCACGATGACCTGCCGTAACACAAAGAAGCAGGTATTCACCGTGGCCTACCCCCTCTCGGTGCCGGTCAACACCCCAGACCACCGGGGCCACCAGATGGGTGCTCGATCTAGAGAACCGGGCAACGGCCACCTGAAAAGGAGAAAACAAAAGTGTAGCTATAATGTGGTAAGGTGGTTTGCCAAGCATGGAAGAAAACAACAAAAAAAGTATAAGACATATTACCGAGAACACATACAAACGGAGAAGAAACAAGATCTAGGTTTAGGTACTTTACCGAGAGTACCTCTCAGGAAAGGTAGGCATTACCGAGAGCCGTAAGTCGACGCTCGGTAACCACTACTCTACTTCTTTATTTTCCTTCTATTAGTCTTTTTGTTTGGCACTCTCTTTTTGTATCTGATATTTCATATGTTTTTATGACTAAAGTTTAAAAATGCCATGACTTTTGATGATTTTTTTTATAAAGGACTTTGATGACTTATATATGTTTTGGGTTAGATTTGTTCAAATCTCAACTTTAAACACTATAATGTAAAAAACATGAAGAAAGCAGGTATTGACCGTGGCCTACCCCCTCTCTCGGTGCCGGTCAACTTCCTAGACCGCTAGGGCCACTGGATGGGTGCTCGATCTGGAAACTGCCTGAGGGGGTTTGGACCACACCTACATGCGTGTGGCCCATGCATATGCATGCATCGATGGTGTGCTGTTTGAATAAGCAACGCACATCCTTCACGTGGCACGTGTGTGACAAACAACACGGACGGGTGGGAACATCCAGGACCGGCCATGTTCGTCCACGAGACCGAGCCGACGGTGGGCGATCCTGTGACAGAACGGGCTTAGACTTGGTCTGTCATCTAACGATGACCTGCTGTAACATGACGAAGCAGGTATTCACCACGGCCTACCACCTCTCAGTGCCGGTAAACACCCTAGACCGTCGGGGCTACCTAATGGGTGCTCGATCTGGAAACCGCCCGAGGGGGGACCACCCCTACATGCGTGTGGCCCATGGATATGCATGCAGGAGTGGTGTGCTGTTTGAATAAGCAACGCACATCCTTCACGTGGCACGTGCCTGAAAAACCACATAGACGGGCGAGAACGTCAAGGGCCGGTTACGTTCGTCCGCAAGAATGAGCCGGCGGTGGGTGATCCTATGACAGAACGGGCTTACACTTGGTCTGCCATCTCACGACGACCTTTCGTAATACGAAGAAGCACGTGTGTCCGAAAAATGCAGGGGGCGTGGCACGTGTCATGCGATGGCCTCCTTTGAGAGCACGAGAAGTTTCGAGGCCACAGGAGCAACAGGCCTTCCACTTCCTGCACAAAACAGACACATTCCCTCTCGATACCCAGAGACTAGCTCGGAGATGGTGCGGTTTACAAGCGGCCTGAGGGGAGGCTTATTCGAAACGCCCCCAAACTTTTACCACACCTTACTAGGGCCATGTGATGACACCGTGCTAGCTCTCGAGGAATTCCGGCATCGTACGATTTTTGGAGGATTTAAACAGTTGCATCAGGCATGCCACCGAGGTACTTTTGCCCCCCGGTGCCATGGCATGCCCCTCCCTCATCTGCGTAGGGCCTAGGCATGCCGCAAGGACATCACAAAGGATTTCCCATGCCGCTTCCGGGCATGATTTCATGTGGTGCCTTGTAGGTTTATAATTTCCGGCGATGAAACCCTAGCAGAGCAATAAATTTCAAGCATATTGCACTCGTGGGGCATGGCACATGTCATGCGATGGCCTCCTTTGAGAGCACGAGAAGTTTCGAGGCCACAGGAGCAACATACCCCGCACTTCCTGCACAAACCGGACACGTTCCCTCTCGATACCCAGAGACTAGCTCAGAGATGGTGCAGTTTACAAGCGGCCTGAGGGGAGGCTTGTTCGAAACGCACCCAAACTTTTACCACACCCTACAGGGGCCATGTGATGACACTGTGCCAGCTCTTGAGGAATTCCAGCATCATATGACTTTTCGATGATTTAAACTGTTGCATCAGGCATGCCACTGAGGTACTTTCGCCTCCCGGTGCCATGGCATGCCCCTGCCTCGTCTGCGCAGGGCCTAGGCATGCCGCATGGACATCAGAAAGGATTTCCCATGCCGCTTCCGGGCATGATTTCATGTGGTGCCTTGCAGGTGTGGAATTTCCGGCGATGAAACCCTAGCAGAGCAATAAATTTCTCGATATAAATGCAGTGAAACATTTGTGATAATTATATTGCTTATATATATGTTTTTATGCAGGGAGACATGCATTAAAGCTGCCATAAATGATGTTGACTACACATTATACCGAGTGCAGCCCTCGGTAAGAGTAGGTTTACCGTGAGCTACTCTCGGTAAAAGGCAAAACCTAGATCTATGTCTTGTACTTTACCGAGAGCCCTCTCGGAAAAGCACCCAAGATCTAGGGTAAGTCTTCACCGACCGTTTTGTCGACTCTCGGTAAAGCGCCTGCGAGATCTAGGGTAAGACTCTTACCGAGTGCCCCGTTGAGCCGACTCTCAGGAATGGTTCCCGCAGGGAATTATCCAAAATTTTCAACTCTCGCACCCTCATTCTCGTTTCCCTCGCCCTCACTCCCACGTTCCTCGCCCCCCGCGTCTGCCTCCGCCCGCTGCGTCGCCTCCCCGTCTACCGAGCTCCGGCGCCACCGCTGCCCTGTCCGCCGTCTCCACCACCGCCCCGCCCCGTCCGCCATCTCCACCATTGACCCACCCCGTCCGCCGAGCACCACCAGCCGCCGCCCCTCACCGCCGCCGCCCCTCACCACCGAGCTCCGCCGTCACCACTGAGGGAGTCCTAGACTAAGGGGTCCTCGGGCCGTCGACCTATTACATATGGGCCGGACTAATGGGCCACTATGGGGCCAAGCTAGAGTGCGGACCCATGACTGGACATATGATCTTCGGAGTCGTGGTGTGCCCTCCAAGTCAGGATTAGCGTAATCTTTCCTTCAATGTAACGGATTGCATGTAACCCTAACCCTACTAGTGTCTATATAAACCAGAGGGTTTAGGGCTTTTGGGGGAGAGCTACATCCATCACCTCATCCACTTAGGGTTTAGCTCGCCTGATCTTGAGGTGGATCTACTCTGTGACCATATCATACATCAAATACAATCAAGCAGGACATAGGGTTTTACCTCTTCAAGAGGGCCCGAACCTGCGTAAACACTGTGTTCACCGTCCCTTGTTCCCCATTGATCCTAGATCCATAGCTCGGGACCCCCTACCCCGAGATCCGCCTGTTTTGACACCGACATTGGTGCTTTCATTGAGAGTTCCACTGTTGGGTCGCCGAAGGATCAATGGCTCGCCTGATCATCAGAGAAGGCGTCAGCTCCGGGGACCTTTTTGTCCCTGGCCAACTTTTCGCGTTCGGCAGCATTGTGCTGCATGCCAACCCAACTGGTAATCTAGATCAAATCAACAACTTCGCCCCCGAGCACCGGATTCCATTCGGCAATCTGGAGTACGTTGCGGACGCCCGAGGCGATCTGGTCTTTACTGGATTCGCAACCTCATCCCACACCCCCACGAGCCTCGCTGTGCCCGCTTCGGAGCTTTTCCCCGACCCAATCTACGGATCGACCCCAATCCCTCAGCCGGCCTTGATCTCGGACGGCTCCACCTCGAATGGAGGCCAGGAATCCCCTTCGACCATGCCTGCAATAACCGCCGAAGACCCATCTTCGGGCCTCAATGCGGAAACAATGTTCGGACACCGAGAGTCACTCCCGGCCGAACCCTCTCCTTACGACACGCCTCCAGCCTTGAGCCCCTGCGACGGGTTGACGTTTAATAGCGAGGATCATCCCCGACCGAACTCCCCCTCAACAACTCGGCTGCGAGCCCCAATACGAAAGCAGTATCCGAAGACCAGGTCTCGTCTTCGGTCTCTTACAACTATACGACCCCGGGCCTCAAGGTTAACTCGGCCCTCGAAGATTAGGATCCGGCCCAGGCCCGGATCATTCCTTGCCCCACCACATCAGAAACTAGCCCTCGTCGGCCATCGCATACCAGTCCGGCGACCCTCGCCTTATTAAACGAGGCATTGGACCGAATCCAGATGATGGCTATTCGGGAGGACCCACCCTCGGCTCGCGTTCAGCAGCCCTTCGAGGCAGATTTTGGGGAATTTTACATCCCACCCACCACCCACTTAGTGGCCACTATCGAAGACTTAACCAACATGTTGGATTACACCTCGAAAAATGCCGAATACATGGACGAGGATAGTGGACTCACAGCTAACACTGATGCTGCTCCCCTCATCACCGGCCGCTGGATGGCCACGTCCACATACAATGTCTACATGGTAGACACCCCGAAAGAAGACGACGGCACTCCCGGGAAGGATAACGGCAGGCCCAGTGACGAGCCGCCGAAACGCCGCAGACAGCGCCACCACTCCAAGGCGTGTCGAAGCCATGCAAGCAACACGGACACCGGAGAGAATGCCACCCCGGAAAATGCGGACGACCTCGGTGATCCCGGCGCCGACGAACAGCCACAAAATGACCACGAGGAGCATGAGGACCCGCTGGATCTCGAATACCTCGATGACTCCGAAGATAGCAACTACCTCCCCCCTTCTGAAGAGGAGGTTAGTTTGGGCGACAAGGATTTCATCGTGCCCGAAGAACCGCTGGATCAAGAGCGGTTTAAACGGCAGCTAATTGCCACCGCACGAAGCCTTGAAAAAACAACGGCAAAAAATAAAATCCAAAAATGATACCCTTAATGAGAGATGGACTAAAGTCCTAGATGTCGAAGAAGAGTACGACCATAAGCGACAGACTAAAAGCTACCCGAAGTGAAAGTTACTGCCGCAATTCAATGATGAGGCCATAAAGCCAGCGCCTGCAAAGTACGCTCAGGCGGACCAGCCGGACCGTCCCCCTCGAGGGCAGGACCGGACAACTGATAAAGCCGAACAACCTCCCACTTACCCTCGCCGTCAAGGCAAAGAGCAAGTATGGCCTGGCTATGAGTACGACCGACGGCGCGACCTTGACGCTGGGGCAGGTCTGACGAGGTCCATCGACGGACCGAAAAAAGATCCTCCTGCTAGACAGGACGGATACAAATCCTAGCTAGAACAAAATGATAGAGCTCAGGAGCTACAACGAGCCCGGATGAGAGATGATCTCCGGCGCGACGTAGCCCGAATCAGGGGCGCCGCTCATCCTCTCTGCTTCACAGATAGAGTGATGCAGCACCAGTTCCCCGAAGGTTTTTAACCTATAAATATTGAGCCCTACGATGGGACAACAAATCTGGCTGTTTGGATCGAAGATTTCCTGTTGCATATTCACATGGCACGAGGGGACGACCTTCATGCCATCAAGTACTTACCATTGAAGCTCAAGGGTCCGGCTCGGCGCTGGTTAAACAGCCTCCCTGAAGACTCCATAGGATGTTGGGAGGAGCTCGAGAACGCCTTCCGAGCTAACTTTCAGGGCCCTTATGTCCGGCCCCCGGACGCCGATGACCTGAGCCATGTAATCCAGCAGCCCGGCGAGTCGCCCGGCAATTCTGGAACCGGTTTTTGACCAAGAAGAACCAAATCGTTGACTGTCTGGACGCCGAAGCTATAGCCACCTTTAGGCATAGTATTCGGGACGAATGGCTAGCACGCCAGCTCGGCCAGGACAAGCCAAAGATGATGGCGGCGCTCACCTCCCTGATGGCCCGCTTCTGCGCCGGAGAGGATAGATGGCTGGCTCGTCGGAGCACCAACCCCGACACCCCCGAAACCTCGAAAGTTCAGGACAGGAACGGGAAGCCATAAAGGAACAGAAACAAACGCCGCCATAATGGCAGCGAAGTTGATGAAGTGGCTGTCAATGCCGGATTCCGTAACCCGAAGTTCGGGTCACGGAAAAAGCTTCTAAAGGCAACCAAGACGGCCCAACTAAGTTGGACGCAATCCTGGACAGGCCCTGCCAGATTCATGGCACTGCCGAAAAGCCCGCCAACCACACCAACCGCAATTGTTGGGTGATAAAGCAGGTCGGCAAGCTTACAGCCAAAACTCGGGCAAAAGCCCACGAAGCAAGGACGATGATGAGCCCCGCAGGCCGAACAGTGGAGGCCAAAAACCCTTCCCTTCTAAGGTCAAGATGGTGAACATGATCTACCCCACCCGTATACCAAGGAAGGAAAGGAAGCGCGCGCTACGGGATGTGTATGCCATCGAGCCCGTAGCGCCGAAGTTCAACCCATGGTCGGCTTGCCCCATCACCTTTGACCGCACTGACCATCCGACCAGTATCCGTGATGGAGGATCGGCGACCCTGGTACTGGACCCCATTATCGATGGGTACCACCTCACATGAGTCCTAATGGACGGGGGCAGTAGCCTCAATCTAATCTATGCAAACACAGTGAGGAAAATGGGGATCGATCCATCAAGGATCAAGCCTAGCAACACTACCTTCAAGTGGGTTATTCCGGGCATAGAAGCCCGATGCTCAGGCACGGTTACTTTGCAAGTGGTATTCGACTCACCAGATAACTTCCGAAACGAAGACTTGATCTTCGATATAGCCCCATTCCGCAGTGGCTATCACACCCTCCTCGGCCGAATGGTCTAAGCCAAATTCAACGCCGTCCCGCATTACGCATACCTCAAGATGAAGATGCCTGGTCCCGCGGGCATCATAACGATCAACGGCAACATGGTGCGCTCACTCCGAACTGAGGAACACACTGCGGCCCTGGCAGCCGAAGACCAATCCATCGCCAATAGGCCGAGGTATCAGTCCGCCGTAAAGGGAAAAGATAGACTTAAACGGGCTCGAGCCCGATCCCCGTCATGGAAATCCTCTTGCGTACGCCGCAAATAGGGATACGCTCTCCATGGCACGCCTGCCTTCACCGCGCTTTACGTGCCTCGTCAGCACAACTTCGCGCTCAAGATACCATGGGCGGCCGCGGGGGCTTATAACACCATGTGTTCGCTCAACCGAACTATGGCATCACCACGTCCTTGGACAACAACGGGCAGGACTCCAGACTCGCTCAGCTTCAAGCTATGACGGCAGGACTACATCTCAAGGTCCCTATTGAAGGCACCCCTTGCCAGCATGTGGTATTCTAAATGGATGTCCAATTCACTCCCCTCCACCTCGCAGAAGGAAAGGCGCAGACATGCAGCAAGGCACAGTTGAGGCTTCGACCCACACATCAAGGCCCTGTGTAAACCTTCCTCTGTAAAATTTTCTTTTCTTACTTATCATAAACACCTCAGTAGTTCGAATTGTACGGATAGACGTCCAGAGCTTATAGAAAATAAAAACGCCTTTTACGATGTTCGGGCATCCGCATTGTCTAGCCCTCTCCTCTCCTTTTTTTTTCCTTTTTTCGCTCTTCGAGCAGCTAGGCATGCACACAGTAAATACAACTCGGTTAACTGACCAAAGGCTTGATTTTCCCATCAGCTCCATGTACCAATTCCGGCTCAACTTCTCGTTGTGTGTTCGGCATCTCAGATATTGCATTATATGCATCAGTTCCGAACTATGTCTTGGGTCAATAGTTGGGTTGCCCAGCTCCTGTGCTTGCCCTCTTATGTTTCGCACGTTCGGCAAAGAAGGTAAAGGGAGAACCCCTGCGATTGTTCTTTTGGCTAGTCCAGTCAAGCACCTCAGGGGAGAAAGCCGAAAACTGACTGTCATAGTAAGCGAGAGCTGGTCAGTGATCCGACGACAAGTGTTAAACTAAGAAATCATTAGCGATTTATCCGTGTCACACGCAAGGTTCGTCCTAGCACAAACCATGTGATTACAAAGGCATGCCTTGGCTCCCACGTACATCACAAAAACCTGGGGCTAGTCACTAGCCCCCGCCGCCAAGCTCCTATGGCTAAGTGAAAGCGATAAAGCCGCATAGTATGATTGCCTGGTCTCTCTCTCGCACTACCACCTTCAGGAACTGAGACGTCAGCTAAGGGTAATAGTGCGGAGATGAAACATCCCTCGTGCAATTCACTTGGGGGCTGAAGCCGATGACTGGTAACTTTCAGAATAATAAACGGCCGCACATGAGTCAAAATAAAAACACCATAATATCCAAACAAACCGCATTATAAAGCAAAAGGGTTCGATCAACAACTTAACACATTCACTCAATGATTACATCCTTGGAACACTGGCCCTCTATCGCCCGAGCACCATCCATAACCTATGCAAAGTATAGTTCGGGGCGGCGGTGCTCCTTTCCAATTGGCGGAGGACCAGTGGCCATATCCATCAGCTTGATCTTTGGCCAATGAATCATGGTCTTCACGAAGGCCAACCTCGCCCCTTCAAGGAACGCGAAACGCTTCATGGTGTCAATCCACGGTGATGCGTCACGCAGCCTCTGCACCAAGCCAAAGTAGCTGTCCGGAATAGGCTCGGGCCATCCGATGCAGCTCCATCAGCTGCTTCATCTAGTTGCTGAGGAGCGGAGGGTGTTCGGGCGCCTGGAACTGCGACCAGAAAAGCCGCCGTTCGGAGTCCTCCTTCCGCATTGCGTAGTGCTCCGCCGCAGCAGCCGCACTCCGTGGAAGCTCAGCGAAAACGCCTGTGGAGCGCCAGACCCACGTCAGCAAGGCGAACCTATTGCTGACAAAAACACTCTGTAGTAAGTACTTCTTACCATCTGCGATTTGCCCCATTTGGCAAAGCTCCTCCCGGACACCCCGCACCTCCGTCCTGGCCTCCTTGAGCTCCTTGTCTGCCTGGACAGCTTGGAGGACTACTCTTTTTGCTTTTGCTCAAGGGCCTCACACTTCGTGATGGCATCCTTGAGCTCCACCTGCACTTTGGCCACTCGAGCCTCGTGCTTCTCTCCGGCGGTCTTCGCCTTCTCAAGTTCGGCAGCTGCCTTTTTGGCAGCCACTTTCTTCTTGGCCACATCGGCATCGGCCTTCTTCAGCGCCGCCTTCAGGGTCTCAACCTCCGCGGTGGCAGCTGCACGCACCAAACACCATACGCTCAGCATACAGTCTGGACTGTAAGTATTCGGCAGTATTAACTATGTACTTCGACAAAAGCTTACCTTGTGCCTCATCAAGCCGCTTGTTGACGAGGTTAAGCTCTTCATCGGAGCGTTTAAGCTTCTGATTCATCTCCTCCAGGGCAGCTGCATTAGAAGTCGTGGCCAAGGATGATGCCTATATATATATATATATATATATATATATATATATATATATATATATATATATATATATATATATATATATATATATACGGCCTGCTCAAACTTTAACTAAAAAAGTAAAGACCATTTTTTCGGGAAAAGTACATTACTTGACTCACCTCAAAGCCTGTTAGAAGGCCCTGGATGACATCATTCAGTCCGGATTGGACAGATCGAACACCCCATAGAACCGCACCCGGTGCCCGTCGATGATGACGGAGTTGTTTACCTGCTCCTCTAGTGTGTCCAGCCAGCCCGTCACCACCTGGTTGTTGGTGTCCGGTGCAAGCGGCGGGACCTTAACCCCCTCCCCATCGGAAGACGGGACCGGCACCTGTGAAGGCCTTGGGGGCTCAGGTGCGGCTGGCTGGGAGGGTCCAGACGGTCCGGACCCTCCTCCTGCATTTGCCAGGAGGGACGCATTCTCCTGGTCTTCGGTGACCGAGGCATCAGCCTCGGCCATGGTAGCATCGCCCTCCTCCCCCGTGTTCGAGGTCCTTCGAGACAACACTCCCCCGACCTCCTCGGGGATCAGGGGAGGTGCAGAGTGCAATGCGGATCCGCTGTCCTCCAATTCGACGGGTGGAGACGCC
The DNA here is from genome assembly GCA_011799875.1 of Thinopyrum elongatum. Lineage (NCBI taxonomy): Eukaryota > Viridiplantae > Streptophyta > Magnoliopsida > Poales > Poaceae > Thinopyrum > Thinopyrum elongatum. The sequence goes on along the minus strand of CM022302.1, from coordinate 410,474,990 downwards.
CCCTCCGAGGTCTGCTCGGCGGGGTGGCCGCGCGGTGGGTTGTGACATCATACAATCAGCTTCCATGGGTAAGGGACTATTAAAAATAAAGCAACTAAAAACACCAAAATACGTACCTGGCAGCAGGGGGCTTGACCCTAGGTTCCCTATCCGAAACCTTCTCTAACACCACGGACTCCTCTTCGGAGTCCGAACTATCGGACATGACCAGCTTGGGCCGGCACTACCTCTTCTGGGCCCGAGGAGGCTCCTCCTCCTCGACGTCTCCAGACGCCGCCCTCTTCTTGGAGTGGGAGGAGACGCTCTCCTCCTTGTCCTCCTCCTCATCCCCATCTTGGGCAGACGGGGCGGTAGTGTCTCCGGACTTGGTGTCCGGACAACTTCTTCGGCAGAGGCCCTCTCCGGCCTTTGGTAAATCCTTCTTCTTCTTCCCTTTCTTTTCTGGCGCCTTGTAAGGCGCCACGACCAGCAGCCCCTCCAGTTGGGCCGATCGAGGCCCTTCGGGTAGAGGAGCCAGGCTACTGATCTTCTCAGACTTTTTGAGCTAGCCCTGCAAAAACCACAAACAGACGTTTAGATCGGACTCTGTGCAGTATGCCTTCCCGAATATGAACCGGGGAAGGGGTCAATTACCTTCTTCGGCTGGGTTACGGCGTCGAGGCTGATGTCTTTATTCTTGGCTGGCCAGTCCTCCTGGGACTTGAGCAGTTGACCCCACACTTTGTCGTGGGTTGTCCGGTAGAGGTACTGCATGGTGGCCGGGTTATCGGACTTGTAAGCCCACATGGGGCTGGCCCTTTGCTGGCAAGGGAGTAGCCGACGCCTGAGCATTATCTGGACCATGTTGGTCAGCTTGGCGCCGGTCTCCATCATGCTGGCGATGCGCTTCTGCAGCGCCTTCACCTCACTGGCAGACCCCCAGTTAGGGCCCTTTTGGGTCCACGAGGTCAATCTCGCTAGGGGCGGATCTAAATTCAGGAGCGGCCGCCCAGGCCGCATCCCTTGGTTCTGTGATATAGAACCACTCCTTTTGCCACACCTTGACGGTATCAATAAACTGACCCTCCGGCCACTAGACTCGGGTCAGCTTACTAATCATGGCTCCGCCGCAGTCCACCTGGGTGCCGCTGACCACCTTAGGCTTGACGTTGAACACCTTCAGCCACAGGTCGAAGTGCGGCTAAACCCGCAGCAGGGCCTCACAGACAATGATGAAGGCCGAAATATGGAGGAGGGAGTTGGGGGCTAGATCATGGAAATCTAGCCCGTAGAAGAACATCAACCCCCTCACAAAGGGGTGCAGAGGAAATCCTAGCCCCCAGATAAAATGTGGAAGGAATACTACCCTCTCGCCCGGCTTGGGTGTAGGGATGATTTGGCTCTCCTCGGGGGCCCGATGGGCGATGTCGGCCGATAAGTAGCCGGCCCGCTTCGGCTTCATGATGTCATCATTGGAGATGATGGAGGTGTCCCACTTGCCATTTGTGCCAGATCCGGCCATGGCTGGGTGTCGGGGCCGGATTTCGGGGACACAACATATCCCAGAAATTTAACCCCTCGTGTTACCACCAGCCCAGGATTACTATTACTGGTGGACACGTCCTTGTTACAGATTACCAAGCTATTACAAGAATTGAATACAAGACCATAAAGGTCCAATGATACAACAATGATGTCTGGTGGTGGATGACAGAATTAACTCGTGGTTCTCCAACGTCGATGGGGCTCCATTCCCATAGGAACAGCTGACCCGGATAATTCCTATCCCGCATGGCTGCTATCCTAGGCTCCGCACGGTCATCGCTGTGGTACTCCTCGTAGAAATCCTGACCTGGCCAAGTAAATAGCCAGGGACAAGCCTGTGAGTACGTTTGAATGTACTCGCAAACATCATGAACAGATGATATGCCGAATTCAACAGATGTTATGTGATCAAGTTGAATTAAAAATTATATGCGTACGCTCAAGATGGACTTAAAGGCATGCTGTCAGGAATTAAATCATGGCATGATAACATATTAGCATGTGCAAATAACTGGATATATAAAAAATATTATTGATAAACAAGGAAAGTTAAAGGAAAATAAAATAAAGGAAATGCCGGTCGGATGTCTAAAATGACACCACGGTAGGTCTTGAAGAGAAATGTCAAACGGGTGTCTAAAAGAGAAATTGGACGAGACAGGACCATCCGAGAACTCAGGCAACGCCATGAGAGGTCTTGAAAAGAAATGCCAGTCGGGTGTCAAGTGACGCCACGGTCGGACTTGAAGAGAAATGCCAATCGGGTGTCCACAAGAGTAGTGGCAGGATAAACCGCCTGTTAACTCGAGAGACGCCACGAGAGGTCTTGAAAATGAAATTGAGTGCCCGGGGTAGTCTAGCCAGCCCCTGAGACACTCAGGAAAATTCAAAATAAGAGAAACGGGTTAGTCCTCAATATTATGCATAACCATAATAATATTTTACAAGCATAAATATTCATGGAAGCAACAGGGTGTCAATAATTATCTTGCAAAATATTTCAGGCATGTGATAATTATTTTCCTCCGGAGACCGACACTAAGACCGACACTTGACCAACCCAGACTGTAGCCCTTAACCGCGGACACGGCTATTCGAATAGGTTTAAACTCTACAGAGGGTGTACTCTTTACCCACAAGTAAAGGATTTCTTTAGTCAGCACCGTGACACTGACTAATTCCCATTACAGTTTTTGGGTTGAAAACACACCTGACCAGCACACACCAGATTAACTTTCCGGATGCCAGGAATCACCCAAAGCATCGTTCAAGAAAAACTCTAAGACGGAGAGACCAACGTCCTACATGGGATCACTATTAATACGCGCGGATTACAAGGGGACACTCCCTCTCGGCTACAGCCGGTAACACCCATGCCCCCTGACCCGATGACAGGATTTAGTCCATGGCCATTGGAAACCCTCATCGTGGCCCTCTGTATGGTGTGTGCATGGAAAGGGTTTATCAACTTACTGAACCATACCCTACCTGTGGCAGGGACAAGTGGTAGCACGAATCAAGTATGGGGGTTACCGGAACAAGACTCGATCTATGGCCGACTCAGGAGGCTCAATTATTTCCTGCAGTGGTTAGCACAACAAAGTATTCTTTCAACAACAATAACAAATAGGGCCACAACCCTTACATGCTCCAACATGCCCACACTGATCATTCTCGTCACAACGAGTTTTCAGTCTCACGGTCACTTTTCTCGTGACTGATTCTTTCCTTTAGATTAGTCCGGATCACATAGACATATGTGACATGTGAAAGTAACCATCCTTATTCATGCTTCATGAAGATGCAATATCATCAAGGAATCATGCATGCATAACTAGCTATATTCAAAATTTATTCGAATTCAACATACTCATGATTTAATCATTCTTGCAAAGAATTCAACCATGCAATCACCATATCAAGTGTTCAAGATGCCTGCCTTGAGTATGCAGAAATATTGGGTGCACTCCAAAAGTTTGAAAAGTTATCTTCCCTCCATTTCCTATTTCAAAAATATTTAAATTACTACATAATTCAAAAATAGTGCTATAAAGTTGTTTGGAAAATTTTGAAATAAATACTAAGATAAACTAGATGAAAAATTAGAAATACCAGAAAAAGAATCAAATTATTTGAAGTTCAGATGATTTTACTATAGAATTTCTAAGTTGGAAAATATAAAAGAATTGGACTATTTAATAGATCAGTAAATACCAGACCTTAGGAAAATGTTCACCTAGTCTAAATAAATAGAGCATGATTTTAGGAGTCTGTAGAAATTTGAATCATAAATTTTGGATATGAATTGGCCACTGTGAAAATATTTGAAAACTGCATTAAAAGAAAAGGGAAAAGGAATAGAGGTGCGCCCTGAGCGCTGCTTAGCCGCGAGATGTTATTGGGCTGACCCAGCGGTTCAGCCGCGCGGGCGAAGGGGAAAATGTCGAAGGCTTACATACGGAAGTACGCTTCCCAACAGGGAAAGTGCACCAATGAAAAATGCACTTTTGGAGGAGAAGGCTGGCTCACCGACAGGTGGGACCCACCTGTCGGGTTTGTCCCCTTTCTCCACGCTCGTCTGGACAGAGACAGAGGCGAGCTCCGGCGATGCTCGCCGGTGTTGTAGGGCATCTCCGGCGTCGCTCGGCACATGGATAGGTTCAGGGGAGGGTGGCGCATCCGAGAGAGGTGGAAAAAGCCGTTGAGGAGCTCGGGTTTAAGTGAGGCTTCATCCATGGCGGAGGGGAGCTACGATGGAATTCGCCGAGCTCGTCTTGGCCTCGGAGAGGAGGAACTGGAGTGCAGGAATGGTATGTGGTGGTGGTGAGGGTCTGCTGGGAAGGTCACTTGCGGAGGGGAGGCACTGGAGAGCTCGGTCTCACCCGAGAGGGGACGGCGGCCGTGGGTGTCAGAGAAGAAGAAGAAGACCGCGTCTGGCTGTTCGGCTGCGTTGGGGGCTTGCAAAGGAGGGATGTGGCATGCTCCCTGGTCGGGGCGAGCTCGGGTGGTTTATATAGGCGGAAGCGACGTGGGTCCGTGGCTTCCCGAAGAAATCTCGCTGGCGGCGGCCATTCATGGCGCCGTCGAGGTAGCTGGCGAGGTCGGCAGGGTCAGTGGAGGTCGGTAGGGGTGGCAGGTGGTCAGTGGGGGAAATGAATGAGCCTTGGCCGTTGGCATTTACACTACTAGGAAAAGGGCTATAGCTGATATGGACATTAATGGCGCACCATGTATGTGGTGCGCCACTGCTATATATCAGTGGCGCACCAGATACAGGTGCGCCATTAGTGTCCTCATTACTAATGGCGCACCAGACACACGGTGTGCCATTACTAGCAAATTTTATTTTTTTTTATTTTTCCAAAACTATTAATGGCGCACCAGCGCACAGTGCGCCATTACTAGTTTTAACTATTAATGGCGCACCACATGCTCCGTGCGCCACTACTAACAAATTTTTTTTTTACTTTTTTTTTCAAAACTAGTAATGGCGCACCTGTGTGAAGTGCGCCATTACTAGTTCAAACTAGTAATGGCGCACCAGAACCATGGTGCGCCACTACTAACAATTTTTTTTTTTGCAAAACTAGTAATGGCGCACCCCTAACTGGTGCGCCATTAGTAACCAGGGTTACTAATGGCGCATTTTTAGGTGGTGCGCCATTAGTAACCTGAGACCAGCTAGATATTTTGGACAGCCACCTACCACACTCACTTTCCCCACTTCATTCTCTCCACCTCCTCCTCCAAGCTTGTCTCGGCTGCCTCCTCCTCCTCACCTCATTTGCACCATAGATTCACCCAAATTAAGTGGTTAAATTACCTTTTTTTGATAGGTAAGTAAGGGGAAAGCTTTCTTTAATTATGTTGTAGATCTACTTTTTTCTCCCTCCAACAACGTGCACATGCACTTTTTATGGCCTAGATCTACGTATGTTTGTGGTGTTGCATATGTTTGTGGTGTTGCATATGTTTGTGTTTGCAGGTACCGGTATTTGAAATGCGATAGTTGCCAATATTTTGCCGGAATGTTGATTCATTTCCGTTTCGGCGAGAATTTGGCACTATGCATTCTTTTTGGTCCTATTTTTAGGCAAAGTCATGCCAAATTTTTTCTTGGTTCTAAAATATCGTTTTGCTCTACCCTGCAGGCGACCATGGTCCGCACGATGACCGAAGGCATCGTGAATAGATTTTTGAGCTCCACGAAGGCCGAGATGCTTCAAAAGAACGAGATGGAGATAAGATGTCCGTGTCGAAGATGCAAGCTGAAGAGCCTTATTACGGACCCGGATTCCGAACAGGTGCGGGACCACCTGCTCTTGCGTGGTTTCATGGATGGCTATCGGTGGCAAGGTTATGAAGATGACTATGAAGTCGTCCATGGGGGCCGGGCAAGAAATGAGGAAGGGCAGCAAGACAACCGCGGCGGCGAGGGCCGGCGAGAAGACGAAGAATCTCCAGGACATGATCACGACGGTGATGCAGTACACAGTCATCATGTAGAAGATGCCGGACATGATGATGATGAAGATCAAGACGAAGGGCATGATCATGAAGATGAAGATGCCGAAGCAGACGACGATGGACCATCGATGGGCTGGGTCCAGGACCCTCATATTCAAGAGCTGCTTCTCAAGCAGACGAATAACGCAAGAGCTGCTGCCCGAGAGAAAGCCAAGCTGGATCAACTGGAGATAGACGCGGTTACTCCATTGTATGAAGGATGCAGGCCCGAGGATACCCGCCTGAAAGTAACGCTCATGGCTCTGGAGATGAAGGTAAAACACAAAATGACCGACGCATGCTTTGACGAGAACATGTCATTCTGGCACGAACGTCTTCCCAAGGGGAACAAGTGCCTGACCAGTTTCGAGGAGGCGAATAAAATCGTGTGTCCTCTGGATTTACCGCACATGAAATACCATGTGTGCATGAACGATTGCATCATTTATCGGGACGAGCACGCGGAGTCTACCATATGTCCGGTGTGCAGCGTCACTCGATACAAGAAGAGGAAGAAAGTTCTTCGAAAAGTGGTGTGGTACTTTCCGATCACTCCTTGTCTGCAGCGGTATTTCGCGGACCCTAAGGCAGAAAAGCTCCTGCGTTGGCACGCGGATAGGGAGGAGAAGAAGCGGGAAGATGACAGAAATGATCCGGAGATAAATAAAAAAGACAAGATGCTGAGTCACCCTAAGGATGCGAGCCAGTGGCAAGCGTTGAACTTCGAATACCCAGATTTTGGGGATGATCCAAGGAACATCGTGCTGGGCGCGAGCACCGATGTAGTCAATCCGTTTGGCAGCCAGAGAAGCACACATAGCACCTGGCCTGTGTTTGTGTGGATGTACAACCTTCCCCCCTGGAAGTGCATGAAGAGGAAGTACATTCATATGAGTATGCTAATTGAAGGGCCGAAACAACCAGGGAACGACATCAATCTGTATCTGGGGCTGCTGAAAGAGGAGCTAGACACGCTGTGGAAAATGCCAGCCAATACGTGGGATGCCACAGAGAAAGAATATTTCCCTATGAGAGCCGCACTGCTCACGACGGTGCAAGACTATCTCAGTTATGGATATGTCGCGGGGCAGGTGGTCCACAGATTTCGTGCATGTGTCAGGTGCATGGATGACACAACGTATCGCCAGCTAGATAGAGATCCCGGGTCTTCGAAAACCGTGTTCATGGGACATCAAAGGTGGCTTCGCGATGATGACTCATGGAGAAAACGCAAGGATCTGTTCGATGGTGAAACCGAACCCCGAAGACGCCCGCGTACGAGGAGCGGCGAGGAAATAGACGAGCTGTTGAAAAATTGGAAAGAGTGCCCACCGCCGGGAAAGAAGCGAAAGGCGCCAGAGCCGCTCCTGAAGGTATGGAAAACGAGGTCGGTTTTCTGGGACTTGCCGTACTGGAAGATCCTCCGTGTGCCTCAAAGCCTTGATGTCATGCATATCACGAAGAACGTGTGCGAGAGTCTGCTTGGTACCCTGCTCAACATGCCAGAGAGGACCAAAGATGGGCCGAAAGCAAGGGCAGACTTGAAATCAATGGGCATCAGGGAGGAGCTTCACGCTAATGATGATGAGGCGACGGACACGGAAAGTCATCGCAAAGGCAAAAAGGCCAAGAAGATCGGAAATGACTGCCCTCCCGCGTGCTTCACTCTAAGTCAGGAGGAGATCGAGCAGTTTTTCACCTGCCTCGTAGGAGTAAAACTTCCTTACGGTTACGCGGGGAAGATAAGCAGATACCTAGACTCAGCGAAGCAGAAGTTCAGCGGGATGAAGTCTCACGACTGTCACGTGCTGATGACGCAGATACTTCTAGTTGCAATCCGTGGGATCATGGACACGCACGTCCGTGAAATGCTATTTGGCCTATGCAACTTTTTTGACGTCATCTCTCGGAAGTCAGTTGGCGTGAGGCAACTCAGAAGGCTACAGGAAGAGATCGTGGTGATACTATGCGAGCTTGAGATGTACTTCCCGCCCGCATTCTTCGATGCTATGGTGCATCTGCTAGTCCATATCGTGGAGGATATCATCCAACTCGGGCCGACGTTCCTGCACAGCATGATGCCGTTCGAAAGGATGAATGGTGTCATCAAAGGATACGTTCGCAACATGTCACGTCCAGAGGGAAGCATAGCCAGGGGCTTTCTGACCGAAGAGTGCATCTCCTACTGCACGAATTATCTAGGCATCGAGAACCCCGTTGGTCTGCCCGTCAACAGGCACCTCGGCAGGCTCGCTGGATGGGGTCACCGCGATGGTCGCCGCGAAATGCATGTCGACTTCGAGGGTCGACTCACCGACTTTGAAAGAGCAAACCTAGTCGCGCTACAACACATAGACGTGGTCGATCCTTGGGTGGTAGAGCACAAAACCTTTATTGAGAAGACGTACAATGACCGAGGACAACAGAGGACGGACGGAGATATAATCAAAGAGCACAACTCATGTTTCACGCGTTGGTTCAAGGAGAAGCTTCTGTCGTACCCTTTACATGAGGATTCTTCCACGGAAGAAAAACTCATATTCGCCTTGTCACAGGGCGCCGAGCACAACCTGATGACCTATGAGGCGTACGATATCAACGGCTACACATTCTACACCGAGGACAAGGACATGAAGAGCGATGGTTATCAGAACTCCGAGGTAACGATGGAATCCTACACCGGTAACAACAAGGACAGATACTACGGAAGGATCGAGGAGATCTGGGAGCTGAGCTACGCTGGAGAGAAGGTCCCGATGTTCCGTGTCAGATGGGCCAAGAGCGTCCTAAAAGAAGACCGGTATTTCACCACCATGGTTATACCCGAAGCCAAATCCAAGACCGCGGGCGCAAACGTCACCGCGAAAAATGAGCCATGGGTACTGGCTTCCCAAGTGGACCAATGCTTCTTCATTACCGACCCGTCAAAGCCCAGTCGTGTTGTCGTGAGGAGAGGCAAAAGGAAGATCATCAGAATGGATGGAGTCGCCAATGAGCAAGACTTTGACAAGTACGGTGACCCGAAGATGGAACATGACGACGACGATGAACTGCCATACACCACAAGAAGAAGCAGGACCACCCTACCTAAAGGACGTCCGTTCAACAGAAGAACTCCATTTGCGAAAAAGAAGGGCAAGAAGATTGTGAAAAGATAGCTAGCTAAGATCGATTGTATTTAAATCGTAGTCTTCATTTCTTGATTGTATTTCGACATATGGAAATGGGCGGCACTTTTTGAATTCATGAATATTTTGAAATCTGATGATATTTTTTCATATTCATAAATGTTTTCTAAAAAATTATTAGATGCAACTAAAAATCCAAAAAAAAATCAAATAACAAATTTGATGATATTTTTTCATATTCATATTTTTTCATAAATGTTTTGAAATCTGATGATATTTTTCCACATTCATAAATGTTTTCAAATTTGATCGTCATTTTCTAAAAAATTATTAGATGCAACTAAAAATCCAAAAAAAACAGTTAGTAATGGCGCACCAGGGGGAGGGAGGAGAAATGGAGAGTCCACGATGCCTGTAGCTCTGTCTTGAGGACCCCCACCTTCCCACCTCTATTCCCCGGATGGTCGCTGTCCCCCCATCCGGGTAAATTTTTCCGACCATGAACCCGTGGGGCTGCATCTGGGGTAGGTATAGGCGAAAGAAAGGGGGGAGAAACCCAGGACTTTTTTTTTTTCTTCTTTTTTGTTTTTGCGAACGGACCGAATGGAATGGGCGAACGACGGGGAAAGAACGAAGACGAACGTGAACCGCGACGAGAGGAAGAATGGGAAAGAATCGAGAATGGAGGGCGCCATTGATATACAAATTTTTATTTATATTATTCTTGTATTTTTTTCAGTGTCCTTTTCCTGCTTAAATTCATGGGCACCTTTTGAATTCATGAATATTTTTTCAAATTTGATGATATTTTTTCATATTCATAAATGTTTTACCAATTCACAAATGAATGCAACTAAAAACCCAAAAAAAAATTACTAATGGCGCACCGCTAGGTGGTGCGCCATTGCTATCCAAAAAAAAGTTACTTATGGCGCACCGCTAGGTGGTGCGCCATTGCTATCCAAAAAAAAGTTACTTATGGCGCACCGCTAGGTGGTGCGCCATTTGTATCCCTCCCCCACTAAAATCCCCAATCCCCGACCCCAATCTCACATCTCTCTCAGCCCCCCCACTGCGCCGCCGCCCCGACCACACTGCGCCGCCGCCCCGCGCCCCCGCCGCCTCCCTCTCCCCATCCTCCCTTCTCCCCCTCCGACCACTGCGCCGCCGCCCCACGTGCGCCCGCCCGCCCCGCGCCCGCGCTCCCCTCTCCCCATCCTCCCCTTCCTCCCCCTCCGACCCCACCCCGACGCGTCTCCGTCTCCACACCGTCGAGCACCGAAGCAGGCCGGAGAAGTCCAGCACGAGCGTCTACGTCGTCTCCGTCGGATACGTCGATGAACCGGACCGGAGCCGAGCCGAGGAGCACCGCGAACCCTCCCCTGGTATTGCCACCTTCTTCAAATTGATTCTAGTTTTTTTCTCACCAGGACCAAGTGCAATAGAAAGATAAAGCATTGCGAATGCTCTCTGTGTTCGCACAGCATCATCATCATTTTATTTCCACACCTTCTTAGTTTCTACCAGAAGCATTGCAACAAGTTCAGATACTGATATTTCTTCAGATACATCAGGGTGCTTTAGTATGCTTCGGACAGTCTTTATTTCACTAGACATTGGAACACCTTCACACACTTGAACAGTTGATGACCCACCCATCCTGTTCCCTGTTATGTTTGCGACAGCAGCCTCAGTAATATGAACTATATCACAATCAGAAGCGCCGATTCTCAAAGCACAGTCCTCAGGCATGACATTCAGCATTAGCCAAGCTGAATGATTTAGGTCTGTGTGCACCAACTTGTTAGTCCACTCTACTCCTTCAAGTCCCATCTTTCTTATTACTTCCTGTTGATCCACAGTAAGTGCATGATACAACTTGTGAAGATCCAGTGGCCCGAATCTGACCTGTTCTTTAACCCTGTTTCCACTACCACATCACTCTGCTTTACTGCTTCGAGATTCTTCTAATGGGCAAGAATCCTTAACAAGATCTATTGGTTTACTACTATTAAAGCCATCAGCGGGGATACAATCTCTCTTCTCTGTTTCCTCTGCAGATCTAGGTGACTCTACCACATCCTGATGATTTTTTGAACAAGTTACTAATGAAAGCCAACTACGCTTATAAATAACATCTAATCTCTAACTCAACAACATAAAAATTTATTACCTTAGATGCAGTCATTTCCGCCATTCAGACGATGAACTTGAGTCTTCTTCCTCCTCCTCGTCGTTAAGAACAGAGCCTCTGTTTTGCTAGACTGGGGAGGAGTGCTTTGCTGAGAACAATGGATGGACTGTATGATGCATGTAGATTTAGCCAGCAAATCCCACCGACAGTCCAATTAAATGATCACCAACCAACCACCCGAATATACTATCCTTATATTTACTACGGCCTATGCTTTGAGATTATCTTATACTAATGCATATGCATTTAGATTTATATGTATACACTAACTGTACAATTTTTTTCGCTATAAGTATACTATATGACCAAGAAATCCTATCATTTTTTGTAATGCTGTAAGTATTCAGATTTCGCACCATATGAATGCACAAGATGGATGTCATACTCAGCATGGATGTTTTACTGCCATTATCTTTGTTTGCAAATGTTTCCGTAAACATGATACTCCTCAAATTCAGTTAAACTACTGCCCAGAAAATGATTTTGCCTTGTCCACCTGGGATAATGATTTTGCCTTGTCCACCCGAGAGGCCCTTGAGTTTGCCGGAATGTCAATTAACTTCCATTCCGGCAAATTCGGGTACTCCATATGTCCTATTTTCAGCAAAGGTCATGCTGAAATTTTCCGTGAATTTTAGCATGACTTTGCTAAAAATAGGACATATGGGGTACTTGCGACTAATGCATGGGCCGGGGTATCTTAGTACTTAATTAAGTAGGATCAACTGCCTCTTGTGTTATACATATAGAAGTGTGATATCAACTCATAGTTATTACTAATGTCAGTTGCTCGTCATCGATAAACCCTAATCTGGTAGGATGACCTACTAAAAAAGCCCATACCACATATTCTTTTAGGGTGCCTCGTCATCGATAAATCCTAAATGATGAAAACTTAGGCTTTTAGGGTGCCTCGGTGTCGAGAAAAACCTAAATGATGAAAGCTTAGGCTTTTAGGGTGCCTCGGCGTCGACAAACCCTAAATGATAAAAGCTTAGCTTTTAGGATTCCTCGGTGTCGACAAACCCTAAATGAGGAGACAAGAAGAAGGGGGTTAGGAAGGGACTTGGACCTTAGGAACAACACACTAACAGGTTCCATCCCAAAACACCTAGGCAATATCACAAACATCTCTCAATTGTTCCTTGACAATAACCAACTTTTTGGCGAAATTCCTCGAGAATTAGGTTATTTGGTCAACTTAGAGATCTTGTTCCTTGACAATAACCAACTTTTTGACCAAACTTTTTTCCTATTTAGAGCGAAACATGGCCCACAACGATGAGGCCGGCGGTTCGGGCGGCAAGGCATTCTGGCAGCTGTCCTAGGAGATGGAGGAAGAACCTCAGCGCTATGAGGACGCCGCGGAAGACACCGATCCTGACTACACAACCCCTAGTGGCGTCGGGGATGACACCATTGATGGTGCCGCCGAGGATGCCACCACTGATGATGGCAGCGCACGCACAGATGGCAGCCAACCGAAGAGGCAATGGAAGGACCGGCGCCCGAACGTGCTCGGCACTGTCAAGGGAGGAATTTACTGAAGTGTCCTCCGAGGGGCATCCAACGGTGCCCAAAGGATTAGTCAAGGGGTACGCGGGACAGCTCGGGTGCATTCTCCGGAGCACCGTCTCGATCAACACCGAGAACCTAAGGCATCATGACCGAGGGAATTTGCGCAACCTCCTCTTCACGATGCTGCACGAACGATACAAGTTCCCCGGTGACTTCGCAAACACATGCCTCTCAGGGAATAAAGTGAATAGTGCCGCCCTCACGAAGATGAGCAAGGCCCTGGCTACTTGGAGAGGCGCGGTGAAGAGCATGATTGAAAAAGGTGATAGTTATGAGAAGATCAAGGAGAAAAATCCTTCGATCAGCGAAGATGACTACCGGGAGTTCAAGATCAAGTGCGAGAGCAACGCATCCGAGGAATCAAGTCAGTGCGGGAAAGATATGCGGGACTTGAACTTAGGGGTCCACAAACTCGGTCCCGGCGGTTACAGAGTGGCGGAACCTATATGGGACAAGGAGGACGCGGAGCGTGCCGAGCAAGGCCTGCCGCCCCGCTTCGAGAAATACCGTGACAAGCAGACCAGGAACTATGTCAGGGCCCGGTACAAGATTGACCCGGTAACCAAGGAGCTTACCACAGATTCGAAGACCAAGGCGCTTGAGCGTGTTCTGGTAAGGAATACACCCCCGCGTAATTAGCTCCATATGGTTGCATTCTAATTAATGAAGCCAAATTTCTAAATGGTTCACGTTCCTTCCGCAGGACACTGAAAGCAGTAGCGCGGGGTCGTCTCAGAGCTCCCCTTTCGACACCCCTTTAAATAGGGCATTGAACATAATGAAAAACAAGGATAAGCTCAGTAAGCCGTCGTCAGCTGGTCGTGTGGCCGGCAAAGGCTTGTCCACGAAATGGTCAGAATACTATACCACTGGTCGAAAGGAGAGAAAGACCAGCTCGGAAAGCCAGCAGCGCGAGGTTCAACAACTCAAGGCACAAGTGGCGCGGATTTCGGAGATGGTCGAAGAGCAAGTGCGAGACCAACTGGGAGCGACGATCACCGCCATTATACCTACCTTGGTTTCTGGACTGCAGGTGTGGGTGGCGGGCGGCCAACAGGGGCCACCCCCGATTCCCAGCTTCACGGGCAGCAACTCGCGCAATGCGTTGGTGGCGCCATTGGTGTCTCCGGCGGACGCGGCATTGGTGTCTCCCGCGGCGGCACCGGCATTGCAGCTTAATGCACCCGGGTGTGGGAAGAATACGCCGGCCGGCACCTCGGCAGCAAGCGGCCCCTCCGTCAATTGCACGCCCGCCGTTGGCGGTGCCTCGACATTAGCCGAGCTCGACGCCATCACGGTAACTAATTAAGCCTCTCGGCCGATGACTTCATCTCCTTGCCTTTGACTGGGCATCCCTGACGCCCTACATGTTTTCGCAGGGTGCCGCCGACGTTCCGTGCACTCTCCTGCACTTCGTGAACGACGAGTTGGTCGATGTCGCCAAGGGCAGAATCGTTCAACCGGGCAGCCGCATGTTCCACGGTAATCAGATGCCACCCACCGTTTATAGGGTTCAACTGGTTCGGGTGCTGCCGGGCTTCGACGACATATTACCTCCGTATCGACCCCATGGGGCCGACGAAGATGATGTGATGACCCTCAGCGCCTGCATAAGCTGGCCCATGCTTTGGCCGAAGAGCCAGATTTGTTTGGGGGCGGGGGACACCACCCCACAGACAACACCGCCAGTCGTGCCGGCGCCAATCCATGGCAAGACCCCCGCAACGCTACCAGACATGCCGGACATGCATATGGCACAGGATCCGGACGACGACGACGACGACGGTACATTTACCAACGTCGATAAGTACTTCAACGAACATGGGTACGGTGACGAATTCTTGGGGCCTCCTTCTCAAGAACCCAACCCTGCAAAAGATGATCTAGCTGGTACCGCGGAGAAATCCAATTGCAACAGGCGTCGTCTGGCGTTCAGTTCTCAGGAGACGCCTCCAGCTGCCGCCTTCACCGAGCCTCAGATAGCCGAGGTGCGAAATATTATCAGCCCCAACACACTCAAGAAGGCGGTCTCTGAGCAGAACTCGATCCCATTACAGCAGAAGAAGAAGGGACGGAAAAGAAAGAGTAACAAGGGTGCGAGCCAGCCGGCACCGAGTATGATCCATGCTCTGGACGGGCCACCTTCACCTAAGGATATCTCGAGGAGGGTGCATGTGGCGGGTAGGCCGATGCTACCGACTAATCTGCTCAATGCTGCAACCGGTGCTATGCGGAGTCTGCATGACAGTGTTCTTTCTTTGGAGAAGCGGCGTCTCCGAGAGAATGATGTGGCATACCCGGTTTTCATGGCCAAGGTGCCAGAGGGCAAGCGCTTTGTGGATAGCGCCATCGGGGGTATGATCGTCCTGCGGTTTGATGACATCTTCGCTACGTTTAACCTTATTCCGCTGCACTACACCTTTGTTCGGCTATTTTCGCTGAGTATGGCGATGCGGATCATTAGAGACAAGACCCCGGACATCGTGATAGTCGACCCCTTCTACATGCGTGCCAACATCTTGGGTAGTGCTGGGGACCGGCAAGTCGTGAGTTCATACCTCGAAGGCGTCATTCTGGCAAACCCAGATAAGGATAACTTCCTCGTGCCTTACTTTCCCGAGTAAGTCATCCCCTCACCGCCCCGTAACATATGATTTCTTAGATTTCAATCGTTCTTTTTTTTTCTAACATTCCGTGTTTTGTGCAGTGACACACATTGCACACTCATCCTCTTAAGCCCGAAATATTCCATGGCCACGTATTTCGACTCGGACCGTCAGTCGAAGAAAGACTACACAAATATCAAGAAAGTTCTTGATGATGTTCTCCCCGGCTACGCCAGATCTGGAGGCACCTTCAGCAGGCCAATTCGTAGGTACGGCAAGCACGTGTTCACCCACAATACGATGTTCCCCTGCGTCAAGCAGCCGCCTGGTGGTTAGAAGGATGCCTACTACGCCCTCTATCACATGCGGGCGATCGTACGAGACCATAATCACCTTCTGCTACCAAATAATCTCAAAGATTGGGCCGCACGCTTGTCGGCAATCCAGGACGCGGACATCAGACAAGGATTCTTTCGCATCCAGTCGGAGTTTGCGGAAATCATCCATCAAGATGTCCTTCGTACCTCGGGGCAGTTCTACCTCAGATATCAACCGTCCAACAGTGAGATAGAAACAACGCTACAAATGCAGGCTGACAACGCCTGCGATTTCATGACCATCACGATAGACGGCAGCTTCATCCACGCTCAGGTCCCTGAGTCGAGTCGAAAGTAGTGATGCTATGTAGTTCTGAAATATCGATTAGCTCATGTTGTAATTAAACTTTAATGAACTTGTATGTCTCTTTGGTTTGGACAGTCGTTCAACTTATATGTAATCGATGCTATTTATTAGTAGGACCATGAATCGTGCTATTAATGTCTTGCTTTTCTCTTCCGATCCTTTTGTTGCATACTTATATATTGCTTATGTATTGTCTGTGAATTGCTACTAACGTTTTGTTTGGCTAGTGCATAGAGATGCCGTCGTATGTCGTGTACAAGGGTAAGGTTCCCGGAGTCTATGACGACTGGGAGGAGTGTCAGAGATAGGTTCACCATTTCAGCGGTAACAGTTACAAAGGGTACACCACTAGGGCGGAAGGCGGAAGCTAGATACGCGCGCTATCTAGCGGGAGAGAGGAGGGAGTGGAGGAGGAACCGGATGAAGACCAGTTTCATCGCGATGATGCTCATTGTGATGACCGCAGCTCTCTTCTATGTGATGGTAGTTTAGATGATCGATATTGATTTGTAATGTGAAGACAAACTCGCTACTCGCGGTCTCGAGACTTGTAATGTTCTAACTTTGTTCAGTCTTTTGAATTCGGAGACTAGCTAATATGATGAATTGTATTCGGAGACTAATCTTCTATTGTATTCGATGAATCTTCTGTTTATATGTTTTGCTGTCTATATTCTGTGCAGTAATATATTTTGTAATCTGTGCAAATATCAGAAAAGAAAAAAAAAATATTCCTAATATTCATACTAGTGGCGCACCATATAGCACATTAGTGGCGCACTGCTATAAAAAATACTAGTGGCGCATTATCTGTTAGTGCGCCATTAGTAACCCAGAGCACAAGGTAAATATGGCCCCCTGGGAGGCATACTAATGGCGCACCATGTGACTTACTAATGGCGCACTGCTTGGCGCGCCATTATTGTCTGGTATACTAATGGCGCACCAGGGGTGCGCCATTAGTATATGTTACTAGTGGCGTGATGATAGTGGCGCACCTGTAGTGCGCCATTAATGGCCAAAACAGGTGCGCCACTAATAAGCCTTTTCCTAGTAGTGTTACGCGGGCAGAGACCTGGCATGGAGGGACTCGTCGGGCGGCACAGTTGGTTGCCGTGGACAGCGGAGGGCGGCGCTAATGGACGAGGAAGAATGTCGGCGAGGCTCTGGGGTGGCTTGTTGATCCAGGAGAGGATCAGTACGGGCGGAGAAAGGAACTGGGCGGCAGGGGCGCGGGTGCCAGCGGCTGCGGACCGGGCGCTCTGCTCGCGAGCTTGACATGCATGGGAGCTGTTCAGTGAAATGCCTGGGTGGGCCATTGTGGTCTGATCAAGCCAATCCTTGGTAAAGTGATGCTCTTGGAGGTTGTAGAAATGATGGACATGATGGTTTGACTAGATGAGCAAGTTCCTAATGTAGCTTTGAGGGTTGCAAAGTTTCTGCCATGCTCACAACCTGCTTGTCAAAATGCTAGGGAAATCTAGGCATCTTTTCTGGTTATGAAACTTGGCAGAGGGATGTCTCTTTGGATGGTAGAGAGGGTGGTACGGTTGGTTTGGCAAAATGCAAAACTTGCTAGTGCAAGTTTTGTCAGAATTCACTTCTGGACAGAAACTACAGGGGAATATTTGGTGAACTAAAAAGACTCCAATGGAGCCAAACTTTTGGACTTAAGGGTTTGGTTGGAAGTACTATAAGTTGGAAAAATTTCAGGATTTTTGGAGCAAGGAAAAATGAGGTTGTAGTAGAAACTCAAATACTGGACAGAATTGAAAAGAGATTGTTTTACTCAAAACTTTCAAAAGACCAAGTTTGGTTTTTGCATAAAAGTGATATGTAGGCATCACATGACCTCCCATAATTTTTGTGGAAATTAAAAAGAATTATTTAAATTTGTTGTTGTGCAACAGAGGCATTTAAAGGCTGAAAAAGCTATTTAAAGAATTGTTTTGGGCAGAGTTTTATTATGAAAAAAATTCCTACTGTTATCCAAATATAGATGAAATGTTTTAATAAAACTAACAAAGTAACAATATTATTTCCAAGAATTTCTATATGGAGGGAAGAATTTTGAAATCAGAAAACAGAAAGGGTTCTGAAATTAAATAAAGACCTAGTATAATTCAAAATTTTATTTCTAGCCAAATTTTTATTTAGTAAAAACATGATTAAATTTTTGGGGTGTTACACTGGGGCTAGGGAGGAGCTGAAAGGGAATCGTCGCGGAGTAGCAAAGCAGGGGGCTAGAGCTCTGGAGATTGGAAGGACAACGACGGGAGTTGGAAGAGGGCGTGAGGCGTTAACTGTAGCCGATTCCCCTTTTTATAAGCCACGGAAGAGCCAAGCGTTCCCCTTTTCATGCCGTGGGCTTCTCCACTTCCTGATATACTCGCGACATTATGCGCGGGTGGGGGAATCGAAATCATTGATCATATCCCGTAAAAAACGGGGCATGATCTCTGCTTTGATGAGACGTGCCAATGGAGGGGCGGCCTCGAGCCGCGCATCGAGAACTGCCAGCCGTTCATTGTTATGACTGGCTGCGACCCTTCGCTAAAGGTTGTCAAGCGTGGGTGGTGTTCAAACTCGAGCACTTTGGCCTTCAAGGCTAAGTAAAGTAGACGCTTCAGATTCTGAACACCACCCAAACTCCGAATACACACAGGACAAAATGAAGAACTCGCCTCGCAAGCCGAAGACCATGATACGTGCGGACGCCAAATACAATCCCTGGCATTGGAGGCTAGTTCGGGGGGTACTGTGGGAGTCCTAGACTAAGGGGTCCTCGGGCCGTCGACCTATTACATATGGGCCGGACTGATGGGCCACTATGGGGCCAAGCTAGAGTGCAGACCCGTGACCGGACAGAAGATCTTTGGAGTTGTGGTGTGCCCTCCAAGTTAGGATTAGTGTAATCTTTCCTTCAATGTAACCGATCACATGTAACCCTAACTCTACTGGTGTCTATATAAACCAGAGGGTTTAGGGCTTTAGGGAGAGAGCTACATCCATCACCTCATCCACTTAGGGTTTAGCTCACCTGATCTCGAGGTAGATCTACTCTATAACGATATCATATATCAAATACAATCAAGCAGGACATAGGGTTTTACCTCTTCGAGAGGGCCTGAACCTGGGTAAACACTGTGTTCATCGTTCCTTGTTCCCCATTGATCCTAGATCCACAGCTCGGGACCCCCTACCCGAGATCCGCCGGTTTTGACACCGACAGCCACCGCCGCCCTCAGAGCCGCCGTCCCGTCCGCCGTCTCCACCACCGCCCCGCTCCTCAGCGCCCGGCCCGTCCGCCGAGCTCCACCACAGCCGCCGCCCCTCACCGCCGCCGCCATGTCCGCCGAGCTCCATCGCCGCTGCTACCGCCACCGAGAGTGCCTCCACATCCTCCGCCGTCACCCCTGCGCCGTTGGTGAGGCCAAGATCTAATCTCATTTTTTATATTTAGGTGTGTATGTGCATAGTGAATGATGTTTGTGAGTGTGTGTGTGCATGTGTGAGTGAGTGTGTGATGTGTGTGTGTGTGGATGTGTGGGGGAGGGGGTGGGGTGCTATTGATGTGTGGGTGTGATGTGTTTGTGTGTGCGTGTTGTGTGCTGTGGTGTGTGTGTGTGAGTGAGTGTTGTTCATGTGTGTGTGTGTGAGTGTGTGTTGTGTATGTGTGTGTGTGTGTGAGTGTTGTTGATGTCTGTGTGTGTGTTGGACATATGATTGACACTATTTCATTCTTTCATGCAGGACATGCATCTATTTTGACAATAGAGAGAGTGAATTCCGTCGCACGCTTCAAGGGTAATCTCTTCCCGTTCATGTGTAGGTTTCCATTATTTGTAGATCACCTAAATAGTCGCTTAACCTAGGTGTCTCCTATTCGAAAGGGTTGTATTTATAAATATGCTAGTCTTTGCATATCTATAACCTCAACTCTTTCAAATTGTCAATGTTTTCCATGGACAACCCGAGGATGTGTAGGCTGGTCATTTTCATGTTGTACTTTGATCTGAGACAGAATTTCGACGGTGTCTCCTTGTTGTTCTCCGGATACACATCCTCTCGGCTTATTGCTAAGACGTGTATTTGGTGAACAGCGGGGAGGTGCTACCATAATTTTGTCTCGGGTCGGAGTACGGCATGGAAGCAGACCCAGCTGATATGTCTCCAATGTATCTATAATTTTTTATTGTTCCATGCTGTTATATTATCCATCTTGGATGTTTTATATGTATTATTATGCTATTTTATATAATTTTTTGGGACTAACCTATTAACCTAGTGCCCAGTGCCAGTTGCTGTTTTTTCCATGTTTTTATCTTTTACAAAAAAATCAATACCAAACGGAGTGCAAACCGAACGAAACTTTATGACAATTTTTCTTGGGCCATAAGACAACCAGGAAGCTTCGGGAGGAGGCCAGAAGGTCCACGGGTGAGCGACAAGCCCACCAGGCGCGCCCTAGGGGGGTGCCCTATGAGCTTGCGTGCCCCTCGTGGCTCCTCCAACCCTAATCCCAGCTCTATAAATACCCAAATATTCCCCGTATACCAGAGGGCACACCAAAAAATACTTTTCCGCCGCCGCAAGTTTCTGTCCTCATGAGATCGCATCTGAGACCTGTTCCGGTACTCTGCCGGAGGGGGATTCAATCACAGAGGGCCTCTACATCAACCTTGCTGCCCTTCCGATGATGTGTGAGTAGTTTACCACAGACCTACGGGTCCATAGCTAGTAGCTAGATGGCTTCTTCTCTCTCTTTGATCTTCAGTACAATGTTCTCCTTGATGTTCTTGGAGATCTATTCAATGTAATCTTCTTTTGCGGTGCGTTTGTTGAGATCCGATAAATTGTCGATTTATGATCAGATTATCTATGAATATTATTTGAGTCTTCTGTAAACTCTTTTATGCATGATTAAGATAGCTTTGTGTTTCTCTCCGAGCTATTGATTTGGTTTGGCCAACTAGATTGATTTTTCTTGCAATGGGAGAGGTGCTTTGTATTGGTTTCAATCTTGCGGTGTCCTCCCCCAGTGACAGTAGGGGTAGCAAGGCACGTATTTGTATTGTTGCCATTAAGGATAAAAAGGTGGGGTTTATTTCATATTGATTGGATCTACCCCTCTACATCATGTCATCTTGCTTAAGGTGTTACTCCGTTCTTGTTAACTTTTTTTAGAGAAAAGGCTAGCGCCCGACTTTATAAATAAAGCCACCAGGCAGAGTCACAAGTAACACCAACGCAAAGAGAACAAAGAATTTAGACAGGAACCGCGGCAACATGCCCATGAACAGTATAGGAACCAGGCACGCAGGCCCAACAGATGAGATAAAGGAGGCACGCAGGCCAACAACCTACTGCTAAGAAAAATCAAAAGAACGTTGCTTCACTGAGGGTGGGGATTGGAAAGCTGATTGGCCGACGCCTTAACTTTGTTGATAAGCTCCACCATTCCATCCACGTCCGTCGGTTTAGTCAATAATTTCCACTGCTACAAGAAGATAAGCATTTTAAAGAGCACATCTGCAGGCTTGTTAGGAAAAATGCCCTCAATAGTGGATTTGTTTCTAGTAGTCCACAAAGACCAACACATGGCCGCCAAACCGACCCAGAACAACCACTTTGTTCGACCCGTAATGTTATCAGCCAAGGTGCAAAGGTGAGCAAAGGAGTGAGGAGCCCAAATAACACCCATCCAAGACCAGACACATTCCTAGGCAAACTTGGCCAGAGGGCATAAGAAGAAAATATGTTCAGTGTTCTCCATATCATCGCACAGGGCACAATGGGCAGAGCCCGGGCCATTGCGCTGGCGGATCTGATCAGCAGCCGACAGGCGGCCTCTAAAGGCCTGCTAGAGGAAGACCATGATCTTAGGGGGGATCCCAGCCGCCCAGATCTGTCGAAATTTGGAAGTGGGGGTACCAACACAAAGCCTGGCATAAAGAGATCTACAGAAAAAGAGTTAGACAAAGAATGCGACCAGGTCACAGAGTCCTCATCCTCCAAGAGAATAGGGAACATAGCAGCAAGGCGGTGCCAGTCCACCAACTCTACAGGAGTGAGAGACCTCCAAAGACCCAGGTCCCAACCAACATGAGAGAGCCCAGAGATTGAGATCTCAGGGTTGGAGAAATAAGAAAACAACACTGGGAAGGAATTAGCTAAAGTGTCGTCCCCAACCCACCAGTCCATCCAAAACCGCATCGAGCGGCCGTTCCTGACAACAAACTTAACATGGTCCCAAAACACATTACGAACTTTAACCAGGTCCCTCCAGAAATGGGAACCATTCGAAGCATTAGCAAACATGGGGCTAATATTGGGAAAATATTTAGCTTTTAGCACATCATACCAAAGTGTACCAGGGCTACTGGTCATAATTCGCCACCACCATTTTACAATAAGACATTTGTTCATAACCGCGGTGTTAAGGACGCCCAGCCCCCCAAGGCTTTTAGGTCTACAAATGATTTTCCATTTGACCAGCCTGTACTTCCTCTTGTTATTCGCAGAGTTCCAGAAGAAGGCTCCTCTGTGTTTGTCAAAGCCCGCATGGGTGCCCAAGGAGAGCAGGAAAAAACCCATAGTGAAAATCGGTAGGGAAGAGAGACAGGCATTGATGAGACTCACTTTCCCAGCCTGGGTGTTATATCGACCACACCAAGGCATGACTCTGTTACCCACCTTGGCAACCAAGGGGTTAAAGACCTGAGAATGAAGACGAAAGGGGGAAATCGGCAGCCCCATGTACTTGAAAGGGAAGGAGCCCAGCGAGCAATTAAGGAGATGAGCAACCCTGGAGGCTTCCTCCTCATCAGCCCCAGTCACAATGACCTCACTTTTAGCAAAATTAATCTTAAGCCCCGACAAGGCTTCGAAGCAAAGCAGAATGAATTTAAGGTTGACAAGACAGGCATCATTAAGCTCCACCAGGATGATAGTGTCATCAGCATATTGGATGTGGGTAATACCCTGGGGGAGGAGGTGAGAAACCACCGGAGAAATGTGACTAGCTGCGGCCGCCCGGGTCAGCATACAGGACAGGGCATCTGCCATGAAATTAAAGAGGATGGGGGAGGCAGGATCTCCTAGCCACAGGACACGACCATTAGCAAAGAAGTTGGTGATATTGCCATTAACCGCCACGGCCATGTGGCCCCCAGAAACAAACTGCATCAACCTATGCACAAAGCCAGCATGGAAGCCCTTAGCAAGAAGAACCTGACGAAGAAAGGACCAGCTAACCTAATCATACGCC
Source organism: Thinopyrum elongatum (assembly GCA_011799875.1). Lineage (NCBI taxonomy): Eukaryota > Viridiplantae > Streptophyta > Magnoliopsida > Poales > Poaceae > Thinopyrum > Thinopyrum elongatum. The sequence goes on along the minus strand of CM022302.1, from coordinate 410,451,500 downwards.
TTCTCAAAGTCGAGTTTAAGGATAATCGCATGGGTCCCCTGCGGTGGAGGTTCTGCACTATTTCATGGAGACACAACACCCCATCTAAAATGTATCTGCCTTTTATGAAGGCACTTTGATTGGTGCTGATAATACCGTGGGCCACCGGACCTAATCTGGTCGCCATGCCTTTAGACAGGAACTTAGCAAAGTTATTAATCAGATCAATCGGACGAAACTGGGAGATGTGGTCCGCACCTTTAACTTTAGGAATAAGAGAGAGAACAGCGTAATTCAGACGAGATATATCAACCGTCCCAAGACAAAATCCTTGGATAACTACACAGATGAGAGGACGAAGAGAGGGGTAGAAGCGGCGAAAAAACGGGATAGAAAACCCGTCAGGCCCCGAGGCAGAATTAGCATTAGCCGAGTTGAGCACAGCCTCGATCTCTTCCACAGAGAGTGGAATCATCAGGGACTCATTTTCCTCGTCGAAGACCTGGCCTCGCACGGGCCAAAGGTTAGGCGATAAGTGGAACCTAGAGTCCGGCCTATCCGCAAGCAAGCCAGTGAAAAAATCATGAACATGGTTAAGAATAATGTTAGGCTCCGTGATACGCGCTCCATCCACCAGCAAGCTGGTGATCATACATCTCCGACGTCTCCCATTAGCTATTGCAAAAAAAAAACGCAGTCGGCAAATCACGTTTCAAGGTCCAGTTGATACTACCTCTTTGTTTCCAGTAAAGCTCCGCCTGTCGATGCAACTGCATCAACCTGGCCTCAAGGTCGTATCTATGGAGCCAACCATTCACAGATAACCCAACCAAATCAGCCTATGCATCCAAAGTCGTAACCTGCCCCGACAGGTCCCGCTTGGAGCGAAGGGCCTCGGCTGCCTGATTACGACCCCACCCTTTCAAAAACTTCCTAAGATGGTAAGAGCAGAAATACCAATCATCCATGGGCCCGAAAAGAACGAGTCCTGGAGCTTATGAGAGAGGCAATTTTCACCGAAAGCATATCCACGAAGCCGTCAATCAAAAGCTACGATGCATCAAATTGGAATCTAGACGCTTTGGCAAGGGAGGTAGCACCCAAATCCAGAATGAGGGCGGAGTGGTCAGAACCAACATGGGGCAACGCACAAAGAGAGGCACGCGAGAACATCAGGTCCCAGGAAGCATTTACGAAGACACGATCCAGGGCAGTGCGGATAGGGATCGCCTGATGATTAGACCACGTAAAACGGGCCCTAGACCTAGGTAATTCCTGTAGAGCACACTCGGCAATGAAATCATTGAATGCATTTGCCAGAGGCCAAGAGAAGATATTATTGTTCTTATCCGACAGGTACCAAAGCAAGTTAAAGTCACCAACAATAACCAGAGGAAGATGAAAAGATTCGATCTTAGAAGAAAGCTCATCCAGAAAGAGCTGCGACATCGAGTGGTCCGCAGGACCGTAGACCACCAGAAACTCCGAGAGAACATTTCGCTCTTTATGGAACACCACTATGCTGGCCCAGAAAAGGCCATTGTCAAATGCCACACAGTCAAACAGATCATCCCTGGCCCCAATAAGGATTCCACCAGAGTGACCGGACGCCGGAAGGAAGCGCCATGAAAAACGGTCCGCACCGGCAATCCCGGAAAGCTCCGAACGAGAGAAGTCAGATTTAAAAGTTTCCACAAAACGCACAAGGTCGATACTATCAGAGCGAACAAGATCACAAATTTGGTCGCGGCGCCCCCTAGGGCCGAAACCCCTAATGTTCCAGATTAAAGCTTTCATTTAGAAGAGAGATTCTTGATCCGCAGACTCGACCTGCTCGGGACCACGCAGGGTTTAAGCTTAGATTTATAGGCCCGACCCTTCTTGACGGTCGATGTAGGAGGCTAGAACCTCCGTGCCCCAACACCCCTGGAGATGCCTCCACTACCGCCTTCGACTTGGCGGTTGCATCCTTGGCCTTAGCTAAAGCGGCCTGGGCCTCTTCATTCAACCGAATCACCGAGAGCAAAGAGGAAGGGGAGCCAAAGTTGGGATCCAAGGAAACACCAATGACCTCAAGGATATTCAAAAGATGTGTATTTGGTAAAGAAGACAAGACCAAATGGGTGGGGGAGATGGGGACCGGGGTAGTACCTTGCTGGGCAGAAGCCTTGGATGCCCCGGCACGAGCGGGCCCACCATGGGCAGGAGACACAGCAGCGTGCCAGCGTAGCCCCGTCTGGGCCGTGGACACTGGCGACCGGACCAGGGCCACCCCAGGACGAGCCATCGGGGAGGAGCCACTGTTCGCCCCCAGACGTGCTGCCGCCACCACACCTAGGTCGTCCTCCAGCCGACAGCACAAATCAACACCCATGCCCTTGCTCCCCTTCGCCGCTCTGCTCCTGGCCGAGAACTCCCGCACTGACACTTTCTGCTTGGACTGCTTGCTGATCGGACTAGGGGGAGAAGCCACAGCCTCTTGAGGCACATCAACAATACCGGACAAAGAAGGGGAGGCAGGGCGAGCCACATGATCTTGAATAATAGAGGCAGCCCCGGAGAAAGGAGTAGCCCCATCCGCACACTCAGCGCCACCACGTATCAACTCCTGAGCCCCTTCCTTACCAACCTTTCCAGACCCAGCAGCAGGAGGAACAAAATCAAACATGCCTCGCAACTCTGAGCCCATCGCCTCCCACTACGATGAGTTGAAAGGATTGGCATTGCTCCCTGCACCCGTTTCGCCCCCACCGTCTGAAGGATCGGGGTTAGAAGGCTTTGGGGCCGGGGGAGGGGGAGGAGGAACTTGCTGGGCTGCAAAAGCTTTAGTGCGCACATGGATACGGAAAGCCTCCGAAGTGGGGAAGAAAGTAACTGAGCCATGCACATTAGCTGGATCCAGACACAAAATCTTCATGTGAATTGGACCAGGGGGTCAAGGGAGGCTTCATCCACAGCCACAGGCTTGCCTATCAGCTCTCCAAACGCCATAAAAAACTGTACATTACGCAGACCGGACGGCACATCCTCGAGCAAAACCCAAATGTCAGAGAGGGATGCCACTGCCTTGGCCCCGTCCACAGCAGCTTTGACTGACACCATCACTTGGTTCAGAGGGAGGGTGAAGCTCGAACACGAGGCCATCATCTTAAGACTCTCCTTGGTGGGGAACACGACAGCAAAATCTTTATCAGAGATCTGTTGGATCTGCCAATCCCAACCATCAAGACCCCATTCCTTAAGCTCATCAGAGATCATCTAGAGGGGCACCGGGTCTGAAATAACCGATATGACCACCGCATTAGACACCACCGGAGCAAACACAGGCATCCCTAGTTCTCCGTCAAGCCAGATGAACTCACACCCCGACAGCCCCGTGCCTAACTTCTTGAAAGCAGGAAAAGGAGATCAATTGCTGCAGTCCACTGTGAGATGCCCTTCCATACGACAAATGAGACAGAACGGGGGGAAGGAGCAACAGGACTGAAAATGGCCGGCACGGTGGCAGGCAAAGCAGGTGAGGGTAACCAACCGACTGGATGAACCACCCCCACCACCAGAGACTGGCCCAGATCCACGCATGGGAACGAAGCCCGGGGGAGCGGCTGGGGAGGAGGAAGGATCCCGTCGCCAATCCCACCAGAGGAGGAGCCAGGGTTCTGGGGGGAGGTGCGACGAAACTTCGTGGGGAAGGCGGAGAAACCGCTGCCAGAGCCGGCCCCAGACCCGCCGGACCGCCCACCGCCAACGCCACGGCCACGGCCCACCGCACCGAAGCCAGATCCAACACCACGGCCGGCCGCCGAAGCCTGGCCTCCCGGCCGCCGAGGGGGCTCAGGGTGGGGGGAGCCGCCACAGTCACCGATGAGCCCTAGGCTGCCGCCTCCTAGGGATCAAGCCCCGCCTCCTGAGCCGCCACCACCGCTCGCTCACGGTCCTCCTGCTGCAGCCAAGCAGGCCCCGCCGGCCACGCCTCCTGATCTGCCGCCACCTGCTCCCGAACCGCACGGTCCGCCTCCAACTTCTCCCGAAGCTTGGCTTCGTACGCCAGATCCGCAGACCGACTGGCCTCAACCGAGCCCTCCCACGCACGCTTGCTTCCCGACAGCGCCTCTGAGTAGGAGGCCCTGGATTTGTCCATGGCAACTGCCACCGCGAACGAGATCGAGAGAGGGGGGGGGGGTGGACAAGCTCTCACGAAACGACGGATACGCAAGGGGTAGCGGCGCACGTTAGAAATGGAAGCCGAAAACCCTAGATCGGGGAAGGCCGCGCCCTTCCGGATCCATATATGTCCCAGGGGGCATGGGCTTGCTGGCCGAGCAGCAGATAGCGGGCCGCACGAACCGGTTGGGCCAGGAAGAGCCAGGTCATGAACCACGGGTCCAGTAGTAACTAGAGGGGGGAATTCGGCCATAGAGAGGGATGGGGTCCCCGGCCTACCACTCGGCCCACCAGCCAGGGCCGCCTCCGCGCAGGCCGGCCCATGCCTCAAGCCAACAGCAGCCAAGGCAGCTAGGGTTGGGACCCCGCCAGAGGCCACCGCCAGGCTCCCGCCACCGGCCCCCACCGACGACGGGCCAGTGGCCAAACTCCCAAGAGAGTAGCAAGCACCACGGGACGGCGAGGGAAGGCGGGTCGCCAACCTCCCACTGGACCCAAGCCAAACTGACGGGGAGGCAACACCAGAACATTGCCGGGAGGGGGAGACAATGGCCACCCTGTCAGATCCGCGCGCGTGACGGCGCACCACCTGTCAGCCCGCCATGCTGGGCAGCGACCAGATCGCCCGCCCCCGACCCCCCAGGAGCAAACTTGTGAACCTTAGCCCTCGACGCCGGTGAAGGAGGCCAAGGAGAGCGGGCAGGGACAGGCGCCTCGTCCTCCGAACTAGAATCCACATCCTGCAAAGCCCAAAACTTGTTCGACAGGTGCAGAGATGAGGGAAGGAGTGGAAGGTTCTTGGGGCTAGCAAGCAGGGGCACAGAAGGAGGGGTCGAGCAGGAAGGGGAGGGGAAGCACCTGCGGCCACCAGTCTCCGGTGAGGCCGTGAGGGGGAAGGCCGAGAGGGGAGGCGTCCGAGGAGGGGAGGAGGGGAGAGGAGAGGAGAGCCATCAGAACATATTTCTTGTTAACTTAATACACTAGATGCATGCTAGATAGCGGTCGATGTGTAGAGTAATAGTAGTAGATGCATGCAGGAGTCGGTCTACTTGTCACGGACGTGATGCCTATATTCATGATCATTGCCTTAGATATCGTCATCACTTTGCACTTTTCTATCAATTGCTAAATAGTAATTTGTTTACCCACTGTATGCATTCTTTCAAGAGAGAAGCCTCTAGTGAAAATTATGGCTCCCGGGTCTATTTTTATCATATTATTTTTAGATCTATAAAACCAAAAGCCCAAAAGTACCTTGCAGCAATTTATTAACCTTTACTTTATTTTGCACTTTTATTTATCTTTTATACCTATCACTATCAGATCTCATCCTTGCAAGTAACGGTGAAGGGATTGACAACCCCTTTATCGCATTGGGTGCAAGTATTTGTTTGTTTGTGTAGGTGCAACCATTGGTGAATTGTGTGTTCCTCCTACTGGATTTATACCTTGGTTCTCAAACTGAGGGAAATACTTATCTCTACTTTGCTGCATCACCCTTTCCTCTTCAAGGGAAAAACCAACGCAAGCTCAAGAAGTAGCAGGAAGAATTTCTGGCGCCATTCCCGAGGAGGATCTACATCAAGCCTACCAAGTACCCATCATAAAATCTCATCTCTTGTAGTTACATTATTCGCCATTTTCCTCTCCCCCACTTCTAAAACATTTTCAGAAAAACACAAAAATATTTGCCTTTTTATTCGCCTTCTTTTTGTTCGTCTTTTCATTTGCTGGTGTGCTAGATTGATTGCTTTGCCATCATGTCTGAATCTAGGGAGGTTATCGTTGAAAAAACTAGTGAAAATCTTGAGGAAAAATTTGAATCTTGTGTTCTTAATCATGATCCTTTTGAAACTGACACTTCTACCAATCTTAAAACAAATATCTACCACGTGGGTGATGGTAATATTATTGGGAAGAATGTTATTCAGCATATTTTTTATTACACGGGAGTTATGCCTTTAGATAGGGGATCCATCCTTGATAATACAAATTTCTATGCGGATGCTATTTCTATGCTCGTGGTTAAATTAGAAAGAGAATTTCTACACATTCATCCGGCCTTACAAAAGATGTTTTATGAACTCCCTAATATACTTGATCCTAAGGCTAAGAAAATTGCTACCATTATCCTTATGCGCGAATTTGATTACATAGTCCGAGAGGCTAGGGAAATCTTTTCTTACTATAATATGAATTTTGAGCATCCCACAATAGAAGAAATTCTCTATGATAAAGAAACCTTACGTGGTTTGGAATCTAAGGATTATGTTGCTTTTAGTAACAATCTAAGAAAAAGAGTCCCTTATCCAGAAGTTATCCAAGCTTTATATATTGATGCTTATAATAGATTTGATTGGATTACTAAGGGAATTGATGAAGGGTTTAATAAAGAATGGATTGAAGAGATGTCTAGAGAACCTATTAAAAGTGAGATACATGTTTCTTACGAAGATGTTTATGGGGATGATCCTGAGTATGAAATTATGAATGTCAAAATTACTAATCGAAGTCCTTTCCATGCTTTAAGCTCTCCCACTAGAAGAGAAGAACATGATAAGAGAGATTTACTAAGAAAGGTTTTGGAAGATTTGATTAGAAAAGAATTGAATACCAAAGATGACAATACCTAGATCTATGCAATATGCCTAGCTAGGGGCGTAAAACAATAGCGTTTGTTGGGAGGTAACCCAATTTTATTTTATGTTTTTTGTTTTTGTTCCTGTTTTTCAATAATTACACAATTATACTATTATGATTGTGTTTTAATGTTTTAATTAGTGTATGAGCCAAGTAAGACCTTTGGGATGATTTGGAAGATCGTTGATTTGATTTTACTGAAAAACAGAAACTTTTGCGTCCAGTAGCAGAATAGCAAAAAATTGCTGGAACATGGAAAAATTATGAATTCTTTACACAAGATTGATATACATATTTTATAAGTGTTCCTAATGTTTGAGAATTTTTGGAGTTGTAGAAGTATGACTATAATTCGGGTCTTTACACACTATTCTGTTTTTGATAGATTCTGTTTTCGTTGTATTGTTCGCTTATTTTGATGCATCTATGGGTAGTACCGGGGTGTATGAGCCATGGAGAAGTTAAAATACAGTAGATATAATGCAAATATAAAATTGGAATGAGTTTACAACAGTAACTAAAAGTGTAGATTTGTTTTATCATACTAACGGATCTCACGAGTTTTTTGTTGAGTTTTATGTTGTGAAGTTTTCAAGTTTTGGGTGAGGTTTCGATGGACTATGAAATAAAGAGTGGAAGGAGCCTAAGCTTGGGGATTCCCAAGGCACCCCAAGGTAATATTCAAGGACAACCAAGTATCTAAGCTTGGGGATGCCCTGGATGGCATCCTCTCTTTTGTCTTCAATCCATCGGTAAATTACTTGAGGCTATATTTTTATTCACCACATGATATGTGTTTTGCTTGGAGTGTCTTGTATTATATGATTTTTTGCTTTTAGATTGCCACAATCATCCTTCCTGTACACACCTTTTGAGAGGGACACACATTAATCGTGAATTTAATAGAATACTTGATGCGGCTTGAAACTGCGTCAGTATTTCCCCAAAGAGGAAGGGAAGATGCAGTACAACTACGGTAGGTATTTCCCTTAGTTATGAAACCAAGGTATCAATCCAGTAGGAGAACCAAGCAACACTATGTAAACGGTACCTGCACACAAAGAACAAATCCTCGCAACCCAACGTGTAAGACGGATTGTCAATCCCTCCTCGGTAAAAAGATAGATTGTTTTGTATGTGTTTGGATAAATAGACCTGAATAAAACACGAAATAAAAGATGCAAATAAAAAGTGTAGAAAAGTAGTTTTGGGCTTTTGGAATAATAGATCTGAAAACAAATGCGATGAAAAATAGATCAGAAAGCAACATGATAAAAGATAGACCCGGGGGCCGTAGATTTCACTAGTGGCTTCTCTCGAGAAAATAGCACACGGTGGGTAAACTAATTACTGTTGGGCAATTGATAGAAGATCAAAAAATTATGACTATATCCAAGGAAATGATCAATATATAGGCATCACGTCCAAGATTAGTAGACCGACTCCTGCCTGCATCTACTACTATTACTCCACACATCAACCGCTATCCAGCATGCATCTAGTGTATTAAGTTCATGGAGAAAGGGAGTAATGCAATAAGAACGATGACATGATGTAGACAAGATCTATTCATGTAGGAATAGACCCCATCTTGTTATCCTTAATAGCAATAATACATGCGTGCCTTGCTGCCCTTTCTGTCACTGGGAGAGGACACCGCAAGATCGAACCCATCACAAGGCACCTCTTCCCATGGCAAGAAAAATCGATCTAGTTAGCCTAACTAAACCAAAGATTCGAATAAGAAATACGAGGCTATAAATAATCATGCACATAAGAGATCAAAGAAAACTCAAATAATATTCATGGATATAGATCTGATCATAAACTCAAAGTTCATCGGATCCCAACAAAGACACCGCAAAAAGAGTTACATCAAATACATCTCCAAGACACCATTGTATTGAGAATCAAAAAGAGAGAAGAAGCCATCTAGCTACTGCCTACGGACCCTTAGGTCTATGATGGACTACTCACGCATCATCCAAGAGGCAACAATGACGATGATGAACCCCTACGTGATGGTGTTAGATTGGATCTCGTGGTTCTGGATCTTGCAACGGCTGGAATTGTGTTTCGTCGATTCCCCTAGGGTTTCTGGAACATTTGGGAATTTATAGGGCGAAGAGGCAGTGCAGGGGACCTCCGTGGGGGCCACAACCCACCTGGGCGCGCATGGGCTTCCTGGCGTGCCCAGGTATCTTGTGGTCCCCATGGGGATCTTCTCCGGTTCTTTCTTTGCCCGCAAGGTGTCTTCTAATCCAAAAAAATCTCCAAAAAGTTTCGTTGCATTTGGACTCCATTTGGTACTGATATTCTGCGAGTAAAAAATCAAGCAAAAAACAGCAACTGGCACTGGGCACTATGTTAATAGGTTAGTCTCAAGAAAATGATATAAAGTTGCTATACAATGATTGTAAAACATCCAAGAATGATAATATAACAGCATGGAACAATAAAAAATTATTGATACATTGGAGACGTATCAGCATCCCCAAGCTTAATTCCTGCTCGTCCTCGAGTAGGTAAATGATAAAAACAGAATTTTTGATGTGGAATGCTGCCTAACATGTTCATCACATATTCTTTTCTTTTCTAACATGGACATTTGGAATTTTAGATGGTTCAAGGAAATAGTCTATATTTGACATGATAACTTCAATACTCAAGCATATCAATAAGCAACCATGTCTTTCAAAATATCAACACTTAAGAAAGTTATCCCTAGCCCATCATGCTCAATCATTGATCCATTCATGAAACACACTCGAATATTATCTACATTCAATGCACAAGTATGATCATAGTGCTCCCTAGTTGGTGCTTTATAAGAGAAGATGGAGACCCAAATAAAAATAAAATTGCATAAAGTAAATAGATAGGCCCTTCGCAGTGGGAAGTAGGGATTTATAGAGGTGCTAGTGCTCAAAGCTTAAATTGAGAGATAATTTTTTTTGAGAGGCATGCTTTTCCCGTCAACGAAAACGATCGAGTAATTCCCAACACTTTCCATGCAAGATATATCATAGGCGGTTCCCAAACAGAAAATAAAGTTTATTCCTTTTTCCACCATACTTTCACATTCCACGACTAGTCGTATCCACGAGTACCTGATACGTCCATTTTGCATCATGTTTTTCTACTGTTATTTATAATGTTTTTATGCATAATAATGCTTTTTGGAGTAATTCTAATGCCTTTTCTCTCAAAATATGCAAGGTTTACACAAAGAGGGAGAATGCCGGCAGCTGGAATTCTGGACCTGAAAAAGCTATGTTAGAGTTACCTATTCTGCACATCTCCAAATGAGCTAAAAATTTACGAAGAATTATTTTGGAATATATAAAAAATATTGGAAGAAATAACTACAGGAGGGGAGGGGGGCGACCTGGTGAGCACAAGACACCAGGGCTCGCCAGGACCCCCAGGCGTGCCCTAGTGCGTTGTGCCCAGCACGGCCCACCTCCGGTGCCCATCTTCTAGTATATAGTTCATTTTGACCTAGAAAAAATCAGGAGGGGACTTTCAGGATGAAGCTCCGCCGTCTCAAGGCGGAACTTGGGTAGGAGCACTTTTGCCCTCCAGCGGAGCGATTCCGCCGGGGGAACTTCCCTCCCGAAGGGGGAAATTATCGCCATCGTCATCACCAACAACTCTCCCATCTTTGGGAGGGAAATCTCCATCAACATCTTCAACAGCACCATCTCCTCTCAAACCCTAGTTCATCTCTTGTGGTCAATCTTTGTACCGGAACCTCAGGTTGGTACCTGTGGGTGACTAGTAGTGTTGATTACATCTTGTAGTTGATTACTATGTGGTTTATTTGGTGGAAGATTATATGTTCAGATCCATTATGCTATTTAATACCCCTCTGATCTTGAGCATGATTACTATTTGTGAGTAGTTACTTTTGTTCTTGAGGTCACGGGAGAAGTCATGTTGCAAGTAATCATGTGAACTTGATATGTGTTCGATATTTTGATGATATGTATGTTGTGATTCCCTTAGTGGTGTCATGTGAACGTCGACTAGATGGCACTTCACCATATTTGGGAATAAGGGAATGCATTGTGGAGTAGTTATTAGATGATGGGTTGCTAGAGTGACAGAAGCTTAAAACCTAGTTTATGCGCTACTTCGTAAGGGACCGATTTGGATCCAAAAGTTTAATGCTATGGTTAGATTTTATCTTAATACTTTTCTCATAGTTGCAGATGCTTGCGAGGGGGTTAATCATAAGTAGGAGGTTTATTCAAGTAAGAACAACACCTAAGCACCGGTCCACCCACATATCAAATTATCAAAGTAGCGAACACGAATCAAACTAACATGATGAAAGTGACATGGTGAAATTCCCGTGTACCCTCAAGAACGCTTTGCTTATCATAAGAGACCGTTTTGGCCTGTCCTTTTCCACAAAAGGATTGGGCTACCTTGCTGCACTTTATTTACCGTTACCGTTACTTGCTCGTTACAGATTATCTTGCTACCAAACTACCTGTTACCGACTATTTCAGTGCTTGCAGAAAATACCTTGCTGAAAATCACATGTCATTTCCTTCTGCTCCTCGTTGGGTTCGACACTCTTACTTATGGAAAGGACTATGATTGATCCCCTATACTTGTGGGTCATCAGTACCGTCCATACCAACACTTTCCAAGGAATTTATTATTTGACAACATAAAGTAAATTTCTTTTTCATTTCGGGACTGGGCATCCCTATTACCGCCATACTCTCGTGCAATGACAATTGAATAAATACTCATCTTGAGAATAACACATCTAGCATGGAAAATATTGGCCACCCCCTGGCACTTCATGAGCGGTACGGGCACACAAAAAGGAAATTCATTTTGAAAATTTAGAGTTGGCACATACAAATTTGCTTAGAACGGCACGGAAATACCGCATATAGGTAGGTATGATGGACTCATATGGCAAAACTAGGTTTAAGGATTTTGGATGCACCAGTAGTATTTCTACTTAGTACAAGTGGAGGCTAGCAAAAAGATTGAGAAGCAACCAACCAAGAAACAAAAATTCAGATAAGCGAGCATTGAGCATAACTAACACTGAATAATGCACCACAAGTAGGATGTAATTTCATTGCATAACTATTGACTTTCATGCTTGCATAGGGAATCACAAACCTTAACACCAATATTCTTACTCAAGCATAATTACTCACCAACATGACTCGTATATTACTATCATCATATCTCAAAACTATTATAAAGAATCAAGTTTATTTTGTCCAATGATCTTCATGAAAGTTTTTATTATATCCCACTTGAATATCTATCACTTTGGGACTAGTTTCATATGTTGCAATTGCTTTTGACAAGCTCAAATAAATTTAAGTGAAGAATATGAGCATAAAAATTTCATCTCTCAAAATAATATAAGTGAAGCATGAGAGGATTTCTTCAAAAAATTACTAACTCTCAAATTAATCTAAGTGAAGCATGAGAGGATTTCTTCAAAAATATGAAAGCACACCATGCTCAAAAAGATATAAGTGAAGCACTAGACCAATTACATAGCTCAAAAAATTTAAGTGAAGCATATAGAGAAACTATAACAAATCATAGCATAATTTTGGCTCTCTCAAATAGGTGTGTCCAGCAAGGATACTTGTGACAAACTAAAAAGCAAAAACAAGCAAAGAATCATACAATACAAGACGCTCCAAGCAAAACTCATGATATGTGACGAATAAAAATATAGCTCCAAGTAAAATACCGGTGGTCATTAGAAGAAAGAGGGGATGCCTTCTGGGGGATCCCCAAGCTTTGTTGCTTGGTTCTCCTTGAATATTAACTTGGGGCATCCATCGTGATCTCACCCAAAACTTGAAAACTTCAATCACACAAAACCTAACAAAACCTTCGTGAGATCCGTTAGTATAAGAAAACAAATCTTTACTTTAAGTACTGTGGTAAACCCATTCAAATTTTTTATTGCACTATATCTACTGTATTCTAACTTTTCCATGGCTTATACCCCCCGATACAATCCATAGATTCATCAAAATAAGCACACAATGCAAAGAAAACAGAATCTGTCAAAACAGAACAATCTGTAAAGATGAGAATTGTTCTCATACTTATGTAACTCCAAAAATTCTGAAACAATTAAGAATTTTGTGTATCAATCTTGTGTACACAATTAAGAATTTGTATATCAATTTGTATATCAATTAAGGATAAAAGATACAATTTGTATATCAATCTTGTGTACAAAATTAAGAATTTTTTGTCGCTTCTGTAAATTTAAACAATTCTGTTACTGGACGCAAAAGTTTCTGTTTTTCAACATGATCAAATCAACTATCACCCAAATCTATCACAAAGGCTTTACTTGGCACAAACACAAATTAAAACATAAATATCATAATAATAACAGAGGAATAATTGTGCAAACACTCAATAACAGAAAGAAAAAGGCAAAAATAAATTTTATTCATTGGGTTGCCTCGCAACAAGCGCTATCGTTTTATTCCCCTAGCTAGGCATAAGATTTTATTGATGCTCACGTAAAAGATAATAATTGAAACACAAAGAGAGCATCATGAAACATGTCACAAAAATTTTAAGTCTAACTCTCTGCCTATGCATAGGAATTTTATAAGAAAACAAATTATCAAGGCAAGCAAAAACTAGCATATGCAAGGAAGAAGAAAGAAACAATAGCAATCTCAACATAACGAGAGGTAATTTAGTAACATGAAAATTTCTACAACCATATTTTCCTCTCATAATAATTACGTGTAGGATCATAATCAAATTCAATAATATAGCTATCATATAAAATTTTCTCACCATGATCCACATGCATAAAAGTTTTACAATCTTCCAAAATAGTGGGATTAACATCAACTAAAGTCATGACCTCTCCAAACCCACTTTTATCAAAAAATTCACAAGATTGAACACTCTCCAAATAGGTGGGATTATTTTTACCTAGAGTTCACACTCTTCTGAACCAACTTTCAATGTTATTGCAAACAAATTCATCATGAGGCTTAAATAAATTTTCAAGATCATAAGAAGAATCACCCCAATCATGATCATTGCAATAAGTAGTGGACATAGCAAAATTAGCATCCCCAAGCTTGGGGTTTTGCATATTATTGGCACAATTGACATTAATAGAATTTATAGTAAATCATTGCAATTATGCTTTTCATTCAAGGAGCTTTCATGAATCACTTCATAAATTTCTTCATCACAATTTTCAAGTCACGAATCTCAAGAAAAACTTCATAAACATAATCTAGTGCACTCAACTCACTAGCAATTGGTTCATCATGATTGGATCTTTTTAAAAGATTAGAAAGTGGATGGGGATCCATATCAATAGATTTTTAGCAAGCGAAGATGCAAGCATATAGAAGGCACATGGCAACACAAGCAAACAAAAGATCAAACAAGAAAAAGGCAAACAAAAAAGGCGAATAAAAAGGCAAATATTTTTGTGAAGTGGGGGAGATGAAAATGAGACGCAAATGGCAAATAATGTAAATTGCAAGGAGATGAGATTTGTGATTAGGAACCTGATAGATGTTGATGATGTCTCCTCGGAACGGCGCCAGTAATTCCTTTTGATGCGGCTTGAAACTGCGTCGGTATTTCCCCAAAGAGGAAGGGATGATGCAGTACAGCTACAGTAGGTATTTCCCTCAGTTAAGAAACCAAGGTATCAATCCAGTAGGAGAACCAAGCAACACTATGTAAACGGTACCTGCACACAAAGAACAAATCCTCGCAACCCAACGAGTAAGAGGGGTTGTCAATCCCTCCTCGGTAAAAAGATAGATTGTTTTGTATGTGTTTGGATAAATGGATCTGAATAAAACATGAAATAAAAGATGCAAATAAAAAGTGCAGCAAAGTATTTTTGGGTTTTTGGAATAATAGATCCGAAAACAAATGAGATGAAAAACAGATCGGAAAGCAATATGATAAAAGATAAACCTGGGGGCCGTAGATTTCACTAGTGGATTCTCTCGAGAAAATAGCACACGGTGGGAAACAAATTACTGTTGGGCAATTGATAGAATATCGAATAATTATGACGATATCCAAGGCAGTGATCAATATATAGGCATCACATCCAAGATTAGTAGACTGACTCCTGCCTGCAGCTACTACTATTACTCCACACATCGACCGATATCCAGCATGCATCTAGTGTATTAAGTTCATGGAGGAATGGAGTAATGCAATAAGAATGATGACATGATGTAGACAAGATCTATTCATGTAGGAATAGACCCATCTTGTTATCCTTAATAGCAACGATACATGTGTGCCTCGCTGCCCCTTCTGTCACTGGGAGAGGACACCGCAAGATCGAACCCATCACAAAGCACCTCTTCCCATGGCAAGAAAAATTGATCTAGTTGGCCTAACTAAACCAAAGATTCGAAGAAGAAATACAAGGCTATAAATAATCATGCATATAAGAGATCAAACAAAACTCAAATAATATTCATGGATATAGATCTGATCGTAAACTCAAAGTTCATCGGATCCCAACAAACACACCGCAAAAAGAGTTACATAAAATAGATCTCCAAGAGACCATTGTATTGAGAATCAAAAAGAGAGAAGAAGCCATCTAGCTACTGCCTACAGACCCTTAGGTCTATGGTGGAATACTCACGCATCATCGGAGAGGTTCCAATGAGGATGATGAACCCCTCCGTGATGGTGTTAGATTGGATCTCATGGTTCTGGATCTTGCGGCGGCTGGAATTGTGTTTCGTCGACTCCCCTAGGGTTTCTGGAATATTTGGGAATTTATAGGGCAAAGCGGCGATGCAGGGGACTTCCATGGGGGCCACAACCCACCTGGGTGTGCCTGGGCCTCCTGGCGTGCCCAGGTGTTTTGTGGTCCCCACGGGGATCTTCTCCGGTGCTTTCTTGGCCCCCAAGGTGTCTTCTGGTCCAAAAAAATCTCAAAAAGTTTTGTTGCATTTGGACTCTGTTTGGTACTAATATTCTGCGAAGTAAAAAACTAGCAAAAAATAGCAACCGGCACTGCGCACTATGTCAATAGGTTAGTCCCAAAAAATGATATAAAGTTGCTATAAAATGATTGTAAAACATCCAAGAATGATAATATAACAGCATGGAACTATAAAAACTTATAAATACGTTGGAGACGTATCAATACTCTGTGTGCTTCACTTATATCTTTTGAGCTAGGTAGTTGCTCTAGTGCTTCACTTATATCTGTTTAGAGCACGGCGGTGGTTTTATTTTGAAGAAATTGATGAACTCTCATGCTTCACTTATATTATTTTGAGAGTCTTATTGATATTATGGCAATTTTCTTAGGTTATGAACTTAGTCCTAATATGATGGGTATTCAAGAGGGATATAATAAAAACTTCCATGAAGATCATTGAATAGATGAGAAGTTTGATTCCTTGCATTTTTTTAGATATAAAGATGGTGATATTAGAGTCATGCTAGTGAGTAATTATGGTTTAGTAAGAATATTTGTGTTAAGGTTTGTGATTCCCGAAGCATGCTCATATGGTCTTTCGTTATGCGATGAAGTTGGAGCATGATTTATTTTTGATTGTCTTCCTTATGAGTGGCGGTCGGGGACGAGCGATGGTCTTTTTCTACCAATCTATCCCCCTTGGAGCATGCGTATTAGTACTTTTCTTCGAGGGCTAATATACTTTTGCAATAAGTATGTGAGTTCTTTATGACTAATGTTGAGTCCATGGATTATACGCACTCTCACCCTTCCACCATTGCTAGCCTCTTCGGTACCGTGCATTACCCTTTCTCACCTTGAGAGTTGGTGCGAACTTCGCCGTTGCATCCAAATCCCTTGATATGATACGCTCTTTCACACATAAGCCACCTTATATCTTCCTCAAAAGAGCCACCATACCTACCTATTATGGCATTTCCATAGCCATTCCGAGATATATTGCCATGCAACTTCTACCGTTCCATTTTATTATGACACATACCATCATTGTCATATTGCTTTGCGTGATCATATAGTTGACATAGTATTTGTGGCTTGGCCACCGTTCAAATTTTTTATACATGTCACGCTAGATCATTGCACATCCCGGTACACCGCTGGAGGCATTCATATAGAGTCATATTTTTGTTCTAGTATCGAGTTGTAATTCTTGAGTTGTAAGTAAATAAAAGTGTGATGATCATCATTTTTAGAGCATTGTCCCATGTGAGGAAAGGATGATGGAGACTATGATTCCCCCACAAGTTGGGATGAGACTCCGGACTTAAATATAAAAAGTGGCCAAAGAGCCCAAAATAGAAAAAGAGGCCAAAGAGCCCAAAATAAAAAAAAATAAAAAAAAAATAAAAAAAGAGAAGGGACAATGTTACTATCCTTTTCCACACTTGTGGTTCAAAGTAGCACAATGTTCTTCATGATAGAGAGTATCCTATTTTGTCACTTTCATATATTACTAGTGGGAATTTTTCATTATTGAACTTGGCTTGTATATTCCAATGATGGGCTTCCTCAAATTGCCCTAGGTCTTCGTGAGCAAGCAAGTTGGATGCACACCCAATTAGATTTATTTGAGCTTTCATACACTTATAGCTCTAGTGCATCCATTACATGGCAATCCCTACTCCTTGCATTGACATCAATTGATGGGCATCTCCATAGCCCATTGATTAGCCTTGTCAATGTGAGACATTCTCCTTTTTTGTCTTCTCCACACAACCTCCACCATCATATTCTATTCGGCCCATAGTGCTATATCCATGGCTCACGCTCATGCATTGCGTGAGAGTTAAAAAAGCTTAAGAGCATTAAAAGTATCAACTAATTGCTTGGCTTGTCATCAGGGTTGTGCATGATAAATACTTTGTGTTATGAAGATAGAGCATGACAAGATTATATGATTTTGTAGGGATAACTTTCTTTAGCCATAATATTTTGAGAAGACATGATTGCTTTATTAGTATGCTTGAAGTATTATTGTTTTTATGTCAATATTAAACTTTTGTTTTGAATCTTATGGATCTGAATATTCATACCACAATAAGAAAGATTACATGATAAACATGTTAGGTAGCATTCCACATTAAAAATTCTTTTTTTATCATTTACCTCCTCGAGGACGAGCAGGAATTAAGCTTGGGGATGCTTGATACGTCTCCAACGTATCTATAATTTTTTATTGTTCCATGCTATTATATTATCCATCTTGGTTGCTTTATATGCATTATTATGCTATTTTATATCATTTTTTGTGACTAAGCTATTAACCTAGTGCCCAGTGCCAGCTGCTGTTTTTTCCTTGTTTTTATCTTTTACAGAAAATCAGTACCAAACGAAGTCCAAACGGAACAAAACTTTTTGACGATTCTTCTTGGGCCAGAAGACAACTAGGAAGCTTTGGGAGGAGGCCAGAAGGTCCATGGGTGAGGGACAAGCTCACCAGCCACGCCCTAGGGGGGCGCCCTATGAGCTTGTGGGCCCCCTGTGGCTCCTCTAACCCTAATCTCAGCTCTATAAATATCAAAAAATACTTTTCCACTGCCGCAAGTTTCTGTCGTCGTGAGATCCCATCTGGAGACCTTTTTCGGTACTCTGCCGGAGGGGGATTCGATCATAGAGGGCCTCTACATCAACCTTGCTGCCCTCCCGATCATGTGTGAGTAGTTTACCATAGACCTACGAGTCCATAGCTAGTAGCTAGATGGCTTCTTCTCTCTCTCTTTGATCTTCAATACAATGTTTTCCTTAATGTTCTTGGAGATCTATTTGATGTAATCTTCTTTTGCGGTGCGTTTGTTGAGATCCGATGAATTGTGCATTTATGATTAGATTATCTATGAATATTATTTGAGTCTTCTATGAACTCTTTTATCCATGATTAAGATAGCTTTGTATTTCTCTCCAATCTATTGATTTGGTTTGGCCAACTAGATTGATTTTTCTTGCAATGGGAAAGGTGCTTTGTATTGTGTTCAATCTTGTGGTGTCCTCACCCAGTGACAGTAGGGGTAGCGAGGCACGTATTTGTATTGTTGCCATTAAGGATAAAAAGGGGTTTATTTCATATTGATTGGATCTACCCCTCTACATCATGTCATATTGCTTAAGGCGTTACTCCATTCTTGTTAACTTAATACACTAGATGCATGCTGGATAGCGGTCAATGTGTGGAGTAATAGTAGTAGATGCAGGCAGGACTCGGTCTACTTGTCACGGATGTGATGCCTATATTCATGATCATTGCCTTAGATATTGTCATAATTTTGCGCTTTTCTATCAATTGCTCAACAGTAATTTGTTTACCCACTGTAGGAACGAAGTATGTCTACCAGAGGGAGGGGGGTTGAATGGGAGTTTTAAATTTTCTTCGGAAAACTTAAATCTCTCAGAACCCAGCAGTGGAATGAATGAAAAACAAGCTATGTTGAACTAAATCAGAGTGGCGAACGATAACTAAGACATGCATTGAAGTAAATCATACGAATGAAAAGCATCAAAAGTAAACATAAGCAACAAAGACAACCGATGATGCTCGATGTCGACAAGGAATTTGTTCGACCAGTTCATCCTTCTGCACAAGGACTACGTCTGGTTGGAGGGGCTGGGACTTAACATGGAAGATAAACTCTCTTCACCCTATTCTCCTTGACAATCGATTCGTCAACCGATGCCGATCACTCGTGGTAGATACTTGAAGGCGATCTCCGAACCATTACAGACTTCTTCTTCGAGAACCACAATCACTCTTGGTCTCTGAAGAAATTGACACCTAACCATCTAGAGTGTTTGCAGCTCTCAAGAGTAATAGGTGGAGCGTACTAAACTTAGATTCCAGTGATGCTGAACCACTATCTAATTCTTCGGCTCTAGGGTTTTCTCTTGGTGGATTTTAAACTCAAATCGCTCAGAGAGTGGGTTGCTCAACAATCTTCTCAGAATCAAACGGAGCAGCCGCCGGACAAAGCCAACGCGGGGTGGCTATTTATGGCCGCAGCCTTTCCAAATGGGAAACGACCATTTTGGACACGAGGTCCAGCCAATGGCCAACCGACACGTTCACAACGGTCGGATTTTCGAGCAACGGTAACATTACTTGAGGAACAAGTAATGATAACTCCTCGGTCCGAGGCAAATCTCTCGTAGCGAAGAAGATCACAGTCTCTTGCTGGCAAGTATTTACTCGGAGCACAAAGAGATTTCTCTCACAGCTTCCATAGGTTTGGGTTTAGCATCAGAGAATCAAAGCTTCGAACGCTACACCCCTCTTAATAGTACGGTGGTCCTATGACTCAATGAACGAAGAAGAACAACGAAACAAATACTACGTCTTCATTTCATCTTCATTCTTCCTCGAGCGCAGTCATTTACTTAGAACATGAACCGAACCAATTGCTTAAGCTTCAGCTATTTTTTAGGGGTCACTCTTGTTAGCTTCATCTTCGATGATAACCTTCACTGCCACGCAGGGAGATTATCTTCGTCGTTTGCATCAAACTCCTTGATACTCCAGGGACCTGTTACTCTGTGTGCACTAGCAAACACATAATTCCCATAATATTTATGTCAACAAACTCCAAAACATAAGGGGCCTATCATAGCACTAACACCCACCGTATGCGTTCTTTCAAGAGAGAAGCCTCTAGTGAAAACTATGGCCCCCGGGTCTATTTTTATCATATTATTTTCAGATCTATAAACCAACAACCCAAAAATACCTTGCTGCAATTTATTTACTTTTATTTAGTTTTTCACTTTTATTTATCTTTTATACCTATCTCTATCAGATCTCATCCTTGCAAGTAACCGTGAAGGGATTAACAACCACTTTATCGCGTTGGGTGCAAGTATTTGTTTGTTTGTGTAGTTGCAACCATTGGTGACTTGTGTGTTCCTCCTACTGGATTGATACCTTGGTTCTCAAACTGAGGGAAATACTTATCTCTACTTTGCTGCATCACCTTTCCTCTTCAAGGGAAAAACCAACGCAAACTCAAAAAGTAGCACCAGCCTACACATCCTCTGGTGGGATTAGGACCTATGTTTACCTATTAGATAGCTCAGTGCATGTCGTAAAACTTGATGGAACCACTTGTTACATAAAACATTATGTGTGTGTTTCACTTTATATCAGAGGATGGAAGATCGTGAGTGGATGTACACTGGACATCCCAGCATGGAGGGTATGACCCCTGAGTGGAGGTCGAAGACCAATGATTTCCTAGAATTAGTATTTTCTGGAGAAACGTTAGTTCATGGAATTTGGTGCCCATGCACGGAGTGCGATAACCAAGTCGAAAGAGATAAGATTACTATGAGTAAAAATTTAGGCACATATGGGTTTATGCCAGGCTATTACCGGTGGATCTTTCACGGTGAAACACCAGGGCGGTGATGGTGCGACAGCGCACCAGCGAATATGATACTTGGATTGAAAACCTATTAGATGACATCCGCCGTGCAGATCCACGGGAGGACCCGAACTCCGAGGAGCCACCGGAAAGCCCAGAAGAGTATCATGTAGCTTTGTTTGCGGCACAGAAACCCCTTCACGCCCATACAGAGGTTACTCAACTAGATGGCATCGCACGCCTAATGGCCCTAAAGGCAAACCATTGCATAAGCATAATTTGCTTCAATGAGTTATTGTCAGTTATTGCTAGCTTGCTGCCTAAAGAAAACATATTGCCAAAGAACATGTGCGAGGCGAACAAAATCCTTGGTTCACTTAAGATGTCGTATGAGCAAATACATGCTTGTCCAAACGAATGCATGTTATATAGAAATGAACATAAAGATATGGACTACTGTGTCAAGTGAAAATCCTCTAGGTATATTGAGGTACAAAATGATGATGGTGGCAAGAGGCAGCTCAAAATTGCTGTCAATATCCTTCGATATCTTTCATTCACAGAAAGGATCCAGAGGCTTTATATGACCGAGGAAACTGCCCAACATATGAGATGGGCCGCCGAAGGGAAGATGTACAATACAAAAAAGATGCAACATCCACGGGATGGTGAAGCATGGAAAAAATTTGTTCAAATTCATAAGCAAACGGATGACTGGAAGAGTGTAGCTGTTGGGATAACAACCGATGGGTTCAATCCATATGGTTTGATGGCTGCCATATACAGCTGTTGGCCAGTATATGTTATCCCCCTGAATTTGCCCCCTGGCGTTTGCATGCAACGACATCACATGTTCCTGACGCTGATAATTCCATGGCCTAACTATCCGGCGAAGCATATGAGTGTACACATGGAGCCATTGGTGGACGACTTACTTGTTGCTTGGAACAATGGGGTAAGGACATACGATGCCGTTTCAAAGAAGCACTTCAATATGCATATCTGGTACCACACATCGCTACATGACCTACCAGCACATGCGATATTTTTTGGTTGATGTGTAAAGGGGAAGTGGCCTTTCCCAGTGTGTCGACAGCGTGTGACTTTCATTTGGCTGGCTAAGGGTCACAAGTATGTATGCTTTGACCAACATCGGCAGTTCCTTCGTCTTGATCACCCATACAGACAAGACACTGTCAACTTCCAGAAAGGTGTTATTGTTAATGACCCGCCACCACCTATTATGAGCGGTGCCGAGCTTAAGGATGAGCTAGATGCTCTCGAGAAAAATCTCAATGGGAAAGGTTTTGTGGGATATGGAGAGACACACCAGTGGAGTCACATTCCAAGCTTATGGAGGCTCCCTTACTTTAAAGATCTTCTCCTTCCACACAACATTGATGTAATGCACACTAAAAATAATATTGCGGAGGCCTTACTCGGGACACTACTCGACACCGAGAAGCCAAAGGATAACATTCAGGCTAGGATCGATCAAGCCCAGCTATGCAATAGGCCAAAATTAAAATTGGTGCCTCGTGCAAAAAGTAATTCTGGGAAGAAGCCACCAGCCCATTTCACCCCTTCAATGCCCCAAAGGAAGGAAATTCTCCAATGGATTGTGAACAAGTTGTACTTCCCTGATGGATATGCAGCTAATATCATGAGGGGAGTGAATATGGCTACAAAGCGAATAGGAGGCCTCAAGAGTCATGCCTACCATGTATGGCTTGAGTGGACAATGCCTGTGATGATTCGAGGGTATGTCAGAGAGGATATTTGGCGAGTGCTGGTAGAGTTGAGCTACTTCTTCCGCCAGCTTTGTGCCAAAGAATTAGATTATGAAGTGGTTGCAAAGTTGGAGGAACAAGCACCTGAATTGCTATGCAAGTTAGAGAAGGTATTTCCGCCAGGTTGCTTTAATCCGTTGCAACATATGATCTTACATCTCGCGTATGAGGCTAGACTAGGAGGACCTGTGCAGTTCCGATGGCAGTATGCACCTGAACAGGAGTTCAAGCATCTTTGTGGCAAATGTAAGAATAAATCCTGCTTCAAAGCCTCCATAGCCGAGGCATACCTGAACGAGGAGGTGGGAACGACCACGACAAAGTACTATCATGACAGTATTCAGACTAGGTTAAATCTAGCTCCTTGTTACAATGAAGAACCCACCAGTAATGTTTCTGACCTTAGCCTCTTCGAAGGACATGGTGGCAAAGCAAGTGGACCGAAGCGCAAGCCCTTTTCACCTACCGAGTGGTCGACTCTTTTGATCTATGTCTTGACCAACATGGAAGAAGTGTAGCCATACATAAAGTAAGTGTAGAACACCTTCATTGACAAGTAATTACTAGTCTTGAGTCCTAACTCGAATTTTTCTCATTGCTAGGGAATTCCAGAACGAATTCTGGAAGCTACCACGGCCACCTAGCAATGAAGAATCAGCAAACCTTCTTGAAGATACCAATGCTGATGGCGGTTTCATTTCTTGGTTCTCAAGAAAAGTAACTTTCCTAACTTTGTGTACACTTCAAGTTGTTCTTACTTGTCGGTAATGCTTCCAGTAATGAACCAAGCAATATCCTATTAATCTTGTAGGCATACAGGGAGGTTGATATGGACGCCAAAGTGACACTACAAGAAATATGTCAACTTGCGACCATCAATATTGTTCAATGAATGGTCATTGTTTTCCATTTGTGGCCTTTTTGTGACCATAAAGAGTTGGTCAAAAGCTGATCGTCTTTAATGAAACTTAACGACCTTTCTTCGGAAATGGTCGTAGACATTTACGACCAAAAAAGGTCGTAGATTCTACGACCTATTATTTTGGTCACTAGCAATCCGCCCAGACCACGCCAGATCCACCATGGCAGAATTGCGACCAAATGAAAAGGTCGTAGATTCGAATCAGCCCGGTCCATTTCGGGTATCTCATGGGCCAAGCCCAATAATTCAGCCCATTTAATGTTATTTCTCTTTATTTTGCTTAGCTGCATGGGCCTAGCCCAATAATTTGGCCTTTTATTTTCTAGGATGGAGCCTTTTACAGACTAGTTTTTTTTATAGTCAACTCTTTGTTTGGGACACAGCCTTTTTAGTCTAGTTCTTGTTTGGGCCTTGGCCTTTTATTTTCTTGGGTGCAGCCTTTTACAGACTAGGTTTTTTTTTTACAGTCAACTTTTTTTAGGCCCAAGCCATTTTAGTGTAATTCTTGTTTGGGCCTCGGCCTTTTTGCAGTCCAACTAAGTTTAGAGCCCAATTCAATAAATATCCTGTGAACCAGGTGCTCAGCTTCACAAAATGGTCCAAACAAAACTCAAATAATTCAGAAACAGAACAGGTGCACAGCTTCACAAAATGCATAACTTCACAGGTTCACAAAATGCATAACTTCACAGTTTCACAGGTTCAACATCACCAAAATGAGCCATCTTAGGTTCTACGATAGGTTCACAACATGTTCAACTTCACAGGTTCAAAGAGAGTAAGAGAAACCAAAATGAGAAATCACATAGAGCTTCTACGATGCTTTAGCTCCAAAGAGAGCCATCAAGTGGGCTAACTTCTCATCCTGTTCTTGAGACTTCTTGCGCAACAACTAAAATTCCTTCTTGCGTGCAGCTTCAGCTTCTTCCGCCTTCATCTTGATTGCCGCCAATTCTTCTTGCATCACTTCAGCTTGAAGCTCCGACCTCTCCAGCTTCTGCTCAAGATCACACACATGAGCAGCCACAACAGCAGTTGCTTTGCTGGAGTTGTTCCTAGATGACTGGAGCCCAACATTCCTCAGGAATGTGCTTTGCTTGACTTTGGTCTTGAGCACTTCGTCAACAATTTCAGCAGCAGATTTTGGCTCTTCACCTTCTGGTACCGGCATGTCCTTCCTTTTTTCCATCTCAAGCTAGCATATGGAGGAAAATGATAGACATTAGTGGCAGATCTATTTCACATTTTGCAAACCAAACCAAGCAAGAGAAACCAAACAAGAATGCCACCAAACCAGCACACAAAATGAATTATTTGAAGTAACCAAACCAGCACACAAAATCTATACGTAGATATTTTACTCAAACCCAAACAGAAGAAGATGATGACTAGTAACCTAAAAGCATTATTTGAATCCGCACGTAGATATTATCAATAACAGATTCATTATAGCAAGTGTACACACTTATATGATGGCTTCATTAAGAATAGAATGGTGGTTCTATATAAGATGGCTTAACGAGTGAGCCGATCATCAAAGGCAACGACATTCAGATCAATTTTCATCATATCATAAAAAATGCAACAAATAGCTTCAACAAATTCTGATATCTTTGTTGAGAACTATACAATAAATTTTGATATCTTTGTTGAGATACCAAACCTATCTTAGGCTCTAGCAAACAACATCAAAGTATGGAACATACAGCAGCATCAGAAAATTGTAAAACCTCAGGCTCTGAACTGGCTGGACAAAGCATGGAGTGACTTACTATAGCAATCTTAACTGGCTCCGAAAATCCGTGCTTCTTGCTGTTGTGGGTGGACTTGAACAAGTCAATCGCAGACAGCTCCTCACCCTTGCGCTCTTCTTTCTGAAATGTTTTTCAACAAAAATCAAAATGTTATTCAGCAAGAATAAAAAATGTTATTCAACGAGGATCAAACGGTAAGCTCTCTAGACAAAAGTTCCCACAGTGGCAAAAATGTGTGCTGTGTAGTGCCTAGAACCAGTTCTCTGTTGGTACATGACTTTTTCTCGATTCATCTTGTTCGACACACAGGTTTCCTACAAAAAAAGCATACTGTCAGCATGATCTAGCACTACCATATCATCTGCAGAACATAAACCAGCAGCTACATGTATACAAGATGTCACAATAGCAGATACAAACCTTGTGCTTGGGGTAGACCACATCTCCACCAGAGCTTGCCATTCACCGTCCGTTATATCTAGCACCGGAGACTTGATGCTGACTTTGTTTGCTACTATGGTATCAAAATATTTCTTCTTGATCTGATGGCGTCTGTTCTTTCAACTTTTCTACAGAATATATTTGCACGCGGTCTTAATGGTCTCTGAGTCCGTGTTCATGTCAAAATTTTCCTACCAAGACAGCAAACAAGGCAGGCACATTAGCTACAAAACAAGTAGCTTACAACAACTTTTCCAATGTAGTTCTCCAATAGATTAGCATTTTTTTTGTATTCCTTGAAGTGAGGAAGAACCGACATATGGCTTCTTGCAACGAGTCCACACTCAGAAGCAAGCTTTGCAGCCTGCAAAGGCTTCTCCGGACGCTTCATCCCTTCGGCAATTTGGATAGGCACCTTGGTACCAAGCGACTTGTTGATCCTCTCTAGCCCATTGCCCTTTCTATTTCTAGGCTTGGTAGTCATTACATCTGAAAATGAAATTGAACTCATAAATTAGAAGAGAAATTGACAAATGCAGGAATGGTTCTGCCAAACAGGTAAGCATACATGATCGCTTCCATTTGGAAAATGCACTAGTAAAAGAGAGCATTGCAAAGCTGAACTTGCCTGATTGAAGCACAAGCTTATGTTCTTCTTCACTGATGATAGCATTCTTGCCACAGAAGGTGCAAGAGGGCTGAGGTCTGTGTGGACAGTGCCTGCTTCATCTATGCAGAGAGCTCCTCGTTCATCTAGGCAGACAATGCCTCTTTCATCCATGCGGAGAGTGGTTTCTTCATCCATGGGCGGAAACTCATAACCCATTTGCACCAAGCTCTCAGAGTCCATGCGCAATGGACTTTCCTGATGGTCCGTCGCAGCCGCCATCTTTGCTTTCTTCCTTGTGACTCTATCAGGGGCAGGTTGATCAGGTTCCAGGATCCTCTTTGTTTGTCCTGGAGGTGGGGCCATCACCCTTCCTGGAGGCATTGCAGCAGATGTTTCTGAGCTCTTCCTCTTGTTGACTATCTTCTTAACACCAGGCCTCTTCCTCCTAGATTCCTTTAGTGCCTCGTATAAATAGCACGGAAAAAGCATTAGATCACAAGACAAATATGTGAGCACAAGGAAACACAAAGCATACAAGTACTCCCAACCCTTCAAGCAAGACAGAGTTTGCACCTTAACAGTCTTCTGCACTACAACATCATCCACTTCCTCGCCATCAATAACTTCATCCTCCTTAGGATTGTACTCTGGGTCATCATTGATAACTCCACTACCTTCTTGAACCTCATTAGTTCTACCTTCTTGTACATCATTAGTTTTCCTAATCATTGACCACTGGTACAGCGAGGTGCAATACAAACGGTTTTTAACCCCTTTCCGCGACGGCATTTGGAACCGTCGCCAAGTGAGTGACTATGATAGGGGGGTCCTTCCCACACGACCCAAAAACCGTCAGGGATAGGGAGCCACTATGCATAAAGTTGTCCCTATAAAACTGTTTCTGATATCTCGAATATCCCAAACGCTCCATCCTTGCAACTCGTTTGTGCTCGCATTGCCATCGCAGTAGGTATTCTGTGGTGCTACGTTTACGATGCGCGGCCCATCATAAATGGTTCACGATTATAGAACATGTATGATAAGCAGACAATCACACACATTCACTTTTCCCGAACCGTATGCGATAACTAATTAAGAAGATTAGCTAATCATCGTACGAGTGTCGGATAGGATTATCAAACATCGGTCCGTCATAACATCGTCGTACATGACAACTATCACACACGCTATTTCTGTGGTGCAACGTTTAAGATGCGTACCACATCAGAAACAGTTTATGGTTGCAAATCGTGTACGATAAGGCAACTATCAAAAACGTTTAGTTTGCCCGCACCGTTTGTGATATTGTCTGACATCGCACACGCTTTGCAAACGGCAACTGTGTGCATGCTTGTACACGTTTTCTCTGTGTGAACCGTGTTGGATTATGGTGTATATCACAAACGTTTGTGTTTTAACAACCGTGTGCGCCGTAACGACCTGCAGAGCATAATTTCACCGTAATTTAATTGCTGCTATTTCAAATTGTACCGGATTTGAATTTGAAAGTATGCTATAGCTTTATTCATATCCATCAGGTTCAAACAAACAATGCATTATTCGATTCACAGGTACATATGTTCAAGAATTATATAAGCACCAAATAAAGAATGATGAACCACAGTTGTATACTTGTACTATTAAAGACGGTAAAGAAAGAGGCGAAATACATTCTGGTTGCTGAACAAGGTGAAGCGGAATGCCCATATTGTGCCCTCCTGCATGCAGAAGGCACGCACGACTCTAGTCCAACCCCTTGTGATAGCCGACCGCCCATCCTTCACTATCTTCAAGAAAACATCTAGATAATCATCGTGTTCTGGTAGAAATACTTTAACCTTTGCATGCCCACCAATCATGTAGTTTGAGAGGTAATCTTGAGTAAACTGCTTTGGGAACCACTGCAAAGGAAAAGGATTCACACATTGTCATCTAACACAACTCATTATGGGCAGTAAAAAGAAGGCTGCAGAGTTCTTACTTACCATCCTGCAGTTCACTGTTGTCTTGGATAAAGTGTAAACAAATAGTTTAATTGCCATCTTTTGACCCATTTTACTAACAATCTTTATCAGCTTCCTCACTTGATGCTGGTTCATCAATATCTCATTGCCCCATACGCAGAAAGGGTCGAAGCACGGATCTTTACCAATGACATATGTACCTAAAAGAACCAAGTTAATATTAGAAGCTAAACAGCAATTGCACAATGATGTAGTACAACACTCTTTTATAATATCTTATAACATCCAATATACTCACATATTAGATGAATTAACATCTTATATTATGGGCCAGAGGGAGTTTATTGCATTTTTACAAATTATCGGCTGATTAACTGCTGCTGTATCCACGCTTTAGAGTTAGTTTGAGCTAGTTTGGGCTCAAATAGCCCTAAAGTATATCCAAACATGAGGGCTAGTTTGAGCTAGTTGCATCTAACCCACCCAAAAAAACTATCCCACCCAAGAGGTGCTAATTGGAGCTACTTCTCCTAGTGCATTTATTGTCAATCTAACCCTGTCATCCAAACACCTCTTTGGCTAGAGTTAGTACAGGGTTAGTCATGAGCTAGAAACTAACTCTAACCTCTAGCTAAGTTAGAGTATCCAAACAGGGATGTGTTGTTGTTGTTGTTGCTGCTGCTGCTCTTCTACGTATATCTAGACATCATCAGAACATTAAGGTAACACTCTTCCTTGTTGCTATGTAGCCTAGGATTTCATATTTAGACATTCAGTACAGTGCATGTTGCTATGTAGTCTCAGATATATTACATATGGCCCTAGTTAACCTAACGATAAATGGGTTACAGATATATTCAGTTAAAAGTCTGATTCACCGATTAGTCCCTTATCAGCCCCCGGCCTATATGGTACCAGCTACCGATATCCTGAACAGTGAGTATATATAAGCCATAGGATGAAACTAACCTCAATGGAAAACAACAGTCGTTCCCAAAATTGTCCTATGTAAGTACATCAAGAGGCATGTTAAGCACAACAGGCTAAACATGAACCAAATATATCCATGGCAGACAAAATAATCTCCAAAAGATAGCTTCAGTGTGCAGGTTTATGCATGCTAGTAAAGCAAAACAAGTGGAAAGGTGTGTTAACTGCAACCGGCCTAACATTTAACAACAAGCAAACATAGTCATTCAAACTGGTATTGTGCCGGTCTAAGTACACTAGTTATTGTTAAATAAAAATGGAAAGGCGTGTTAACTACAAGATGCAGCAACCAAATGTAGTCATTCATAGTGGTATTGTTGAAACTGGTATTGATGAAATTGACTTGCAAAGTTCATACTTGCACATATAGAACATCACGTTCTGAATAACTGGAATAAACAAGGCATACTACGAACAACCAAAGATAGCATTTGAAACTGGACATATGCTAACTACAAACAACCGAACAATCAAAAAACTTTAAAAGAGGCATATGCTAGCTATAACAGGCTTAACAGCAAGCAAATACATGCATTCCTATCGGTATGTTTAAAAATGGATTGATGAAAATGTATTGCATAGTAAATAGTTGCACATATAGAGCATCACATTGTGAACAACTGAAATAAACAAGGCATACTGCAAACAACCAAATATAGCAATTAAAACTGGACACATTCTCACTACACTACAAAAGGGATTCGACAAAACAAATCATGGGTTCCCCCCTGTGAAGAGGCACGGCAAAACAAATCATGGGTTTCCTCACTTTTCACAGATGGGCTTGTTCCCATGGGAAGAGCACGGACCCTGGATGCGCTCCTTGTTGTGGCAGATGGGCTCCTTCCCCTTGGAAGAGCACGGCTGTAGGGTGCCCTCCCTGATGTCGTAGACATGCTCTTTCCCCTTGGAAGAGCATATGGGCTCTTTCCCCTTGGAAGAGCCGGAGAGGATGCCCTCCTCATGGTCGCCGTCGATGAGGTCTGACTTGGAAGCTGTGGATCCCAAGCCAGTGTCACAGAACGTGTCCTTCAGAAATGACAAAAGGGGCTCGATGGTGATGTAGGATGGCAAATTCTTGGCAGTGAGCCAGAGGAGATCAGCAGCGGGGCCATGGATGAGATCGACGGCGGTTGAACCCGAGGGGTTGGGGGTGGGCCACTTAACCTGAGACATAGCCCGCGTCAGGTCGTCGCTGTCGACGACCTCGATGTCGTAGCTGGCGTCCGCGACATAGCCGCATACTCTAGCCTGCTGATTGAGTACCTGCGGCCAGTAATGGTCGTCAGCTTCCTCGGCGGCCACCTCGGCGACGTCAGGCGAAGAGGCCGCGATACACCTGTTTTGGGCCAGTCGCTCCTCGAGCTCCACGGGAAGCGTAGTCGGGCTTAGGCTGCGACGCTCTGGAGTGGGGGATGGGGATCTGTGGGAAAGGGGGAGTTTGGCAGGCGTCATCTAAGTAACTCAGGGCGGCCTGGGTATGGAGATCGGTGGGTAAGCTGCACGGGCAAACCGGCAGATGTTGACAATGGAGGCCTTGCGGCGGCGGTGACCTTGCTAGGGTTTCGAGCGAGGAAGGGGTTGTGGTGGGGAGTGTGTGTGTGTGCGCGTGCGTGCGCACCCGAGGAGGTTTTGGGGTGTGTGTGTGGAGGGGGTGTGTGTTTGTGGTAATGACGTGGCTACTAAAAATTTTACTACGCGGGAGTCAAACGCGGGAGTTAAATGCCGGGGATATTGAAAATTTGGATGATGGTGCATCGCACACGGTGTGAAATAACAACCGTGTGTTATGAAACAGAAAAACCCTTGAGCCGGGCAGATATTTTTGAGGGATGCGGGCGGGAGCGGGAACAACAAACATCACACACGGTCGAAACATAATAACCGTGTGTTATCAAATAGAAAAAACCTGCAGGCGGGTAGATATTTTTGAGAGGGGAAGCCTCGTGGAGCCCAATGTACTGTGCTGATGTGCGTGACAGGGGCACCGGTGTGGCACACAGTTAGTGTGAGTGATCCGTGTCTATTGCGTCATCCGACTTGTCTAATGTTCATAAATTTGGCTAAAATGACGCAGGAAAGGGTCAGAACACGAACACACTTGCATGTGGACCAAATATATGTATGAAAAGGGTGGTTTGATGTTCAAATACCAAATGCAACTTCGATGTGGCACCTATCTCGCAAAGCGCACGGTATTGCTTGCCCCCCCTCGTGACGGCAGGAGGGGAATCCTAAGCTATGAACGCATGCCCACCCCCATGGAGGTTCACCTAGCAAAGTGCAAAGTAGCAGCCGCCCCATCAAACACACACACACACATGCGCGCGCGCGTGCGCACACACACACACTTTCAGTCTGCGGGAGAGGGCATCTCACCAAGATGTATCGTAAAACAGACCAAGAATAATCCACCTTGGTCGTACAACCTCTCTCTTGTTGTTGGTCAAAGTGATGGTCAGCCATGTGACCCCAGTGATGGGCTAGCTCGCCAATAATCATGCAAGTAGCAAGTCCTCGAAGACAACCACTGCCTGCATGTGGCCCAAACATATGTATGGAGAGGTGTTGATGTTTGAATACACAATGGAACAACTTTGATGTGGCACCGTGCTTTCGAACCAGAAATCCCCACACGGAGCAAGGGTTAGTTGACGATGCATATGTATGTCACACCACACTTCGAGCCGATGACGGGGACTCATGCATGCATGCATGCATGCATGCATAGTATGCGCTCAAACTTAATTAGGTGTGAATCTCACAATGACCTATACTACGATAACACGAACCAAGGGAAGAATCCACCATGGTAACCTATCTTGTTGTCGGTCAAAGTGATCATGGATGTCCACGCAGGCCCATGAATATATAGGCTTGTTGCCGATAACCACGCGAGGGAGTGTACCGTTTGAAGACAACCACTACATGCATATGTATGGAGGTGATGCGTGCATGCATGTTTGAATACCATTCACAACATTGATGTGGCGCGTGCATCGAAAATCGTAAAGTCCCCACACAGAGCGACGTCGGTTCATGACGTGTCGTGGTACTGGCCACTTCGACTCAATGGGAGGGATTCATGCGTACACATGCATGTGTGTGCTCAAACTGTATCATGTCATCCCAGAGCATGACCTATATACCGTATTACAAACAAAAAAATAATCCCCTCCTAAGTCAAATTAACCTCTCTCGTTGTCAGGCAAAGTAGTGATGGACCAAGCGGGCCCACAAATGGAAAGCATCGATATCGCTGATAACCGCGTGAGTGGGTGCGAGAGAACAATCACCATCGCTTTGCATGTGGGCCAAACATATGTTAAATACCCAAAATGCACAACTTTGATGTGGCACATGCCTCGAAAACCGTAAAGTCCCCACACAGAGCGAGGTTCGTGAAGCGTACTACATATGATGGTCCCCTTCCCCCTCTTAGACGCATATTATACGCTCCTACCGTAATACAACCCAAAAAGAATCCTCCTTGATGGTGAAATTAATTAACCTCTCTCGATGTAGGTCAAAGTGATGCATGCATCGACGATGACCTCGCGGGCCCACAGATGGAAGCGTCACACGTGAGTGTCCTAGGATAACCACCGCCTGCATGCATGTGGCCCAAAGAGGTGTTGTGTGATGTTTGAATATCCAATTCACAACTTTGATGTGGCACGTGCCTCAGAGACCGAAAACTCCTGACACTAAGTGAGGTGTACTTGTTCATGGACGCGTACGTATAGTATATATGCTAGTCCCCTCCCACCTCTTCGACGCGTACTATATACCCCCACCATAACACAAACAAAAAAGATTCTACCTTGCTGGTCAAATTAACCTCTCTGCCTGCTGTTAGTCAAAGTGATGGACGAGGACCTCGCGGGACCATAGAAAGCGTCACACGCGAGTGAGTGTTGTGTAGGACAACCACCGACTGCATGTGGCCAAAACATGTATGTATGAAAGGGTTGTGTGATGTTTTAAATAACGAATTCACAACTCTGATGTGGCACCTGCCTCACAAAACGGCCAACCCACACGGTGGCTCACGACTCGTAGTGTACTTCCAGCCACCCCCCAGACGCACACACACACACACACACACACCGCACATCCACCGCAACTACGATGCATGTTAAATTTTCCCGCTGTGAATATATGTTACCAAAGGAGGGACGTTTTAATTTTGAAAAAAAAACCCAGAGATCATTAAGATGTTTTAGTACATTGATTGATTTTCTAGGGGTATAATGTGCAAAACTCAAATTTGAGCCACATGCACACGTGACAGTGCACCTAAATGGATTGGAAAATACATGTGTCTCACGGGTGCATGTTTACTCCCCGTGCAAGAAATTTCAAACATTGAGAATCTTGATTTTTAAATTCTAGTACATCCAAAACTTATTTGAAATTCATGAAACTTCTCGTGTTGTCATATGGACACCAATACACAGTGGCATTGTACTTTTTGGTTTCAAATTTGAGACCAGTTTTGATGTAATCTTTATCTTCTTACAAACGGGAGATTATTAATAATTGGGAACCAATATCGCAAACGGATTATTTATTCGAACCGTGGGCGTTAGACAAACAATGGATACGTGCCATGCTTCGGTTAAGCAATAGAGCGACAACATTAATCATCAAAATAGAAAAACAGTATACGTGCCGTCACGCGACCCGTGTGCCGTGCAAGCAGGCGTGAGTTGACGAGACGCATGTGAGCAGTCCGCCGCGCAGGCAGACCGGGAGGCGTGCGTGCAGGTGTGTGAATTGATGGGAGGCGTACTCGCTGCTAGTGTCATCGGGAGGTGTGCGAGTAGCTGTGTGAAATGACGGTAGGCATGCCAGCAGTCCGGTGCGCAGGCTCACCAGGAGGCGAGCCAGCGGTTTGACCGCCGCCCGCCTCTCTCCCACTACTCCATATTAATGGTGCGCCCGAGCAGCCACACCCCCCATCCTCGCCACACACACAATCCTCTCTCTCCGCTTGCATCCTTGACGCTGCTCTCAGTCCTCAAAGCCGTCAGTTTATGAGGATGCCGCCGAAGCGCCCCATTGGAGGGAGTGGCGATGCCGGGGCTGCTAAAGCACCGGAGCACAGCGTGGAGATGGAGACAGAGGTTGCCGTCGTTGCCAGTGAGGTATCGCTGCACCCTGACATCGTCGACGGCGTCGTGCTTCCACAGCCGGAGCCGAAGGTCCACAGCGACTCCGGTGACGACTCGGGCAATGACTCCGGCGACGACTCCGACGATGACGGAGAACCAGTTAGTCATCTATACCCATTTATGTGTCAAATGCATCCTAGGGTTTCTCTGGTTACTCCTGCGTCCTGCCTCCCCCTTTTTGGAATAGAAATCCTATGGTTATGTTCTCCCAATCCATGAAATCTGAGTAAGTTTCGTTAGATCTGTGTAGTGTATTGATTGTTTGAATGATACAAGTGATAAGTGATTAGTTGTTTCATCTGTGCAAATGATTTCTGCTAATAATCCGACTAGGGTTGGTGTTCGCGCTAATAATTCCTAGCCAGGTCTTGATAATTGATTTTGAATGACCTACATATATGTTTGTGCCATTATTTTCTTCAAGACTGGTCTGTACATAGACGATTGTGCTTAAAAATCGAACCATAATATTTGGATATTTCTAAAAAAATAGCCATAAATTCCTAATCCTACTTTACGGCATGTAAACATTGATTTGA
The DNA here is from genome assembly GCA_011799875.1 of Thinopyrum elongatum. NCBI lineage: Eukaryota > Viridiplantae > Streptophyta > Magnoliopsida > Poales > Poaceae > Thinopyrum > Thinopyrum elongatum. The sequence continues at coordinate 410,416,169 of CM022302.1, read as the reverse complement.
TGCCAAATTTTGGCAACTGCCAAATGTTCGCTAGAGATTATTTTGTAAACATTAATTTGATGCCACATTTTTTTACTATATGTATAGGTGCTGTTTGACGATGTCGACAGCGAGGATGAAGATGGCCAGAGGAGGTACAAGAGGCAAATCCTCAGGGAGCTTTATGCGGGAATGCATAACAGGCATATTAGGACCTGGGACAGCGGCTTTCAATGCCCATGTTGCAACCAAAAGCTTCATCACGCGTATCAAAGTGTTCTAGCGCATGCAAGAGGACGAGTTGTTGGCTCCTTCAAGCAGAAGTATTCTCGCAGGGTGGCGCGCGCCGAGTACCTGGAGAAGCTTCAGGATCATGCCGGAAGAAGAGATGAGATGTGGGATCGAACTATGTATGGCTATGTAGTGTCTTGATTATAAATGCGCTTGAGTATGCTTAATGACGGTTGAACTATGTACTTATGGTTGAACTATGCTTGTGTACGCTTATTATCTATGCCTGAATATGTTTAATCTATGTTCATTTATGTCTAAATGAGGGATATCGATGCAATCAGTTCGGTTGATGGAATCTACCTCCGTCCTAGTTTATTGGTCCCCTTTGTAATTTGTGTTAAATTTTGACCAAAGATTTAACTGACAAAATGTCAGTGCAGGTTAGCAAAAATTATATCGTTGGATGCGTATTTGAACATAGTGTTCAATGATATAATTTTTGGTGACATGCATTAACATTTGTTAGTTAAATCTTTGGTCAAAATTTGGCACAAATTACAAAGGGGACCAATAAACCAGGACGGACGTAGTACGTCAATCACACACGGTTCCCAAAATTGGAACCGTGTGCAATGACTTTTATTTTCCCTGTTACGTCAATCACACACGGTTGGCTCTAGCAAACCGTTGCCTCCGAAACTCTTTGTGGGACAGAAAACCCTCACCACCCAATTCAAAAAAGAAAAAAGAAAACCCTCACCATCCCCACGTCACAAAAACCCTCACCCCGCCCGCCACCCCCTCTTGTCCCCATTCTCACCTGCACAAGCTCCTCCGCGACTCTTCATGGCACCGCCTATCGCCGCGGCAACCACTTAGCTCGACGCCTGTCGCCGCCGCTAGACTGCCGGCAAACCCCACCGCATTTCGCCACTTCCACTTGCTGCCGCCTATCGCCATCGAATTTCTCGACGCTGCTCGCGGTCGACCCATCTCCGCCCGATTGGGGAATCCACCATATTGAGGTTTTTTTTCTCATGGACAACAAGGTAACTAATTTAATGAGATATTATCTCATCTCTTATCCAAGTTTGTCTGCCTCCTTTAATCACCCGGCCGAAATCGCCGTGAATTCATTTTTATTCGAGCTGATTTGAGGATTTTCTTTCATTCATAGAGTGTAAAGTGCACGAACACATCAGGACTTTGCGGCTTCGACTAGACATCCATGGAGTTCCATCTCACCGTACTAGATGACTTGAGGATGCACGCGGTATGTTCAATCTCACCCTAAATCGGTTGGCATGGCCTACTTTCCTGAACATATAATATATATTGCTGCATTTGGACAAAAGGTGCCACATGCAGCATATACGTCAAAGGGGATTTTTTTCCCTATTATTTCTATATTAGGCAAATTAATGATGTATTGTTCTTTCGATTACTCTAATATTTCCATGACATCATGGTTACCCTATCTATTTAATTATAGATTTTTGTCCTTTGATTTCACCTGTTGTGCAGTTCTTTCAATTTCGCCCATATTTGCATGTTACCATATTCTTTAACAATCCTACCATTTTCTACAGCGCGTCCCTTGCTATGCAACAGAATCTATAGTACACAATCTTGCCCTTTACATAAATCAAGACTGCAAGGATGTCATACTGAACACAAACCATGGATTTACAATCGTTGCTTCTGTAAGACTTGATGAATGTGGTCACTCCTATTGTGCCACGGGCCTTTGGACAGAAATTTCTAAGTTTTATGTACTGAAAGCTGGCACTAAAATTGCACTGCACATAAAGGAGCCTGGTCATGAGATATATGCTAACTTCCCCGACGATATCATCCATCCAGACTTTGTTCGAAGTAAGTGTTCTTTTGAAGTATCTGCATGTTGACTTCCTAGCAATATCACAGGAATTGTGTAGTATTTAAGCAACCAATTGTTATTCCATTTTCTTACTCTATTCCTACCTACTAACTTCTAGTTACCAATACACTTTTCTATTGCCCTGTTTTAACTAAATATTCCCTATACTCCCACTTCTATCAGAAAGAGCCGCTGACGAGGAGACTCCCGAGGTGGAGAACGGGGCTGCCAACAAGCGGAGGCGGGTCGAGCAAGAACCGCAAGTGACTCCAGCAGGCCTAGACTTCATCAGCAGCCTCCCCGATGATATGTTGATGGTCATCATCTCCCTCCTCCCAATCAAATATGGGGCGCGGACAACTGTCCTTTCCCGGCGGTGCCGCCCCCTATGGCACTCCACCCCTCTCGACCTCATTGACACCCACGAGCTCTGCCATGGCTATCACAAAAGCTTGGATGCGTTCTCCCGGATCCTCGGCAGTCACCTTGGCCCAACCAGAGGCCTTAGCATGGGCAAGTTCCATTCCAACGACAAGGACCAAGCCAAGCTTGACGACTGGTTCCGATCCCCCACCCTAGATTAGCTCGAGGAGGTCACTTTTGATGATGGGCATATGCGCTCGCTGCCAACATCCGTGCTCCGCCTCGCGCCCACGCTGCACGTCACCAAGTTTAGGAACTGCCATCCCCCCTTAATGACGCGCCCGCTCTTATTCTACCACGACTGAAGCACCTCGAGCTCGTCGCCGTCTGCCTCCCAAACGGTGACAAGGAGCGCCTGCTCCGTGGCTGTACTACACTCGAGTACCTTCGTCTTCAGGCGATCAATGGGTTGAGTAGCTTCCACATCACCTCCATGACTCTCCGGACTATTTATGTGTGTTGCTGGTGCTGCAAGAAGACATCACAAGATGTGTACCATGGTATGGTCATTGAGGAAATAGCTTCACTTGAGAGATTACTTGTAGTTGATCAAGAAGGTCCAACAAGAATCAATGGCATTTCTGCGTCGAAATTGATAGTGGTGGGCTACTCGTCTGACAAATACTCCGAACTTGTTATTGGATCCACACCCGTACAGGTACAACAACCGCCTTCTACCTCTCCTTCTAGAAATTAACATTATTTCTAATTTTGAAGATGTATGTTTGTCTGTCATCCAGAAAATGATTCCAACAAGCTTGACCCCAAAACTGCGCACAGTGAAGGTCTTGGCACTAGAATCTATTGGCCCCAACCTGGACCAAGTTGTCAGTTTCCTGAGATGCTTTCTATGCATGGAGAAGCTATATACCGAGGTGATGTTCCTTTCCTGTTAAATGTTAACCATAAGGGAGTTCAATTTGTGACACCTTTTTCCAAGTTTACAATGACAATGTACTACAATTTCTGAAGTATTTTTGGAGGATTTCAGTACATACATGTCCCCCCCCCCCATATTGGTTGCTTGATCCATATGGTTACAATCCATAAGCATTTCTCCTTTGGATTCATCTGTACTAGTTTTCTTAGGGAACTTTTCATCCACTCCAACCTCTTGTGAAGAAGACAACATTTTTCTAGATTGTAATCAAATGCCCAGGTTAATCATGTTGGATCGAAGATGGCACGTTAGTGCATTTTACAAATCCTGGAAACCAAATAGGACTGTAGTAGTGTTCAAAACTGCATGTAGGCACTAACACGTTTTCTTCTTTTGCAGATAAGATTAGGCCTGGTGGTACATGATGTGATACAATATAACAAACACATCGAATGCCTAGATCTGCATCTCTCAGAAATTACTTTGAACTCCTACCGAGGGACCTTACCGAAGATTATATTCACCAGGTTCTTTGTTGTCAGAGCAAGGGTGCTGAAGGTAATGAGGTTTGCCCTACATTTATTTCGCAAAAATGAATGGTTTGTTGATCAGCCCCGGCGGTTGTGGCAGAATGGAATAGTCTCCGAAAATGCTGAATTTCATTTTGGAACTTTTGACGACAGAGTAATCGAAAGTCATCGTGTCAACCCCATACATGACTTCTCAGTGGCTGACCCCTTTGCAAAAATTATGAGGTTTTGAAACCAGCCTTACAAGTGGTAATATTAGTTTGTACCTCTCTTATATCAATGTTCAGCGGATCAGCGCGGGCGTTTGCAGCTGATGAGCTGAATTTCATTTCTAATATCAGTTTGAACCTTGTAATCTTCGAATTTGAGCCATATAACTCTGGAATTTGAACCTTGTAATATTTCGAGCTTTTGTGGTAAAATCGTTGAAATGGCATCGTATGAGACTCGTATATTGGTAGCACTATTTTGACCTTAATATGCAATGGACTTAGATTTTATTAACCATTGTCCAATGTGTTTACCTTGTCGATCTCATAGCACACGATCTCTATAGCTAACTCGACAGCGATCTTCGACATTATTGCACATAGTTGGTTTCTTCAACCGTGTGCCCTGTAGAGTGCAGAATTAATTATCGCACTCGAGTGTCCATCATCACCCTTCTGTGTAACTTTGACCTCATCACCCACGGGTAAACTTATGACCGAAGTCATTCCACACACTTCATTTTTACAAAGCTCTTTGCCAATAAACGCCCATGATTTGTCCCTCTTCTAGCCGACGCGTGGCCAAACTAGCCGGGTGGGAAGCTTGTGCGGTAAACTACACGGTTGCGCGGGAATAGGCTCACCAATGATACATTTGGCGCCTCTTCGAGCCCATGCGTGGTCAAACGAAATGCGTGCGGTGTTCTCAAGCGTCCACTGGAATCCTCCGCTATGAACGCGGTGACAAGATGTGATGATTATAGGCCGGCCGGCCCCCATTTATTACAGCGGCCATTTAACCCTTGTGTCTCTTCAACCTTTCGATCACGCCCCACTATTGCAAGAAGCACCCCCACCACGACAAATTCTTAGAGGGTATCCTGCGTGGCTCCAATGGCGCTCGGAGCGGCTACCGACGACGAGCAGCAGTTCACCATGCATGCCGTGGTGGACACCCACAGAAGGTTCACGGAGCTCTCGGTGGTGTACACCAACAACCCGGTATGGGTGGAGCACTCCATCCACATCATGGAGCTGTTACTTGCTGAGGAGAAGTACAAGGTGGTCGGGTTCGACCTCGAGTACACCCATCCTCGTGCCGGGTCTCGTCCCAAGGTCGCCGTTGCCCAGATGTGCGTGCGCAATCACGTCCTCGTCTACCACTACTGCCTGGCCACAAGGCCTTGTGAGCGTTTCACCAGGTTTGTTAACAGCCCCCACTAAAGGTTTGCTATGATGGACATCACCAACGATGTAAAGGTGCTCAAGAATTCGGGCATCACCTGCCAGAATCTTGTCGACATCCAGGGCCAATACAAGATCTGGGGCAGCAACGAGCATGAGAAGGACTCACTGGTTCACCTCGCCGAGGCCATCATCGATCCCTACTACAGAGACATGAAGGATTCCTACAACAAGGACAAGCATGCCTGGCACTCATCCTGGATGGAGAAACTCGACAAAGCTCACGTCATGTATGCGGCCAAGGAGGCGTACATGAGCTACGAGATGTACAGGCGGATCGTTGACATATGGAAGTGCCTCCTTCCCCAAAACGGTCAGGGATCCAGCCGGAAGCAGAGCAATGGCAAGCATCATCGCAACAAGAAGTAGATGATTAGATCCTCGTTTCTCCTAGTTTAGTATGCATGTAATTGCTTACTTTGGTGTGTGGCAATGTTATGTGTGTAGTCACTTGTGTAATTGTATGCTTAATTTGGTTATGCAATGCTGTCTTTTTAAGTATATATGTTGATGCTCTGTAGACAGAGCGTAGATGTTGTGCAGACAGAGAAAATCACATCGCACATGGACTAAACAATGGAACTCGTTGGTGATGTTTTCATCAATCACTCACAATTGTATACCAGCAATCGTTTGCTCACAACACACACAGCTTGTTATCAGGAATCGTCTGTGTTGTTATCGGTCTTCCCACACATTTTTGATTGCAGACCTGTTTGCCGCATATCTCACACATCTTGTTAAGTTGAACCGTTTCTGTTCTATTGGCTCAACACAAACTGTTCATCCGAGTGAACTGTATGCCGTATATCGCACACACATTCATCGGGTTGACCATTTCTTTTGTGTTGCCTAATCACAAACAGTTCATCCGAGTGAACTATACACCGTATATCGCACACACCTTCATCTGGCTACCCATTTCTGTTGTTCTCCCTCATCACAAACAGTTTATCGGGGTGAACTGTATGCTGTATATCGCACACACCTTGATCTGGCTGCCCGTTTCTGTTGTTCTGTATCATCGCAAACAGTTTGTATGTATCAACCGTATGCCCCGCATCGCACACGCATCTAAAATCTGAACCGTGTTTGATGTATCCACCATTGCAAACATTTCGCATCTTTTTTGATGGTTTTTTTACATCACCGTTTGCGATTAATGCATCGCACATATTTTCGTCAAAGGGTCTCTGATTGTAGTGTTGCGTTAGCAGCATCTTGCAGTAGTGGACGCTATTGCACCGATGCCAAGGGACTGGAATATCCGATTGTTCCTCACCATATTTCTAGCCCTAACCTTCTCGTACTCGGTGAGAGGTTCTTCTTTGCATGATAAAGGAAACATAACTATTAGGTGAATGGTTGGAATGCATGGATAGACAGCCAAACATATGTTATGATATTTTATTATCATTTAATCCTAGTTATTCGGGTAAGGAAGACTAACAGCACACAGGCACAATTAAGCCAGCTTATTCAAATTACAGAAATACATTTCACTTAGCATATTAAGACACATCTTTTATAAAACTGACAGTATAACCTCAAGGAGCAAGTTGCATACCAACGGTCGGCCTCATGTTTGACCTTGTCATCCTTGCCATCGATGATCTTGAGGTGGTGGGAACGTTTCTATCCGGTTACCCTAATAGCTTGCAAAATAGAATAAACAACAATCAGATACAACAGGGATAAATTAAAATGATGCACTTGTATCAATAAAGGAAAGCACTTGGACCAGCATGCACATACAGGTGTAGCAATGCATCAGTAGTAATACATGTGAAGCAAACTTGATGGATCAGCAATATTGTGATGTATTTAGATTAATTAAGCAAACATGTAAGTGCACTAAACAAGCATGCATGTACACTGGAAAGATATGAAGCATCTCTTAATATCTTCACTACATCAAGGTGGAGGTAGTAATGTACATCAAGAAATCTGCCTAGTGCCTCATATAAAGTACACAAGCAAGGAAGCAAAGTGCTAGTAGTACTGCTGATGCAAACCCTAACCCTATGTACGCTAGCAAGCAACTAAATTGAAGAGTAGCAGCAAGCAAGCAAGCATCCCCATGATGTAGTGAAGAGACTAACAATGCTTGGACTGACATTCTATTGATTGTATTACTCTGTGTATGCCAAGCAAAACTAAAATAAAATAAAACTAAACTAAGATAAATAGAAATTAGCATGTGATGAACAAAGATGACTTTAATTAATAAGAAAATCAGCATCAGCCACTATACATAGGAAAACCAGATTATGTAGTATGTTTTCTATATTAGGAAGTGAAAGTGTAAATCGCACATCAACCAACGGGCACCTTATGGGCATCCTCTATGAACAGGATATGCATAAGGTGAAGTACCTGTCGTGTCCTCTATGATATGCATATGTGTCCACAGTTTCACTTCAACAAGCTTTGATGATGATAAGCGTAAATGGCAATCTAACTCAGAACTAGAAAAAAAAATTCCCCATGCATGTCCCTGTACAACCTATACAATTTTTTTACAGAAGCTTCAAGAGGGCAGCCAAACCCGGTTTGATTTTCTATATCAACCCATATAGACACATATCATGTTGAATAAGTAAATCATGCATGATACACTCATCATAATCAATGTGCAGTAGCACATCCTCATAAGAATGGAACAGAAAAAAGAATTCCGCACATTCTCATAAGCTTGCATGATTTGGTATATCAACCCATATAGACCCACAGCAATTGCAAGTAAGTGGCTTTGTGTAGGCTAACCCATGTTGCACATGCAAAACTATGCATTCTGATAGGAGAACATGCACTCTTAACAACGATAGTTAATAAATAAAGAAGCACACACTCTTAACAACAATTGAAATCATGCATAGGCAAGCAATTCAGAACATACACTTAGACCCCATGAACCCCATGAAACCCATGAACCCTAACCCCATGAACCAGAGGGACATCATCCCCATGAATCCCCATGAACCAGAGAGCAATGTATACCCCATGAACCCTAACCGAACCATCCCCATCCCCCTCGATCCATCCCCATGAACCCTAGAATAACCCATGAGGGGCATCTACCCATGAACATCGAGGCGAGATGGATCGAGGGGAGAAGTACCTGTCATTGTCGATCGTCGATGATGTAGCCGCCGTCGATGATGTAGCCGCCATCGTCGATGTAGCCGCCGTTGTCGATGTAGTCGCCGTCGTCGATGTAGTCGTAGCCGGGGTGGTCGATGTAGCCGTAGATTTCGTCGATGTAGCCGTCGTCGTCAAGGGGAGAGGGGAGGGAGATTCCTCGTCGGGGAGAGGGGCGACAAGGCGGTGCGGAGCAGGGGAGGGAGAGTGGATTCGACGGGGTGGTGCGAAGCTAGGGTTAGGAGAGGGGAGGGGAATGGAGGTGGCAAGGGAATGGTGAAATTTTGGCGAGTGGGGAGGGGATCCTGCGTGTTTAGTGGGAGAGGGAGTGGTGGGTCCCGCATGGTAGCGGGAGAGGAGTGGTGGGAAATTTTGGTTGGGTGGGAGGTAAAATTTGGTGCTGGGAGGGAAATTTTGGTGGGGTGGGAGGGATATTTTCACCAGTTTTTTGGGGTTTGGAGGCAGAATTTTTTAGGTTTTTTTGTAAACATTGTAGAAATAATGGTTAAAATCATATCAAATAGCTTAAGAAAACATCGGCATTCCAAGTTTAATATTTTTGCTAGTTGGTAGGTCACATTTGATGATCTGACGCGGAGGTTTCCCATTTTTTTTTTGTTTTTTTTGAATTTTTTACGGTGTTTTCAAAATCCGGTCGAATTCGTCGTGGCGGCCGTCCGTGGCTAGGGGTTGAATCATGCAAAGCTGTTGGCGATTCTTTGATGAAATGCCTACCAGTGAAGCTAAAAAATGATTTTTAGTAAAAATAACGGACAAGCTATGGAGCACCCGCAGTTCAAATTTCAGCCGGTTCCAGCTGAATCGGCCGATGGTTGTCTGAATGGCCGGGAGTAGCAACGAGGCTCGGAAATGCATGATTTTTGGCGATCATCCATAAAACATGGTCTACTTTGAGATAGACATGGAATGGCGCCATTTGGAATGATTCTCTTTGTAGCCGCTTCACCAAAAACACATGTTTTTAGCATTCAGAAAATGGAAAATGGTTTTTTTGTGAAACAAGTTGGAACCTCGCTTTGGAAAAATTGTTTGTCATCCCAAGATGTAAGCATGTGCCAAATTTGGGCATATTATCATAAACTATTCAACGAATGCGGCCATATCATTGCTCATTTGGCTTGAAAGCCATGAATCTTCGTTCATGGTAGGTCGTTTTTGAGAACACCTTTTCAAGAAAACATCGGTATTCCAAGTTTAATATTTTTGCTAGTTGGTAGGTCACATTTGATGATGTGACGTGGAGGTTTCCCATTTTTTGATTTTTTTGAATTTTTTAAGGTGTTTTCAAAATCCGGCCAAATTCGTCGCGGCGGCCGTCCGTGGCTAGGGGTTGAATCATGCAAATTTGTTGGCGACTCTTTGATGAAATGCCTACCTGTGAAGCTAAAAATGATTTTTAGTAAAAATAACGGGCAAGCTATGGAGCACCCGCAGTTCAAATTTTAGCCGGTTCAAATCTTAACGAAAGGCCATGTTTTTAACAATCAGAAAATGAAACTTATATTGTTTCATACATGAGCATGCACAAAAACCCATAATTTTATATTTCATCCATGAGCATCCATGAGCATGCACAAAATTTCAATTCCCATCAATTACCAAACTGAGCTTGGAAGGTGATGGAGAAGGACACACATAATTAAGAAACTAACATGTTCAGATGACACTGTCATACTTGAGCATCCATGAGCATGCACAAAATTTCAATACCCATCAATTTCAAACTGAGCTTGGCTGACACTGTCATACTTAAGAGGTTTACACTAACAAGCTTAAACCTAACATACTTAACATTGACATGTTCAGATTAACATGCTTAACATTGCCACTTGATTTCTTAACATCTTCACTCCTCCTTCTTCTCCTTCTGCTTCATCATCCTGATGCTCTTAGAGTGGTGAATGCCGACGCGGATGTACTCCTCTACCACAATTGGCCTGGTCCAGTCGCCCAGCTGTGGGATCGCCGGCGCCACCACCATCGCGAGGCCATCGTCAGCCACCACCATCTCGAGGCCATCGTCAGGCACCACCATCACGAGGCCATCGTCAGGCACCACAATTGCAAGGTCATCGTCAGCCACCACCATCGCAAGGTCATCGTTAGTCACCACCATAGCAAGATCGTCGTCAGCCAGAATAGGTTGCACCTCCCCGCTCTGCTCCACTTCTTCCCCACTCTGCTCCTCTTCTTCCCTGCTCTACTCCTCTTCTTCCCCACTCTGCTCCTCGTCATCCCCGTTGCTGCTCCCATTGCCTGGCCAAATGCAAAAAAGTTTTTTTAGCAATCGGTGTGAGACGAAGCCAAAAGGAGAGGAAGAAGAGAGGCAGAGCTTACTGGCATCGTCGTCGTGCTGGTAGTGCCTGTGGCACACGGTCCCGTCGAACACCTTCATGGTGAGCATGGCGTCGCCGTCGTAGCGGAAGGCAAGGAAGTGCCCGAGCTGCAGGTCATGGGCGTGGGCAAAATGCTCCCAGCCGCCGCCTAGGTACATGTGGCCATCAATGTCGAACACCACCAGCACGTCCCACAGCCTACGATGCCCGCTGTCGGCCTCCCTCAGCTTCACTTTCTGGGGCTCACGGCCGTCGAGCATCTTCGCAAACTTGTTAGGCAGCCTCTGCAGTGAGGGTCAATCAGTGGTTAATTGTGCTGATCAAGCACTAGACAGCAGAGTGATGATAAAGAGATGGGTGAAGGGGAGATCTCGTCTTGTATATACCTGCCTGTTGCAGGATTTCTCAATTATGATCTCGAAGAACTCGAAACCTTCCAAGCCGGCCATCCCACTTCTTGGCGTGGCAGAGCACAGCCGGTGATGGCGGCCTCCCCTCCTCTCTGAAAAGCAGCATTGTAATTAAACAACAAGTTACCATAAACAGCACTGGACATAGTTGGAACAGAGCCAAGTTTTTTACACATGAAAGAGATGTAGGTCAATCAACTAGTTCGAACAGAGCCAAGTTTTTTAGACATGAAAGTGGTGTACTTGGAATAGAGCCAAGTTTTCATTTCACATTTAGGATGGAAATTCATGATGTGCCAAGTACTTGGAACAGAGCCTGCTTATCTCTAGGCAAAACTGAGAAAAAAGGCAATGCACTTGTGGGCAAAAACATCAACGACACTTAATTAATTTGGTAGATTAGTTGGCAATGCCAATTGGCAATGGCAATTGGCACCCTTCAAAATAGTAGAATATTTACTAGTTGTCTTTGCCAGGGCCTCGATTTGGAATACTACTACAAATGGCAAAACAATTTGCTACTACTCTATGTACAATGAATGGCAAACACAGCTAGAACCATATCTACTATAAATGGACCATGTCTGCCCATGTGCTACATTTTTCTACATGATAAATGAACCATATCTAGAACCATATCTATAAACACATCTAGAACCATATTTGATAAATGAACCATGTCTACTATAAATGGACCATATTTACAGAAACAAGAACATATCTGCCCATGTGCAACAGTCAGTCAGTCAGATAAATGAACCTAATCTAAGCCAAATTTCATGAACCCTAATCAAAACCTAATCAAAACCTAATCCAACCCTAATCAAACCCTAATTCAATGGAATCAAACCATAAGCTAACAGCAGCAGAAAACCAAGGGGAGAGGAAGGAGTCAGCAGCGGAATCATACCTCTGCGGGAGTCGGCGCAGAAGATGTCGTGAGAGAGGAAGGCGTCGGAGTGGAGGAGGTGGCGGTGAGACGAGGGAGACATCACCGTCGATGGAGGAGAAGGGGAGGCCTTCGCCCGCGACCACTAGATTCAATGAAGGAGAAGGGGCAATTGACGAGGATATGGAGAGGGGGAGTGGGTAGGGTGGGGAAAAGAGTGGGTCCCACTTGTCAGCCAGTTCTGTTTGATATAGGGAAAAGTTCGTGTACTCAACCAGCAGCTCTTCCTAGCCCAGTGGTAGAAACACAGTAAAATAAGTGCCAGGTCATGGGTTCGAGCCCCCGCTCGCGCATTATTTTTTGGCCGCGCGTGGGATCAAACGGCTATCTGATGGAGCGCGCCTATATGCGTGTGCTCGGTCGTGGGTTCGAGTATATAGTGAAACAACTAGACCCACAATCAACATTCTCTTCCTAGCTCGGTGGTTTTGGACATAGTGCAACATGCGCTCAGTCGTGGGTTAGAGTCCCCGATCATGCAAATTTTTTATATTCAGACATAATTTAGTTTGTATACAGTACAAAATTCAGTTAAAGCAACAACGTCTCAATTCAGTTCAACAAAAGTTCATGAAAAATATTTTGCAATCTTCAAGCATTACAAGACAACATTTTGCTCCTGTAATCTGCATCACATGACAACCAAAACAATAGTTCTGACCAAAACTAAGAAAATGCCACCAAAATTCAGTTAACTTTACAAAATTTAGACCTAATTCAGTGAAGAAAAATTTGTCATTTCTGCCTAGATATCATAACAATAAGCATCCAAAATGCACCAGCATCATAACAATCACAACAAGTGTTTTGCATCCAAAATGTTGATGCTTACAAAATACTAAAACCATCAGGATCACAACAAATGCTTACAAAAGGAAATCAAATGTTTTGCATTTTGCATCAAATACTACAACCAACATTTTGTCACTACAGCCATCAGGATCACATCACTACAGCCATCAGGATCTTCAAGCATTTTGCTACCTGGACAGAATTGTAGTACATCAGGATCATCATGCATATGTAGAAGAAGGAAAATTACAGAGAATTGCAAGGAAAACTACAGAGAGTTAGAAGGATCACCAAGGAGACAAAATTTACCTTCATGTCCATTCGCTACTCATCGTCGTGATACCAAAACAAGGAACTCTATGCCCACTCCTATTTTCCTCATCGTCACTACAATATTGCAGCATAGTATGATCAGTTCTATTTTCCTCATCCTCGCTCTCATGTCTATCCGGTACCACCTTTCTTTTTTTCTTAATGCCTTCAACAATTGCAGCATCAATGAGCACATGTTCCCGGGCCTTTCGCACTCTCGTTTGCACCGGAACTTCCATAGAGTCATCATCAGCTTGCACTGGAACTTCCGTAAAGTCATCATCTTGGTATGTTAGTCCACTACCACCGGGGCCCTTTTCCATACCAGTTTCAGTCATAGTCCACAAGTGTCTATGCTCAAAGTTTTGCACAACTCGCCATTTTTCATGCAAAAGAGTGTCTGGCAGATAGAACACCATTGTTGGTTGTGCTGTTAGAATAAAGGGATCATTCTTATACCAGCACCTTGCAGTGTTGATGCTTTTGAAGTGGCCACCATATTTGACTTGTCTCTTCTTCTTGCTACCAAGATCAAACTAGTCACAGCGAAATAAGACAACCGAGCGATCGATGCCTCCGCTAGAGTTGTACTGCAACTCTACGATGCTTCTCAGCTGACCATAGAAGTCAATGTTCTCACCATCATGTGACCCCTCAGTGACAATTAAACTATTCTGTGTCTTCCTTTTTTCCTTGCGGTCAACGGTGTGGTACCGGACACCGTCAGCAATGCATGCTGAATACAGTCTCACTCACTTATCCGGTAAGCATGCCAAATCAAATAGATCATCACTGACCTTCTTCTCCTCATGCAACTTTCCAATCTACACAAATAAACCATTTAGCAACAATGGTATTTAACAGTTGGTGAATAACACGTAAAACATAAAACCTGTGGCTAAAGATCTCACATGATTCTTAAACCATTTAGCAAATCCCTTGGCAACCCTTTTATCAACATGGATTTGGCTTTCTTCCTGATTCAACTCTTCCTTGCATTTCCTGCAATGCCCACAAAACATGTGAATTAAAACATTAGGCTAGTGCCAACCCAAGCAAAAAAATATAACAAGTGCACAAGATATAACATACTCGATATATGGTAGAACCTCGGTGCAATTGCTGAGCACATACCAAACCATCTTGTCATACTCATCACCAGCCTCCAAGTATTGTGAGGCTCCAAGAAAGTTCACACCATGGTTGATAACCGAGACATCACCACTTTGTGAATCAGATCGCTCTCTATTTCTGCCCGACCGGTTCCATCTTGTTTCCACATCGCCAAAGTATCTAGAGAAAAATGTCAAGCACTCATCAACGACATATGCTTCAGCAATTGAACCTTTAGGTCTTGCCATGTTTTGCACATAACGCTTACAAGTAAGCAGCCTTCTTTCGATTGGGTACATGCAACCGTATTGCACATGGCCTCTAAGCATTGCCTCTTTTGGTAAGTGCACCGCCAAATGGACCATCATGGTGAAGAAAGCTGGAGGGAAAATCTTCTCAAGCTTGCAAAGAATAATTGGGATTTCTTTTTCAAGTCTTTCCAGGACAGTTAATTTGAGTGTTTTGTAGCATAGTTCTCTAAAGAATTTTCCCAGCTTAGCAATCGCTTCATATATATCCTTGTCCATGATTTCTTAGAGGCCCGCCGGTAAAATCCTTTGGAGGAGGATGTGACAATCATGGGTTTTCAGTACTAAAAGCTTGAATCCATTAGAAGTAACACACTTTGCTAGGTTAGCAGCATAACCATCTGGAAATCTCACTGCTCTTATGAATTCACAGAATGCAAGCTTTTGTTCTTTACTCATTGTATACCATGCTCGTGGCATTTCAAATGAATCTTCATCTTCATCATGCTATAGATGCAAATCTTCTCTTATGCCTGTGTCCTCCAAATCAAGCCTAGAACTAACTGTGTCCTTTGTCTTCCCTTCAATGTTCAGAAATGTCCCTAGCAGATTCTCATATATGTTTTTCTCAGTGTGCATTACATTGAGATTATGCCTTAATTTCAGATTAGCCCAGTATGGCAGGTCCCACAAACAAGACCTCCGGTCCCAACATTGACCTTCCTCACGCTTTCTATTCTTTGCAAGCTTTCCTGGTCTCACATCTTTCACCTTTTCAAGTTGCTGCTCCAGCTCTTCTTTAGTGAATTCCGCTGGCTTGTCACGGGTTTCAGTCTCACCATTAAAATCTTTGCTTCTTCACCAGCGATGGTTTCGGGAAAGAAAGCGGCGGTGGCCAATATAGCAGATCTTGCTCCTTATTCTCTTCGAGCAAGGGTCTTTGTTACAATGCACACATGCCTGATAACCTGTTGTGATCCTCCCAGACAGCGTGTGCAGCGCCGGGAAATCATGGATGGACCATATGATTGCAGCACATAGATTAAACTTTTCTTCCAGAGTCAATGCATCGTATGTAAGTACACCAGTCCAGAGCTAGAGCAGTTCTTCTACGAGGGGCTCCATAAATACATCAAAATCCTTTCCTGGAGACTCTGGACCTGGGATAAGCAACGAATTGGACTGATCCATGCATGCCCATGGTGGCAGGTTGTACGGCACCGCAAAAATGGGCCACATGCTATAAGACGTGCTAATGTTCCCAAACAGATTAAATCTATCTATGGCAATGCCGAGTTTTATGTTCCTTGGATCTGTAGCAAAATCTCCATGTTTTCTATCAAATTCTTTCCATGCCTCTCCGTCCGCTGGATGGCTCAGCTCATTGTCCACAGGTTGCCGCTTCAGCTTGTGCCATTGTACCTCCAATGATGATTTCTTCGAGATAAACATCCACTGTAGCCTTGGTATCAACGGAAAGTGTCTCAGTACCTTCTCCGGTATTGAATTCTTCCCATCAGAGGCATTGCATTTTGGACAGTTGTCATGCTTGGCATAATCCTTCCGAAACAAGACACAGTTATTTGGGCACACATGTATTGAAACATAACCTAGCCCTAGCCTGTGGATTATGCTCAATGCTTCATCATAAGACCTGGGAACACAACTATCAGGGAATTGCAAGGTGAAAAGGTGGAGTATTGCGTTGAATGCAGCATTGCTAATCCGGTAGAAAGACTTGATGTGGAATAACTTCATGGTGAAGGTAAATCTTGAAAATTTACCCCCTTCATGAGCTGCGCGCTTCGCCTCCTCTAACACCTCAGCAAACATCGACTTCTGTCCATCAGCATGATCTTCAGCACTATATAGATCCTTCAATAGGTCAAGAATCCTATCATCTTCATTCCCATCCTCTTCCTCCAAACCAGCATTCTCTCGCAAAATCTTTTCCATAAAATCAATGCCAGCATCACCACCACCCATCATATGAGGGGCCTGTGTATTAGCTTCAATATGTTGAGGTTGTCCGTCTAAAGGTTCTCCATGATATATCCATCTATCATATGTGTTGGCCATCCCATTAAGAAGCAAATGATCTTCCACTCTTCCTTGAGCTATTCTTGAACGGTTGAGGCATTCGCAGCATGGGCAAAGAATGACAGCATCCTTGGCAAATTTTGCCCGAACAAATTGCATGAATTCATCAACTTCTTTCATATGTTTTTCGAAAACCTTCTAACTCCTTTTCTAATCCAGCTTCTGTCCATCTGCCAAAGACAACAAATTGTTGCAACTTAGCAAATCAATCTAAGTGCACCAACTTTAATTAATGAAAATGGATGGCAGTAATGGCAGCTAAAAATCCAGAAAATAAGGTAGGCACCCAACTTTATATGCTAACTGCCTAACCACAACATTGAGCTATTTCCAATTTCTCACTACTTTAGTCCAGTTCACATGGTTTACTGATTTCACATGGGAGCAATAAAAAGCAGTTCACAGGAAATACAGATTTCACATGGGAGAAAAGAAAAGCTAACAAAAACCTGCTGGTTCACAAAAAAACAGAGGTGTTTACAAAGAACTACTGTGGTTAAACCACCAACAATAACAACAAATGTTGCCACAAAGAACTATTGTGGTTAAACCACCAACAATAACAGCACTGCAAATTTACATGAATGACATTTCCAAGATTACATCAAATCTACATCAATGAGATTTTTCCTAGTTTACATCAAATCTACATCAATATTGATTTTCTTTAACAGATTTAAGGATGGAATTTTAGAGGTGTAACATCAAATCTACATCAACTCCCTTCATATTTTCCAAGTTTACATCAAATCTACATCAACCTGAGGCTGGAACTTCAGAGGTGCAGATTGATTATTCATACAACCACACACACATATGGCATCCACAAAAATAGTTCCATTGCCCAATGTTCACAAATTCAGTTCAGACAAATTCAGTTTAGGAGCAAAATTCAAAGTTTTGGACAGTTCAAAGTTCTCTACATTCTAATTAAGTCCTATCAGTTCTCTACATTCTAATTCAAACAAATTTTTAGGTGGGCCTAGAAACAAGATCTGGACCAGAGGAGGAGCTGCACCAGAGGCAACCGGAGAAAATCAGCAGGAGAGGACAGGGGGAAGAGGAGAGGGGTGCATACCGGGAGGTGTTCTTGCGGTGGCGGTGAGTCCCCCATGCTCGTCGAGCCTCTCCTTGCATGGGCGAGGTCACCGTTCCTGTCGTGGGCGAGGTCGCCGTTCCTGCCCCCGCCCCCACCACCGCTAGTCGCCCACACCCCTGCTGGTCGCTTCGGCAGCCGGCCCCGCCCCCGCTCGTTGCTTCAGCTGCCGGCCCAGCCCCCGCCTCTGCCCCCGCTGGTTTGCTCCGCCGTCGCCCTCGCAAGACCTAGAATTTTTTGCTAAGTGTTGGCTCTGTTCAATGCTCCCAATAGGTCCCACTTGTCAATGAGTTATGTTTGATACTAGACAACCATTGTTTTATATAATATAGAGAAACATTCCGATGCATAGCCAACAATCTCTCTCTAGCCCAGTGGTAGCAAACATGTGAACTAAGCTCTCGGTCGTGGGTTCGATTCCCCGCTAGTGCATCTTTTTTACCGAGCGAATTAAGCGCTCAGTCCTTCCTATCAGTGTGTTTGCTCTTGCTGTCAAATGGGTCCTGCCTGTCAGTGTGTGATCTCTATTGAAAGACAAGTAAGCAAAAATGACACCTAAACATTGACACATACGCCAGATTGCTGAGGTGGCTGCCAAATCATGCTAATGCATTTGAACTGAAGTGTAATTACCATTCATATTGGTCGTGATCAGCTACAAATGAGGCAGCAGACCAGGGCTGTCTACTTTACGACCATTTCGTCTAAGGAAATTGCGACCTTTCTTACCAAAATGGTCGCTATGGTTTAGGGTTTGGAGCTCCCTGAACAGCTTACGACCAATTGGTCTGAAATGGTCATAGATTTACGACCATTTCTTCCAGGGTCACTGACAAAAGGTCACAAGTTGACATATTTCTTGTAGTGTGAGAGAAGTAGCCAATGGTTTTGAATACGAGGCCAAGTCATTTAAGGCCTACAACACGAATGGGTATCGCTTCCACACTGATAAACACACGCATGAGAGGCCCAATCGAAGGTCAATAAATAGTGGGGTCTATTGTCTAGGGATAGATGGATGTCACTACTATGGAACTATCGAAGAAATTTATGATCTGCAATACTGTAGTTTACAAGGTGTGAAGCCCGTCGTATTCAGATGCAATTGGCTCAATCCTGAGAAAGTGAGACGGACCCCTAGTATTGGCTGGGTCGAAGTTGAACGAGCATCGAAATATGCAGGAAATGATGTCTATATTATGGCTCAACAGGCTACACAAGTGTTTTATCTCCCGTACGCGTGCACATCTACGGAACATATTGATCTCTTGAAATGGGATGTCGTGTACAAGGTACCCCTGCATATCAAGGTACCTACCCCAAACAAGGACGATTGCCACATAAACCCTAACACATACGAGGGAGAGTTCTATCAAGAAGCAGGCAGTCACGAAGACGAAGATGATGCAGAGGAAGATGATGGCGTGCATCACGAAGATGATGTTGTGGAACTTGAGGCCATGGCTGACATGGAAGTAGATAATGCGGAGGACGAATACGATGATGTTTCTGACCCTCAAGATTTGGCATTACTTATGCGATGGCAAATGGGGCTAGATGATGATGAGGGTCCCCCTGAAGACTTTGAGGATGAATGTATGAACGGGCGTGATAGCGATGATGACAACCCTGATCCAAATGTTGCACCTAATATTGACCCCTATTTCTAAAAACTCCATGTAATTGTGTGAGAACTTTATGTATGCATGTCACAACTCCATCTATTCGTATAACAACTCTTTGTATTCATATGTGCAACAACTCTATGTATTCGTGTGTGTAACAACTCTATGTATTCTTGTGTGCAACAACTCTATGTACTCGTGTGTGTAACAACTATATGTATTATTGTGAAAACTCCATTTTATTCTTCATATTGATATATTTAATATATTTACATCAAGTTGTATCATCTATACTAACTGGTTTGTTCTTCTTTGTATTAGGTGATTGAAACATGACAGGTGGCAAGAAAAACACAAAGGAAAGTTTGAAAGATGTGGCAGCTCTGTACAATTATCAACTTGCTCGACCGGTGAAAGAGATGGCCGCTCCTGCATCGGTTGCCACAGCCGCCAAGAAGGCCAAACGATAGGCGGGTCTAGACACCCGTCTGGAAAACTAGGCGAAACAAGGTCGAGTAGGATGCGGGGGAGGAGGAGTAGGAGGCGGACGAGGTGGAGGCGGAGGAGGCGGGGTAGGAGGAGGAGGAAGCGAAGAGGAGGCGGCTTAAGGAGGCGGACAAGGTTGCGGAGAGGAGGCGGCTCGAGGAGGCAGACGAGGAGGAGAAGTAGAGGAGGCAGGAGGAGGAGGCGGACGAGGAGGGGGAGTAGATGAGGCAGGAGGAGGAGGAGGCGGACGAGGAGGGGGACGAGGAGGACGAGTAGGGGACGAGGAGGACGTAGAGAAGCCTGGAGTAAAGCACCACTTTCTTCTCCTAGACCCTCTGATGAAGTGCTTCACCGGCCTCAGGAGGAGGATGCACGACGGCCGGAGGAGGAAACAAAGGATGGGGAGGAGGCGAGTGAGGAGGAGGTGGTGGAGGCCGCCGCTTCCGAGAGGAGGCTTGTTGTTCGTCAGGTTTCTGAGGGTGGGGATGGACCCTCACGTGTGATGGAGCACCACGAGGTGAGCGGCTCACAGCCGAGTGGTTCGACTATCAGCACTACTTCCATAGGGAAAGTGTGGTTGCGTGGTCCTTCAAAGCTTCCAAAATGTCCATATGTGCATAGAAGCGTGTTGATTAAACTAGTGGGAGAGAAGTAAGTGGTTATATCGAGTCATCCCATATAAATTGTACCTTTGTCATTTCATCACATATAATATGACTTCACTCTTCCTAATGCAGGATCTTAATAAAAGCTAGTGAGAGGCGTCCGCCACGTTCATCGAGTGGCATCATTGGTGGCCATTGTAGTTTAAATTATCTTGGACTGGTCACTTTGCCGAACGGTATCATTGAGCCAGCTTGGTCATGGGATCACTACAAACTCGCTCTGGATTTGCTGGATATGCATCAGAGGGTTTATGATACCAGAGCCTTGCAAGTGGTCAACGATTTCTAGGTAAGTCCTTTCAAACATCGCAATGTCAATACCAAAAGGTTTAAATTTGCCATAGTCATGATTTTACCCTTCTCACATGTATGCATGTTTG
The DNA here is from genome assembly GCA_011799875.1 of Thinopyrum elongatum. Classification (NCBI taxonomy): domain Eukaryota; kingdom Viridiplantae; phylum Streptophyta; class Magnoliopsida; order Poales; family Poaceae; genus Thinopyrum; species Thinopyrum elongatum. The sequence goes on along the minus strand of CM022302.1, from coordinate 410,395,116 downwards.
TAGGATTTCTTTACATGCGTAGATGGTGAGAAGGATCGTGCAAATGTGGTGGTTGAGAATATTGCCAAGAAACTAGTCCACGACATGCACTATGAGGAGCGCGTCCGGTTAGTGGTCAAGTATCATGCAGACTATCTCAACCAAAAGATTTCCAAAAAGGAGGCTCGAGGGAAGCATCTTTCACGGGACAATTACTTCAAGGCAAGTGACGATGGATGCTTGCTATTCCCTACATTACCGCAAATTAGAATCCTTACTAAGATGTATTTGTTTACTTATTACAGGTGATTCCTTGGTGGTGCGCTGACAAACATCCGTGCTGGGAGAAGATCGTCAAACTGTGGACAGATCCAGGGTGGCAGGATGAACACAAGGTAATAGCTAAACAATGTATGTTGATGGGTTGTCCAGGACACCGTGAAGGTAACCTCACCATCCCAGGTGTTGTCTCCAAACATGTAGGCAACAACATCCTTTTCTTTTCATCATGTTCTCTTTCATTTGTGAGCATTCCCTTGATTGTTTGGATCACTTTCTTTTGCAGAAAGAAGACACTAGCAAGGACATCTCTTACTTTGAGGCGTGGACCATCAAACGTACCAAAGACGACAAGGACAAGGACCCTCTCCACACGGAGAGGGACTGGATAAGCTGTAAAGCCCGGTCAGATGGGGAGAACTACACCAAAAAATTGAAGGAGATGTACGGGCAAGAGGCTGATCCTCACATGCTGCCGTTTGACCCTCTTATGGCCATTACCGTGGCAGGCGGTAGATCGAATGGCCGGATGGAAGTTCACCTCGATCTGCCATAACCTCCTCCCTTCCGAGAGTCAACACGCTTCGTGCTATGAGTACTGGCTCTACTCCTACCATAGAGCATCACGTACCACCTACCGTGGCCATTATTGAGGATATTCATGTCAGTGCTTCTTCATTGATCCTTCATGGTCCTGCATGTTTGCATTTCAACACGAATGACATTTGCATTTCCATATTGTAGACTCGGCTGAATGACACCCAGAAAGAACGAGATGAAGACCGGGCTAAGCTGAAGGCACAAGATGATCTAGTGAAGTCTTTACAACATATGGTGGCCAATCTTTATTCTATGCAAGGCAAACCCGTGCCAGAGATGTCACCGACGCCAGAGTGGAACATTGTGAGTTTTGTTCGAACTATTTCTATCACAATTTTCGGCATTACCATATGCATTCATCTTATTGGGTCAATCCATCACAGCTCAATCCATCACAAGGGTCGAACAATCTTCCGGTAGTTCCACCTTAAGTTGGTGGTGTTGGGGAAGCAAACGGAATGACGCCTTCTGATGTTGATGTTACTACTCCGATCTCCAAAACCGTGTGAACTTCATGTTATGTTGTGTTTGAAACTTTTTCTTGTATGTGCTTGAGAACTATTGCATCTTGTGTGATCTTGAGACTTGTAAACTTGTGGTAGTCGAGTGTGCTTGACAACTATTACACCTTTTATGCACTATTGCTTTTATGTGGGATGTTCTTGAGAATCATTGCTTTTTTTGTTCAGTGATGCCTATATGTGAGATGTTCTATGTGTGATGCACTATATGCTGCTACTGTATATGTTTTGCTGCAGGAAAGAAACAAAAATGCAAAAAAGGCTGCTAGGCAAAACATTACCGAGAGGGCCTCATGGCAAAGACTGTGAAACTGGACCAAGATACAACCTTTACCGAGAGGCCTCTCGGCAAAGTGTACCAACCTGTAGAACCTGACACCTTTATCAAGAGGCCTCTCAAAAAAGGATAACAACCTATAGCGCTGCCTGACATCTTTACCGAGAGTCGACACTCGGCCAAAATATAAAGTTTGCCGAGAGTGGCTCTCGGCATAGTACAGATTCGGCTTTCAGGGCATAGTGACATGGCCCTTTTCTATTGGCTCTCTTTTCCGAGGGCAGCTCTTGGCAAAAATGGTGCTCAGCCTATTCATCGGGACCCACATGTCAGGAGCTGGATACATGGCACTTTCCTACTGGCTTTCTTTGCCGAGGGCGGCTCTCGGCAAAGATGGCGCTCGGCCTATTCCTCAGGGACCCACGTGTCAGGAGCTATACAAGTGGCCCTTTCCTACTGGTTCTCTTTGCCGAGGGTGGCTCTCGGTAAAGATGGCGCTCGGCCTATTCTTCTGGGACCCACATGTCAGGAGGTGGACACGTGGCTTCCTATTGGCTCTCTTTGCCAAGGGCGGCTCTCGGCAAAGATGGCGCTCGGCCTATTCTTCTGGGACCCACATGTCAGGAGGTGGACACGTGGCTCTTTCCTATTGGCTCTCTTTGCCGAGGGCGACTCTCGGCAAAGTTATGCCACATGGCACCCACCGTCTCCGTCTGTTGTCCGTTAGCTACTTTATTTTGCCGAGAGGTACTATTTGGCTCTCGGCAAACTCTTTGCCGAGTGTCCGTGCCCTGGCTCTCGAAAAATTCCTGTTTGCCTGAGAGGTGTACGCCAGGTGGCCTTTGCCAGGTGCAACTCTCGGTAAAGACTTTGCCCGTGGTTATTGGCCCTTTGCCGAGTGTTCGTGGCACTCGGTGTATAGGGCATTTATAGTAGTGTTAACGTTGGAAATGCACTTAGCTTAGATTGAATTGGCCATCACCATTAACCAAGACACAACTGCTACTCTCGGTCTCGGTTAGCATGACATGCTACTTGCTGCAACCTGTAGCCAATGTAACCAAGTCCCACCATTCTTAAAAAAACACCAAGTGCCACCATAACGTTTCAGCCCATGCCGGCCCGCTATCCCAACTCGATTTGTCCAAATGGCAACTGTAAAAATCAAGTGGCCCAATGAAGGAGATGCACATGAACACTATAGCTGGCCCAAACGAACGTGTGCAAGCTGATGAAATCTAAGGGAAACTCCAATGCACGACCCCAAACGGACGTCCATTTTGGCCGAATTTCGTCTGTTTGGGGATGGCATTGGGGCGGTGTCCATCTGGATTTGTGATGTGCCAGCCATGCGCCCAACACGGGGCCGCATTTCGGCCGCATCTTGTCCGGCTGCATGCAATTTTTTGAAAGCAACATAATGCCAGTGGCCATAGTTCACGCCAGCGGCCAAGGTTCATGCCGGCCGGCAACAAAGCCAGCGGCCTACAGAATGGTCACCACCTAGTTTCATGCCGACAACAAAGCATGCGGCTGGCACACTAGCCAGCCTTCAAAATGAACAAGTTTTTGACACCGGCAACAAAGCCAGCGACCGACACACTAGTCAGCCTTTAAAATGAACAAGTTTTTGGTGTCGGCAACAAAGCTACCGGCCGGCACACTAGTCAGCCTTCAAAATGCACTGCCATAGTCCACGGCCGAGGCCACTCACCTAGTTCAGGCCGTCTTGGGGGAACATCTCCTTCTGCCGGTTCATGAACCAAGCCTTCCTCTCTGCTGACATATTGGTCTTGTCGACGCTCATGATCGCGAGCGCCACCTCTTTTGCTTTGGTGTCGGCATTGGTGCCCTTGATCACGAGCCTCTTTAATTGAGCGGCCTCCTCAATATCAAGCTTCCTCCTCTTCGCAGCCTCCTCCATGTCAAGCTTCTTCGTATGGAGCTCTAGGTATGTCTTCATTTGCTCGTCCTTCCCTTTGCTCCTCCTCTCCTCCCTCACTTCCTTTTGACTCATCATGCCTTACAAATTTGCTTGCAAGTCCATGGATGATGCATGACACTTCTCGTCGGCCTTCGAGTTGGTCTTGCCTCTCGGCCTCTTGAGCAAGTCTCCCTCCTTAGCAACGGCCGCCTTCCCTCCTTTCTTCTTACGAGCGGCATATTGGTCTTTAAACTTGGGACAATCTCTGATGAGCGACCAACAATGCGTGAGAGTAAAGGGCTTGTTCTTGTGTCGGGCCTTGAAGGCTTCCAAAGATTGGAATGCCTACACAATCAAAGATGATGCCGCAATTGTATATGGAAGGACACAAGATGCATGAAACATGAAGATGGTATGCAATGAAAATCGGAGAGGTTCATACCAAGTCACCAATGCCTAGGCCAGTCACGGGACGGGCTTGGATGCTCTCAAGCGCGGCACAATACTTGTTGCACTCTTGTTGAATGAACCCCCATCTCTTTTGGATTGAGTTGATGCCATGGGTGCTCACAAATTGGCATGGGGAAATTCCTACACTCATGAAAGGTTTTGTGAACTCTCGTCCAAAAGACAGATCCTTTTTGCTCGGCACCTTTCGTGGGATCTTGACCTATCTCCATCCAACTCTCGCAAATCAAAGTGTCCTCCTTTTGGATGTATGATCCCGTGCGAATGCTTTGCTTACTCTTTTGTTCCTCAGTCCTTTGGGTGAGCTCATTGATCGATAAACACCAATGGCTCCTCCGCAATGCCGATCTCATCTTCCTCATCTTCACAATACAAGTCATCATCTTCATGCCATGAGTTGCCATGGTCATCCATCTCATCTTCATCATGGCCACCGAATAGGTCGTCACCATACTGGCCGCGACCGTCCTGACTTTGGGTCGCGTCGGGATCAAAAGCATGGCCTTGACCGTCGATGTTGAAGGCCCCACCACGGCCCTCGAAGATGACGTTCTCCATGAAAGCGGCGTAGTCAGGGTCGTTGACCATCGGCGACAGCAGTGGCATTTCATTGAACAGCTTGCGGGTGCCGGCAAGGTTGGCCGTAGGAATCGACCGGGGTTGCTTCCTTTGCGCCCCGTTGGACGGCTGGCCTGCGTCACTATACCCCAGCGTCACGTTGAGGTCGATGACGCCCGCGGTCAGGATGGCGGGGGTGGCCGGCGTAACCACGCTGCCGTCCGGCAACGTGGAGAACCGGGTATAGCCATGGCCATGCAGCGGCGGCGCACGATACCCGGGCTTCTCCGGTGTGACGGACGAGCTCGGGGACCGGTACTGCAGAGGACAAACGGCCGACGAGCCTGTGCTAGCCACGCCCATGGCAGCGACCGAGAGAATTGCCGGCGGGGGTCGGCACAACCCTAACATGAGGTGGGTGTGCGCCTTGGCGACAATGGACTCCTTGTCGTCGACGTCGGCCTGGTGCTGCGTGGCACGCAGCGCGGCCGCCTCGGCGGCATAGCCGGCAGCGGCTTTCTTCTCCGCCACCTTTGTCCGACGGTTCCTTCTCTTGGTCGATTCGGCATCGAGCTTGGTGAGTTCCGCCGACGTGAGCTCCAACCGCGGCTTCTTGGGACCCTTCTTCTTCGCCGTGGGGCGTGCGGCTGCGGCCGGGTCGCCAGGCATGGAGGAGGGAGGGGAGGGGAGGGGAGGGAAGAGGGGCGCGGGAGGGAAAGTGGGCGCGTGTGTCCCTGTTGGGCGGGCCAGGGGAGGACAAAGGCGCGTGTCCCGCCCGTCCGCGCACTGTCCGTTTCGACGCAAGCACGGCCGAAATTTGACCCGGTAATGGGTCGACAGCGGACCGAAAACGGACATTTGTCTGTTTGCTCCCGTGCGTTGGGCCGCATTTTGTGTCCGTTTACCCCCGAACGGACGTGGCTGGACCATTTGGGGTCACGCGTCGGAGTTGCCCTAAGAAATACTACAACATTGTGCGTGTTTGTGTGTCGGTACCGGGGCCCGGTTTCTCTCTGAGTAATGTGCTCAACTTTTTTTAACACAGTACAGACCAAGCGCTCGTATATACACGCATACACTCGATCTTATGAATGCACACACGCACACCCTACCCCTATGAGCACATTCGAGGGACTGAGTCGGCATATCATCTTGAGTTTTTACGAAGTGACCGTAGGCGCCTTCGTAGTGTATTTTTTGTGAAAGAAAAAAAATTGGGGATGGCACCGCAATGTATTTGGTGTCATGAAAATGACCAATCGACAGGGATATGTCCTCCCCCTCAATACAAATAAATAAATTAAATAAAAGACAAGGACATGTCCTTTGCATAATGTACAAGCACTGTATTCATTTGATTATACTGGTGAACAGTGATACAATAATGGGGCATTTTGCTCATAAGTCCATTAAAAATGCACTTGTATATGCAAACTTGGCATTCTTACTATTTGCATGGCCAGTCCTTGCGTTCGGCAATGGCAAAAATCACCCCATTTCCAAGGAGGTCAGTCTCCATGGTCCCCTGTAATTCACCAACTTTTGGATCTAAACATGTACTAGAAGTTAAATTTCAGACTTCAGAGAGATACTTCCGAGTGTTTGACCTTGATGAAATCCCTTTCTATATGACATGGTTGACACAACACGTTTGACAAACCCCCAACTGACATATCACAGCAAATTTTTAACCTGCAGTTTGCACACTGATTCAACAGCATTGGTAAAAGATGAAGCAATGCAAGCATGTCAATTGCCACTGCTACCACGTACGCGTTGTTTAGAGGCATGCGCAATGTACGTAACCGCAACAAGACAAGGAGTTCTTAGAAGCCAAATTACTCATATACTAAACGTACTTGAACGGTTTGCTTACCAGTAATAGTAATTAGAACACCAATGGTTCCGAGAAGGGGCGAATCGCATAGATTATGAAGAGCTCGAGCCCATGAGGCCGGCTGTGCTGCTCGTTATAATATGAGATCTCTTATAATATCGGCGGACCATGCCACCATATATGCGCCTGCTTTTGCTCGGCCACCCGATTAACCACATGAGCACTCAAAGGAGCCAAGCTCTAGATTTGTTGCAACTTGAACCAGTTGCCTAACCACCTTTTTATTGTTCACCTACACAAGGATCGACCTCATATATTGGCACTTCCCGGCTTTTAGTAGAACCTCCAGCTTTATTTAGTTCTTGTTCCATCATTGGTTTGTTCCTTTTCAGAAAGGGGTGATGGAGGATGAACACATCAGTAGGGCATAAAATTTGTATGATTCTTGATGTCTTATTTTTTGTATTATCATACTAAATTAAGCGCTATTAATTTCAATCCTTTTGTCAGTATTCGTTCACGTTTTCGTCATTTAACGAGATTGCATTAGTACTAGCATGAAAGTACTAGCACGAAAGCACTAGCTAACAATGCTGATCTCACTTTGTATTCGTTTACTAAGCAAACACTCAAACAGTCTCCTTGTTGTCACCCAACCCATGGCGGGCCCAGAGATCAAAATTTGCCTGGGCGACCGATAACAATGGAGCTCGATGAGGCCGCACCCGCTGGTCGACGTGCAAGGGAGGTACCATGCTCTGTTGCCGGAGACACGGGCAGCAGCTCCTACTCGCCCTAACGGTGGATCAGTCACTGCCCCTATTCACGCACAAAAAAGTAAAAGCACGTACAATACAATTTGTAACGCCACATAGGATGAATTCGGGTTGGAATACTGAGAAATAAAATAAATGATGTTTATCTTCTCTTATATAAGAGATAATATCATAACTAAGAAAGATATAACATTTTTCTTAGTTTTATAAGACGTCCTCTCTTAGCTACACATTCTTAGTTCAATTTAAATCACCCCATAATTTTATGAGCATGTAAAAATTGATTGCTAGAGATAATAATACTAAAAGTTAATCCATTATATAACATGTTCTTTTGTATTCTCTAAATGACATGGAATATAGATAAAAAGACAGTTTTATCATCCAATTTACATGCCCTAATGAGAATAAACCAAGATAGCTCCAAACCAATAACAACAACCGGGCAGCATGACTCCAAGCTGAACATAGAAGTATCATGTCCCTTATTTTTAAGATCTTTGAGAACAAATGGTGCATTATATGTAGGACGTGTCCTGTATCGCCAATATCGGAATGTATAGTGGGCTATCGGTCGAGCACATCAAATTAAAACTCGAGTTATGTAGCGGGTTAATCGTGGGTTAATCAGCTTTATTGGCCCACGACACCGGTGGATCCATATGCTCGAGTGCCATGGTACTATGGGAATATTAGCAGATTCAACATATTTCTCTCAATTCCTCGGTAACATGGATTCCACATTGTACCGCACCGTGCTAAAGGCTTGGGTCCCGCCAAAAGTAATTTTGCTTGGCTCCTCATCTGTAAGAGGGGTATAGGGGTTGATAGCCTAGGTGTCCAAATTGTGGTTTATGCCCATATGGAAGCAAGTTCATCAGTACGAGGCTCACCTACCCTTTACACTAGTAGAAAACAGGGCTTTGGTCCAGGCCAGATAAGAGCATTAGTCCCGGTTCTGTTACGAACCAGGATCAATGGGTGCATCAGTCCCAGTTCGTGAGGCCAGAGCGCCGGCCGGGCCACGGCAGGCACCAGTCCCAGTTCGTCTGACCCCTTTGGTCCCGGTTCCAGACACGAACCGGGACTAAAGGTCCTCGCTCCTGGCGCAGACCCTTTAGTCCCAGTTGGTGGCTGGAACCGGGACTAAAGATCAATCTTCTGTCCCGGTTTTAGCCACAAACCGGGACTAAAGAGATGCCTATATATATGCTCGCCCCTGCCCGCTCACTCCTCTGTTTTTTGGCCGGCCGGCGTGTGGGAGGTGTGTGCTGCTCTGCTCTCACCTCCTATGCACATGAGGTGTTCGATGAAATGCCCAAGCCACACTTAAGCTTTATCCTCTCCAAGCTCGACCTCCAAGCTCCATTTTCCCCAAGATTTGTCTAGATTTGGCGGTCCGTCCCGTCCCGTCCCCGTCCTCACCGCCGTCGATCGCCCGCGCCGATCTCGTCGCCGGCACCACCGTGGTGAGCCTCTTGTTCTTATCTTATTTTTAAAAGAAAAAATTCTTACTTGTATGATTTAGATAGATACTTGTATAAATTTCTTACTTTTATTATTGTTTGTTATTATAGTGCCATGGTTTTGGTATCCGCCCCCATCGGCCCTCGTCCGGTCTATGATTCGGATGTGGTATATTATCTTTTATAACTATTTGTTTCATTTAGTGTTTATGACAATTATGCCGACCAACGTGACATAGATGTTTTTATCTAGGAGGTATGTGAACCGGAAATTCCAACCGACCCTCTTGTCAAGAGGTTAAATTCAGTTGAAAAAGAAAATAATTACTTGAAGAAAAAAATTGAAAAGAATTGAGGAGGAGAAGATGGAATTGGAGTTGCATGTTGCCGATGTCGTCGATGATCACAAGATCCAGATAGATGCAATACGCTTGAAGATTAGAAAAATTAGAAAATATGCCATTGATAATGAGGCTTGGTATCATTATGCTGTTGGATCAATTGTTACCTTAGTTGCGATTATGATCGCATTTGTTGTTGCATTTAAATGTTCTACATAGTTGTATGTTAGTTTCAATATATGTTTTAATTAGATGCTCTAGAGAGCTATATGTTGTTCTATGAGAACTATGTATGAACTTTATGTATTTATTTTTTCAGTAATAACATTTGATCACTATTGTACTTTGGTTATAATGTGATGATGAACTTGTATTAATTTGGTCACTTCTCTATTCATGATATTCTGTAATGGTTTTTGATACACTTAATTATATAATGCACGCAGATGAACCGGCAATAGATGTATGGTGACCGACGCACCTCCGAGTACTTTGATGGCATGCATAATTTTCTCGAAGTGGCTGAGGTAAACAAGCAGAATGGTTTTATGTATTGTCCATGTACTATCTGTGAGAATACGAAGGATTACTCTAACTTGAAAACCCTTCACTTGCACCTGCTTGAGAAGGGTTTCATTCCACACTATAATATTTGGACCAAACACGGAGAAAGAGGGGTTATGATGGAAGACAACGAAGAAGAAGAGGATGATGACAACTATCCCCCTGAATACGGTGATACTGCAATGGGGGAAATTGAAGATCAAGAGGAACCAGACGATGTGCCCGATTATGATCTTCGTCGTGTCATTATTGATGCACAGAGAGAATGCCCAAGTGAACGGGAGAAGTTGAAGTTCGATCGCATGTTAGAGGATCACAAAAAAGGGTTGTACCCAAATTGCGAAGATGACAACACAAAGCTTGGTACCACACTGGAATTGCTGCAATGGAACACAGACAATGGTGTATCTGACAATGGATTTGGGAAGCTACTGAAAATAATGAAGAACAAGCTTCCAAAGGATAACGAATTGCCCGACAGTACATACGAAGCAAAGAAGGTTCTATGCCCTCTAGGATTGGAGGTGCAGAAGATACATGCATGCCCTAATGACTGCATCCTCTACCGCGGTGAGTACGAGGATTTGAATGCATGCCCGGTATGCGGTGCATTGCGGTATAAGATCAGAAGAGATGACCCTGGTGATGTTGAGGGCGAGCGCCCCAGGAAGAGGGTTCCTGCCAAGGTGATGTGGTATGCTCCTATAATACCACGGTTGAAACATCTGTTCAGAAACAAAGAGCATGTCAAGTTGTTGCAATGGCACAAAGAAGACCGTAAGAAAGACGGGAAGTTGAGAGCACCCGCTGATGGGTCGCAGTGAAGAAAAATCGAGAGAAAGTGGGGGGACTTTGCAGGTGACGCAAGGTACGTATGGTTTGGTTTAAGTGCAGATGGCATTAATCCTTTTAGGGAGCAGAGCAGCAATCATAGCACCTGGCCCGTGACTCTATGTATCTATAACCTTCCTCCTTGGTTGTGCATGAAGCGGAAGTTCATTATGATGCCAGTGCTCATCCAAGGCCCTAAGCAACCCGGCAACGACATTGATGTGTACCTAAGGCCATTAGTTGAAGAACTTTTACAGTTGTGGAATGGAAAAGGTGTACGTGTGTGGGATGAGCACAAACAGCAGGAATTTGACCTACATGCGTTGCTGTTTGTAACCATCAATGATTGGCCTGCTCTTAGTAACCTTTCAAGACAGACAAACAAGGGATACCATGCATGCACGCACTGTTTAGATGATACCGAAAGTATATATTTGGACAAATGCGGGAAGAATGTGTACCTGGGACATCGTCGATTTCTTCCGACCAACCATCTCTTAAGAAAGAAAGGCAAGGATTTCAAAGGTGAGGCAGATCACCGGAAGAAGCCCATCCTCGGTACTGGTGATGCCATACTTGATATGGTCAAGGATTTAAAAGTAATCTATGGAAAGGGTCCTGGCGGACAATCTGCTCCGAATGACGCTGAGGGACGCACACCCATGTGAAGAAGAAATCTATATTTTGGGACCTACCCTATTGGAAAGACCTAGAGGTCCCAATCGACGTGATGCACGTGATGAAGAATCTTTGCGTGAACCTGCTAGGCTTCTTGGGCGTGTATGGTAAGACAAAAGATACACCAGAGGCACGGGAGGACCAGCAACGTGTGCACGAAAAAGACGGCATGCATCCAAAGCAGTATCAAGGTCTTGCCAGCTCGCTCTTACCAAAGAAGAGAAGGAAATCTTCTTTGAATGCCTGCTTAGTATGAAGGTCATGTCTGGCTTCTCGTCCAATATAATGGGAATAAGAAATATGGCAGAGAAAAAGTTCCAGAACCTAAAGTCTCATGACTGCCACGTGATTATGACGCAACTGCTTCCGGTTGCATTGAGGGGGCTTCTACCGGAAAACGTCCGATTAGCCATTATGAAGCTATGTGCATTCCTCAATGCAATCTCTCAGAAGGTAATCGATCCAGAAATCCTACCAAGGTTAAAGAATGATTTGGTGCAATGTCTTGTCAGTTTCGAGTTGGTGTTCCCACCATCCTTCTTCAATATCATGATGCACGTCCTAGTTCATCTAGTCAACGAGATTGCCATTCTGGGTCCTATATTTCTACACAATATGTTCCCCTTTGAGAGGTTCATGGGAGTCTTAAAGAAATATGTTCGTAACCGTGCTAGGGTCAGAAGGAAGCATCTCCATGGGCAGGCAAATAGAGGAGGTCATTGGGTTTTGTGTTGACTTCATTCCTGACCTTAAGCTGATTGGTGTCCCTCAATCATGGTATGAGGGGAGACTGACTGGAAAAGGCACGCTAGGAGCGGATTCAATAATATGTAGGGACGGGCATTCTTGGGCTCAAGCACACTACACAATTCTACAAAATTCTACCTTGGTGACCCCATATGTCAATGAACACAAGAATATTCTGCGCTCCAAACACCCGGAGCAGTCTGACAACTGGATTACATGTGAACATATCAGGACTTTCGGCAGTTGGTTGCAAACACATCTCATGGGTAACAACATTGTTGGAGATTGATACGTCTCCAACGTATCTATAATTTTTGCTTGTTCCATGCTGTTATATTATCATTCTTGGATGTTTTACAATCATTTTATAGCAACTTTATATCATTTTTTGGGACTAACCTATTGACATAGTGCCCAGTGCCAGTTCCTGTTTTTTTCCTTTTTTTACTTCGCAGAAAATCAATACCAAACGGAGTCCAAACGCAGCGAAACTTTTTGGAGATTTTTTATGGACCAGAAGGAACAACTTGGGCCGAAGAAGTACCAGAGGGGTGCCCAGAGGGGGGCACAACCCACCTGGGCGCGCCTGGGGGCCTAGGCGCGCCATGGTGGGTTGTGCCCACCTCGGTGGCCTCCCGCACCGCCTCTTTGCTCTATAAATACCCCAATATTCCAAAAACCTTAGGGGAGTCGACAAAACACAATTCCAGCCGCCGCAAGTTCCAGAACCACCAGATCCAATCTAGACACCATCACGGAGGGGTTCATCATCCTCATTGGTGCCTCTCCGATGATGCGTGAGTAGTTCATTGTAGACCTTCGGGTCCGTAGTTAGTAGCTAGATGGCTTCCTCTCTCTCTTTTGATTCTCAATACAATAGTCTCTTGGAGATCTATTTGATGTAACTCTTTTTGAAGTGTGTTTGTTGGGATCGGATGAACTTTGAGTTTATGATCAGATCTATGTTTTTATCCATGAAAGTTATTTGAGTTTCTTTAATCTCTTATATGCATGATTACTTGTAGCCTCGTATTTCTTCTTCAAATCTTTGGTTTAGTTAGGTTGACTAGATCAATTTTTCTTGCCATGGGAAGAGGTGCTTTGTGATGGGTTCGATCTTACGGTGCTCAATCCCAGTGACAGAAGGGGACATGACACGTATGTATCGTTGCTATTAAGGATAACAAGATGGGGTCTATTCCTACATGAATAGATCTTGTCTACATCATGTCATCGTTCTTATTGCATTACTCCGTTTCTCCATGAACTTAATACACTAGATGCATGCTGGATAGCGGTCGATGTGTGGAGTAATAGTAGTAGATGCAGGCAGGAGTTGGTCTACTAATCTTGGACGTGATGCCTATATAATGGTCATTGCCTGGATATCGTCATGATTATTTGAAGTTCTATCAATTGCCCAACAGTAATTTGTTTACCCACCATATGTTATTTTTCTCGAGAGAAGCCACTAGTGAAATCTACGGCCCCCGGGTCTATTCTTCATCATATTTGCTTTCCGATCTATTATTTGCCACTTTTATTTTCAGATCTATATTTCAAAAAACCCAAAAATACCTTGCTTCACTTTTTATTTACTTTTTTTATTTCGCATTTATTCGAGATCTATTTATCCAATCTATCATAATTTTTCTCCCGTCAACTCGACAATTTCTAGCACCGTTACCCGAAAGGGATTGACAACCCCTTTAACACGTCGGGTTGCAAGTATTTGTTCTTTGTGTGCAGGTACATAGTGTTGCTTGGTTCTCCTACTGGATTGATACCTTGGTTTCATAACTGAGGGAAATACCTGCCGTAGCTGTACTGCATCATCCCTTCCTCTTTGGGAAAATACCAACGTAGTTCAAGCGACATCAGAGATGAGCTGTACTCGTTGGCCAGGACACCATCTTTGACTGTATTGATTTACACGATCGCCCAAGATAAAAAGAGCACCAACCAAAACAGTGGTGTCCGCTTTGATGCAGCAACCAACAGGGGAAAGGACACATATTATGGTTACATAGTGGACATATGGGAACTTGACTATGGACATGATTTTAAGGTCCCTTTGTTTCGGTGCAAATGGGTCAATCTGTCAGGAGGCGGGGTACAGGTAGACACACAGTACAGAATGACAACAGTGGATCTCAACAATATTGGGTACACAGACGAACCATTTGTTCTAGCCAATGATGTGGCGCAGGTTTTCTATGTGAAGGACATGTCTACCAAACCGAGAAAAAGAAAAGATAAGGAAGCGAATACATCATACGATGAGCCAAAGCGCCACATAGTTCTTTCAAGGAAAAGAGACATCGTGGGAGTGGAGGGTAAGACAGACATGTCGAAAGATTATGAAAAGTTTCATGAAATTCCTCCCTTCAAAGTGAAGGCTGACCCAAGCACCCAGTTAAATGATGAAGATTATCCATGGTTACGGCGCAATAAGCAAGGGACACACGCGAAGAAAAAGTGAAGACTTTCTCTCCACAACTATTCTGATGATGGCTTTGATCTAGAATATCACCGCAGTTACATGTCAAGAAATGAAATGCCTTTTGTAACAGATGAGTTTTCGTCCGAAACCCTGATACTTCGAAAGAGATTGTCCATTTTGTACACAACATACATCCAGTTTTTCCCGTAACCCTCTCAACTTTTTAGCACATGCTATGTGGGTGAAATGATGATACCATGCCAACTTTCAACTTTTTCAGAGTTCATTTGTAGTGCTTTTCAATTTCAGGGTCATTTAGCCAAAAAAAATCAGTAAATGCATGAAAAATAGCAAATGAAGTTAGAAAGGGTTGAAAATTGATGATGTGGCTTTGAATGGTGCATGTTGAACGCACAAAAATTCTGGAGTTGAAATAAGTTAAAAAAAATGAAATGCCTTTGTAACAGATGAGTTTTCGTCCAGAACCGTGATACTTCGAAAGAGATTGTCCATTTTGTACACGAAGTGCATTCAGTTTTTCTCGTAACCCTCTCAACTTTTTAGCACATGCTATGTGGGTGAAATGATGATACCATGCCAACTTTCAACCTTTTTAGAGTTCATTTGTAATGCTTTTCAATTTCAAGGTCATTTAGCTAAAAAATCAGTTAATGCATGAAAAATAGCAAATGAAGTCAGAAAGGATTGAAAATTGATGATGAGTCTTTGAATGGTGCATGTTGAACGCACAAAAAGTCTGGAGTTGAAATAAGTTAAAAAAATGAAATGCCTTTGTAACAGATGAGTTTTCGTCCGAAACCATGATACTTTGAAAGAGATTGTCCATTTTGTACACGAAGTGCATCCAATTTTTGTCGTAACCCTCTCAACTTTTTAGCTCATGCTATGTGGGTGAAATGATGATACCATGCCAACTTTCAACCTTTTTAGAGTTCATTTGTAGTGCTTTTCAATTTCAGGGTCATTTAGCTTAAAAAATCAGTAAATGCATGAAAAATAGCAAATGAAGTCATAATGGGTTGAAAATTGATGTTGTGGCTTTGAATGGTGCATGTTGAACGCACAAAAAGTCTGGAGTTGAAATAAGTTTAAAAAAATGATCAAAACTATAATATTCTTCAATAGCAAAAAGAATCAACTAAAAAGCTTTTATAAACCTCTATTTATTATCAAAATAATATTAACTTAAAAGTATATAAAATTTATGCAACTAAAATTATCAAAGTATTTTTTGTTAAAAACTTTAATAGCAAAAGGAATTTTCATAAAGTATTTTTTGTTAAAAACTTTAATAGCAAACTAAAATAACATTAAAAAAATGCCCGCCTACTAGGCAAAGGCTATTATAAAACTCTAATAGCAAAAAGAATGAACTACAAAGAATCGATTAAAATATTTTGTTATGATCAACTAAAACAAAACTATAATATTCTTCAATAGCAAAAAGAATCAACTAAAAAGCTTTTATAAACCTCTAGTTATTATCAAAATAATATTAACTTAAAGAATTTTCATAAAGTATACTTTGTTAAAAACTTTAATAGAAAACTAAAATAATAGAAGAAAAAAATGCCCGCCTACTAGGCCACAACGGCCTGCATACGACTAGAAACCCGACTACTAGTTGGGCCAGGATGGAGGCCCGCAGGGAAAGTAGGCCCCACAGGGCAGTGAGAGGTTCGTTAGGCCCACAGAGGCCTGCTTTAGAGAGGAGCTCGAAACGGAAGCCACGGCGGGGCTTATAAACTGGTGCGACCGCCTCTCAACTAGCGAGGTGGGACTAAACTTTCGACACCGTTGTGCCAGGCCATTGGTCCCGGTTGGTGGCCCGAACTGGGACGAAAGGCCCCCCTTTCGTCCCGGTTCGAGCCACCAATCGGGACCAATGGCCTGGGATTCCCGCCCTTTCGCCTGGCGAAATACACCTTTGGTCCCGGTTGGTGGCTCGAACCGGGACGAAAGGCCACCGGGACGAAAGGGGGGCCTTTCGTCCCGGTTCGAGCCGCCAATAAGGACCAAAGGTGTGACTATATAAGCAGCACTTAGAGAATTTCTCCCCGTTCTCTTCCCCGACGCCGAAACGCACGACGCCGCCAGGCTGCTCCGCCGCTCCTCGCCGCCGTCCCTGCCGTGATGCCGCCAGGCTGCTCCGCCGCCGCCGGCCACCGCTCCCTGCCCCGACGCCCGCGGCCGCTCCCTGCCCCGACGCCAACCCCCAGTGAGCTCCCCGGCCCCTTTCCCTGTGCTGCCGTCGCCGCCCCTGCGCTCTGCTAGCCACCATCGCCCTGCTCTGCTTAGCCGCCGCCGCCCTGCTCTGCCCTGCATAACCGCCGCCACCGCCCCTTGTTCATACAATTTTTTTTCATAGCATTTTTTTGTCCATGTATGTATAATGTATGTATGGATGGATGGATGTATATAGAACATGTTCATATGATGATTTTTTTTGTTCATAGATGTTTTTTTGTTCATAGCATTTTTTTGTCCATGTATGTTTGTATGGATGGATGGATGTATATAGAAAATGTTCATATGATGATTTTTTTTTGTTCATAGCATTTTTTGGTCCATGTATGTATGGATGGATGGATGTATATAGAAAATGTTCATATGATGAATTTTTTTTGTTCATAGAAATTAGTTAAAATTTACTAAGTTACTAAGTTTTACTATAGACTTGGTTAAAATTTACTAAGTTAAAATGTTCATATGATGAATATTGTTTTTCTATAGACTTTGTTAAAATTTACTAAGTTTTACTTTGCCTAAATCGGGGAGAGGCAACTTTACTAAATGGGCATGATGATAATGAAATTTACTTTAATTATTGTCGGGGTAATGGGCCACGGGTAGCCTAACCCGAGTCCCTGAGCTGTTCAAGACATTGGGCCGGCTACGCCCACGAACGTCCAAGATGAAGCGCCGCCTTCTGACGGCCGGCTGTCCCGAGCAGCCGGCTGCCCGAGGACGGCCGAGCTCCAGAAGACGGCATCAAGGCAGGCCGACTCCTCCCAGGCGGCCTCCAGAGAGGCCGGCTCCTGGCGGTTGGCCCACGGCGCCCTCAGAGTTTGCGCCTCCATTAAAAGAGACGAGACAGGGTGAGGCTATAGTGAAGCCCATCCCCCTGTATCTAGGGCAGGACATGGCCACGGTGCTCCGTACGGGAGGAGATCTCCGCCCGACGCGGCACTGTCGCCACTCCGCCCCTGACGTCACCCCTGACAGGCAGAACCCTGTTTCCACGATGGCCTGTCAGTGCGGCCTGCAGGCAGCGGGCCCTACCAGACAGTGAGAGCCCAGAGGACGGCGGGAGTCTGACCAGTCAGACCTGAGGAAGGCCGGCCTCAAGCAGGCGGCCATCACCTTCCTCGGGGTCCGCGCGCCATTAACCAGATGGGACACGGAGTGGCTACAGTGATCTCCCGCGAGCGGATGGGACGGTAGCCACGCTCCCCTAACCAAGCATGCGTCACCAACGTCACGGCCACGTACCGGACCAGTCGGCGGGGTCCACCCGGCGGCGAGCCCCAGCTGCCGGCGGCGAAGCCGGTGGCCAGAGACACCGACGACCGGGCCCTACGCCTGACCAGATTACCATTGTACCCCTGGGGGGAGGGGTAGGCCTATATAAGCCCCCCCCCCCCCCGGAGCACCCATGCAAGGGGTGGAGAGACCAGTTAGACCTAGAATCACTCAGAGGGAGGAGAGAGCCGGCCCTGCTTTCTTCTACCACTGGCATACAGCTCGAGAAGCACCATTGTACTCACTAGTGCCTTAGTGATCATGTGGAGACCCCGTAGAGCAGGACTAGGGGTGTTATCACCCCGGAGAGCCCCGAACCTGGGTAAAGCGCACTGGCGATCGTGTCTACGCCACATCCCGCTTCCAGGCACCGGCGACGTTCTACTAGCTCCCACCATGATAAGCCATCCCTTGGCATATGTCGCACCCAACACCCGACATTTGGCGCCCACCGTGGGGCTAGGTGCACCGTCGTCCGGAGATCTGTTTTGGACGGGAACCTTGTTCCTTCCCGGCGAGCGCAGCCAACCCGGCACGCCAGACGGTGTCTGCGCCGACGCGCTACGCGGCGCGGAGGTCGTCTGCGCGGCAAGTTGCCTCGCCAATCTTGTTGGCGGGATCCGCCTTCCCGATGGGCCCGTATCTGACGCAGGCGCGGATGACTCCGAGAGCCGCCTCGTCGACCTCCTCGACCAGCTCCACGTCGGCAGCGAGCCTGCTGCGGACTTGGAGTCGGTTGGTTCCTCCGACCCGATGCTTGTCGATTCCGAAACGGCGTTGCTCGACACATTCCCCGCTAGCGTGGTGATCTACGACGAGCCGCTCCCTCGCGCGGACGGTGGCGGAGGCACCATCACGGAGGTGCTTGTCATCGGGCATGGCGAGCACTCTGGCGAAAGTGGCCAGGACCCGCTGCAGGCGGCAATGCGGGACCTGTCCGCGCCCATAGCACCCGGTGCGAACGGCGAAACGCTAGAAGCGTGCCGTGTCTCGCTCCTTGACAGCACCAACAAGTTGGCGGCCATGAGACGCCTCACCGAGGCTTACCACCGCGAGGTCGACCGCGCCATCTGTGGCACGCTGGCTGCTGGCGAGCCCAGCCGCGCGGGCACGGTCCGACAGCGTGGTGCGGCCATCGCCAGCATGTTGGGGCCCGACCGCCCAGTCTATGCCACGCCAATGGAGAACCTGCGCGCCGCCTAGGCGGCGGCAGAAGAGCTGAGCCAGCTAGAGGGCGACAAGCGGCGCTGCATGACGGAGCGCATCCAACAGCTTATCGATGCGGCCGCCGCGCAGCAAGAAGCTGGCCGCCGCATGATGGAACCCGGCTTACCGGCCGGGAACCTTCCCCCTCGCCGAGAGCATGGCGCGACCTCCCGGACGCTGACAAACGGCGCCCGCGACGGAAGAGACCCAGAGCCAGCTGCTAGCCGCAACCGCACCCGCATCTCTATTGAGCGCGACCAAGACGGCCGCCCACGAGCAGTGGAACGGCGGGATGGTCGTCCGCCTCCCCCGCGCCGGGAAAGGCGCGCCTCCCTGCCGCCTGTCGACCACCCGACACTCGGCGACCGCCTTGGCCGCTGAGAAGGAGTCGGGGAGAACGATGCCCGCCACCGAATCGACCGCCTCAACCGGTCCCTGGCGCTAGAAGAAGACGACGCATTGGGTCTGCCTTGCTTTGGCCCCCGCATCCGCGACGAGCCCTTCCCCAAAGGGTTCACTCTCCCAAGAGATACGCCCAAGTACAACGGCTCTGTGAAGCCGGAAGATTGGCTAGTCGACTACTCCACAGCCATCAGCATAGCGAACGGCAACAAGCGTGTCGCCGTGAAGTATGTTCCGCTCATGCTCCAGGGCACGGCCCGGACGTGGCTGAACAGCCTCAAGCCCTACAGCATCAACAGCTGGCTGGACTTCACCGAAGTTTTCATCCGCAACTTCACCAGCACCTACAAGCGGCCTCCCAAGCCTCGCCAGCTCTCTCTGTGCATCCAAGGCTCAAGCGAGTCCACCCGCGAGTACTTGACGCGGTGGGCCGAGCTACGCAACTCCTGCGAGGGGGTTCATGAGGTGCAAGCCATCGAATACTTCACCGCCGGGTGTCGAGAGGGCACCCTGCTCAAGCATCTTCTCCTCTGCGACGAGCCGGCCACCCTCGACGAGTTGCTAATCATAGCGGACAAGTACGCCACGGCCGACTCCTCCATGAAGGCGGAGATTCAAGTTGATGCATCCGGCAAAGTGGCTCCTCAAGCTCCTCGAGCCCCGGCTGGTGACTCCAGTCGACGGCAGCAGCAAAATGACAACAAGCGCAAGGCACCACAACCGGCTTCTACGAGCCGGCAGGTGGCGGCAGTCGAAGACTAGCAGCCGGAAGGGCAGCCTCCTCCCAAGCGCCAGAAGGGCGGCAAGCCCAACTGGTTGCCCGCCTTCTCATACGAGCAGACTCTCGATGCACCTTGCAAGTTTCACAGCGGCGCGAAGCCGTCCAACCATGCCACTCAGAAGTGCCACTGGCTCACCAGGATCGCCAAGGGCAATGGACTCCTGCCTCCTCCGCCTGCCGGCCCGCCGCCTCCTCCTCCCCAGCAGCCGGCAGTTCGGCCAGTCGGAGCGATCCAAGACGAGTTCCCTGAAGAGCACGGAGCTTATGTCGTCTTCACCAGTGTGACTGACGACAGGCGCAGCCAGCGTCAGCAGCACCGGGAAGTGAACGTTGTCACTTCTAAAGCTCCGGAATTCATGCACTGGTCGGAGAGGCTGATCAGTTGGAGCCGATCTGACCACCCAGAGGTGATGCCCGCTCCGGGCTCTTATGCCCTGGTGCTGGATGCCACCTTCGCAACAGAAAGGCGGGCTGCTCGTTTCTCCCAAGTTCTGATAGATGGCGGCAGCAGCATCAACATCCTCTACCGTGACACCCTGGAGAAGTTGGACATCAAAGAGAAACAGCTCCAGCCCAGCCGGACTGTCTTCCATGGCATTGTGCCTGGCCTGTCCTGCTCACCGATCGGCAAGATCAAGATAGATGTCCTTTTTGGGGACAAGGATCACTTCCGCCGAGAGCCAATCTGGTTCGAGGTGGTTGATCTTGAAAGCCCCTACCACGCGTTGCTTGGCCGGCCCGCCCTCGCCAAGTTCATGGCGGTCCCCCAATACGCCTACCTCAAGATGAAGATGCCGAGCACCAAGGGCATTATCACCATAGCTGGCAACTACCAGAAGTCTGTCGCCTGTGCCACTTGTTGGGGAACGTAGCAGAATTTTAAAATTTTCTACGCATCACCAAGATCAATCTATGGAGTCATCTAGCAACGAGTGAGAGGGGAGTGTATCTACATACCCTTGTAGATCGCAAGCGGAAGCGTTCAAGAGAACGGGGTTGATGGAGTCGTACTCGTCGTGATCCAAATCACCGATGACCGAGCGCCGAACGGACGGCACCTCCGCGTTCAACACACGTACGGAGCAGAGACGTCTCCTCCTTCTTGATCCAGCAAGGGGGGAGGAGAGGTTGATGGAGATCCAGCAGCACGACGGTGTGGTGGTGGAAGCAGCGGGATTTCAGCAGGGCTTCGCCAAGCGCTACTGGAGGAGGAAGAGGTGTCACGGGAGGGAGAGGGAGGCGCCAGGGGCTGAGCTGTTTCTCCCATGCACCTCCCCACTATATATAGGGGTGGAGGGGGCTGGTTTCTTGCCCTCCAAGTCCATTGGGGCGTTGGCAAAGGTGGAAGGAAAGAAATCCCATCCTTTCCCTTCCCCACCGATTGTTATCCCCCTTTTTTAGGGATCTTGATCTTATCCCTTCGGGATATGATTTTATTCCTTCTAAGGGGGAATCTTGGTGCGCCTTGACTAGGGGTGTGGGGCCTTGCCCCCACTACCCACGTTCATGTGGGTCCCCCCATGCAGGTGGGCCCCACTCCGGAACCTTCTAGAACCTTCTCGGTACAATACCGAAAAATCCCGAACATTTTCCGGTGGCCAAAATAGGACTTCCCATATATAAATC
The DNA here is from genome assembly GCA_011799875.1 of Thinopyrum elongatum. Lineage (NCBI taxonomy): Eukaryota > Viridiplantae > Streptophyta > Magnoliopsida > Poales > Poaceae > Thinopyrum > Thinopyrum elongatum. The sequence goes on along the minus strand of CM022302.1, from coordinate 410,373,269 downwards.
TTTACCTCCGGACCATTCCGGAACTCCTCGTGACGTCCAGGATCTCATCCGAGACTCCGAACAACCTTCGGGTTACCGCATACTAATATCTCTATAACCCTAGCGTCACCGAACCTTAAGTGTGTAGACCCTACGGGTTCGGGAGACACGCAGACATGACCGAGACGACTCTCCGGTCAATAACCAACAGCGGGATTTGGATACCCATGTTGGCTCCCACATGCTCCTCGATGATCTCATCGGATGAACCACGATGTCGAGGATTCAATCAATCCCGTACGCAATTCCCTTTGTCTATCGGTACGATACTTGCCCGAGATTCGATCGTCGGTATCTCGATACCTTGTTCAATCTCGTTACCGGCAAGTCTCTTTACTCGTTTCCGTAACACATCATCCCGTGAACAACTCCTTGATCACATTGAGCTCATTATGATGATGTCCTACCGAGTGGGCCCAGAGGTACCTCTCCGTTACATGGAGTGACAAATCCCAGTCTCGATTCGTGCTAACCCAACAGATACTTTCGGAGATACCCGTAGTGCACCTTTATAGCCACCCAGTTACGTTGTGACGTTTGGTGCACCCAAAGCACTCCTACGGTATCCGGGAGTTGCACAATCTCATGGTCTAAGGAAAAGTTACTTGACATTGGAAAAGCTTTAGCAAACGAACTACACGATCTAGTGCTAGGCTTAGGATTGGGTCTTGTCCATCACATCATTCTCCTAATGATGTGATCCCGTTATCAATGACATCCAATGTCCATGGTCAGGAAACCGTAACCATCTATTGATCAACGAGCTAGTCAACTAGAGGCTTACTAGGGACATGTTGTGGTCTATGTATTCACACATGTATTACGATTTCCGGATAACACAATTATAGCATGAATAACAGACAATTATCATGAACAAGGAAATATAATAATAACCATTTTATTATTGCCTCTAGGGCATATTTCCAACAGGAGTCATCTAGCAACGAGTGAGAGGGGAGTGTATCTACATACCCTTGTAGATCGCGAGCGGAAGCGTTCAAGAGAACGGGGTTGATGGAGTCGTACTCGTCGTGATCCAAATCACCGATGACCGAGCGCCGAACGGACGGCACCTCCGCGTTCAACACACGTACGGAGCAGAGACGTCTCCTCCTTCTTGATCCAGCAAGGGGGGAGGAGATGTTGATGGAGATCCAGCAGCACGACGGTGTGGTGGTGGAAGCAGCGGGATTTCAGCAGGGCTTCGCCAAGCGCTACTGGAGGAGGAAGAGGTGTCACGGGAGGGAGAGGGAGGCGCCAGGGGCTGTGCTCTTTCTCCCATGCACCTCCCCACTATATATAGGGGTGGAGGGGGCTGGTTTCTTGCCCTCCAAGTCCATTGGGGCGTTGGCAAAGGTGGAAGGAAAGAAATCCCATCCTTTCCCTTCCCCACCGATTGTTATCCCCCTTTTTTAGGGATCTTGATCTTATCCCTTCGGGATATGATCTTATTCCTTCTAAGGGGGAATCTTGGTGCGCCTTGACTAGGGGTGTGGGGCCTTGCCCCCACTACCCACGTTCATGTGGGTCCCCCCATGCAGGTGGGCCCCACTCCGGAACCTTCTAGAACCTTCTCGGTACAATACCGAAAAATCCCGAACATTTTCCGGTGGCCAAAATAGGACTTCCCATATATAAATCCTTACCTCCGGACCATTCCGGAACTCCTCGTGACGTCCAGGATCTCATCCGAGACTCCGAACAACCTTCGGGTTACCGCATACTAATATCTCTATAACCCTAGCGTCACCGAACCTTAAGTGTGTAGACCCTACGGGTTCGGGAGACACGCAGACATGACCGAGACGACTCTCCGGTCAATAACCAACAGCGGGATCTGGATACCCATGTTGGCTCCCACATGCTCCTCGATGATCTCATCGGATGAACCATGATGTCGAGGATTCAATCAATCCCGTACGCAATTCCCTTTGTCTATCGGTACGATACTTGCCCGAGATTCGATCGTCGGTATCTCGATACCTTGTTCAATCTCGTTACCGGCAAGTCTCTTTACTCGTTTCCGTAACACATCATCCCGTGAACAACTCCTTGATCATATTGAGCTCATTATGATGATGTCCTACCGAGTGGGCCCAGAGGTACCTCTCCGTTACATGGAGTGACAAATCCCAGTCTCGATTCGTGCCAACCCAACAGATACTTTCGGAGATACCCGTAGTGCACCTTTATAGCCACCCAGTTACGTTGTGACGTTTGGTGCACCCAAAGCACTCCTACGGTATCCGGGAGTTGCACAATCTCATGGTCTAAGGAAAAGTTACTTGACATTGGAAAAGCTTTAGCAAACGAACTACACGATCTAGTGCTAGGCTTAGGATTGGGTCTTGTCCATCATGTCATTCTCCTAATGATGTGATCCCGTTATCAATGACATCCAATGTCCATGGTCAGGAAACCGTAACCATCTATTGATCAACGAGCTAGTCAACTAGAGGCTTACTAGGGACATGTTGTGGTCTATGTATTCACACATGTATTACGATTTCCGGATAACACAATTATAGCATGAATAACAGACAATTATCATGAACAAGGAAATATAATAATAACCATTTTATTATTGCCTCTAGGGCATATTTCCAATAGTCTCCCACTTGCACTAGAGTCAATAATCTAGTTACATTGTGATGAATCGAACACCCATAGAGTACTGGTGTTGATCATGTTTTGCTCGTGAAAGAGGTTTAGTCAACGGATCTGCTACATTCAAATCCGTGTGCACTTTACAAATATCTATGTCTCCATCTTGAACATGTTCACGTATGGAGTTGAAGCGACGCTTGATATGCCTGGTCCTTTTGTGAAACCTGGGCTCCTTGGCAAGGGCAATAGCTCCAGTGTTGTCACAGAAGAGAGCCATTGGACCCGACGCATTTGGAATGACTCCTAGGTCGGTGATGAACTCCTTCATCCATACTGCTTCGTGTGCTGCCTCCGAGGCTGCTATGTACTCCGCTTCGCATGTAGAACCCGCCACGACGCTTTGCTTGCAACTGCACCAGCTTACCGCTCCACCATTCAAAATATACACGTATCCGGTTTGTGACTCGGAGTCATCCGGATCTGTGTCGAAGCTAGCGTCGACGTAACCCTTTACGACGAGCTCTTCGTCACCTCCATATACGAGAAACATATCCTTAGTCCTTTTCAGGTACTTCAGGATGTTCTTGACCGCTGTCCAGTGTTCCTTGCCGGGATTACTTTGGTACCTACCTACCAAACTTACAGCAAGGTTTACATCAGGTCTGGTACACAGCATGGCATACATAATAGACCCTATGGCTGAGGCATAGGGGATGACACTCATCTCTTCTATATCTTTTGCCGTGGTCGGGCATTGAGCCGAGCTCAATTTCACACCTTGCAATACAGGCAAGAACCCCTTCTTGGACTGATCCATATTGAACTTCTTCAATATCTTATCAAGGTATGTGCTTTGCGAAAGACCTATGAGGCGTCTCGATCTATCTCTATAGATCTTGATGCCCAATATATAAGCAGCTTCTCCAAGGTCCTTCATTGAAAAACACTTATTCAAGTAGGCCTTTATACTTTCCAAGAATTCTATATCATTTCCCATCAGCAGTATGTCATCCACATATAATATGAGAAATGCTACAGAGCTCCCACTCACTTTCTTGTAAACACAGGCTTCTCCATAAGTCTGTGTGAACCCAAACGCTTTGATCATCTCGTCAAAGCGAATGTTCCAACTCCGAGATGCTTGCACCAGCCCATAGATTGAGCGCTGAAGCTTGCATACCTTGTCAGCATTCTCAGGGTCGACAAAACCTTCCGGTTGTATCATATACAACTCTTCCTTCAGAAAACCATTAAGGAATGCCGTTTTGACGTCCATTTGCCATATCTCATAATCATAGTATGCGGCAATTGCTAACATGATTCTGACGGATTTCAGCTTCGCTACGGGTGAGAAAGTCTCATCGTAGTCAACCCCTTGAACTTGTCGATAACCCTTAGCGACAAGCCGAGCCTTATAGATGGTCACATTACCATCCGCGTCAGTCTTCTTCTTAAAGATCCATTTATTTTCTATGGCTTGCCGATCATCGGGCAAGTCAGTCAAAGTCCATACTTCGTTTTCATACATGGATCCTATCTCGGATTTCATGGCTTCAAGCCATTTGTCGGAATCCGGGCCCGCCATCGCTTCTTCATAGTTCGAAGGTTCACTGTTGTCTAACAACATGATTTCCAGGACAGGATTGCCATACCACTCTGGTGCGGAACGTGTCCTCGTGGACCTTCGAAGTTCAGTGGTAGCTTGATCATGATCATTATCAATAACTTCCTCTCTAGCCGGTGTAGGCTCCAAAGAGACATTTTCCTGTGCTGCGCTACTCTCCGGTTCGAGGGTCATCTCATCAAGCTCCACTTTCCTCCCACTTACTTCTTTCGAGAGAAACTCTTTCTCTAGAAAGGATCCATTCCTGGCAACAAAGATCTTGCCCTCGGATCTTAGGTAGAAGGTATACCCAATAGTTTCCTTAGGGTATCCTATGAATACGCATTTTTCCGACTTGGGTTCGAGCTTCTCTGGTTGAAGTTTCTTCACATAAGCATCGCATCCCCAAACTTTCAGAAACGACAGCTTAGGTTTCTTCCCAAACCATAATTCATACGGTGTCGTCTCAACGGATTTTGACGGTGCCCTATTTAAAGTGAATGCGGCAGTCTCTAAAGCATAACCCCAAAAGGATAGCGGTAAATCGGTAAGAGACATCATAGATCGCACCATATCCAATAGAGTGCGATTACGACGTTCGGACACACCATTACGCTGAGGTGTTCCAGGCGGCGTGAGTTGTGAAACAATTCCACATTTCCTTAAGTGTGTGCCAAATTCATGACTCGAATATTCTCCTCCACGATCTGATCGTAAGAACTTTATTTTCTTGTCACGTTGATTCTCAACCTCACTCTGAAATTCCTTGAACTTTTCAAAGGTCTCAGACTTGTGCTTCATCAAGTAGACATACCCATATCTACTCAAATCATCGGTGAGGGTGAGAACATAACGATAACCACCGCGAGCCTCAACACTCATTGGACCACACACATCAGTATGTATGATCTCCAATAAGTTGGTTGCTCGCTCCATTGTTCCGGAGAACGGAGTCTTGGTCATCTTGCCCAAGAGGCATGGTTCGCATCTGTCAAATGATTCATAATCAAGAGACTCCAAAAGTCCATCTGCATGGAGTTTCTTCATGCGTTTAACACCGATATGACCAAGGCGGCAGTGCCACAAGTATGTGGGACTATCGTTATCAACCTTGCATTTCTTGGCATTCACATTATAAACATGTGTAACATCACGTTCGAGATTCAATAAAAATAAACCATTCACCAGTGGGGCATGACCATAAAACATATCTCTCATATAAATAGAACAACCATTATTCTCATATTTAAATGAGTAGCCATCTCGCATTAAGCGAGATCCAGATACAATGTTCATGCTCAAAGCTGGTACTAAATAACAATTATTGAGGTTTAAAACTAATCCCGTAGGTAGATGCAGAGGTAGCGTGCCGACGGCGATCACATCGACCTTGGAACCATTCCCGACGCGCATCGTCACCTCGTCCTTTGCCAGTCTACGCTGATTCCGCAGTTCCTGCTTTGAGTTACAAATATGAGCAACCGCACCGGTATCAAATACCCAGGAACTACTACGAGTGCTGGTAAGGTACACATCAATTACATGTATATCATATATACCTTTGGTATTGCCGGCCTTCTTGTCCGCCAAGTACTTGGGGCAGTTTCGCTTCCAGTGACCGTTTCCCTTGCAATAAAAGCACTCAATCAATCCCGTACGCAATTCCCTTTGTCTATCGGTACGATACTTGCCCGAGATTCGATCGTCGGTATCTCGATACCTTGTTCAATCTCGTTACCGGCAAGTCTCTTTACTCGTTTCCGTAACACATCATCCCGTGAACAACTCCTTGATCACATTGAGCTCATTATGATGATGTCCTACCGAGTGGGCCCAGAGGTACCTCTCCATTACATGGAGTGACAAATCCCAGTCTCGATTCGTGCCAACCCAACAGATACTTTCGGAGATACCCGTAGTGCACCTTTATAGCCACCCAGTTACGTTGTGACGTTTGGTGCACCCAAAGCACTCCTACGGTATCCGGGAGTTGCACAATCTCATGGTCTAAGGAAAAGTTACTTGACATTGGAAAAGCTTTAGCAAACAAACTACACGATCTAGTGCTAGGCTTAGGATTGGGTCTTGTCCATCACATCATTCTCCTAATGATGTGATCCCGTTATCAATGACATCCAATGTCCATGGTCAGGAAACCGTAACCATCTATTGATCAACGAGCTAGTCAACTAGAGGCTTACTAGGGACATGTTGTGGTCTATGTATTCACACATGTATTACGATTTCCGGATAACACAATTATAGCATGAATAACAGACAATTATCATGAACAAGGAAATATAATAATAACCATTTTATTATTGCCTCTAGGGCATATTTCCAACAGTCTCCCACTTGCACTAGAGTCAATAATCTAGTTACATTGTGATGAATCGAACACCCATAGAGTACTGGTGTTGATCATTTTTTGCTCGTGAAAGAGGTTTAGTCAACGGATCTGCTACATTCAAATCCGTGTGCACTTTACAAATATCTATGTCTCCATCTTGAACATGTTCACGTATGGAGTTGAAGCGATGCTTGATATGCCTGGTCCTTTTGTGAAACCTGGGCTCCTTGGCAAGGGCAATAGCTCCAGTGTTGTCACAGAAGAGAGCCATTGGACCCGACGCATTTGGAATGACTCCTAGGTCGGTGATGAACTCCTTCATCCATACTGCTTCGTGTGCTGCCTCCGAGGCTGCTATGTACTCCGCTTCGCATGTAGAACCCGCCACGACGCTTTGCTTGCAACTGCACCAGCTTACCGCTCCACCATTCAAAATATACACGTATCCGGTTTGTGACTTGGAGTCATCCGGATCTGTGTCGAAGCTAGCGTCGACGTAACCCATTACGACGAGCTCTTCGTCACCTCCATATACGAGAAACATATCCTTAGTCCTTTTCAGGTACTTCAGGATGTTCTTGACCGCTGTCCAGTGTTCCTTGCCGGGATTACTTTGGTACCTACCTACCAAACTTACAGCAAGGTTTACATCAGGTCTGGTACACAGCATGGCATACATAATAGACCCTATGGCTGAGGCATAGGGGATGACACTCATCTCTTCTATATCTTTTGCCATGGTCGGGCATTGAGCCGAGCTCAATTTCACACCTTGCAATACAGGCAAGAACCCCTTCTTGGACTGATCCATATTGAACTTCTTCAATATCTTATCAAGGTATGTGCTTTGCGAAAGACCTATGAGGCGTCTCGATCTATCTCTATAGATCTTGATGCCTAATATATAAGAAGCTTCTCCAAGGTCCTTCATTGAAAAACACTTATTCAAGTAGGCCTTTATACTTTCCAAGAATTCTATATCATTTCCCATCAGCAGTATGTCATCCACATATAATATGAGAAATGCTACAGAGCTCCCACTCACTTTCTTGTAAACACAGGCTTCTCCATAAGTCTGTGTGAACCCAAACGCTTTGATCATCTCGTCAAAGCAAATGTTCCAACTCCGAGATGCTTGCACCAGCCCATAGATTGAGCGCTGGAGCTTGCATACCTTGTCAGCATTCTCAGGGTCGACAAAACCTTCCGGTTGTATCATATACAACTCTTCCTTAAGAAAACCATTAAGGAATGCCGTTTTGACGTCCATTTGCCATATCTCATAATCATAGTATGCGGCAATTGCTAACATGATTCTGACGGATTTCAGCTTCGCTACGGGTGAGAAAGTCTCATCGTAGTCAACCCCTTGAACTTGTCGATAACCCTTAGCGACAAGCCGAGCCTTATAGATGGTCACATTACCATCCGCGTCAGTCTTCTTCTTAAAGATCCATTTATTTTCTATGGCTTGCCGATCATCGGGCAAGTCAGTCAAAGTCCATACTTCGTTTTCATACATGGATCCTATCTCGGATTTCATGGCTTCAAGCCATTTGTCGGAATCCGGGCCCGCCATCGCTTCTTCATAGTTCGAAGGTTCACTGTTGTCTAACAACATGATTTCCAGGACAGGATTGCCGTACCACTCTGGTGCGGAACGTGTCCTTGTGGACCTTCGAAGTTCAGTGGTAGCTTGATCATGATCATTATCATTAACTTCCTCTCTAGCCGGTGCAGGCTCCACAGAAACATTTTCCTGTGTTGCGCTACTCTCTGGTTCGAGGGTCATCTCATCAAGCTCCACTTTCCTCCCACTTAGTTCTTTCGAGAGAAACTCTTTCTCTAGAAAGGATCCATTCCTGGCAACAAAGATCTTGCCTTCGGATCTTAGGTAGAAGGTATACCCAATAGTTTCCTTAGGGTATCCTATGAATACGCATTTTTCCGACTTGGGTTCGAGCTTCTCTGGTTGAAGTTTCATAAGCATCGCATCCCCAAACTTTCAGAAACGACAGCTTAGGTTTCTTCCCAAACCATAATTCATACGGTGTCGTCTCAACGGATTTTGACGGTGCCCTATTTAAAGTGAATGCGGCAGTCTCTAAAGCATAACCCCAAAAAGATAGCGGTAGATCAGTAAGAGACATCATAGATCGCACCATATCCAATAGAGTGCGATTACGACGTTCGGACACACCGTTACGCTGAGGTGTTCCAGGCGGCGTGAGTTGTGAAACAATTCCACATTTCCTTAAGTGCGTGCCAAATTCATGACTCAAATATTCTCCTCCACGATCTGATCGTAAGAACTTTATTTTCTTGTCACGTTGATTCTCAACCTCATTCTGAAATTCCTTGAACTTTTCAAAGGTCTCAGACTTGTGCTTCATCAAGTAGATATACCCATATCTACTCAAATCATCGGTGAGGGTGAGAACATAATGATAACCACCGCGAGCCTCAACACTCATTGGACCACACACATCAGTATGTATGATCTCCAATAAGTTGGTTGCTCGCTCCATTGTTCCGGAGAACGGAGTCTTGGTCATCTTGCCCAAGAGGCATGGTTCGCATCTGTCAAATGATTCATAATCAAGAGACTCCAAAAGTCCATCTGCATGGAGTTTCTTCATGCGTTTAACACCGATATGACCAAGGCGGCAGTGCCACAAGTATGTGGGACTATCGTTATCAACCTTGCATTTCTTGGCATTCACATTATAAACATGTGTAACATCACGTTCGAGATTCAATAAAAATAAACCATTCACCAGCGGGGCATGACCATAAAACATATCTCTCATATAAATAGAACAACCATTATTCTCATATTTAAATGAGTAGCCATCTCGCATTAAGCGAGATCCAGATACAATGTTCATGCTCAAAGCTGGTACTAAATAACAATTATTGAGGTTTAAAACTAATCCCGTAGGTAGATGCAGAGGTAGCGTGCCGACGGCGATCACATCGACCTTGGAACCATTCCCGACGCGCATCGTCACCTCGTCCTTTGCCAGTCTACGCTGATTCCGCAGTTCCTGCTTTGAGTTACAAATATGAGCAACCGCACCGGTATCAAATACCCAGGAACTACTATGAGTGCTGGTAAGGTACACATCAATTACATGTATATCATATATACCTTTGGTATTGCCGGCCTTCTTGTCCGCCAAGTACTTGGGGCAGTTTCGCTTCCAGTGACCGTTTCCCTTGCAATAAAAGCACTCAGTCTCAGGCTTGGGTCCATTCTTCGACTTCTTCCCGGCAGCTGGCTTATCGGGCGCGGCAACTCCCTTGCCGTCCTTCTTGAAGTTCTTCTTACCCTTGCCCTTCTTGAACTTAGTGGTTTTATTCACCATCAACACTTGATGTTCCTTTCTGATCTCTGCCTCCGCTGACTTCAGCATCGCATATACCTCAGGAATGGTCTTTTCCATCCCCTGCATGTTGAAGTTCATCACGAAGCTCTTGTAGCTAGGTGGAAGCGACTGAAGGATTCTGTCAACGACCGCGTCATCCGGGAGATTAACTCCCAGCTGAGACAAGCGGCTGTGCAACCCAGACATTTTGAGTATGTGCTCGCTGACAGAACTATTTTCCTCCATCTTACAGCTGTAGAACTTATCGGAGACTTCATATCTCTCGATCCGGGCATGAGCTTGGAAAACCATTTTCAGCTCTTCGAACATCTCATATGCTCCGTGATGCTCAAATCGCTTTTGGAGCCCCGGTTCTAAGCTGAAGAGCATGCCGCACTGAACGAAGGAGTAATCATCGGTGCGTGTCTGCCAAACGTTCAAATCGTCTGGCAGTGCTGGGAGAGCAGGTGGGTCACCTAACGGTGCTTCAAGGACATATGATTTCTTGGCAGCTATGAGGATAATCCTCAGGTTACGGACCCAGTCCGCATAGTTGCTACCATCGTCTTTCAGCTTGTTTTTCTCTAGGAACGCGTTGAAGTTGAGGGTAACATTAGCGTTGGCCATTTGATCTACAAGATAGATATGTAACATTTAGACTAAGTTCATGACAATTAAGTTCATCTAATCAAATTATGTAATGAACTCCCACTCAGATAGACATCCCTCTCGTCATCTAAGTGATTACATGATCCGAATCGACTAGGCCGTGTCCGATCATCACGTGAGACGAACTAGTCATCAACGGTGAACATCCCCATGTTGATCGTATCTTCTATACGACTCATGCTCGACCTTTCGGTCTCTTGTGTTCCGAGGCCATGTCTGTACATGCTAGGCTCGTCAAGTCAACCTAAGTGTATTGCTGTGTAAATCTGGCTTACACCCGTTGTATTCGAACGTTAGAATCTATCACACCCGATCAACACGTAGTGCTTCGAAACAACGAACCTTCGCAACGGTGCACAGTTAGGGGGAACACTTTCTTGAAATTTTAGTAAGGGATCATCTTATATATGCTACCGTCGTTCTAAGCAAATAAGATGCAAAAACATGATAAACATCTCATGCAATCAAAATAGTGACATGATATGGCCATTATCACTTTTCTCCTTTTGATCTCCATCTTCGGGGCTCCATGATCATCATCGTCACCGGCATGACACCATGATCTCCATCATCGTGTCTTCATGAAGTTGTCTCGCCAACTATTACTTCTACTACTACGGCTAACGGTTAGCAATAAAGTAAAGTAATTACATGGCGAATTTCAATGACACGCAGGTCATATAATAAATTAAGACAACTCCTATGGCTCCTGCCGGTTGTCATACTCATCGACATGCAAGTCGTGATTCCTATTACAAGAACATGATCATCTCATACATCACATATATCATTCATCACATCCTTTGGCCATATCACATCACAAAGCACTTGCTGCAAAAACAAGTTAGACGTCCTCTAATTGTTGTTGCAAGTTTTACGTGGCTGCTATAGGTTTCTAGCAAGAACGTTTCTTACCTACGCCAAAACCACAACGTGATATGCCAATTTCTATTTACCCTTCATAAGGACCCTGTTCATCGAATCCGATCCGACTAAAGTGGGAGAGACAGACACCCGCTAGCCACCTTATGCAACTAGTGCATGTCAGTCGGTGGAACCTGTCTCACGTAAGCGTACGTGTAAGGTCGGTCCGGGCCGCTTCATCCCACAGTGCTGCCGAATCAAGATAAGACTAGTAACGGCAAGAAGATTGACAAATCGACGCCCACAACTACTTTGTGTTCTACTCGTGCAAGATACTACGCATAAACCTGGCTCATGATGCCACTGTTGGGGAACGTAGCAGAATTTTAAAATTTTCTACGCATCACCAAGATCAATCTATGGAGTCATCTAGCAACGAGTGAGAGGGGAGTGTATCTACATACCCTTGTAGATCGCGAGCGGAAGCGTTCAAGAGAACGGGGTTGATGGAGTCGTACTCATCGTGATCCAAATCACCGATGACCGAGCGCCGAACGGACGGCACCTCCGCGTTCAACACACGTACGGAGCAGAGACGTCTCCTCCTTCTTGATCCAGCAAGGGGGGAGGAGAGGTTGATGGAGATCCAGCAGCACGACGGTGTGGTGGTGGAAGCAGCGGGATTTCAGCAGGGCTTCGCCAAGCGCTACTGGAGGAGGAAGAGGTGTCACGGGAGGGAGAGGAGGCGCCAGGGGCTGAGCTGTTTCTCCCATGCACCTCCTCACTATATATAGGGGTGGAGGGGGCTGGTTTCTTGCCCTCCAAGTCCATTGGGGCGTTGGCAAAGGTGGAAGGAAAGAAATCCCATCCTTTCCCTTCCCCACCGATTGTTATCCCCCTTTTTTGGGGATCTTGATCTTATCCCTTCGGGATATGATCTTATTCCTTCTAAGGGGGAATCTTGGTGCGCCTTGACTAGGGGTGTGGGGCCTTGCCCCCACTACCCACGTTCATGTGGGTCCCCCCATGCAGGTGGGCCCCACTCCGGAACCTTCTAGAACCTTCTCGGTACAATACCGAAAAATCCCGAACATTTTCCGGTGGCCAAAATAGGACTTCCCATATATAAATCTTTACCTCCGGACCATTCCGGAACTCCTCGTGACGTCCAGGATCTCATCCGAGACTCCGAACAACCTTCGGGTTACCGCATACTAATATCTCTATAACCCTAGCGTCACCGAACCTTAAGTGTGTAGACCCTACGGGTTCGGGAGACACGCAGACATGACCGAGACGACTCTCCGGTCAATAACCAACAGCGGGATCTGGATACCCATGTTGGCTCCCACATGCTCCTCGATGATCTCATCGGATGAACCACGATGTCGAGGATTCAATTAATCCCGTACGCAATTCCCTTTGTCTATCGGTACGATACTTGCCCGAGATTCGATCGTCGGTATCTCGATACCTTGTTCAGTCTCGTTACCGGCAAGTCTCTTTACTCGTTTCCGTAACACATCATCCCGTGAACAACTCCTTGATCACATTGAGCTCATTATGATGATGTCCTACCGAGTGGGCCCAGAGGTACCTCTCCGTTACATGGAGTGACAAATCCCAGTCTCGATTCGTGCCAACCCAACAGATACTTTCGGAGATACCCGTAGTGCACCTTTATAGCCACCCAGTTACGTTGTGACGTTTGGTGCACCCAAAGCACTCCTACGGTATCCGGGAGTTGCACAATCTCATGGTCTAAGGAAAAGTTACTTGACATTGGAAAAGCTTTAGCAAACGAACTACACGATCTAGTGCTAGGCTTAGGATTGGGTCTTGTCCATCATGTCATTCTCCTAATGATGTGATCCCGTTATCAATGACATCCAATGTCCATGGTCAGGAAACCGTAACCATCTATTGATCAACGAGCTAGTCAACTAGAGGCTTACTAGGGACATGTTGTGGTCTATGTATTCACACATGTATTACGATTTCCGGATAACACAATTATAGCATGAATAACAGACAATTATCATGAACAAGGAAATATAATAATAACCATTTTATTATTGCCTCTAGGGCATATTTCCAATACCACTGCCAGCAGCCGGCTGGCCGAGTCCCTTGTGATTGCTGCCAAGAAGCGGCTCCTTAACCGGGTTGTGGCAATGGCAGGCAAGCAACCGGAAATGTCGCCACAACCTAAGGAGTCAGAAGCTGAGGGCTGGTTCAAGCCGACCAAGGAAACAAAGAAGATACCCCTGGACCCGGAGCACCCGGAGAGGTATGATGTTGTTGGTGCAAACCTTGACAGCAAATAGGAAAGCGAGCTCGTCGATTTCCTCCGTGAGAATCGGGACATCTTTGCATGGTCCCCTAAGGACATGCCGGGTGTTCCGACGGATTTCGCCGAACACAAGCTACATGTCCGACCTGGTGCCAAGCCAGTCAGGCAGCCCTTGCGCCGCCTGTCAGAAGAAAAGAGAGGAGTCATTGGAGAAGAAATAGCCCGGCTTCTAGCAGCAGGCTTCATTATGGAAGTGTTTTTCCCAGAATGGTTATCCAACCCTGTCCTTGTGCTGAAAAAGAATAAAAAGTGGCGCATGTGTATTGATTAAACCAGCCTCAACAAAGCTTGACCCAAAGATCCATTTGCTCGGCCAAGAATTGACCAAGTGATAGACTCCACAGCCGGATGCGAGCTGTTGAGTTTTTTGGATGCATACTCAGGGTACCACCAGATCAAACTAAGCCCGGCCGACAGGCTGAAGACCGCCTTCATCACACCATTCGGAGCCTTCTGCTACCTGACCATGACGTTCGGCTTGAGAAATGCCGGCGCCACGTTTCAGCGTTGCATGCAGAAGTGTCTCCTGAAGCAACTCGGCAAGAACGCCCATGTCTATGTGGACGATGTTGTGGTGAAGACAGAGAAGCGTGGCACCCTGCTGGAGGACCTTAAGGAAACCTTTGAAAACTTGCGAGGTTTTCAAATCAAGCTCAACCCGGAGAAATGTGTCTTTGGAGTACCAGCCGGCCAGCTTCTTGGCTTCCTGGTCTCAGAGCGCGGCATTGAGTGCAACCCTGCGAAGGTCAAAGCCATTGAGAAGATGGAGGCACCCACCCGACTGCTGGATGTGCAAAAATTCACCGGCTGGTTGGCATCCATCAGCCGTTTCATCAGTCGGCTGGGCGAGAAGGCTCTTCCCCTGTACCAACTCATGAAGAAAACCACTTTTCTCGAGTGGAATGACAAGGCGGACGAAGCTTTTCTCCAGCTCAAAAAGATGTTGACCAATCCGCCTGTCCTGGCAGCTCCGACCGCCAAAGAGCCAATGCTTCTCTACATCGCCGCCACCAGCCGGGTGGTTAGCGCAGTCATAGTTGTGGAACGCAAAGAAGACGGCAAAGCATTGCCAGCCCAGAGGCCGGTGTATTACCTGAGTGAAGTATTGTCCGCCTCCAAGCAGAACTACCCTCACTATCAGAAGATGTGCTACGGCGTGCATTTCGCCGCCAAGAAGCTGAAGCCATACTTTCAAGAACATCCAATCACGGTTGTTTGCACCGCCCCGCTTGCGGAGATCATAGGAAGCAGAGATGTATCGGGCCGAGTGGCCAAGTGGGCCATCGAGCTGGCCCCCTACACCATCTTCTACCAGCCTCGCACCGCCATCAAATCCCAGGCGCTGGCCGACTTCCTCGTCGACTGGGCCGAGACCCAGTACCTGCCGCCGGCTCCAGACTCCACCCATTGGCGAATGCACTTCGATGGCTCGAAGATGCGCACCGGTCTGGGAGCCGGCATCGTCCTCACCTCTCCCAAAGACGACAAGCTCAGATACACGCTGCAAATCCACTTTGCTGCCTCCAACAACGTGGCCGAGTATGAAGCACTCTTACACGGGCTCCGGCTTGCCAAGGAACTCGGCATTCGCCGGATCTTGTGCTACAGCGACTCCGACTTGGTGGTCCAGCAGTCGTCAGGCGACTGGGATGCCAAGGATGCAAACATGGCGAGCTACCGCTTCCTCGCCCAGCAACTCAGTGGATACTTTGAAGGGTGCGAGTTCCTCCATGTGCCAAGAAATGACAACGAGCAAGCCGATGCCTTGGCTCGGATTGGCTCCACCCGGCAAGCAATACCAGCCGGCGTCGCCCTACAATGCCTCCTCAAGCCGTCTATCAAGCTGTCACCAGAATCAGACTCCATCTTTGTGCCAACTCCCCCCAAGGGAGACGGATTCGACCTGGGGACTGCAGCAGTCGCACCCGGCCCGGGGACTCCACAACCCGGCCCGGGGGCAGCAGCAGTCGCCCGGGAACTTCACCAAGCGACCTGGGGACTGCAGCAATCGCACCCGGCCCGGGGACTCCACAACCCGGCCCGAGGGCTGCAGCAGTCGGCCCGGGGACTTCAACAACGCAGCAAGACGCCGTTGGCTCCACCCTGCCACCTCCCAACCCAACCGCCCTAGTATCAGTGGCCGTGATGACGGTGGATGAAGTCGAAGCACCATCATGGGCACAGCCCATCCTCAACTTTCTGATAAACAAGGTGCTGCCGACCGATGAAATCTCGGCCCGACAAGTGCAACGTCGGGCAGCAGCATACACCGTTGTTAACAGAGAACTTGTGAGGCATAGTGTCACTGGTGTCTACCAGCGCTGCGTGGAGCCGGAGAAAGGCCAAGCAATCCTCAAAGATATCCACCAAGGCGAGTGTGGTCACCACGCGGCATCAAGATCACTTGTTGCCAAAGCTTTCCGCAACGGTTTTTTCTGGCCAAATGCTGTAGAAGACGCCAAAGACTTGGTCCAGAAATGTAAGGGGTGCTAGAAGTTCCGCTCCAAGCCACATTTGCCGGCTTCGGCACTCAAGACCATCCCCATCACCTGGCCCTTTGCCGTCTGGGGGCTGGACATGGTCGGACCATTCAAGACAGCCCGCGGCGGCATGACTCATCTACTTGTCGCCGTGGACAAGTTCACCAAGTGGATAGAAGCCAAACCAATCAAGAAGTTGAATGGTCCAACCGCTGTGACTTTCATCGCAGATATCACCACCCGGTATGGCATACCACACAACATCATCACCGACAACGGCACAAACTTCGCCAAGGGTGCCTTGGCTCGCTTTTGCGCGACGCAGGGCATCCGACTGGACTTAGCGTCCGTCGCCCATCCGCAGTCAAATGGCCAGGTGGAGCGAGCAAACGGCCTCATCTTGTCCGGCATCAAGCCCCGGCTGGTCGAGCCTCTGGAGCGATCGGCCGGCTGTTGGCTCGATGAGCTGCCAGGCCGTCCTCTGGAGCCTGCGTACAACTCCAAACAAATCAACCGGCTTCACGCCCTTCTTCCTCGTCTACGATGCCGAAGCCGTCATCCCGATGGACATAGAATTCGACTCCCCTCGAGTCACCATGTACACTGAGGAGGAGGCAAAAGAAGCACGAGAAGACGTCGTCGATCTGCTGGAAGAGGGCCGGCTGTTGGCACTCAGCCGGTCCGCCATCTACCAGCAGAGTCTGCGCCGATACTACAATCGGAAGGTCAAGCCAAGATCTTTCCAAGAGGGAGACCTTGTGCTCCGGCTGATCCAGCGAACAGCCGGCCAGCACAAGCTCTCGGCACCTTGGGAAGGCCCCTTCATCATCAGCAAAGTTTTAGGCAATGACTCCTACTACCTCATTGATGCTCAGAAACCCAGAGCACGCAAGAGAGACGACTCTGACAAGGAGACAGAGCGGCCGTGGAATGCAAACCTCCTTCGAAAATTTTACAGTTGATACAGTATGTACCACGCTACCTTTTGTATTAAGTACGGAGACTCCGGGTCCCCCGAGAAGAACTCGGGGACTACCCTCTTTTATCTGCGTAATGAATATTACGCCTATGAATGCGTCATTTCTTTATTTCGCCTGGCACCGGGTTCGACCAGTCGGCCCGGGGGCTCGCCGCCTTGTACTATGTGGCGCTTCCTGCAGCCGGACAAGTAGTGCGGTGGCACCTCAACTTTCTCCTACCAAAACCACAGCTCGCAGAGCGACTGTCCGGTGGGCAGGGGTTAAAGGCAGAAAAGGTGTCCGCATGAAAAATGGCTAAGGACCCAAAGCACGCACATAGTTCAGGCCGGCTTCCGCCTCATTGACCGGCTGCGGAGCAGCCGGGCGGCCGGCTTCTACTTATCTTACTAACTCTCTAGTCGGCTAAGTACTTGCTCTCCCGAAAGTGGCTAAGTACTTGACCCAGCCGCAGTCCGCAGAGCGGCTGTTTGGCTGGCAAGACAGTAGCCAAGGCAGGGCGGCAAAGGAAAAAAGCCAAGGAGCGGTAGGCAAGAAAAGTCAGATCTCGGCGAGAGCGCAGCTTATGTAGGAGAGCATCTACATGTCAATAGGCCCTTGGCCAGCATTCAACAGAGTTTGAAATACACCCCGTGGGTGGAATTGTGCGAATTTAACAAAGTTTGTCGAGACTGATAAAACAGGAAAAATAAAGGATAAGTCGGCGGCCTAGGGAGCAGCAGAGGGGTCCGACTGGTTGGCGGAGTCGGTAGTGCCGGTTGGTGGAGCGGACGGCTGGTCAGTCCCCGCTTGGTCGTCTCCAGCAGCAGTCGGTGCACTCGAGCGCGGCTCGTTGTTTGAGGCATGATCAAGCAGAGACTGGTCGTCCGCCCCGACCTCCGGCATATCTTCTTCGCTCTCCCCATCCTCCTCGCCTTCCCCCTCATCGCTGGAGTCGATCATCTCGGCCGAGTCTTCGTCGTCCTTCGGGTTCAGCCCGAACCACTCCGGCGGTGCCTCGGCACCATCCTCAGCTAGCTCGGGAACAAAGATGTCGGTGTTGGTGTACTCGGCGATCGCCGGTGCCCGTCTGACAAGATCGCGCTCCACCGCCACCAGCTCCTCTTGGGCCTCCTGCCGAAACGTGGTCATCTGGGCTAGATTTAACCCAGGGTACCATGCCTTGACGAATTCCAAGGCCCGGCGCGCCCCAGCTCGGGCTGAGGAACCCTTCCAAGCTTCGATCGGCCAGCCGCCACCTCCAGCCAGTCGGCAGTACGACTGGGAGTGCGCGGAGCCAGCATGTCCGGCCAAAGGGCGGCGATCGCTTGGGCCCTGACACGCTGAAGACGGCGCAGCATCCGATGAGCCGGCCGAAGACGGGCCTGGATGCTGAGAAGCCGTTCGCTAAGGGTCCGGGGGGCGTCCACGGCGATCGTCGCGCCTTCCGCCCTCCGCCCTTCGCGATCGGCCTCGATGACCTGATTGGCAGCACCAGAGTGACCAGGGAAGAAGTCTGCTCAAACAGAAAGCAAAAAAGCAAAAAGCCAAAATTAGAAACAAGAAGCCGGCCTGATCAGAAGCCGGCAGCTCGAAGAAAGAATAAAGAAGGAAGCTCACCGTCAACCATGTCTTCAATCTCGCCGAAAACGGCAGTCAGCATCACCTCCTTATCAGTCCAGGCGGAGTGTTCAGTCTCGAACTCAGCAAGGAGACCGGCCTCCCTGTCCTCCACCTCCCTCTGGGTCTTCTTGAGAAGCTCCGCCTGTTCTGCCAGTTGTGTGACTAGCCGGTCACGCTCTTCGACCAGCTTGCAGCAATCTGCCTCCTTGACACGCAGCACGGTGTTGGCTTCACCCAGCTGCTGCTGTAGGGTGGCGGTGGCCCCTGCAAGAAGGGAGAAAGAAAAAGATACCGACAGTCAGCAGGAAAGAAGCACAGTTGCCGGTGAGATCTGGCCCGACTGCTCAGCAGTCGGCCCGAATCTCGGGGACTACAGCCCGCGGGTGCGCCAGCGCGCCCCCGCAGAGAAAGAAAACAAAGACTTACGCCGGCTTTCCGACAGGTCGGCGGTCCGTTCAGTTAACTCCTGGACGTTGGAGTTGAAGATGGTCGCACGGAGGTTGTGATAATCCTACAATGAAGACATCAGATGATGTTAGTACTCGGAGCTTGCCAATTAAAGTTCCGGGCCGCCTGCTCAACAGCCGGCCCGAAACTTGGGGACTACACCCAGTGGGTGCGCCAGCGCGCCCCCACGAGAGAAGTCTAAAAGTTAAAGATGGAGAAGCAAGAAGCATACCCAGACGGCCGCTCGCGACTCCAAGAACGCATTATTACAATGCCTAAGAGCGTCGGCCTCGACTCGGAACATGTCCTGGACGTCCAGGATCGCCCGGTTCAGAGGGCCCGTCCCGCCTACACGCACCCAACCAGCGGGCGCGGCGCTGGTCGCCTCGGCGTCCGGGATCGAAGAGCTCGCGGTGCCGACTTCCTGCGGGCGTGGTGCCGAGGCGGCCTTCGCAGGCCGGCGGCGTGTTGGTATGCGAACCTCGGGAGTCGGGCCTGTCCCCATCTCACCTTCGGTTGGCGGCGCTGGCGGGTCAGCCAGCCGCGTGTCCCGCGCTCCCCCTGACGACGATGATGGAGCCACGACCATGTCCGGCATGACGACATCGCCGCCCTCCCTCTCCATGATCGGGTGCTCATCGCCGGCATCCCCTGTCGGTGTCACGTACTCTGGTGGTGGTGGTGCGGAGCTCAGGGGGACGACGAATAACGCCGACTGGCGGCGCGCGGCCTCTTCGGCCCGATCCTTCGCCGCGGCGGCAGCCTCGGCCTCCGCCGGCTTCTCCAACGCGGCGGCTTCCGCCTTGTCCGCCCCTGCCATCTCCCTACGGGCGGCCTCCAGCTCCTCACGCGCCTCCCGCGCGTTCCGATCCTGCGCCTCCCGGAGGTCGGCGGCCAGATCGATTCGCCGGGTGGTGATGGAAGCCTCCGCCGACCCAATGACGGATGCGGCGTCGGACCGCTCGAGAGAAAGCGGAGATCTACGTTGCGCAAGACAAAGAGAAATTAGAAGAATATTGGCATAAAGGAAGGGAAAAGTACGTGAGGAAGCCGGTACTCATGCGGAAACCATCCGCGGCTCCTTCACCGCCTTGCGGAAGCGGACGGCCTTCGCGGCCGCCTCGTCCCGCCTGGTCACCGCTGCCGAGCCCTTGGGCCTCTTCGGCCGGCTGCCGAACTGGCTCGGCGTGGCCCGGCACTTCTGCACACCGCCTCGGGCAACCGGCGCGGCAGACGAGCTCGCGCCCTGCTGATCAGGCCCTGGCTGGCGGCGCGGGGCGACCTCTTCCGCGTCGTCGTCCGGCCAGTCCTCGAGGCCGGCACCGAGCCCCGAGCCGCCTGCCTCGCCGCCCCTCCCACGGCGTCGTCGTCCACATCGCTCTCCGCCCGGTCGGGGAGAAATCGACGCTCCGGCCCCGTGGCGCCGGCCGCCGGCTGGAGGAGGGGGCTCTTTTCGAAAAGCCGATTGATCGAGTCGGCCAAACAGAACTCGGCAACGGAAAAAGAGAAGGGGAGGAAACATACCATAGGCGGGGGGTCGGCGCGTGAGTACGGCTCCTTGCCGAACCACCACTCCTCCGTGAGCTTGCAGTTCGCAAGATAGTTCACCATATGAGCCACCTCAGCGTGAGGCATCTCCTTGGAGCACAGCCGGCTTGGGTCCCGATGCCCACTCATCTGACAGATCATATGAGGGCGGCCCTGGAGCGGGAGCACCCGCCGTGCCACAAAGGCGGCCAACAAGTCGGGCCCGGTTAGGCCCTCTGACTGTGTCAGCACACGGAGCCGCGCGATGGCGGCGGCTCCAGAGGGTGATAGCGTCCTGGCCCGATACGACCAGGTGGGCCGCCTCCTCCCCGGCGGGCCGGCTACGTAAGCCGGTAGGTTGACCCAGTCGCCCTCCGCGAAGACGCTCTTCACGTAGAAGTACGACCGCTGCCACATCTTCACCAACTGGATCAGCGTGATGGCAGGAAATGGATTGTCGGCTGCCGATCTCCGCACCGCGATGAAGGCGCTGCATTGAGCCGGCACGCCCGCGGTGACGGTACCGAGCTTGGTGTAGAAGAATTACCCCCAGAGCTCGATGGTGGGGAGCACGCCGTGGAAACCTTCGCACAGAGTGACGAAGGCAGACAGCGGCACCACCGTGTTCGGGGTGAGGTGGTGCGGCTGGAGGTCGTAGAATTCGAGGAAGGCCCGGAAGAAGCCGCTCGCCGGCAGGCCGAGGCCGCGCAGGCAGTGCGAGCGGAAGACAACCCGCTCGCCCTCCTCCGGCGCCGGCGAGATCTCCCACTCCGGCGCGAGGTGGACCTTCACATAATCCTTGCCGGGCAGCCGCCGCCTCTGGCGGAGGAACTCGATGTGATCTTCGTGGACGATGGAGCCATCCCAGGCACCGGAGCGCGCCATGAAGGCGAGGTTGACGGAGAAATCGCGGCAACGAGCTACGGCGGCACCTCGGCTGGGTGTGGAGATGCAGCAGCAGCAGAGGAGGAAGAAGATGAAAATGGGGGAGAAGGGCGAGCGTGCTCTGCCGCTCCCCCTCCTCCCCCTACTTATAACCCCCGGGCTACGAAGCCGAGGGGGCGTGGCGTGGGGTCATGGGATTAACTGCGCCCGCAACCCCACGACCCCGCGTTTATTTCGCAAAGTTACTGTGCTGTAACTCCCTTAGGAATCGTAACCGCTCGCCTCGGCCGCGGCGGATCCGCCTGCGCGCCGAGGCCCGGTAGTGGCGGGCCCGGCCTGCTGTCACGTCCCATCATGAGCGTGGGCTGGCAGGCAGGCCCAGCTTGCTAGCGCCATGTGGCGTACTTGCAGCGGGCGGCGGGCCTAGAGGCTTGGCAAGCACGCCACTTGGTTCCCGCCCTGATGTTTCGAAAACATCACCCATAGCCGCCCAGGCGCGTCCGACCCCCCGACAAGGCGGCGCGCCGGGGGTCGGATTCAAGAAGAGCACTCTGAGAAGGAAACTGCTGAGGCTTCTCGACTAATTGGCCGCGACGCCTCATCAGCTTCGGGGACTACTGTCGGGGTAATGGGCCACGGGTAGCCTAACCCGAGTCCCTGAGCTGTTCAAGACATTGGGCCGGCTACGCCCACGAACGTCCAAGATGAAGCTCCGCCTTCTGACGGCCGGCTGTCCCGAGCAGCCGGCTACCCGAGGATGGCCGAGCTCCAGAAGACGGCATCAAGGTAGGCCGACTCCTCCCAGGCGGCCTCCAGAGAGGCCGGCTCCTGGCGGTTGGCCCACGGCGCCCTCAGAGTTTGCACCTCCATTAAAAGAGACGAGACAGGGTGAGGCTACAGTGAAGCCCATCCCCCTATATCCAGGGCAGGACATGGCCATGGTGCTCCGTACGGGCGGAGATCTCCGCCCGACGCGGCACTGTCGCCACTCCGCCCCCGACGTCACCCCTGATAGGCATAACCCTGTTTCCACGATGGCTTGTCAGTGCGGCCTGCAGGCGGCGGGCCCTACCAGACAGTGAGAGCCCAGAGGACGGTGGGAGTCTGACCAGTCGGACCTGAGGAAGGCCGGCCTCAAGCAGGTGGCCATCACCTTCCTCGGGGTCCGCGCGCCATTAACCAGATGGGACACGGAGTGGCTACAGTGATCTCCCGCGAGCGGATGGGACGGTAGCCACGCTCCCATGACCAAGCCTGCGTCACCAACGTCACGGCCACGTACCGGACCAGTCGGCGGGGCCCACCCGGCGGCGGGCCCCAGCTGCCGGCGGAGAAGCCAGCGGCCAGAGACACCGACGACCGGGCCCTACGCCCGACCAGATTACCATTCTACCCCTGGGGGGGTAGGCCTATATAAGCCCCCCACCCCGGGGCACCCATGCAAGCGGTGGAGAGACCAGTTAGACCTAGAATCACTCAGAGGGAGGAGAGAGCCGGCCCTGCTTTCTTCTACCTCTGGCATACAGCTCGAGGAGCACCATTGTACTCACTAGTGCCTTAGTGATCATGCGGAGACCCCGCAGAGCAGGACTAGGGGTGTTATCTCCCCGAAAAGCCCCGAACCTGGGTAAAGCGCGCTGGCGATCGTGTCTACGCCACATCCCGCTTCCAGGCACCGGCGACGTTCTACTAGCTCCCACCATGATAAGCCATCCCTTGGCATATGTCGCACCCAACACCCGACAATTATGGAGAGAGGGAGTAACAACTCATATATTCAAAATTTACTCCCGGTCCGCTTGCCCGACCAACTCTCGAGGCCACCCAAACCCTAGAAGAAAGAGCATTGTCGATCTACCCCCTCCCGCCCCTACCCGTTTGTTATGTATAATACTATATTGACGTCTAATTCACTGGTCTTACCTCAGTGAACCGAAGGGACTTTATTTATTCGGTAGGCGGCCGGCATAGGTCAATGGGGTAGAATGGATAGTTCGATCTCCTGCATAGCGATTGTTCGTAACTCTCTCGGGAATTCAAATTGAAGAACAATTTTTTTGCAAAGTGTCCTCTCCTGAAAGTATAACCCCGATAACTTCGACATGAGGGGGGACGTCGGACATGCATGAGAGAGGCGGTGCGCAAAGTATCCTCTCTCGAAAGTATAACCCCCGATAACTTTGCATGATGTTTGCAACTAATCCATTGCTCATATATGCATATGATTCATTGTTGTGATTAGCTAGGTCTATGTTTGCCACTAATCCATCTCTCATGGTTGTATATTGCCATGTTGTAATATTTGCAGAAACTATGGACAGAGACTTAGAAAAAGAAGAGTTGTTGGGGGATATAATCCGTGACGGAGGTGATATCACCTTGTCGTTTCTCAACGACACTGATGGTGAGGAAAGAGAGGATGACGGCTCCGGTGATCAAATGGAGGAGGAAGGAGATCATGACGGCTCCGGTGATCGAATGGAGGAGGAAGGAGATCATGACGGCTCCGATGGTCCAACGGAGAAGTGAGCCTTAACTGTTGCAAAGTCCGGCGAGGTATATATATATATATATTAATTAAGCCTCTGCTGACTAGATGCATTAATTGTTTTGTATGTACATATATTGACGCTTCTTTCTTCTTTTAGCCCTCCGGATCGAGCCAAACTTCGGTAAGGAGACGAGGCCCGAAGAAAAGGTTGGGCCAGGATGAAAGGTTCACGATTGAAGAAGTCACTCGAGATGGCCAACCGATTGCTCCCAAGCGGACCAAGGACACATTTGTACATCAGTGTGGAGTTATTGTTAGGGACAGTGTCCCGATCAGCATCCAATAATGGAATAAGAAGGACCATGAAGTTTCTTATGTCCAAGATAGACAGAAAGATGATCTTTGGAACTCGCTGATGACCAATTTCAGCCTACCGCCAGAGGAGGATCCGAATAAGCCAGTTATTCTCCCAAAGGTCAAGGCATTTGCTCTTAAGAAGATGGCAAAA
The DNA here is from genome assembly GCA_011799875.1 of Thinopyrum elongatum. NCBI lineage: Eukaryota > Viridiplantae > Streptophyta > Magnoliopsida > Poales > Poaceae > Thinopyrum > Thinopyrum elongatum. Next base: position 410,348,499 of record CM022302.1, on the reverse strand, counting down.
CTATTCAAGAACTGGAAGAAAGATTTGAAGAAAAAGTTTGTTGACAAAGACAAGACTCCAGAATTCACCGGTCAATATGAGAAGATAAGAGATCACTGGCCCGCATTTGTGGCCTACAAGAAAATGGAGAAGGCTAAGCAAAGGTCACTGATAAACAAGCAAAATGCTGCAAAGAAGCAGTATCACCATGTTACGGGGTCAGGTGGCTACAGCAAAGCCCGACCTACGTGGACAAAGCTGAGCAAGACCTTCTTGCTAAAGGGGTCCAATCAGTGACATTGCACTGGCCAGATCGGTCAAGGACTTGGTTCTTCAGGGTTGGGGGAACTTTGGACCCAGAATCAGGGAAGTGTGTTTGGAAGAAGGCTCAACTTGCAATACCCGTCAAGAAGCTTGAGGAAGCAATCAAGGCAGCGCAGGAAGAGAGGTTCCATCCCGACAGAGAGAAGGATGAGCTGACAGAGGCCCTCGGGAATCCTGAACACCCTGGACGAACACGAGGCACATCAGGCTCCGTTCCGTGGGTGCATGGGTTTCCGGACAGCAGTGCCACTTATAGAAGCCGAGGGAGAAAGAAGAAAGAGGAAGCAAGCGAAATGCAGAAGATCAATGAACGATTAGCGAAACTAGAGGAACTTGAGAGCCAACGAGCTACTGGCCAACCATCTCAGCGGCACGAAGATCCTTCATTGGATACTGCCCCCGAAGCTACCCCACCATCTCAGCGGAGAAGCAGCGTGGCTTCCACGGAGCTCGTTCAGCCTGATATCACGGCTCCTCGCTACCCCGTGGATGGTATCACAGATAATGAGCATTGTGTGCTAATGGCGAAATGCCATAACCTGACCTTGAAGGTGGCGGTCGGCTATGTCGTACCTCCTCGAGCCGAGGGAACTTTCCATTGCCGTCCGATTCCACATGGCTTTGCTATTGTCAGGGTGGATGAAATAATGGACTGATTTGAGGGGCTGGAGCTTGAGTACCCTACAGGTGAAGGGGAGATTCTTCTGGAAAATGCCTTAAGGACTACCTATCTATGGAGAAAGGAGAACATCAAGCTTCCAAACTGGACGCCGCCTCAGCAGACTCAGCCGGAGGAGACCCCTCAGTAGACTCGTCATAGTCCAGCTCAGCCGTCTCAGTTGCCTGAGTCGTCTCCGGCGCGTGAGCTGTCTCCGCCGCCTCAGGCGTCGTCTCCGCCTCAGTTGTCTCCGGCGCATCAACGGACTCCGCCTCCTCCGGCGCGTCAGCGGACTCCAGCACCTCAGCAGCAGCGGAAGAGAGGTGTCGTCGCTCCGGCGGCTAGCAGTACGACAGGCAAGAAATTCAAAGCTGGTACAAGCCTCAGGGCTCCTCCAAAGTTACCATATGAGAGGACTGACGAGAAAACCAAGGACATCGTGCTACCAAAGTGTAGGCCCATTTTGAACGGAAACGTCCACCTCCGAAGGAAATAATAGATCCGGTGAAAACGAAGCGCTCTCTGGATTCCCTTAAGCGACCACCACCGCCTCCGCCGCAATCACACTATGACTGCTGTATTGAAAGGACATATGATGAAGCACAGCGGTCGGGAAGTACTACCAGTGCTACAAGATGAAATGGGAAAACAATTCCCCAGCTCGGTGAACAGGAGAAGCAATCGTGCCTCCCGCTCAAGGTGTCTAGCGATATAGCTAATCATCTGGGGCTAGCGTCAGGTACCACTCTTGGTGATTACGTGGGCGATGATGTACAGTTTGAAATGGCTGAAGTAGTAGAGACCTTTAGATACGAGCACGGGAAGCCTCTCGTCAAACCTGATCAGCTCCCGCATCTACCAACGATGATGCGAAGATTGCATGACTTGTACTTGGAAACCTGTAGGAAGGATGGGACCGACAGTATGATGCTGGGAATTAAAGATGAGCACGACTTCATTGGAGTCGACCTGATGCCTGTTGAATTTGTGGAATTATTTCAGTTATTCAATCAAGAGGCCATCGACAAACAACTCATGACTTGTTACTGTATGTGAGTATTATTTCTGTAATTAAGTCTCTAGCTCAGCTCGTTCATTGCATGTATATATAATTATCCTCACTATATTATGCATATTGAAGATCGTCGAATGCAAAAGAGGACAAATCTATGACATTGGGTTCATTAGCCCAAATACTGTAAATGAATGGGTGGTACAAAAGAGAGCCAAAGACACCGAGGAAAACTTGCTAAAGGCGTTCCTTCGACATCAAAACAAAAGGGAAATACTCTTTTCTTACAACTTCAAGTGAGTGTTACTGTCTTGTGCATATTCGGTTTCGCTTACTCGAGGTTAAGTGTAATTGATGAGTTTTGCGTGCGCAGATTCCACTTTATTCTGCTATCCATTAAGCTTGATGGGGGAATAGTAATTGTCTTAGACTCGAGACGTAAAGAGCAAAAGGAGTGGGCGGACATGAGTGAAATGCTCCAGAGGTAAGTTCAATCATTATCGCACCATATCGGCAACTTTTGTTCATTTCCTGATATCAAGTAATCATTTTCTTTGCCTGGCAGGGTTTGGAAAAAGTTCACCAGAACGGTTCCGGGTCTGAAGAAAGAGCTGCGATTTACACACCCCAAAGTAGTACTAGCTAGTTCCGCGCATCTCTCATTGATTCTAGTTTCATCAATACCATTATCATGCTTGATTATCAGTTTGATTGAACTCTATTCTCGTAAAGTGCTTGTGGCAGGCACCCGGGAATAATTTATGTGGATACTACGTTTGCGAGTTCATTCGCAACTCGACCCTTGAACGGGGCATAACTTCAAAACAATTAGAAGTACGTAAACAATATTCACAATTTTATTTTATTATCATCAATTGTGTTGAGTTTCATTCATATATATGTATTGACCCCCTTCTTTAAATTAGATCTGGCAGATGCGGGATCAACTCCTACCACATGATCGCATACGAGCAATTCTAGAGGAATTGACGGGATTGTTTATTGACCACGTCATACTTGAAAACGGAGAATACCATTAGGAAGTGCAAATGGATTTTGGTGCATGATGTCAGGAATCGTAAGAGATGTTATATTGTATATATGTTGTAGTGTCGGATAGATATACGAAAACTTGTTGTTCGACCAAGCACGGAGAAAGAGAGGTCACTTCTCTCTATATATGTTCATGACGATGTTGTGCAATTAATGGTTCCTTCATTTGCTTACTAGCTAGCGTCGAGTTCTCTCTATATGTAGTAGCTAGCGTCGACCAAGCACGGAGAAAGAAAGGTCACTTCTCTCTATATGTAGTAGCTCGCTAACACAATATGAAACCCCTAAACCCTCCAAAACCCCTAACCCCCCCCCCCCCCCCCCCCCATTAAAAAAACAAAAACCCCAGCGCCTGGGAGCTGCTAACGCGTGGCTGCCTTTTAGTCCCGGTCGGTGTTACCAACCAGGACTAAAGGTCCTCCTGCCTGGGCGCCCCACAGCGGCCACGTGGAGCTCCTTTAGTCCCGGTTTGTAAGCCAACCGGGACTAAAAGTAATGGGCATTAGTCCCGATAGTTTTGTCCCGGTTATAGAACCGGGACTAAAGGCCTTCTGAAACCGAGACTGATGCCCTGTTTTCTACTAGTGTTAGTAGCCATAACTCGATGCATATCTGGGGAATATGGAGGAATGGGTTGGGGTCTTGAACTCCTACCATGTGAGTAACCCACACTGTTGTGAGAAAATTGGCAGTTAGCCGTCATCACAAATGTGAGGCATTAGTGATCTATTTGGTGTGCATGCTACTTTCTTGGTAGATTTTGGATGAAGCGCGATGCTCGTCCTTTCGCACCATCTCCACCTTGCCTCGGTGCTGTTGGAGAAAATTAAGACCGAGGTGGTTCTTCGAACGTTAAAAGAAAATCAAACAACGTACAATGCCCATACTCAAAATGATGGTTTAGCTACTCATACTATTCACATATGTTTAATGCACACGTAGAACGTTTTTTTAGAACAAAGGCTCAAGAAGAGCCCGGCTTTGATTTAACAAAGGCATCAACCGGCGAGGAGTACAAGGCTGCAACTTACAACGGAAAAAAAAAGCAGAATTAAAGATACAATGTGCTTAGTAGAACAACTCGACGGCAATGAGCACACAACACCCATGCCATCGAACGCTGAAACTAGCTAACCTACTAAGGCGACAGGAGAAGGTCACCACCATGCATGTGTTGTGTCGCTGACTGCCACCAAAGGACCAAACAGGGGCATCACATGATCTGACTCCGCCGCCGCAAAGGGCCCCTACCCTTTCACCCAGGCTCGGCGAGTGCCGCACCGGCGGCCGACGGAGTGGTTCACCCTAGAACCCAAACCAAAGTGCCCAAGCTGCCAAAGGAGAGGCACAAGGAATAGATCCACATGAAATAGAGAACCAACTACCCAATCCACGTCGTCGGTAGCAGCAAGGCAGAACACCAAACGAGAGTTGTTGGACGAAGGCGCTGAAAACCCCAGAGAAGGCCAAAAGGATGCAACACCATGTACCGGTCAAGGATAGGAATCGCCAATGCTGAAGGCCCACCGTCGACACTGAGGAAGGGACCCCAATCCCCTCGCACTAGCAGCTGGAACCCTCCGCACCTGGACCAGAGAAGGTTGTCGTAGATGAGATCAGGCTACCACATGCCACCGTCGAACCACACCCAACTCCGCCACCACTCAAGCCGTCGCCGGACGACACCTTCAGGAAGGAACACGCCACCAAAATGCCGTTGTCGCCTGGAAAAGTGGACCTGAGGCTTTCACCTGAGCTCATGGGCGGGGTGGAAGGAAGAGGAATCCCACCGAAGCCGCAAGGGAAACGGCACCCAAAGGCGACGTCTTCGGTGTGGTCGCCGCGCCGGCTAGGGGTTTCCCCGGATCCACGCAGCCGACGTCCGACAACCGACGATTAAAGCAGCCAGGGACCGGGATCGGCGCGAATCGGAGTAGATCGAAGTTGAGGACGTCTCTTCTCCATGGCACAAACGATCTGCGAGGGGCCGCTGCAGCAGCCGACGACCGCATGGCCAGGGAGGCAGCCCACCTGGACCCGCCGACGCCGCCCGGGGCCGTCGCCCCAGAAGTCGAGGCTCTCCACACGGGGTGGAGCCGCCTCGATCCCCGCCGCCACATTCATCAGAGCCACGCGGCCGCGCCGATGGGCTCCTCTGGCGGCGGTAGAGGGGTGGGGAAGGGAGGGGAGGGGGCTAAACTGCGGCGGCTAGGGTTGGCCCCCATGTCGCCTCGGAGGAGACGACGCCGGGAGGAGGGGGGTGGGGGCACACGTAGAATGTTAGTGTGCATAATATTTTTTATGCAAAGTTCACTTATACTACAACATATTGTACATAGTGTATTGTGGTGTTACAAATGATTTCATGCTTTTATGTTTTTCAGTTTAAACACACTAAATTATGTGCATGTGCATGGCATATGATGTGATGTCGTGTATTCGCCATAGGATAGGCGTACGTGCATCTAGGTGTTTGATATACGCAAAGAACTACTCCAACTATTCCGCCGTACAGGATGTCAGGATGACGGCGGGATCCCGCACGAAACCGAGGGTCCAAAACGAAAAGCACACACTTCCCCTGCCATGCGTCCCTTTATATCCCGCGCTCTCCTCCCGGCAAGCTTCACCACCCTCCTTCCTTCCTCCCAGCCAACCGAGCAACAGGGAGCTAAACGGGAACCAACCGAGCCACGAAATGGAGGACTTCTACTACTTCCCCAGCTCCTTGGAGACCTCTGAGATTGTCTTTTTTTTGCGGGAAACTGTCGATCTATTCATCTTCAATCATGACAGTACAACGAACACCAGAAATAATAAAAATTACATCCAGATTCATAGACCACCTAGCGATGACTACAAGCACTGAAGCGAGCCGAAGACGCGCCGCCGTCATCGTCCCTCCCTCGCCGGAGCCGGGCACAACTTATAGTAGTAGACAGTCGAGAAGTCGTCGCAAAGGGTTCCTCCCCGTCGTGCACTCCTCCCCTCGCAACCGGAGCTCGTCGTCGCCGAGGCCCCGGCGTGGGTCCCGTGACCACGACGGCGAGCTCGGCCACCACTACCTCGACGCCAGCTTCCGGTGCGGGCGGACACTTGCTGGGAACAAGGACATCTTCATGTACAGGTAAACATCTTACGCCGTTATGCGCTGGGTTTGACTGTGATGGTGGCATGTGTAAACGTGATTCTTTGCTGGCGCAGAGGCGACACCCCGTTCTGCAGCGAGGAGTGCCGGCAGCAGCAGATCGACACCGACGAGGCGGCGGAGAAGAGATCCAAGAAGTCCGCGGCCGCGACGACGACGGAGCAGCAGTCGCAGCGGCAGAGCTCGCACAGAGTGCCCGTCTGGGCTCGGTAGAAGCATTCATCGATCGATCGATCAAATGGCCTACTATGCTCGATACTACTCCATCCATATAAACTTCAGGATTGTGGATGTATGCGGACCGACGTGGTATGAGCAGCTTGAAGGAGCTGATTATATCCCCTATTGGGATACAGTTCTTGGAGGCAAAAGAAGATCGTCTCGTCTGGAACTCCCATTATATGTGTGGTTAACATGCTTTCTTCCTTGCGTGCGATCCCCATGTAGTCCAAAATTTTGGCATGGAAGAAATAAGATCACCGAGGCTCCCATCCATGGTGATTGTGTCCGGTCTCAGGTTGAAATATTATTATTATTTCTTCACTTACTAGTCCGTGTCATATGCACGAGGAATTTACAGAGAGGCAGTTTTGCAACGAGTAGCTGTGCCACCAGGTTGACAAAATCCAACCATTATTCACTCTCATTTGTCACCTTCAGGCCCAGACTGGAATTTCTGGGGGTTTTTTCTCAACGAACAGGCCGAAACTCATGGTCGTTGTATACGCGCGCACAGGAGGCCCGTATCATCTAATCGTATTATTCGCAGTATTCTACACTAAAAAATACAATCGTATTATTCATAACCACTGCACTAGTGTTGTTATTCATTTTATCTTATTTTATTTATTGCGAATCACTGCAATGTTGTTAAGCTGGCAGCCTAGCTGGCATACACACATATATATGTGGATTTTCTGCAAAAGAATACTGAATACATACATGTCACATCACGCGCTCCACGAGTTCAATTGAAAATACTTCGTATCAGGATACAGAGAGTGAGAAGCACATAAATTTCTCAACAACAATTGAGCTAAAAAGAAGTAGTACGTACCTTATGATTGGACAGTTCCGAAGCACGACGAAAGAGACCGCAAGCCCGTGTGATTTGTACGGAGGGCACACCATCGGAATCCGTAGCATTGGTGGACTACACTTTACTGCGCCATCGGAGCACTTACCAAAGTGGACTTTGGAGTTAACAATAATCCGGCCAAAGGTCCAAACTTCACTCGCAACCAAAAGCACCGCACAATATACTACTATTAGCATAACAACGAAATCGCTTTTCCGATAAAGAACAACGAAATTGTTGGCTGGGCGATTAGATTTTGATGTGGTTGATATTCGCAAGTTGCAAACCATGTGGGCACATTGCACGCTCCGAGGGCGAGAGAATCGTTCTAGGCAGCCTCGGAGGCCCGTAAACAAAGAGCACACTTGCTAGTATTGGGAGTTCCTCCCGGTGCGAGTCTGCGAGATTCTTGACACGTTACGACATCTAAGCACGCCGAATTATTTTCCAGTAGCATGCAGAGGCAGGCTGCTGGTTGTTCGGGGGGCACACGTGAGGGCTCGGCACACGCTCGCACTTGTCGGATCGCACCGGTGCGCGGCGTTCGGTGCCGCCTTCGTCTGCAGCGCTGGCGGTGTGGCTGCTCCTTCTCGTGGCCGTGGGTGCCGATAGAGGCACGGGGCACAGCAGGGCCAGCAAATGCCGTTTACGAAACGGATAAAAAAGTCATTAATTGGTTTACCTGTTTTTCTTTGTGTGGTGATTAGTTTACTTGTTTTCCAAAAAAAACTAGAGGCAAATACTCCCTCCGTTTTTATTTACTCCGCGTATTAGCTTTGATCAAAGTCAAACTTTATAAACTTCGACAAAGTTTATAGACAAAAATATTAATATATACAATAATAAATCAACACCATTAGATTCATTATCAAATGTACTTCCACATCATATAGATTTGTTATGGTAAATATTTATATTCTTTTCTATAAACTTGGTCAAACTTTAGAAAGTTTGACTTCAGCCAATTCTAATATGCGGAGTAAATAAAAACGGAGGGAGTATTTTTCTATAACACAATGAGAGAACCATGCGGGACAAATCTTGATGCAAAACAAATAGGGGAAAATGAGATTATGTTTTGGTTGTAAAGTATAGACTTTCTGCCATTTCTTAAACTGTCAAAGTAGGTACATGTGCGTGATTGATCTGCTTATTGGGTTACCAAAGATAAGTGATTGGTTGATATTTTCTTTTTTGCTTGTGAACCGTGAATTTATCGCTATTTGAGTTACCAAAGATCTCTGACCGGTACCAGATTTATCATAAGAAATAATTTATTTATAGACCGTGAATTTATTGATATATCATAGCTTGGTCTTCTTTATTGGATTACCAAAGATTAAGTAGTTCAATCCAAAAGCGGATTGAAACCGATAAAATTGATGAAGGATGAGAGGATTGACGACGAGGTGGTGGGAAGAAAAATTAATGTAAAAAAGATGGAACTGTAGAGCACCTCCAACATCTGACCTATAATAAGGCATTTTGACCAAAAACGTTGCTCCAAGAGCTGCCATACACTACAGGGAAATCACATGTCGTCGTGTGGCTGACTGAAAGTCAAGTGTATAAACACGGGTACTCAGCTTACCTCCACATACGTCGAGTATCAGAAGGACGCACGGCAAACAACATGTACTCGGCTTAGGCTGTGAAAAAGTTCTCTGCTATGTAAAATACTGGGCATAATATCATACAACACTCGGCTTACGTGAAATTCCCGGCAACGGATTTTGCCATGTGGCCGCTGTCGGCGCGCTTAACAGCTAGCGTGACGGCCGTTGGTGTGCTCGCCGTGGTGCCGCCATCTGGCGTTGTCAACATGATATGGTCAAGAAATGAGAGAAATTGAGAGTGAACTGTAACACCCCTAGTGTCAAGCTACAGTAATCTCCTCCTAATGGTGCCATGTCATCACCTTTTTGCTAATCCATTTGTCACTTGATCAAAATTCAAATCAAACTCAAATTTAAAATAAAGTCAAATAAATTCATTCTTCAAACAATAAAAATAAAATGTTCACAATATTCTATAAATTCCCCTGAACATTGTCATGTTGTAACCAACATTTTATAAAGTGATTAAATGCCCTAAATCAATTAAAACAGGGGCTAAAACAATATTTTAATTGCTTTTGAAATTATAAAAATTCCAACCTATTTTATTTTTAATGCCAAACTTTTTGTGGCAGTGGCCTAATTTACTATACTAATAATGGTGCAGGTTTTATATTTTATAAAACTAAATTACTTTTGAAAACAAAAAGAAAACACAAAACACAAAGAAAAACACACAAAAGAAAGAAAAGGAAAAAGAAAAAGGCCCCTGCCCCTGCCCCTGGGCCTTAGGCCGCAGGGATAGGCCTAGGCCGGCCCGGCCCAGCCCGCCTCCCCTCATGTCGTCCTCCACCTGTCGAGGGCAACCGAGGTAGGGCTCGCCCTGCCACGCGAGCTCGCTGTCTGGGTCGCTACAGGCCCCGCAACACATAAGGGCAAGCCCCTGGCTCCCCCCTCTCCCCGCTGGAACCCTAGCCCCACTCCTCCTCATTCCCCTCCTCTCGCTCGATTTGGCGGCTGCCCGAGAGCTGCGTCGCCGCCCCGCCGTCGTCGCTCGCCTCCGGCCGCCTCCGCACCTCCCCGACCTCGCCTGCGGCCTCCCCAGTGAGCCCCCCCTTCGACCCCGCTCGTCTCCTGCTTCGATACGTCGCTGTGTCGCCGCCCCTGCTTGTCCCCGCGTGCGCCCGGACGTGCGTCGCACGCGCTCACACACGCCCCTGACTGCGCCCGCCACGCCCCTGTCGCATACCCCGGCGCCGCTCGCGCGTGACTGCCCCTCCCGCTTCGCCCGCTCACCGAGCCGCTCGCCGCGTTTGCCACTGGTGCCGGCCATGCCCCGACTACCCCGCCTCTGGTCGGCCACCCCGCGCCCGTGTTAGCCTTCCTCCGCGCCCCCGATGCCTGCCAGCCGCCCGCATTCGCCTCTGCTGGCCGCCCCCTCCCTCCCCCCCTGCAGCGCCCGTCGACGGGCGCTGTCGCCCGCGGTCGTGGCGCCTGCTGCTACTCAAGCCACCGCCTGCTGCAGCTCAAGCCGTCGCCGCTGCTGCCTGCGGCCGCCGCAACCACCCCGCCCGCGGTCCTACTCGCGCTCGCCTAGGCATGCCCGGGGCCCGCGTCGAATGGCTCCGGCCGACGCCTGTAACTCACTCCCGCGCCGCCTCCGTCGCTTGGCTGTCGACAGCGAGCAAGCACGAGCGCGCAAGCGCTTAAACCGGCCACTGGCCGCTCCCATGTGGGCCCCGCTATTTAACTTATGCCTAATTGTAGTTTAGTGCTAACCCTCGCCCCTAACACTCTATGAAAGATGGACCTGCTACTTCTTGAGCTTGCGTTGATTTTTCCCTTGAAGAGAAAGGGTGATGCAACAAAGTAGAGATAAGTATTTCCCTCAATTAAGAATCAAGGTATCAATCCAGTAGGAGGCACAAGCAAGTCCCTAATAGATGCACCTGCACAAACTAACAAACACTTGCACACAACACGAAAAAAGGGGTTGGCAATCCCTTCACGGTCACTTGCAAGAGTGAGATCTAATAGAGATAGGTATAAAAGATAAGTAAAAGGCAAAATAAAGTAAATATAAATAAATTGCAGCAAGGTATTTTGGGTTTTTGATTTTACAGATATGAAAATAATATGATGGAAAATAGACCCGGGGGCCATAGGTTTCACTAGAGGCTTCTCTCTTAAGAAAGCATACGGTGGGTAAACAAATTATTGTTGAGCAATTGATATAAAAGCCCAAAGTTATGACGATATCTAAGGCAATGATCATGAATATAGGCATCACGTTCGTGACAAGTAGACCGACTCCTGCCTGAATCTACTACTATTACTCCACACATCGACCGCTATCCAGCATGCATCTAGTGTATTAAGTTAACAAGAACGGAGTAATGCCTTAAGCAAGATGACATGATGTAGAGGGATAGATCCAATCAATATGGTAAAAAAACATCTTTTTATCCTTAATAGCAACAATACAAATACGTGTCTCGCTACCTCTACTGTCACTGGGCGAGGACACCGTAAGATTGAACCCATCACAAAGCACCTCTCCCATTGTAAGAAAAACCAATCTAGTTGGTCAAACCAAATCGATAGATCGGAGAGAAATACAAAGCTATCTTAATCATGCATAAAAGAGTTCAGAGAAGACTCAAATAATATTCATAGATAATCTGATCATAAATCCACAATTCATCGGATCTCAACAAACGCACTGCAACAGAAGATTATATCGAATAGATCTCCAAGAACATTAAGGAGAACATTGTATTGAAGATCAAAGATAGAGAAGAAGCCATCTAGCTACTAGCTATGGACCCGTAGGTCTATGGTAAACTACTCACTCATCATCGGAAGGGTAGCAAGGTTGGTGTAGAGGCCCTCCGTGATTGAATCCCCCTCCGGCAGAGTGCCGGAAAAGGCCCCAAGATGGGATTTCACGAGAACAGAAGCTTGCGGCGGCGGAAAAGTATTTTTGGTGTGCCCCCTGTTGTAAGGGGAATATTTGGGTATTTATAGAGCGGAGATTAGGGTTAGAAGAGCTGTGAGGGGCCCACAAGCCTAGGGGGCGCCCCCCCCCCGGGAGTGCCCCTAGGGCTTGTGGCCCCCTTGTGGGTCTTCCGGCCTCTTCCCGAAGCTTCGTGGTTGTCTTCTGGTCCAAGAAAAATCCTCAAAAAGTTTCATTCTGTTTGGACTCCGTTTGGTACTGATTTTCTGTAGAAGACAAAAACAAGGAAAAAATAGCAACTGACACTGGGCACTAGGTTAATAGGTTAGTCCCAAAAAATAATATAAAATAGCATATTAATGCATATAAAACATTCAAGATAGATAATATAATAGCATGGAACAATCAAAAATTATAGATACGTTGGAGACGTATCAGGACCCCACGCTGCTAATTAACCTGACTAAAACAAATAAAAATCCCCTGAGTCTATTACAACTAGGCCCCACTGCACAGTAAACCCAGTTGACCTGTCAACCTTTGACTGGGTCAATTGGCCCCCCACTGGCCCACAGTCAGCCCCACAACACACTCCTGGGTGCACTACACCGGGTGCGCCCAGCCCTTTTCTGGTGATTTTCGAATTAAAAATAATTCTAGGGATTTTTGGAATATTATTAAAAATTTGAAAATTCATATAAAATAATCCGTAACTCGGATGAAAATAATTTATATATGAAAATTGCTCAGAAAAATAAGACGAATCCGAATATGCCCTTCACATACCTGCCACATGCCTCCAACACCGCAAACATGGAACCTTCCCCTCCGATTCATGTGACCGATAACCGTCGAAAGCCGGAAAACATTCCCAAATGTTTTCCCGCTTCATCTTTAACGCGTAGCACTGCGTTAGGTCACCCCTAGTATAGCATACTGTTATTTCATGCAATGTGATGCATTTGTTTGCTCTATTATATTTTCCACCTTCGTTGCTTCTTTGTCGGTAGACCTCGATACTGCGATAAACCCCGAGATCGCTGATGATCTGGTGATCGTCTACATTGTTGAAGATCCGTTTTCGTCTGCAGAGCTTCCAGGCAAGTAAACCCCCCTTGATCATCCCTATATTGCCCATTTCCTTCTCTCTCATGCTTGCATTAGAATTTGCTAATGTATTTGATTGATCCTATTCTCATGCATAGCCTGATTTTGTAACCTGCTATTGTTACCTACCTGCTTATCCTATATGCTTAGTATAGGTTGGTTAGTGATCCACTAGTGACCCCTCACCTTGTCCCTATTGCCCCTGCTTTTATGACCGATGACTCGATCAACGTGATTGACGTCCAGAGCCCGACACATCACCTCACACCCCCCTTGTTGTACGACTCTGCATAGCTACTATCGAGTGCCGAGGGTGATACCTCGTATAGCACTTTTGATGAGATCTCTGTAGTGTAGTTAATCTGTCGTGGTCTACGGAGGGTGATTCCTCCTTCACCACTCCCTATAAAGACTCTGTCGTGCAACACCTCAAGTGTGAACCCTCGAGGGTGATCCCTCCAAGTTCACCTTGACGGTTACATCAAGTAGAATCCATCAAGGGTGATTCCTCGGATTCCACCTTGGTGTTGTGGAGAGACGGTTACTTTGACATTACCCCCCGGAACCATGTTAAAGACGGGTCGGCCCCGAGGGATAGATGGTACCACCCTAGTAGAGGTGGACCTGACTTCCCAACAGACTCTTGTAAGTCGGGTTGACCGTGAGGGTACCCGTGAGTGATGTGGAGTCGGGTTGACCTGGAGGGTACCCGCGAGATAACTACGCGGCATGGCCGGGCATTCTTAGCCCTTGCCGTAAGTCCGTGAGACGGGGCGGCGGGACCACAGATCTTGGATCATTGATCGTCTCCACGCAATCCCAAGACACTAATGGTTTGGATATGTGACCCGAGTAGGCCTCTGGCCTTTTCACACTGACCACCACGCGGGAATAAGTATGGGCACTCTGCGTGTATGTTTCTCCAAAAGCTCTTTGGACGTCAGCGATTGAGCGGCACGCGCCCGAGTGGTCCTCGTAAGCACCTGCTTTGTATAAAGAGGTAGCCAGGACTGATCCCGAACGTCCATGCAACGCGTAGGAGTGCAAAGGGCGATGGTCCCAAGACCCCTGAGCGCTTAGGAGGTAGACCGGCGTGTTGACCTCTCTGTTGAGCCTAGGTAGAACTACGGCGTGTCGATCAGCCGAGGCCGGGCATGACCCAGGAAAGTGTGTTCGGCCGGAGTTAATCGAGCATGTTGGGTAAGTTTGTGCACCCCTGGAGGGAAGTTAATCTATTCGAATAGCCGTGTCCACGGTAACAGACGCTTGGAGTTGTATCCCGATCTATACAACTAGAATTGGATATTGGAGATGTGAAATGGATATGGTGGCTCCGGGATTGCTTTCTCGCAGGGAGTCGAGGAAGAATCTCTAGGCGATACTACAACATATTTGTTACTTATATTATGCTAATCTGCACTCTTCTAATGATGCAAGATGCTTCAAGATGCTACTCTTCAATAGGCTAGGTCTTCCCTTCTCTTCTGGCATTGCTGCAGTTCAGTCCAAAGATATAGCCCCATTCCTTTGATACTCATGCATACTTAGAATAGATTTGATGTAAGTCTTGCGAGTACTTTGGATTAGTACTCACGGTTGCTTTGCTACCTCTTCCCCCCCCCCCCAATACCCAATTGCTGCGATCAGATGACGGATTCCAGGAGCCAGATGCCACCACCGATGACTACTACTACCCCGAGGGTGCCTACTACTACGTGGAGGCCGCCGCTGACCAGGAGTAGTTAGGAGGCTCCACGGCAGGAGGCCTTGCCTTTTCGATCCATGTTGATGTTTGTGCTAGCCTTTTTAAGGTAGACTTGTTTACCTTATGTCTGTACTCAGATATTGCTACTTCCGCTGACTCGTTTGTATTCGAGCCCTCGAGGCCCCTGGCTTGTAATATAAAGCTTGTATGACTTTAATTTGTGTCTAGAGTTGTGTTGTGATATCTTCCCATGAGTCTCTGATCTTGATCATGCACATTTGCGTGTATGATTAGTGCACGATTAAGTCGGGGCGTCACAAGTTGGTATCAGAGCCTACTGCCAGTAGGTATCCCCCTTTCCAACTCCTCGGCCGAAGTTGAGTCTAGTCTTTCAAAAACTTTTACTAACATTGTTGTGTGGCTTACGGGCCCACATCACAATTGGGTGGTATTAGGATCTTTTATTCCTCGTCTTTACTCTGGGATTCTGGTCTCTTCTCTTCGGGCTAAATTTTTACTAACTCTAACTTTAGGTTCTCGTAACTACTTCCTCCCGGAGAGCCCCTTCATTCCAGATGATCGCGTGCTTCACCAGAAGACTCCGAAGATACTCCTCGATGTTCTCCCGAGAACTTGTGCTCATCGCTTTTGCAATTCCATTGCACCGTCAAACCCCTATGGATAAATACATACACTTGCCATTCATACAATCATCCCCCGTTGTTTTTGTTCATACAAGATACCCCAAAACATTTTCCTATATCCTGAAAATCCATTGTGCCTCCTGTCTTGCAGTTCCATTTCTGCATGAATACATCTACGAATAATTCCTCACACTTACCAGGGATTTGTTCATCCCCAGTTGTTCATGTGTTTGACAAAATACTATGTAATGCTACTGATCTTCCAAGAATCCTCTGCAATCTATTGATCTGGAAAGTCTTGCCTGCTTGCATTATGGTTAATTCCATATGTCTAGTAGTCTTCGTTGACATCCCTTGTCATTGCCATTTTGAGCCTAATGATTCAATGTGTATGAATGCACGCAATCATTAGTTCACCCTTAGAAATTATCTTTCCAGCTCAGACGTTATTCTGGACATGAGCTGGTTCTCAGCCAATCAAACCTTGACCGATTGTGCCTCTAAGTCTATTCAACTTACTCATATTTGATCAGAGCATCTGCTTATTATCCATCGATTTGGAAATAATAATTCCTTTGTATTTAAGCTTTGGATTATTGATTTTTCTATAATCTGATGCCTTTGTATTATTTCTTGTTCTGGTTGAGTACCAAAACTCACATCAGATTCTTTGTGGTCCGCCAAATCCTTTGGTGGATCATTATCTGACCGTTCCTGCATATCCTAAAAACCTTGAGTTCTTCCCCTGGTACCTATGCCTTTAACAATGGTGTATCCTCTACTTCTTGCCGTCTGTACTCCGCTTCGAGATGGTATATGTGCCCCTATAAGTGTGTTGTGTAGATTCATACAATGTCCCGATGGGTTGTATCTGTGCTTTTGACATCTGTGTGAACCCGAAAGTTTTCACGGGTCATACTCCTCTGGTAATTCACCAGGTAGATTTTCACACTGAAATCATTTCAACAAATCAATGAATGAAAGTTTACGCATTTGAGAAGTGGGAGTCGACCTTGAACTTTGCATTCATGCCCATGGACACGATGCATATCTTATCATGGAAGCTTCTCATAAAAACAATTACCCCTTTGTTATAAGTTCATCTTGTATCTGTGGTTTGATCATTTACAAATGTGGTTCCGACCATATTGTTCTTCTTTGATCCCATTTCTCAGGCAGGTTAAAGTACTTGTCTCCTGCAGATCAATACACCTGTCCAACCTCTATTCCGCTCTACCTTCGAGTATTACCCTCTGGTATCTTGATAATATCACAGAACCATGTTGCTTATTATGAGTCTTCATCAAGTATTATTTCTCGCCAATTTAAATTTTTCCTGGGTTCTGAGTTGTTAGACACCCAAGGACACTGATAACTGAATCGAGTCTGCACTGCAATTCAACAACTCTTAGCAATCTTCATTGCTTATGGGTTTGTACTCAATCATGTCATTCCCAGCCATTTGGCTACATCAACATCGTCATGCTAAAGCTTGACCATGCTACCTATGTCATTCATCCCCGGGACACAATCCCGACAGTGCGCTAAGCTTACATTGAGCTTTCAACATCATATTATTGTCTTGGGAGGCAACTCTGATTCTGAGATTGCATCTTATCCATGGTTATATGCTACTTCTTGAGCTTGCGTTGGTTTTTTCCTTGAAAAAGAAAGGGTGATGCAGCAAAGTAGAGATAAGTATTTCCCTTAGTTGAGAACCAAGGTATCAATCCAGTAGGAGGAACACACAAGTCACCTACACAAACAAACAAATACTTGCACCCAACGCGATAAAGGGGTTGTCAATCCCTTCACGGTTACTTGCAAGGATGAGATCTAATAGTGGTAGATATAAAAGATAAGTAAAGTGCAAAATAAGATGACAGTAAATAAATTGCAGCAAGGTATTTTTGTGTTTTTGATTTTATAGATATGTAATATGATAAAAGATAGACCCGGGGGCCATAGTTTTCACTAGAGGCTTCTCTCTTGAAAGAAAGCATACGGTGGGTAAATAAATTACTGTTGAGCAATTGATAGAAAAGCGCATAGTTATGACGATATCTAAGGCAATGATCATGAACATAGGCATCACGTCCGTGACAAGTAGACTGACTCCTGCCTGCATCTACTACTATTACTCCACAGATCGACCGCTATCCAGCATCCATCTAGTGTATTAAGTTAACAAGAATGGAGTAACGCCTTAAGCAAGATGACATGATGTAGAGGGATAGATCCAATCAATATGAACAAACCTCATCTTTTTATCCTTAATGGCAACAATACAAATACGTGTCATGTCCCATTCAGTCACTGGGAATAAGCACCGCAAGATTGAACCCATTACAAAGTACCTCTCCCATTGCAAGAAAAATCAATCTAGTTGGCCAAACCAAATCAATAGATCAGAGAGAAGTACAAAGCTATCTTAATCATGCATGAAAGTGGTCAGAGAAGACTCAAATAATATTCATAGATAATCTGATCATAAACCCACAATTCATCGGATCTCAACAAACGCACCGCAAATGAATATTATATCGAATAGGTCTCCAAGAACATCGAGGAGAACATTGTATTGAAGATCAAAGAGAGTGAAGAAGCCATCTAGCTACTAGCTATGGACCCGTAGGTCTGTGGTAAACTACTCACACATCATCGGAAGGGCAGCAAGGTTGATGTAGAAGCCCTCCATGATCAAATCCCCCTCCGGCAGAGTACCGAAAAAGGTCTCCAGATGGGATCTCACGAGGATAGAAGTTGCGGCGGCGGAAATGTATTTTTGGTGTGCCCCCTGGTCTATGGGGAATATTTGGGTAGTTATAGAAGAAGAATTAGGGTTGGAGGTGCCACAGGGGCCCACAAGCTTGGAGGGCGCCCCCCTAGGGTGGCCCTGTGAGCTTGTGGCCACCTTGTGGCTCCTCTGGCCTCCTCTCGAAGCTTCCAGGGTGTCTTGTGGTCCAAGAAAAATCGTCAAAAAGTTTCGTTCCATTTGGACTCTGTTTGGTATTGATTTTCTCTGAAGGCAAAAACAAGGAAAAAACAGCAACTGGCACTTGTCACTAGGTTAGTCCCAAAAAATGATATAAAATAGCATTATAATGCATATTAAACATCCAAGATTGATAATATAATAGCATGGAACAATAAAAAATTATAGATACGTTGGAGACGTATCAAGCATCCCCAAGCTTAATTCCTGCTCGTCCTCGAGTAGGTAAATGATAAATACAGAATTTTTGATGTGGAATGCTACCTAACATGTTTATCATGTAATCTTTCTTTATGTTGCACAAATATTCAGATCCGTAAGATTCAAAACAAAAGTATAATATTAACATAAAAACAATAATACTTCAAGCATACTAAAAAGCAATCATGTATTTTTTTAAATATCATGGATATAGAGAGTTATCCCTACAAAATCATATAGTCTTGTCATGCTCCATCTTCTAAACACAAAGTATCTATCATGCACAACCCCGGTGTTAGCCAAGCGATTGGTTCATACTTTTAATGCGCTTCAGCTTTTTTCAACTCTCATGCAATACATGAGCGTGAGCCATGGATATAGCACTATGGGTGGAATAGAATATGATGTTGGAGGTTGTGTGGAGAAGACAAAAAGGAGAAAGTCTCAAATTGATGAGGCTAATCAACGGGCTATGGAGATGCTATCAATTGATATCAATGCATGGAGTAGGGATTGCCATGCAACGGATGGACTAGAGCTATAAGTGTATGAAAGCTCAAAAAGAAAACTAAGTGGGTGTGCATCCAACTTTCTTGCTCATGAAGACCTAGGGCATTTGGGGAAGCCCATCATTGGAATATACAAGCCAAGTTCTATAATGAAAAATTCCCACTAGTAAGATATGAAAGTGACAAAATAGGAGACTCTCTATCATGAAGAACATGGTGCTACTTTGAAGCACAAGTGTGGAAAAGGGTAGTAACATTGTCCCTTCTCTCTTTTTCTCTCATTTTTTTTATTTTTTTCATTGGGCTCTTTGGCCTCTCTTTTTTTCCGTCCGGAGTCTCATCCCGACTTGTGAGGGAATCATAGTATCCATCATCCTTCCCTCACATGGTACAATGCTCTAATAATGATGATCATCACACTTTTATTTACATACAACTCAAGAATTACAACTCGACACTAGAACAAAAATATGACTCTATATGAATGCCTCCGGCGGTGTACCGGGATGTGCAATGATCTAGCGTGACATGTATACAAAATATGAATGGTGGCCAAGCCACAAATACTATGTCAACTATATGATCATGCAAAGCAATATGACAATGATGATATGTGTCATAATAAAACATAACGGTGGAAGTTGCATGGCAATATATCTCGGAATGCCTATGGAAATGCCATAATAGGTAGGTATGGTGGCTATTTTGAGGAAGATATAAGGTGGCTTATGTGTGAAAGAGCTTATCATATCACGGGGTTTGGATGCACCGGCGAAGTTTGCACCACAACTCTAGGTGAGAAAGGGCAATGCACGGTACTGAAGAGGCTAGCAAAATGCGGAAAGGTGAGAGTGCGTATAATCCATGGACTCACATTAGTCATAAAGAACTCACATACTTATTGCAAAAGTTTATTAGCCATCGAAGCAACGTACTACTACGCATGCTCCTAGGGGAGAGGCTGGTAGGAGTTAACCATCGCTCGCTCTCGACCTCCACACAAAGGATGACAATCAATAATAAATCATGCTCCAATTTCATCGCATAACGAGACACCATACGTGCATGCTTCGGGAATCACAAACCTTAACACAAATATTCTTACTAAACCATAATTACTAACTAGCATGACTCTAATATCAACATCTTTATATCTCAAAACAAATGCTAGGAATCAAACTTCTCATATATTCAATGATCTTCATGAAAGTTTTTATTATATCCCTCTTGAATACCCATCATATTAGGACTAAATTCATAACCCATGCAAATTGCCATACTATTTATAAGACTCTCAAAATAATATAAGTGAAGCATGAGAGTTCATCGATTTCTTTAAAATATGTCCATCGCCGTGCTCCAAAAAGATATAAGTGAAGCACTAGAGCAACTACCTAGCTCAAAAAATATAAGTGAAGCACATAGAGTATTCTAACAAATTCATGATTAATGTGTGTCCCTCTCAAAAGGTGTGTCCAACAAGGATGATTATGGTAAACTAAAAAGCAAATAAAGCAAAGACTCATATAATACAAGACGCTCCAAGCAAAACACATATCATGTAGTGAATAAAAATATAGCCCCAAGTAATTTACCGATGGATTGTAGACGAAAGAGGGGATGCCTTCTGGGGCATCCCCAAGCTTAGACGCTTGGTTGTCCTTGAATATTAACTTGGGGTGCCATGGTCATCCCCAAGCTTAGGCTCTTGCCACTCCTTATTCCGTAGTCAACCGAAACTTCACCCAAAACTTGAAAACTTCACAACACAAAACTCAACAGAAAACTCGTGAGATCCGTTAGTATAATAAAGCAAATCACTACTTTTAGGTACTGTTGTAAACTCATTCCAATTTTATATTTGCATTATATCTACTGTATTCTAACTTCACCATGGTTCATACCCCCGATACAACCCATAGATTCATCAAAATAAGCGAACAACACAATGAAAACAGAATCTGTCAAAAACAGAACAGTCTGCAGTAATCTGGACTTTAGCCAAATTTCTGTTACTCCAAAAATTAGGAAAACATGGGCAATTTGTATAACAATCTTGTGCAGAAACTTCAGAATTTTATCACACTTCCATGAATTTTAGAAATTCTTCTACTGGATGCAAAAGTTTCTAAATCAACAATCTTCCAAATCATCCCAAAGGTATTACTTGGCACAAACACTAATTAAAAACACTAAAGCACAATCATAATAGAAGTATAATTGCATATTTATTGAAAAACAGAAGCAAAAAGCAAAAACAAAAAAAAATTGGGTTGCCTCCCAACAAGCGCTATTGTTTTACGCCCCTAGCTAGGCATATTGCATAGATCTAGGTATTGTCATCTTTCTTCTTATTTTCCATAGATGTGTTATTGTCGGGAGGTTTTCCAAAAATAACATGAAACACATCATGCATAGAAATTTTAGCATTATCTAGTTGTCTATCTGCATATCCCCTTTGATTACCGGCTACGATCCAAGAGTATTGTTGATTAACACCATTGAAAACTTGTTGGATCATATCCAAAACGGGAACTTCCTTTTTAAGGTTCTCATCAAAGATGTGATCATTGCCAAGCAAATGTCTTAATAACTAATCACTGTTGTAAAGAATCTCATCTATTACCGTTTTTTCTTGATTCATACCATAAAAATCAAAGATCGCCCTAGCTTCTCGCACTATGTAATCAAACTCATTCATAAGAACGAGGGTAGCTATCTTCTTAGCTCTAGGATCTTTTATAACAGGTAACTCATAAAACAATCTTTGCAAGGTAGGATGAGTATGAATAAATCTTTTCTCAATTTTAAGAACAAATGCTGAAATAGCTTTCGCATAAGTTTTAGTTCTTTCAAGTATAGGAGCATCATCACAAGTCAAAGTTCTAACGCAATTAAAGAATTCTTGGATGTCACCTTTTCCTATAACATTCCCTTGTCCCAAAACAAAAGCTTTAGCATCCAGATTAGTAGAACATCCAATTTTAGGAGTTCTACCATCATCTGTTTCTGCCATACCAAAATCACTCATGATGATAAGTTCAAAGCAAGCAATCTAGCACACAAGTAAACGAAAAAGCGAACAGATAGAAGGCGAATAAAAAGGCAAATATTTTTGTGTTTTTCTGAAAACGTTTTAGAAGTGGCGGAGATGAAAAGGAGAGGCAAATGGCAAATAATATAAATGCAAGAGATGAGAGTTTATGATAGGTACTTGGTAGGCTTGATGTAGATCCTCCCCGACAACGGTGCCAGAAATTCTTCTTGCTAATTCTTGAGCTTGCATTGGTTTTTCCCTTGAAGAGAAAAGGGTGATGCGGCAAAGTAGAGATAAGTATTTCCCTCAGTTGAGAACCAAGGTATCAATCCAGTAGGAGGAACACACAAGTCACTAATGGTTGCACCTACACAAACAAACAAATACTTGCACCCAACGCGATAAAGGGGTTGTCAATCCCTTCACAGTTACTTGCAAGGATGAGATCTGAGAGTGATAGATATAAAAGATAAGTGAAGTGAAAAATAAGGTAAAAGTAAATAAATTGCAGCAAGGTATTTTTGTGTTTTTGATTTTATAGATCTGAATATAATATGATAAAAGATAGACCCGGGAGCCATAGTTTTCACTAGAGGCTTCTCTCTTGAAAGAAAGCATACAGTGGGTAAACAATTTACTGTTGAGCAATTGATAGAAAAGCGCATAGTTATGACAATATCTAAGGCAATGATCATGAATATAGGCATCACGTTCGTGATAAGTAGACCGACTCCTGCCCGCATCTACTAATATTACTCCACACATCGACCGCTATCCAGCATGCATCTAGTGTATTAAGTTAACAAGAACAGAGTAACGCCTTAAGCAAGATGACATGATGTAGAGGGATAGATCCAATCAATATGAACAAACCCCATCTTTTTATCCTTAATGGCAACAATACAAATACATGTCATGTCCCTTTCTGTCACTGGGAATAAGCACCACAAGATTGAACTCATTACAAAGTACCTCTCCCATTGCAAGAAAAATCAATCTAGTTGGCCAAACCAAATCAATAGATCGGAGAGAAATACAAAGATATCTTAATCATGCATAAAATAGTTCAGAGAAGACTCAAATAATATTCATAGATAATATGATCATAAACACACAATTCATCAGATCTCAACAAACGCACCGCAAAAGAATATTGCATCGAATAGATCTCCAAGAACATCGAGGAGAACATTGTATTGAAGATCAAAGAGAGAGAAGAGGCCATCTAGCTACTAGCTATGGACCCGTAGGTCTGTGGTAAACTACTCACACATCATCGGAAGGGCAGCAAGGTTGATGTAGAAGCCCTCCGTGATCAAATCCCCATCTGGCAGAGTACCAGAAAAGGTCTCCAGGTGGGATCTCGTGAGGACAGAAACTTGCAGCGGCGGAAATGTATTTTTTGTGTGCCCCATGGTCTACGGGGAATATTTGGGTATTTATAGAAGAAGAATTAGGGTTGGAGGTGCCAGAGGGGGCCCACAACCTTAGAGGGTGCACCCTGTGAGCTTGTGGCCACCTCGTGGCTCCTCTGGCCTCCTCCCAAAGCTTCCAGGGTGTCTAGTGGTCCTAGAAAAATTGTCAAAAAGTTTCGTTCCATTTGGTCTCCATTTGGTATTGATTTTCTGTAAAGGCAAAAACAAGGAAAAAACAACAACTGGCACTTGGCACTAGGTTAATAGGTTATTCCCCAAAAATGATATAAAATTGCATATTAATGTATATTAAACATCCAAGATTGATAATATAATAGCATGGAACAATCAAAAATTTAGATACATTGGAGACGTATCATTATAATAACCTTTTGATTCACCATTCCCTTGGCTTGATGCCATTGCCGATCGATTACATCTTCTTGAAACCTCTCGACAAAATGTGTGGTGATGATTGTTAACAATTTGACTTCTTCCAAGTTGTGCATCGAATTCATGATGAGAAATACCATCCTTGCCCCCTCGATGAATTGTGTTATCATCGACAACATTATTGCCTTCCCTCCAACGCAAACTTGTTCATGTTATGGATCTCCTTGCTATCCGACTTATGTTATGTTCTACCTTGGAGTATTACCACCTTTTATGTCAAGGATGGTGTGGGAATTGATCCACCTCTTAAGAATTCTTGATATAGTAATACTTCTCGCCATCTCCGTTCATATCTTGGTCCCCGTGTTGTTTCTAACCAGAATACCGACAATTGAACTATGATGTGTGAATTCAAAACTTCTAGTGACCCTATTGCTTTGAAGTGAATGGTCGATAGTTTCATTCTAGGTCTTTTGGTTATTGAATCACCATTCTAACATTGATCGTGCTACTTGGTCCATATTTCTAGGTGCATTTTCGTTCAATGTTTAATTGTGGATGTTCTCCTCGAACATACTTCATTATATACTTTGGTATGTCCAATGCTATCACCTTGTTCTGTTAATTATGAAAATCCATGTTTATGGAAATCTTGATGAATTGTTGTTGAGCCCGTTGGCCACATCCTCATATTTTCCTTGCTGAAATTGTATGACTTATTTTATAAGTTGTTTCCAATGGATCCTTTGTGTATCCAAAATCTGATCTTTACCTGATGACCATGTCAATGCTATCCCTAAGCGTGAATGTGGTACTCAAACATCAACAAGAACTTTGGAAGCATAATGCTAAATGTTTGTTGATCAATTATCCAAACACCATTGTATGGGTAACATCATGAGTTTTCCTTGCCCCTTTTCCCTAGATAGTTATCTACTTATAGTCCTGTCATGATTATCCCGCTCTGCTTGCTCTTGGGAAGGAGATACACCTAATAATCGTGTATACACATTTTTCTTTCCATTGTTCTGTTTAATCTGATAATCACATTTTCCTTTCCATTGTTTTGTTTAACCTTTCTTGTGATCTATATGATATAAGAAGTAATATTTCCCTGCTTAGGTAAACACGTCGGTGTACAACCCTGTCAAGTATAACCCTATTACTATTGTTGATGTCATTCCGGTAATCCCGGTGGATGAGAACTTTGCCTATTGGTCCGCCTCGTCTTTACGAGCAGGAAAATGGTTCTCTTCGTCCCTCGCCCTTGGTACCAACGTTGTTGCCGACATAACTGACAGGCTATCCTCTGACATGCCTTGCTATCATGACCATGAAAGATGTCAGCGCCCTTCCTGCTTTTAACCCACATGGTGGGCCCATAACCCACAGTTCCACAGGATCAAAACCTAACTCTCCTGTAAACCCCTGTTTCCAAAGTTATTCCTCGCACTTGGCTTCTTATGTAATTCATGAGCTAACGTCCTAGGGATGATCTATTCTAGTATCAGCCGCAATACTTATTTCGTTGCTCTGAACCCCCTTCACACTCTACTTCAGGCATCGAACAATTGCTTACTTGTTTGAAACTTTCGTACCCTCTTATAATGCTCTCGATGTGTTTCATGTAATTGACTCGAGAGATACTTTATGCTTCTTCCCCTGAGTTAAGCGTCCGATGCTCAATCTTGTTAAAATCCGTCCTTATAGGGTTTCCCCTCTTATCCTTTCGTAAGTACGGTGAAGATCCTGAAGGAAGGACGACAACTTCATCATGATGTATTGATGCAGAGAAATGAAGACATCAATGCTATGGATCAACCTCTTTGAGAAGAGCAACCAAAAACAAGAAGATCCGTTAGAATTTCGTAACCAAGCTTTCCCCCTTGCTCTACCTCTTAAATCTCAGGACGACATTTCTTGTAGTGGAGGAGATTTGTAACACCCCCAGCGTCAAGCTATAGTAATCTCCCCCTAATGGTTCCATGTTATCACCTTTTTGCTAATCCATTTGTCACTTGATCAAAATTCAAATCAAACTCAAATTTAAAATAAAGTTAAATAAATTAATTTTTCAAACAACAAAAATAAAATGTTCACAATATTATATAAATTCCCCTGATCATTGTCATGTTCTAACCAACGTTTTATAAAGTGATTAAATATCCTCAAACAATTAAAACATGGGCTAAAACAATATTTTAATTGCTTTTTAAATTATAAAAATTCCAATCTATTTTATTTTTAATGGCAAACTTTTTGTGGCAGTGGCCTAATTTACTATACTAATAATGGTGCAGGTTTTATATTTTATAAAACTAAATTACTTTTGAAAATAAAAATGAAACAGAAAACACAAAGAAAATAACAATAGAAAGAAAAGGAAAAAGAAAAAGGCCCCTGCTCTGGGCCTTAGGCCACAGGGACAGGCCTAGGCCGGCCCGGCCCAGCCTGCCTCCCTCCTGTCGCCCTCCACCTCCCTCCTCCACTTGTCGAGGGCGACCGAGGCAGGGCTCCTCCCCGCTGATGTGGTCACCTATTAAAGGTAGGTTCAAGGACCCATCATTTGGGACCCACATGGGGCCCATCACCACCATAGGTAGTTCCCTAGACAATGCCAGCATTCGGATGCTTACATCAGGAAGTCCACTCGGACAGCTCGACGGCACTCAAACGACCACACATCACTCGGCTGATGGACCATCACTCGGACATAGAAGGCAGGAGGGCGTCGTGGGAGCTGCAACGGTCGAGGAATCCTAAGTCATCCTTTAACAAGAGTCAAGGCTACCATTACCAGTAACTGCTGAAGTATAGGCTCATCACACCTGTAACTGAAGCATTCAGTGCCATTTAATGCCTCGACGGCGTGGGAGACATGGGCTGCTGCGCACTCTATATAAGCCGCACCCCCTCCATAGCCAGGAACGAGCAATCTTTGTAACCATACCCATCAAATCAAAGCAAGCCTCAGGGCACGAGATGTAGGGCTTTTACCTTTGTCGAGAGGGGCCTGAACTCATTAAACACCGAGTGTTACACCTGCGCCGTAGCCAGGTTCTGCCCCTTATTCGTACCCCTAGTACTTATTGTCAGGCTCATAACCCCGACAGTTGGCGCCCACCATGGGGCTAGCCGTCTAGCAAAATTTCATGGCATAGGTGGAATTCTTCATCATCATGTCAGTCGGCGGCGAAATCCGCTTCAGGACGCTCTCCTTCATCGCTGACAACTCAGTGTGGCTTCGCGAGGCCCCGCTGGACGTGGAGGCGTTGCCCGTACGCGGCACGACGCACTTCCGTGCATCATCCTACGAAGTCCTTCTCCGGCAGCCCTCAGCTCTGTACCGAGTGGCCACTCGCCCTACCAGCACGCATCGCCACAAGTGCTCCGGGTGCTCGCATCTGCAGCGCTAGATCCAGCACGCAGTGGCCACCCAGGCCGCGGCTGAACATGTGGCAGCTCTCGAGTTTGATGAGCCCACCCTCGACCTCTCCAACGGCTCATTCGATGATTCCTCTGAGGAGTCCGAGTGCGAAAGTAACGAGTCAATCGCCGAAATTCTCATGGTGGATAACTCCGAGCACCGTGCACCCCCGGGGTACATGGACGCCCAGGGCAACCGCGCAAGGGCATCACACGGCGACATTGACGGCAGTGTCACGGGCCACGAGCCGTACGTGCCCCAGGCTCTCACCCGGGAGCAGCATGACGGGCTCCATCGCAGGAACGACCAGCTCCTGAACACTCCCATCACCAGGACGACCCCCGAGGTGTTGGTCATGGAGTCAACCCGCCTGGCCACCTTGGCCGAGCGCGATCGCATCGAATGGCTTCAGAGGGAGTTGGACGAATGTTAACACCGTCAACCCAGTTCCAGTCGGCACAAACGCTGGATCTTCTCGAGTGACCAGCCTCGTAAGTACCAAGTCCTCAGTACTCCATTATAAAATTGGCAGCTGCCACTCGGATCGCGGATTCCATCCAACCCTCCGGCTCGACCGCAGGAGAAGGGATTCGGCAGATCCAGGTGCCCCTGAAAATGGCGCTATCATAGAATGCGGCGGTGTCCCAGTCCAGAGACCGGATCCACAGCGCATCAGTGCACGCGGAGACCGTTCAGTCGGCTCATAGTCCACTCGGCACCAGAAGGCGCCGAGTGATACGTCTCCAACGTATCTATAATTTTTGCTTGTTCCATGCTGTTATATTATCATTCTTGGATGTTTTACAATCATTTTATAGCAACTTTATATCATTTTTGGGAATAACCTATTAACATAGTGCCCAGTGCGAGTTGTTGTTTTTTGCTTGTTTTTTACTTCGCAGAATATCAGTACCAAACGGAGTCCAAACGCAGCGAAACTTTTTGGAGAATTTTTATGGACCAGAAGACACCCAGTGGGCGAAATATATACCAGAGGGGAGGCCCGAGGTGGGCACAACTCACCAGGGCGCACCTGGGGGGGGGGGGGTTGTGCCCCCCTCGGTGGCCTCCACCGCCTCTTCACCCTATAAATACCCAAATATTCCAAAAACCCTAGGGGAGTCGACGAAACACAATTCCAGCCGCCGCAAGTTCCAGAACCACGAGATCCAATCTAGACACCCTCACGGAGGGGTTCATCATCCTCATTGGTGCCTCTCTGATGATGCGTGAGTAGTTCATCATAGACCTACGGGTCCGTAGGAAATTGCTAGATGGCTTCCCCTCTCTCTTTTGATTCTCAATACAATGGTCTCTTGGAGATCTATTTGATGTAACTCTTTTTGCGGTGTGTTTGTTGGGATCCGATGAACTTTGAGTTTATGATCAGATCTATATCCATGAATATTGTTTGAGTCTTCTTTTGATATCTTATATGCATGATTATTTATAGCCTCGTATTTCTTCTTCGAATCTTTGGTTTAGTTAGGCCAACTAGATCAATTTTTCTTGCCATGGGAAGAGGTGCTTTGTGATGGGTTCGATCGTGCGGTGTTCTTTCCTAGTGACAGAAGGGGCAGCAAGACACGCATGTATCGTTGCTATTAAGGATAATACGATGGGGTCTATTCCTACATGAATAGATCTCGTCTACATCATATCATCGTTCTTATTGCATTACTCTGTTTCTCCATGAACTTAATACACTAGATGCATGCTGGAAAGCGGTGGATGTGTGGAGGAATAGTAGTAGATGCAGGCAGGAGTCGGTCTACTAATCTTGGACGTGATGCCTATATATTGATCATTGCCTTGGATATCGTCATGATTATTTGATCTTCTATCAATTGCCCAACAGTAATTTGTTTACCCACCGTGTGCTCTTTTCTTGAGAGAAGCCAGTAGTGAAATCTACGGCCCCCGGGTCTATTTTTTTTATCATATTTGCTTTGAGATCTATTTTTATTCGATTTTGTTTTCAGATCTATTATTCCAAAAACCCAAAAATACCTTGCTGCACTTTTTTATTACTTATTTTATTTCATGTTTTATCGAGAGCTATTTATCCAATCTATCACAAATTTATCTATCTTTTTACCGCGGAGGGATTGACAACCCCTATTACGCGTCGGGTTGCAAGTATTTGTTCTTTGTGTGTAGGTGCCATTTACATAGTGTTTCTTGGTTATCCTACTGGATTGATACCTTGGATTCATAATTGAGGGAAATTCCTACCGTAGCTGTGTTGCATCATCTCTTCCTCTTTGGGGAAATACCGACGTAGTTCAAGCGACATCAAAAGGAATTTCTGACGCCGTTGTCGGGGAGACATCATCAACATCTATCAGGTTCCTAATCACAAATCTCATTTCCTTGCAATTTACATTATTTGCCATTTGCCTCTCATTTTCATCTCCCCCACTTCACAAAATTTTGCCGTTTTATTCGCCCTCTTTTTCGTTTGCCGCTTTCTCGTCAGATCTGTTTTTTTTGTGTGCAATCTTGTTTGCGTAGTCACGATGACTCAAGAAAACACCAAGTTGTGTGACTTTTCCAATACCAATAACAATGATTTTATTAGCACTCTGATTGCTCCTCCCACCACTAGTGCGGAATCTTGTGATATTAATGCCGCTTTGTTGAATCTTGTGATGAAAGATCAGTTTTTCGGTACTCCTAATGAGTATGCCGCGTCCCATCTAAACACATTCATAGAATTATGTGATATGCAAAAGAAAAAGTATGTTGACAATGATATTGTGAAGTTGAAATTATTTCCTTTCTCTTTGAGGCATCGTGCAAAAATTTGGTTTTCTTCTTTGCCTCGCAATAGTATCTATTCTTGGGATAAGTGCAAAGACGCTTTTATTACTAAGTATTTTCCGCCTGCGAAAATTATTTCCCTTAGAACTCAAATCATGAATTTTAAGCAACTTTGAGCATGAACATGTTACACAATCTTCGGAAAGAATGAAGTTGGTGCTAAGAAATTGTCCTACTCATGGTTTAAATCTTTGGATGATCATACAAATTTTTTATGCGGGATTGAACTTTGTTTCTAGAAATCTTTTAGATTCCGCCGCGGGTGGTACTTTTATGGAAATTACTTTGGGTGAAGCTACTAAATTGCTTGATAATATTATGGCAAATTATTCACAATGGCATACCGAAAGAGCACCTACTAGTAAAAAAGTTCATTCGGTTGAAGAAATTAGTACTTTGAGTGAAAAAGTTGATGCTCTTATGCATTTTGGTGCTAATAAAAGTGCTCCTATTGATCTTAATGATGTGCATTTGTCTACTTTGATTGAGCAAAATAGTGATCCCGTAGATGTGAATTTTGTCTCGCGAAACAATTTTAATAACAATGCTTATAGTGGTAATTTTAATCCTAGGCCTTTTCCTGGAAATTCCTCTAATAATTATGGTAATTCCTATGGTAATCCTTCTTACAATAATAATAGGAACACCTCTGATCTTGAGAATAATATTAAAAAAATTATCAATGCTCAAAAAAAATTCAATACTATGATAGAAGAAAAGTTGAATAAGATTGATGATATGTCTAGAAGCATTGATAGAATTTCTCATGATGTAGAAAATCTCAAGTAGAAATTTTTTGTACCCAAGGTTTATGAATCAATTAAATCTTTATATGTTTCTATGGATGAAAGTAAGAAAAGAACCGCTATGCTTAGAGTTAAACGAGAATTTTTAGAAAGAGAATTTTCTAGTGATTGCTTTCATAAAAATGATGAAGATCTAAAAATGATTGGTGTTTCTTATATAGATTCCTTGCTTAGTAAAATTAAAATTGATGATACAGGGACTGAAGAAGATTCAACTTTAGTTAGAAGGTGTCCCGATAATTTGGAGGGTGAAAATCTTGATGAAAAAATTGATAAAACTGGGTTTGGAGAGGTCAAAACTTTAACTAGTGATGTGGCCACTCTTTTGGATTACAAAGACTTTAATTATGATAATTGTTCTTTGATTGATTGTATTTCTTTGTTGCAATCCATGATAAATTCACCCCATTCTTATGAACAAAGTAAAGCTTTTACTAAACATATTGTTGATGCCATGATGAAAGCTTTGGAAGAAAAGTTGGAGTTAGAGATTTCAATTCCTAGAAAATTGCACGATGAATGGGAACCTACTATCAAATTCATTATTAAAAATTATGAGTGTGTTGCTTTATGTGATTTGGGTGCTAGTGTTTCCACAATCCCGAAATCTCTATGTGATGTACTTGGTCTTACCGATGTAGAAGAATGTTCTCTTAATTTGCACTTGGCGGATTCTACTATTAAAAAGCCTTTGGAAAGAATTAATTATGTTCTTATTCTTGCAAATAGGAATTATGTGCTCATAGACTTTATTGTTCTTGATATTGATTGCAATCCGTCTTGTCCAATTATACTTGGTAGACCGTTTTTACGTACTATTGGTGCCGTGATTGATATGAAAGAAGGCAATATTAAATTCCAATTTTCACTAAGGAAGGGTATGGAACACTTACCTAGCACAAGAATTAAGCCACCATATGAATCAATCATGAGGGCATCCTATGGATCTAAAACTAAAGATGACAATACTTGAATCTATGCATTATGCCTAGCTCGGGGCATAAAACGATAGCGCTTGTTGGGAGGCAACCCAATGAATAAAATTTAGTTTTGCCTTTTTCTTTCTATTCTTGAGTGTTTGAACAATTATTCATTTGTTATGATTGTTTTTTTATGTTTTAATTAGTGTTTGTGCCAAGTAAAGCCTTTGGGATAGCTTTGGTGATAATTGAATTGATCCTGTTGAAAAACAGAAACTTTTGTGTCCAGTAACCGAATATTAAAAATTCACAGAATTAACGAAAAATTCTGAATTTTTTACACAAGATTTTTATACAAATTTTCTCTGTTTTAAAAAAAATTGAGTTACATAAGTATGAGAACAATCCTCATCTTTACAGACTGTTCTGTTTTTGACAGATTCTATTTTCGTTGCATTGTGTGCTTATTTTGATGAATCTATGGATTTTATCGGGGGGTATAAGCCATGGTAAAGTTTGAATAAATTAGATATAATGCAATAATAAAATTTGAATAGGTTTTCTACAGTACTTAAAGTAAAGATTGGTTTTCTTATACTAACGGATCTCATGAAGGTTTTGTTATGTTTTGTGTGATTGAAGTTTTCATGTTTTGGGTGAGATCACGATGGATGAAGGAATAAGGAGTGAAAAGAGCCTAAGCTTGGGGATGCCCCATGGCACCCCAAGTTAATATTCAAGGAGAATCAAGCAACTAAGCTTGGGGATGCCTCGGAAGGCATCCCCTCTTTCTTCTAACGACCATCGGTATTTTACTTGGAGCTATATTTTTATTCGTCACATATCATGAGTTTTGCTTGGAACGTCTTGTATTATATGAGTCTTTGCTTGTTTTTCTTTTTGCTTTGTCACAAGTATCCTTGCTGGACACACCTATTTGAGAGAGCCAAAATTATGCTATGATTTGTTAGAATTGCTCTATATGTTTCACTTAAATTTTCTGAGCTATGGAATTGCTCTAGTGCTTCACTTATATCTTTTTGAGCAAGGTGTGCTTTAATATTTTTGAAGAAATGCTCTCATGCTTCACTTAGATTAATTTGAGAGTTAGTAAATTTTTGAAGAAATTCTCTCATGCTTCACTGATATTATTTTGAGAGACGAAAATTTTTATGCTCATGTTCTTCACTTAGATTTATTTGAGCTTGTCAAAAGCAATTGCAATATATGAAACTACTCCCAAAGTGATTGATATTCAAGAGGGATATAATAAAAACTTTCTTGAAGATCATTGGACAAAATAAACTTGATTCTTTGTAATAGTTTTGAGATATGATGATAGTGATATGTGAGTCATGTTGGTGAGTAATTATGCTTTAGTAAGAATATTGGTGTTATGGTTTGTGATTCCCTATGCAAGCACGAAAGTCAATAGTTATGCATTGAAATTATATCCTACTTGTGGTGCATTATTCGGTGTTAGTTATGCTTAATGCTCACTTATGTGATTTTTTGTTTCTTGGTTGGTTGCTTCTCAATCTTTTTGCTAGCCTCCACTTGTACTAAGTAGAAATACTACTTGTGCATCGAACATCTTTAAAACCAGTTTTGCCATATGAATCCACCATACCTACCTATATGCGGTATTTCTGTGCCGTTCTAAGCAAATTTGTATGTGCCACCTCTAATTTTCAAAATAAATTTCCTTTTTGTGTGCCCGTACCGCTCATGAAGAGGCATGGGGTGGCCAATATTTTCCATGCTAGATGTGTTATTCTCAAGATGATTGTTTATTCACTTGTCATTGCACGAGAGTGCGGCGGTAATAGGGATGCCCAATCCCGAAATGAAAAAGAAATTTAGTTTATGTTGTCAAATAATAAATTCCTTGGAAAGTGTTGGTATGGACGGTACCCGTGGATATGGCTAGCCGTGGAATGTGAAAGAATGGTGGAAAAAGGAATAAACTTTATTTTCTGTTTGGGAACCGCCTATGATATATCTAGCATGGAAAGTGTTGGGAATTACTCAGTCATTTTCGTTGATGGGAAAAGTATGCCTCTCAAAAAAAATATCTCTCAATTTAAGCTTTGAGCTCTGGCACCTCTACAAATCCCTACTTCCCTCTGCGAAGGGTCTATCTATTTACTTTATGCAATTTTTATTTTTATTTGAGTCTCCATCTTCTCTTATAAAGCACCAACTAAGGGGCACTATGATCGTACTTGAGCATTGGATGTAGCTAATATGCGAGTGTGTCTCATGAATGGATCAATAATTGAGCATGATGGGCTAGGGATAACTTTCTTTAGTGTTGATATTTTGAAAGACATGGTTGCTTGTTGATTTGCTCGAGTATTGAAATCTTCATGTCAAAACTAGACTATTGCTTTGAACCATATAAAAGTCCAAATGTCCATGCTACAAAAGAAAAGAATATGTTATGAACATGTTAGGCAGCATTCCACATCAAAAATTCTGTTTTTATCATTTACCTACTCGAGGACGAGTAAGAATTAAGCTTGGGGATGCTGATACGTCTCCAATGTATCTATAATTTTTGCTTGTTCCATGCTGTTATATTATCATTCTAGGATGTTTTACAATCATTTTATAGCAACTTTATATTATTTTTTGGGACTAAGCTATTGACATAGTGTCCAGTGCCAGTTCCTATTTCTTGCTTGTTTTTTACTTCGCAGAATATCAGTACCAAACGGAGTCCAAACGCAGCGACACTTTTTGGAGAATTTTTATGGACCAGAAGACACCCAGTGGGCCAAAGATATACCATAGGTGAGGCCCGAGGTGGGCACAACCCACCAGGGCCCAGGCACGCCCAAGGGGTTGTGCCCCCCTCGGTGGCCTCCCGCACGACCTCTTCGCCCTATAAATACCCAAATATTCCAAAAACCCTAGGTGAGTCGACGGAAGACAATTCCAGTCGCCGCAAGTTCCAGAACCACGAGATCTAATCTAGACACCATCACGGAGGGGTTCATCATCCTCATTGGTGCCTCTCCGATGATGCGTGAGTAGTTCATCATAGACCTACGGGTCCTCAGGCAGTAGATAGATGGCTTCCTCTCTCTCTCTTTTGATTCTCAATACAATGGTCTCTTGGAGGTCAATTTGATGTAACTCTTTTTGAGGTGTGTTTGTTGGGATCCGATGAACTTTGAGTTTATGATCAGATCTATATCCATGAATATTATTTGAGTCTTCTTTTGATCTCTTATATGCATGATTATTTATATCCTCGTATTTCTTCTTAGAATCTTTGGTTTAGTTAGGTCAAATAGATCGATTTTTCTTGCCATGGGAAGAGGTGCTTTGTGATGGGTTCGATCGTGCGGTGTTCTTTCCCAGTCACAGAAGGGGCTGCAAGGCATGCATGTATCGTTGCTATTAAGGATAACAAGATGGAGGCTATTCCTACATGAATAGATCTCGTCTACATCATGTCATCGTTCTTATCGCATTACTCCGTTTCTCCATGAACTTAATACACTAGATGCATGTTGGATAGCGGTCGATGTGTGGAGTAATAGTAGTAGATGCAGGCAGGAGTCGGTCTACTAATCTTGGACGTGATGCCTATATATTGATCATTGGCTTGGATATCGTCATAATTATTCGATCTTCTATCAATTGCCCAACAGTAATTTGTTTACCCACCGTGTGCTATTTTCTTGAGAGAAGCCACTAGTGAAAGCTACGGCCCCGGGGTCTATTTTTTATCATATCTGCTTTGAGATCTATTTTTATTTGGTTTTGTTTTCAGATCTATTATTCCAAAAACCCAAAAAAACCTTGCTGCACTTTTTTATTACTTATTTTATTTCGCGTTTTATCGAGAGCTATTTATCCAATCTATCACGAATTTATCTATCTTTTTACCATGGAGGGATTGACAACCCCTCTTACACGTCGGGTTGCAAGTATTTGTTCTTTGTCTGCAGGTATCGTTTACAAAGTGTTGCTTGGTTCTCCTACTGGATTGATACCTGGGTTTCATAACTGAGGGAAATACCTACCGTAGCTGTGCTGCATCATCCCTTCCTCTTTGGGAAAATACCGACGTAGTTCAAGTGACATCATCAAGTCACTTCCTCCTCAAGAGATCACCACGAAGATCGGAGGCGCGGTCGAGTTGCGTCGCCCCGGCGTCACGACGACTACGATCGCGCCTTGATGCCTCCACCATGAGATGGGGCGTACGGGCGCCAGCCCTACGACGACAGGTGAACACAAGGCGGCGATCGCAGTCCGAGTCCCAGTCATCGCACGAGGGACACTCGAGACCCGCAGTTCAACGCGAGATCTGTTCTCGCTCAGAACCTGGTCGACAGGGGCCGGGCCCTGCGAGAGGGCCAAGATCATGACATACCAAGTGGTTCCGTACCAAATGGTCCCGAGTGCTTCAGCCGTTACATACGGGCAGCAGAGATTCCCAACAACTTCAGGTTGGCCACGGGGATCAGCAAATTCACTGGCGAGTCCAAGCCTTGAGATTTGGCTCAAAGATTACCGAGTGGCTATTCAGATCAGCGGCGGCAACGACAATGTGGCCATGAAACATTTACCGCTAATGCTCGAAGGCTCCGCTCGGGCATGGCTAACACAGCTCCCGCCAGGTAGCATATTCTGTTGGGACGACTTGGCGAGAGTGTTCATCAAAACTTTTGAAGGCACTTACAAGAGAACGGGTTGTCTGGCCGAGCTGCAACACTACGTACAAAAGCAAAATCTGACTCTCCGTGAGTTCATTCAGCGGTGGACCACCTTGCATAGTACCGTGGAGAATGTCATTGAGTACCAGGCGATCTACGCCTTCAAGGCCAGAGTTAGATACCGGGAGCTGAACATGAAGTTCGGCCGAACTAAGGCCCTGACTCTCAGTCGGCCTATGGAGATA
The DNA here is from genome assembly GCA_011799875.1 of Thinopyrum elongatum. Lineage (NCBI taxonomy): Eukaryota > Viridiplantae > Streptophyta > Magnoliopsida > Poales > Poaceae > Thinopyrum > Thinopyrum elongatum. The sequence continues at coordinate 410,311,835 of CM022302.1, read as the reverse complement.
GCCAACCAGTACGCCAATGGTGAAGAGGAAGACCGACTGAGAAGCGGCAAAAGCCGAACATGTGATGCTCATCAGTCGTACAACAAGGGCAAGAAGCACAAGCGGAAGGATGAAGGGAACGCTGAGGCTGCGGCTCTGGCCAGCCAGGGCAAAAGCAAAGGTTCCCAAAAGTAGAAGAAAGACTGGAAGGGAAAAAAGCAAGTTGCCCAGAGGAGTGACATCCTCGACCAACCCTGTCAGATCCACACAAAGAAAGACGAGGAGGGCAATTTGATTTTGCCCAAGGACACCACTCGGGAGTGCCGGCTCATGAAGCAAGAGATGCGGCAAGATTCCTCTGTGGAAAAAGATGAAGCTGACAATGATGGAGGAAGGGTACTTCTGGGTACCCCAACATCGAGAACATCTTGATGATCTTCGTCGACGTCGAGAGCAAGAGTCGCCTCAAAGTCATTAACTGAGACGTCAACATGGCGGTTCCGACTGTCACCAAGTACCTCGGCTGGGCCAAGACGCCAGTGACCTACAATCAGTCGGATCACCCGGCCCACATACCGACCCCCGGGCAGCAAGCCTTGGTAGTTTACCCAGTCGTTGGTGGAGTCCGATTGCGCAAAGTCCTAATGGACGGCAGCAGCGGGCTCAACATTATTTACGCCAACACGCTGGGGGCACTGGGCATTCCGATGACTCGGCTCAGCAAGAGCAACATGCAGTTCCATGGGGTAATCCCTGGGAAGAAAGCCAAATCACTCGGATAGATCGCCCTCGACATCGTATTCGGTGAAGAGAAGAACTTCCGAAATGAGCGTCTGACTTTCGTAGTGGTAGACTTCCGAAGCGCTTACCACGCTATCCTGGTTAGGACAGCCTATGCACGATTCATGGCCCGACCATGTTACGTGTATCTTAAGCTTAAGATGCCAGGACCGAAATGTGACGCCCCCGATTCAATCGTACACTAATCATGCACGCAAACGTGTACGATCAAGATCAGGGACTCACGGGAAGATATCACAACACAACTCTAAAACATAAATAAGTCATACAAGCATCATAATACAAGCCAGGGGCCACGAGGGCTCGAATACAAATGCTCGATCATAGACGAGTCAGCGGAAGCAACAATATCTGAGTACAGACATAGGTTAAACAAGGTGCCATAAGATGGCTAGCACAAACAGGGATACAACAGATCAAACAGGCGCAGGGCCTCCTGCCTGGGATCCTCCTAACTACTCCTGGTCATCGGCGTCCTGGACGTAGTAGTAGGCTCCGCCCTGGTGGTAGTAGTCGTCGTAGGTGGCGTCTGGCTCCTGGGCTCCAACATCTGGTTGCGACAACCAGCAAGAAGGGAAAGGGGGAAAGGAGGGGGAAAGCAACCGTGAGTACTCATCCAAAGTACTCGCAAGCAAGGATCTATACTACATATGCATGGTATATGTGTAAAGAGGCAATATCGGTGGACTGAACTGCAGAATGCCAGAATAAGAGGGGGATAGCTAGTCCTGTCGAAGACTACGCTTCTGGCAGCCTCCATCTTGAAGCAATAGAAGAGATTAGTTGGAAGTTAACCAAGCAACAACGTATAGCATAATCCTACCCGTCGATCCTCTTGTCGCCACCATGCGAGAGAGCGACCACCGGGTTATATCTGTCACTTGTAAGGGTGTGTTTTATTAAGTATCCATTTCTAGTTGTCATGAGGTCGGAATACAACTCCGGGTCATCCTTTTACCGAGGGACACGGCTATTCGAATAGATAAACTTCCCTGCAGGGGTGCACCACATATTCCCCAACACGCTCGATCCCCTTTGGCCGGACACACTTTCCTGGGTCATGCCCGGCCTCGGAAGATCCACACGTCGCAGCCCCACCTAGGCTCAACAGAGAGGTCAGCACGCCGGACTAATCCTAGGCACTCTGGGGTCTGGGCCCATCGCCCAGTGCGCTCCTGCACGTTGCGTACGCGGCCGCGAGCAGACCTAGCAACCCACACGATCACGGCGGTTACGTTATCGCGGTCCAACACGGCGCGCGCCGCTCAGTCGCTGACGTCAAGAAGGCTTCAGCTGATACCACGACGCCGGGATACCCATAACTACTCCCGCGTAGTTGGTTAGTGCGTATAGGCCAGTGGCCAGACTCAGATCAAATATCCAATCTCGTTAAACGTGTTATTATGAGATCACCGCGGACGACGACCAGGGCCAGGCCCACCTCTCTCCTTTCAGCCCCCATTCGTGAATCACCTGCGGGTGCTCCACGAGCCGACCCGACTTTAGTATCCATCTGATGTCACATGTAATAAGTAGTATACATATCCGCAATCGCCACCCGTGGCGAGCACGGCCCAATAATGTAGCATAGCAGACAGACGAGAATGTAGGGCCACTGATGACAAACTAGCATCCTACACTAGGCATTTAGGATTGCAGGTAAGGTATCAACAACAGTAGCAACAATGACAGGCTATGCATCAGAATAGGATTAACGGAAAGCAGTAACAGGCTACACTACTCTAATGCAAGCAGTATAGAGAAGAATAGGCGATATCTGGTGATCAAGGGGGGGGCTTGCCTGGTTGCTCTGGCAAGTAGGGGTCGTCAACAACGTAGTCGGTCGGGGCACCAGCAGCTGCGTCGGTCTCGTAGTCTACCGAAGAGAAGAGGGGGAAGAAACAGTAAACACACGGCAATGATGCAACATGGATGCATGACATGTCTAAACGCAGGGCCAGGGTGATATACAGCCTAACTAAGCGATTTAGTTAATTTAGGAATTTATTCGGATTTATTTAATTAGGGTTGGACACTATTCATTTATCGAAATCGGTCTAATTGTTCAACGTTCTTATAGCTGCGGGCATCTGACGGGAATACGGAGGATGTATTCGGGTTCGTATCGTCGTTCTGAGCAAGTTTCATGTATAAAATATTTTCATCGGAGTTACGGTTTAAAAGATATGATTTTCTAAAGTTTTTATTAATTTCTGAAATTTTAATTAATTATTTAATTCAACATTATCCGAAACAGTGATTGATGACGTCAGCATGACATCATGCTGACGTCAGCAGTTAATTAAGTTAATTACTAATTACTGTTTAATTAACACTAATTAGTTAATTAGATTAACCTAATCAGGATTAATTAACTAATTAATTAACTAATTAATTAATTAATTAATTTAATTATTTATTTTTATTTTTATTTTCTTAAAATCGTTTCTGGGCCGTGGGCCCGTTCGGTCAGTGGGTCAGGGGCATTAGGCCCCACCTGTCTGTGGCCCGAATGGCCACACGGGCGCGGGCGGGCGCGCGGGCGCGGCCAGGCACGCGTGGGCGCGCGCGCACGCACTGGCCGAGGCCAGGGTGCGGTGGCCGGCCGGGGGTGGCGGCGAGGGCCAGAGGCCGGAGCGGGGCGCGCCGGCCGTGGCCGGTGGAGAGGCGGCCGCGGGGAGGAGCGCTGGGGGCCGGCGCCGGCGTGCGGCGTGCGGGGCGAGGGCGCGCGGTGAGCGTGGATGCGGGGCGGCGCGCGTGCGCGTGCACGGGGCAGGGGAGGGGGAGGCCTGGGGCCTCACCGAGATTTGCAGGGACGGGGCAGCGGGCTCGAGCTCGTGGAGGGGGGGGTCGGCGACGGGGTCGAGGGCGGGGGTCGGGTGAGCGAGAGGAGGGGTCGGGGTGGAGGCCGGAGACGACGGGTCGATGGGAGGCCGGCGTCGGTGGAGTCGGCGAGGCGGCGAGGTCCAAGGGCGACGGCGGTCCGGACGGCCTCGAGACGAGGCGGAGACGGGGCGCGGTCGGGCGGTCGGGGCGAGCGCGCGGGGCTCGGGGAGGAAGACGGGGAGGGGCGGGGTGCTGCGGCGTGGTCTGACGAGGGGGAGGCGGCGACGGGGCGGCGTCGCGACGGGGCGGACGGGATCGGGGGATCCCGATCCAGATGCGGGGGGGGGAGAAAGCGAGGGGGGAATCGGGGTTGGGCTAGGGTTTCGGGTGGGGGGTGGCGCTATGTAGGCGCCGGCTGGGCCGGCTGGCGGCCCGGTGGCTTGCTGGGCCGAGGCCCAGTCGGGGGGGAGGGGTTCCTTTTTTTTTTTTTCATTCCTTGCTTTGTTTTATTTCCTTTTCTGTACTGTTAAATGTTTAGGCCCCAAATGGTTTTTGTAAAAAGTGTGACCTATTTCATAAATACCAGTGCATTATTCCTTAACACCTAAAATTAGTTTGGACAAAACATAATTCCATATTTATTTCAGATTTAATAAATGGTTATTAAATATTATCTTTATCCACTGTTTGAGGTTGTTCGAGTCACTTATCCAATTCCAATGATGTTGGTTTCAATTTTAGAATAGCCTCTGGAATATTTGTTATTTATCTGACATTTTAGTTTCTATGTTGGACAACTTTTATATTCCACTTTCATTTAAATTTGAATTTGACTTAGGAGTTGAAATGCAATATGATGCTAATGATGATTATGCACTATTAATCATGATGACATGGCCTCATCAAAAGGGTGATCACTGTAGCTTAATACAGGGGGTGTTACACGAAAGGCGTGATAACTATCACGGGAAATCGAAGTTGGCCGAAGAGTGTCTCCAGAAGGGCTCTCAGATCGCTGACAAACTGATGGCGATGGCCGAGCTAGATGAGTACAAGAAGGCGGTGGATTCGAGCGAGCTGCTGAAGTCCAAGAAGCCGACTGTGGAATCCGCTTTCCAGTCGGCAGGGGAGACGAAGCCAGTGCACATCCATCCCGAGGACCCGAATGCTACCCCAACCAACATCTCCACCACCCCTGACAGAAATAGGAAGGCCAGCTCGTCCATTTCCTCCGTGAGAACTGGGACATCTTCACGTGGAAGCCTTTTGACATGTCGGGTGTTCCCAGGGAGCTGGCCGAGCACAGACTTCGTGTCGACTCGAAGATGAAGCCAGTCAAAGAGCACGTTCGACGATCTATCACCAAGAAGCGCAAGGCGATTGGTGAGGAGATAGCGCGGCTCTTAGCCGCCGAATTCATCTGGGAGGTGTACCACTCCGAGTGGCTCGCCAACGTCATCATGGTGCCGAAGAAAAATAACTCTCTCCGAATGTGTATTGATTTTAAGCACATCAATCGGGCCTGCCCGAAGGATCAATTCCCTCTCCCTTGTGTAGATCAGATAGTGGATTCTACTGTTGGGTGTGAGCGGTTGTCGTTTCTGGATGCATACCCCGGGTACCACCAGATCCGAATGTTTGGTCCTGATGAAATAAAAACAGCGTTCATCACCCCATTCGGGTGTTTTTGTTATATCATCATGCCATTTGGGTTGAAAAATGCTGGGGCCACGTTTCAGCGTATGATTCGGATGTGCCTGCGGAAGCAGATCAATAGGAATGTGGAGGCCTACATGGATGACATCGTGGTCAACTCCAGGAAATGTTCCGACCTCCTGACTGACCTCGCCGAGACCTTAGCGAACTTGCGCACTTTTGGAATAAAGCTCAACCCAGCTAAGTGTACATTCAGTGTACCCGCATGCAAATTACTCGGTTTCCTCGTTTACGAACATGGGATCGATGCCAATCCTGAGAAGATAGGGGCTATCATCCGAATGAAGAAACCAGAGCATCTCCATGACGTGCAGCACCTCACAGACTGTCTAGTAGCCCTGAGTAGATTCATCTCAAGACTCGGTTGAAAAGACCTGCCGCTTTACCGATTGATGAAGAAGTCTGATAGGTTCGAGTGGACTCCCGAAGTGCAGGCTACGTTCCTGGAACTTAAAGCCCTACTTTCCACCCAGCCGGTGCTAGCTGCTCTGAGCAGCAAAGAGCCTTTGCTCCTTTACACCGCAGCCACGAGATGAGTTGTTAGCACGGTTCTCACTATGGAACGGGAAGAACAAGGCAAAACCTTCAAGCTCCAATGACCAGTCTACTACATCTCTGAAGTCCTGACCCCTTCCAAGTAAAGGTATCTGCATTATCAGAAGCTAGTATATGGGATTTACCTAACTGCAAAGAAGGTGGTGCATTACTTCCAAGAACACTCATTCACGGTGATAAGTGATGCCCCTTTGTCTGAGATCATGAACAACAGAGATGCCACAGGCCATGTGGCAATGTGAGACATCGAGCTCCTTTCGCTGGACATTAAGTTTGAAGCCAAGAAAGCCATTAAGTCGCAAGCCCTGGTAGATTTCCTTGCCGAGTGGATTGAGCAAGAGCAACCCGTCCCGAGTGTTCCCGAACACTAGACAATGTTTTTTGACGGCTCCAAGATGCTCCATGGCTCCGGGGCCAGAGTAGTCTTGGTGTCTTGTAAAGGCGACCGACTTAGTTATGTGCTTTAGATTCACTTCGACTCCTCCAACAACGAAGCCGAATACGAAGCTCTCTTATATGGGCTGCGAATGGCAATTTCCCTAGGAATTTGCCGACTGATGGTCTATGGCGACTTGGACCTAATGGTCAACCAAGTCATGATGGAGTGGGATATCCGCAGTCCGGCAATGACTGGCTATTGCAACACCATGAGAAAGCTAGAGAAACACTTTGAAGGATTGGAACTACATCACGTGCCATGCCTCAAGAACCAAGCAGCTGACGATTTGGCCAAGATGGGTTCAACCCAGAAGACAGTGCCCAAGAATGTGTTCCTGGAACACCTTCACTCGCCCACGATCAAGGAAGATCCTTTCATGGAGGAGCCCCCGCAACCAGTCGGTCCTTCCAATCCGACTGAAGTAGACCTCCCTACGGTAATCGACCTGGTCCAAGCGATCCTCGTGATCACTCCTGAATGGACTAAACCATATGATAACCCACAAGTATAGGGGATCGCAATAGTTTTCAAGGGTAGAGTATTCTACCCAAATTTATAGATTCGACACAATGGGAGCCAAAGAATATTTGCAAGTATTAGCAGTTGGGTTGTCAATTCAACCACACCTGGAGATTAAATATCTGCAGCAATATGATCAGTAGCATAGTAATATGATAGTTTTGATAGTAGTGATGATAGTAGCAGTAACGGTAACAGTGATAGCAATGATTTTGTAGCAACTGTAACAGTAGCAACAACAGTAGTAACTTAGCAAGAACTATATGTGGAAAATTCATAGGCATTGGATCGGTGAATTCATTGGATGATATTCATCATATAACTGTCATAACCTAGGGCGATACAAAACTAGCTCCAGTTCATAAATATAATGTAGGCATGTATTCCGTAAATAGTCAAACGTGCTTATGGAAAGAACTTGCATGAAATCTTTTATCCTACCCTCCCGTGGCAGCGGGGTCCATAAGGAAACTAAGGGATATTAAGGCCTCCTTTTAATAGAGAACCAGAACAAAGCATTAACACATAGTGAATACATGAACTCCTTAAACTACGGTCATCACCGAAAAGTATCCCGATTATTGTCACTCCGGGGTTTACGGATCATAACACGTAATAGGTGAATATGACTTGCAAGATTGGATCTAGAACATAGATATAATGGTGAAACCATAAACGGTTCAGATCTGAAATCATGGCACTCGGGCCCTAGTGACAAGCATTAAGCATGGCAAAGTCATAACAACATCAATCTCAGAACATAGTGGATACTAGGGATCAAGCCCTAACAAAACTAACTCGATTACATGATGAATCTCATCCAACTCCTCACCGACCAGCGAGCTTACTAAAGAATTACTCACTCCCGGTGGGGAGCATCATGGAATTGGTGATGAAGGAGGGTTGGTGATGACGAAGACCGAAGATTCCCCTCTCCGGAGCCCCGAACGGGCTCCAGATCTGGCCTCCCGATGAAGAACATGAGGCAGCGGCGGCTCCGTATCGTGAAACACGATGAAACTTCCTCCTCGAATTTTTCTCCGAAAATAGATATTTAAAGAGTTGGAATTAGGGTCTGCGGGGCTACCAGGTGGGCACGACCCACTTAGGCGTGCCCTGGTGGGTTGTGCTCAACCAAGGGGCCCCCTCTGGTGGTTCTTGGCTCCAGTATTTTTTATATATTCTGAAATAATTCTCCAAAAAGTTTTGTTCCATTCCGAGAACTTTTATTTCTGCACAAAACAACACCATGGTAGTTGTGCTAAAAACAGCATCAGTCCGGGTTAGTTTCATTCAAATCATGCAAATTAGAGTCCAAAACAGGAGCAAAAGCGTTAGGAAAAGTAGATACGATAGAGACGTATCAACTCCCCCAAGCTTAAACCTTTGTTTGTCCTCAAGCAATTCAGTTGATAAACTGAAAGTGAAAAAGAAAAACTTTAACGAACTCTTTTGTTCTTGTTTACATAAATAAGCCTAAGTAGCACCCAGGTTTTTAGCAAAGATTATGACTAACCATGTCAACAATAACTCTTAGAAATTATATTAACTCATATCAATGGCGTAAGCAACTAGCGAGCAATAATAAAATATCTCAAATGGCAACACTTTGTCAAAACAACCGTGATATAATATGACAGTAGTGGTATCTCGCTAGCCCTTTCTGAGACCGCAAAACATAAATGCAGAGCACCTCCAAAGTTCAAGCAGCGACTAAACATTGTAATTCATGGTAGAAAAGATCCAGTCATGATGCATCCAACATAAGCTATACACAATGCATGAGGATGACAATAGTGCTCTTAGATCTAGCGCTTATTTGAGAAGGTGATGACTCAACGTAAAATTAAATAGATAGTCCCTTCGCAGAGGGAAGCAGGGATTTGCAGCGGTGCCAGAGCTAGAGCTCAAAGTTTAAAACAGAGATAAATGTAATTTTGATAAATGCACCCTTCCTGTTTACGTCACGACCAAAAGTTATCAATATCTTCCATGCTAAACACATTAGTGGCGGTTCCCAAGCAAAAAAAGTAAAGGTTTACTCCCCCTTCCACCAACAAACACACTCCACGGCTAGCCGAATCCACGGGTACCGTCCATCCCAACATCAGTCCTGGGGGAGTTTTGTTTAATTATTTGCAATTTTTTATTTTGGGACTGGGAATCCCTATTACCGCCCCTCTCGTGCAAGTACGAGTGAATAAACACTCATCATGAGAATAACCCGCTTAGCATGGAAGATATTGACTACCCCCTATCGCTCTATGAACAATCCAGACACACAAAAACAGATGTTTATTTGAAGATTTTAGAGGTGGCACATGCAAATTTACTTAGAACGGCAAGGTAATACCGCATATAGGTAGATATGGTGGACTCATCTGGAATAACTTGGGTTTTAGGATTTTGATGCACAAGTAGTATTCCCACTTAGTACAGGCGAAGGCTAGCAAATAGGTTGAGAAGCAGCCAGCTAGAGAGCGAAAACGGTCATGAACATGCATTATGCATAACAAACATTGGATACTAGCATGAGTAGGATATGAACACCATGAACATAAATATCATAGAGGCTATGTTGGTTTTGATTCAACTACATGCATGAACATGTGCCAAGTCAAGCCACTTGAAGCATTCAGAGGAGGCTACCATATCATCATACTACATCACAATCATTTTAATGCATATTGACATCCAAGATAAATCATTATCCACTCCTAGCTACTTAAGCATGGCATGAGAAACTATAATCTCTAATTGTCATTGCAAACTTGCTTGATCATAATATCCTGAATCATGGATACTAGGTTAAACATATTTACAAAAACAGAACAAGTTGAGTTCATACCTGTTTCTCTCTGCCACAGCCGGTTCATCAAATATCGTTATTATTGCCTTTCACTTGCATGACCGAATGATATGAAAATAATAATAGTGAAAGAGCACCGTGGACTAAGCTAGAATCTGCAAGCATTTTATTCAAAAGAAGAAGACAAGGTAATATGGGCTCTTTGTTAGATTAATAGCAATGCATATGAGAGCCACTCAACATTTTCATCATGTCTTCTCCTTGGTATGACTCAATAAAAAGAAAAGAATTTCAGAGAAACACAGGGAAATATTTTTGGCGTTTTTAGTTTTTCTTAAAGAAAGCAAATTAAAGAGAAAGAAAAACAAAAACAAGAAAAACTATTAACACGGGAGAGCTCCCAGCAAGCAAAAGAAGAACAAGGAAATCTTTTTGGGTTTTCTTTTTAATACTACAACTAATTAAACTTAGAAAGAAAAAACAAAAAGAAATAGGAAACATTTTTTTTGGATTTTCTCAAAGTTTCTCAAACACACAAGAAAGCGAGAAAATAAATCTAGCATGGATAATACAATGAAAAAGTGTGAACACCGACAACTGGAATGAAATGTGTGAACATGAATGTAATTTCAGTGGGAATACGTACTCCCCCAAGCTTAGGCTTTTGGCCTAGCTTGGTAATCACCACTCGTAGTAACCATCTGGTCCCATCTCAAAGTGCTGTGGAGGGGGCACCTGAGCGTCCCACTCCTGAGGCTCCTCCTTTGCCTCTGCCTCTGCCTGGGCATTCCGGTAGGCTATAATGTCCGCTGGCATGATCATGTATCCGCCCCTGGCAATAGAATCAAACAAAACAGGTGCAGGCAATGGAATAATATCGCGGGAATCCACACTAAAAACCAGGTTGTAACGAATATTATTATGAAGAGAGTCGGCCTCATCAATAAACTGGTGAGCCACCATCACCTGGTGATATAGATAAACCTTGGGCAGAGGATAATCATGTTGGCGTATCTGAATGGTAAAGTGACTCGCTAAGCGAGTAGCATAAATACCACCATGAATTTTGCCCTTGGTTCTGTTAAGGTGTACACGGCGTGCAATAATAGCCCTGAGGCTAAAGGTGTTATTGCCGTATAGTGCATGTGTAAGATGGTGAAGTCAGGAGCACCGAGTGCACCAACCTTTTCTCTAGCAATTAAACACTTAGCAATGAATAAAGCAAAATAATGCACAGAAGGAAACTACAAGCTAGTGGCGGTAACACTCGATACTCCCCTCTCATCTCCCACTGTCAGAGTACGATAAAAGTCCTCAAACTCTGCAGGTCTAGGCTCTCTAATTTCCCCGTCAGAAGGGATCAAGCATACATCGCAAAAATCAGTGAGTGGCATCTGATGGGTTTCAGCATATAAATTAAACTGCACCTCAGGGGGGTTATTCCTACTCAGAAAATAAAAAATTTGCACAAAGGAATTTGTAAGGAGATGGTATTGTTCACACTCAGCTGCGATGAAATCGGTTAGCCCGGCATTTGCAGCGAATTGGGTAAACTCATGATGAATCTCGCCCCCCTCCATGAAGGGATTATGTGGCCATTCGCATGGCCGCACCTCCGCCCCTCTCCGAGTATGGAGGTCATTGTCCCATGATTCCCTAATGACTCCCTTAGCATTTTTCTTGGAGGCAAACTTCCTAAAGAAACTCATCTTATTCCGATAGATAAAATTCTGAAAATTTTAGTCCACAAATTTTTTGTCAACAAAATGTAACAAGATTGATAGCAACTACTCATAAGGAGGCATAGAGGCTATATTAAGCATTCAAACTACTTAGAACTCTAAGAATTCAACATGCAAGCTCATCTACAGCAGCACCAAGAGTAGCTAATTATTCAAAATATAATCCACTAAAGCAAAAACTAATTGGAGCAATGGAGGAGTGCTACTTCTTGAGCTTGTGTTGATTTTTTCCTTGAAGAGGAAAGGGTGATGCAGCAAAGTAGAGATAAGTATTTCCCTCACTTAAGAACCAATGTATCAATCCAGTAGGAGGCACAAGCAAGTCTCCAATCTATGCACCTGCACAAACTAACAAACACTTGCACTCAACGCGAAAAAGGGGTTGGCAATCCCTTCACGGTCTCGAACAAGAGCGAGATCTAATAGAGATAGGTATAAAATATAAAGAAAAAGGCAAACTAAAGTAAATATAAATAAATTGCAGCAAGGTATTTTTGGGTTTTTTTGGTTTATAGATCTGAAAATATATGATGGAAAATCGACCCCGGGGCCATAGGTTTCACTGGAGGCTTCTCTCTTGAAGATAGCATACGGTGGGTAAACAAATTACTGTTGAGCAATTGATAGAAAAGCGCAAAGTTATGACGATATCTAAGGCAATGATCATGAATATAGGCATCACGTCCGTGACAAGTAGACCGACTCCTGCCTGCATCTACTACTATTACTCCACACATCGACCGCTATCCAGCATGCATCTAGAGTATTAATTTCATAAGAACGGAGTAACGCCTTAAGTAAGACGACAAGATGTAGAGGGATAAACTCAAGCAATATGATATAAACCAAATCTTTTTATCCTCGATGGCAACAATACAATACGTGCCTTGCTACCCCTTCTGTCACTGGATGAGGACACCACAAAATTGGACCCAAAACTAAGCACCTCTCCCACTGCAAGAAAAACCAATCTAGTTGGCCAAACCAAATGGATAGTTCGAAGAGAAATACAAAGATATCTCAATCATGCATAAAATAGTTCAGAGAACACTCAAATAATATTCATAGATAATCTGATCATAAATCCACAATTCATCAGATCTCAACAAACACACCGCAAAACGTATTACATCGAATAGATCTCCAAGAACATCGAGGAGAACATTGTATTGAAGATCAAAGAGAGAGAAGAAGCCATCTAGCTACTAGCTATGGACCCATAGGTCTATGGTAAACTACTCACGCATCATCGGAAGGGCAGCAAGGTTGATGTAGAGGCCCTCCGTTATCGAATCCCCCTCCGGGAGATCGCCGGAAAAGGCGGGATCTCACGGGAACAGAGGCTTGCGGCGGCGGAAACATGTTTTGGTGGATGCCTCTAATGGTTTGGGAATATTTGGGAATTTATAGTGCAAAGATTAGGGTTGGGGGACTCCCGAGGGGTCCACAAGCCAAGGGGCGCCCCCCCTAGGGCGCGCCCTGAGGGCTTGTGGGCTCCTCGGGACTCCTCTGGGCCCCCTCTCCAAGTCCTCTGGGTGTCTTCTGGTCCAAGAAAAATCATCGCGAAAGTTTTATTCCGTTTGGTATTCCTTTTCTGTAAAACTCAAAAACAAGGAAAAAACAGAAACTGGCACTGGGCTCTAGGTTAATAAGTTAGTCCCAAAAATAATATAAAATAGCATATTAATGAATATAAAACATCCAAAACAGATAATATAATAGCATGGAACAATCAGAAGTTATAGATACGTTGGAGACATATCAAGCATCCCCAAGCTTAATTCCTGCTCGTCCTCGAGTAGGTAAATGATAAAAACAGAATTTTTGATGTGGAATGCTACCAAACATATTTATCAATGTAATCTTCTTTATTGTGGCATGAATATTCAGATCCATAAGATTCAAAACAAAAGTTTAATATTGACTTAAAAACAATAATACTTCAAGCATACTAATAAAGCAATTATGTCTTCTCAAAATAACATGGCCAAAGAAAGTTATCCCTACAAAATCATATAGTCTGGCTATGCTCCATCTTCATCACGCAAAGTATTTCATCATGCACAACCCCGATGACAAGCCAAGCAATCGTTTCATACTTTTGGTGTTCTCAAACTTTTTCAACTTTCACGCAATACATGAGCGTGAGCCATGGATATAGCACTATAGGTGGAATAGAATATGGTGGTTGTGGAGAAGACAAAAAGAAGGAGAAAGTCTCACATCAACTAGGCAAATTAATGGACTATGGAGATGCCTATCAATTGATATCGATGCAAGTGAGTAGGGATTGCCATGCAACGGATGCACTGGAGCTATAAGTGTATGAAAGCTCAAAAAGAAACTAAGTGGGTGTGCATCCAACTTGCTTGCTCACGAAGACCTAGGATAATTTGAGGAAGCCCATCATTGGAATATACAAGCCAAGTTCTATAATGAAAAATTCCCACTAGTATATGAAAGTGAAAAAATAGGAGACTCTCTATCATGAAGATCATGGTGCTACTTTGAAGCACAAATGTGGAAAAGGATAGTAACATTGTCCCTTCTCTCTTTTCTCTCATTTTTTTTGTTTGGGCTTCTTTGGCCTCTTTTATTTTTTGTAAATTCCGGAGACTCATCCCAACTTGTGGGGGAATCATAGCTTCCGTCATCCTTTCCTCACATGCGACAATGCTCTAATAATGATGATCATCACACTTTTATTTACTTACAACTCAAGAATTACAACTCGATACTAGAACAAGATATGACTCTATATGAATGCCTCCGGCGGTGTACCGGGATGTGCTATGATCAAGCGTAGCAATGACATCAGAAAAATGGACAAGCCATGAAAACATCATGCTAGCTATCTTACGATCATGCAAAGCAATATGACAATGATGGTGCGTGTCATAATAAAATGGAACGGTGGAAGTTGCATGGCAATATATCTCGGAATGGATATGGAAATGCCATAATAGGTAGGTATGGTGGCTGTTTTGAGGAAGGGTATATGGTGGGTTTAATGCACCGGCGAAAGTTGCGCGGTACTAGAGAGGCTCGCAATGGTGGAAGGGTGAGAGTGCGTATAATCCATGGACTCAACATTAGTTATAAAGAACTCACATACTTATTACAAAAATTTATTAGCTATCGAAACAAAGTACTACACTCATGCTCCTAGGGGGATAAATTGGTAGGAAAAGACCATCGCTCGTCCCCGACCGCCACTCATAAGGAAGACAATAAAAAAAATGCTCTGACTTCATCACATAACGGTTCACCATACGTGCATGCTATGGGAATCACAAACTTTAACACAAGTATTTCTACCAATCCACAATTACTCACTAGCATGACTCTAATATCACCATCTTTATATCTCAAAACAAATGCAAGGAATCGAACTTCTCATCTATTCAATGCTCTTTATATGAAAGTTTTTATTATATCCCTCGTGGATGCCCATCATATTAGGAATAATTTCATAACCTAAGCAAATTACCATGCTGTTTAAGACTCTCAAAATAATATAAGTGAAGCATGAGAGTTCAACAATTTCTATAAAATAAAGCCACCACCGTGCTCTAAAAGGATATAAGTGAAGCACTAGAGCAAACTGCCTAGCTCAAAAGATATAAGTGAAGCACATCGAGTATTCTAATAAATTCACGATTAATGTGTGTCCCTCTCAGAAGGTGTGTAAAGCAAGTATTATTGTGTCAAACTAAAAAGCAAAGACTCATATCATACAAGACGCTCCAAGCAAATTACATATCATGCAGTGAATAAAAATATAGCCTCAAGTAAATTTACCGATGGATTGAAGACAAAAGAGGGGATGCCATCCGGGGCATGCCCAAGCTTAGATGCTTGGTTGTCCTTGAATACTACCTTGGGGTGCCTTGGGAATCCCCAAGCTTAGGCTCTTGCCACTCCTTATTCCGTTGTCCATCAAATCTTTACCCAAAACTTGAAAACTTCACAACACAAAACTCAACAGAAAACTCATAAGATCCGTTAGTATAATAAAATAAATGACCACTTTTGGTACTGTTGTGAACTCATTCTTAATTTATATTGGTGTTATATCTACTGTATTCCAACTTCTCCATGGTTCATACCCCCAATACTACCCATAGATTCATCAGAATAAGCAAACAACACATAGAAAACAGAATCTGTCAAAAACAGAACAGTCTGTAGTAATCTGGAAATTTCGTATAATTATGTAACTCCAAAAATTCTGAAAAATTAGGATAGCTTGGGAAATTTGTATATAAATCTTTTTTAAAAACTTCAGATCAAAATCATGTTTCTTTGATTTTTTTAGTTTTCTGGCAATGAGCGCAAAAGTTTATGTTTTCCAGCAAGATCAAATCAACTATCACCGTAGACCATGCCAAAGGTCTTACTTGGCTCAAACACTAATTAAAACACCAAAAAATAATTACTACAGAGGTAATAATGTGTATTTATTGAAAAACAGAACCAAAAACCAAAAACATAAAAATAAAATTGGGTTGCCTCCCAACAAGTGCTATTGTTTAACGCCCCTAGCTAGGCATAAAACATAGATCTAGGTATTGTCATCTTTGGTATGCAATCCATAAGTAGCCCTCATAATAGATTCATATGGCAACTTAATTTTCTTTCTTGGAAAGTGTTCCATGCCCTTCCTTAACATAAATTGAAATCTAATGTTTCCTTCTTTCATATCAATAATTGCACCAATCGTTCTAAGGAAATGTCTACCAAGAATAATAGGACATGTAGGATTGCAATCTATATCAAGCACAATAAAATCTATGGGCACATAATTCCTATTTGCAACAATAATAACATCATTAATTCTCCCCATAGGTTTCTTAATAGTGGAATCCGCTAGATGCAAATTCAAAGAACAATCATCAAATTCACGAAAACCTAGCACATCACATAAAGTTTTTGGAATAGTGAAAATGCTAGCACTCAAATCACACAAAGAATTGCACTCATAATCTTTAATTTTAATCTTAATAGTAGGTTTCCACTCATCATAAAGCTTTCTAGGGATAGAAACTTCCAACTCAAGTTTTTCCTCAAAAGATTTCATCATAGCATCAACGATATGTTTAGTAAAAGCTTTATTTTGATTATAAGCATGAGGTAAATTTAACATGGATTGCAACAAGGAAATACAATCTATCAAAGAAAAATTATAATAATTAAAGTCCTTGAAATCCAAAAGAGTGGGCTCATCGCTACTTAAAGTTTTGACCTCTCAAATCCCACTTTTATCAATTTTTTCATTAAGATCTTTAAACTCCAAATTATTGGGACGCCTTCTAGCTAAAATTGACTCATCTCCAGTCCCATATTTATCAAGATTTATATTAGAAAACAAAGATTAAATAGGAGTTACACCAATCACTTTAGGATCTTCATCATTATTTTCACAAAAACTAGAAGAACATGCTTTTACAAACCAATCTCGCTTAGCACGCATCCTAGCGGTTCTTTCTTTGCATTCATCCGTAGATATTTTTATAGATTTCATAGATTCATTAATATAATGCTTGGGTGGCATAGATATAATATTCAAAGAATCAATCTCAAGAGAAATTCTATCAACGTTCCTAGCCAAATCATCAATCTTAAGCAATTTTTCTTCTACCATAGAAATGAAATTCTTTTGAGAACTAATGAAATCTTTAATATTATGCTCAAGATCAGAGGGTATTTTATTATAATTTCCATAAGAATTGTTGTAGGAATTACCATAATGATTAGAGGAATTACTAGGAAACGGCCTAGGGTTGAAATTACCTCTATACGCGTTATTACCAAAATTGTTCCTACCAACAAAATTCACATCCATAGATTCATTATTATTCTAAATCAAAGTGGACAAAGGCATATAATTAGGATCAATAGGAGCACTCTTACTAGCAAACAATTTCATAAGTTCATCCATCTTTCCACTCAAAGTATTAATTTCTTCAATCGCATGCACTTTTTTACTAGTGGAAGATCTTTCGTTATGCCATTGAGAGTAATTTGCCATAATATTATCTTGGAGTTTAGTAGCTTCTCTTAGTGTAATTTCCATAAAAGTACCTCCCGCGGCGGAATCTAAAAGATTTCTAGATGCAAAATTCAATCCGGCATAAAAAAATTGTATGATCATCCATAAACTTAAACCATGAGTAGGGCAATTTCTTATCATCAATTTCATCCTTTCCCAAGATTGTGCAACATGTTCATGATCAAGTTTCTTAAAATTCATTATATCGTTCCTAAGGGAGATGATCTCAGTGGGAGGAAAATACTTGGAAATAAAAGCATCTTTACACTTATTCCATGAATCAATACTATTTTTAGGCAAAGATGAAAACCAAGTTTTAGCATGATCTCGTAGTGAGAACGGAAATAGCTTCAATTTAACAATATCATTATCCACATATTTTTTCTTTTGCATATCACACAACTCAACGAAAGTATTTAGATGGGATGCGGCATCTTCACTAGGATGGCCGGAAATTGCTCTTTCATAACAAGATTCAACAAAGCGGCATTAATTTCATAAGATTCCGCACTAGTGGCAGGAGCAATCGGAGTACTAATAAAATCATTATTATTAGTATTGGAAAACTCACACAATTTGGTATTTTCTTGAGACATCGTGACAAGGTAAGCAATGTAGCACACGAGCAAACAAAAAGCAAACGAAAAGACGAACGAAAGAAGGGCGAATAAAAAAGGCAAATATTTTTGTGTTTTTCAGAAAACATTTTAGAAGTGGGGGAGAGGAAAACGAGAGGCAAATGGCAAATAATGGAATGCAAGAGATGAGAGTTTATGATGGGTACTTGGTGGGCTTGATGTAGAACCTCCCCGGCAATGGCGCCAGAAATTCTTCCTGCTACTTCTTGAGCTTGCGTTGATTTTTTCCTTGAAGAGGAAAGGGTGATGCAGCAAAGTAGAGATAAGTATTTTCCTTAGTTAAGAACCAAGGTATCAATCTAGTAGGAGGCACAAGCAAGTCTCCAATCTATGCACCTGCACAAACTAACAAACACTTGCACTCAATGCGAAAAAGGGGTTGTCAATCCCTTCACGGTCTCGAACAAGAGCGAGATCTAATAGAGATAGGTATAAAAGAAAAATAAAAAGGCAAACTAAAGTAAATATAAATAAATTGCAGCAAGGTATTTTTGGGTTTTTTTGGTTTATAGATCTGAAAATATATGATGGAAAATCGACCCGGGGGCCATAGGTTTCACTAGAGGCTTCTCCATTGAAGATAGCATACGGTGGGTAAACAAATTACTGTTGAGCAATTGATAGAAAAGCGCAAAGTTAAGACGATATCTAAGGCAATGATCATGAATATAGGCATCACATCCGTGACAAGTAGACCGACTCCTGCCTCCATCTACTACTGTTACTCCACACATCGACTGCTATCTAGCATGCATCTAGAGTATTAAGTTCATAAGAACGTAGTAACGCCTTAAGTAAGATGACATGATGTAGAGGGATAACTCAAGCAATATGATATAAACCCCATCTTTTTATCCTCGATGGCAACAATACAATACATGCCTTGCTACCCCTTCTGTCACTGGGTGAGGACACCGCAAGATTGAACCCAAAACTAAGCACCTCTCCCATTGCAAGAAAAACCAATCTATTTGGCCAAACCAAACCGATAGTTCAAAGAGAAATACAAAGATATCTTAATCAAGAATAAAAGAGTTCAGAGAAGACTCAAATAATATTCGTAGATAATCTGATCATAAATCCACAATTCATCGGATCTGATCAAACACACCGCAAAAAAGTATTACATCGAATAGATCTCCAAGAACATCAAGGAGAACATTGTATTGAAGATCAAAGAGAGAGAAGAAGCCATCTAGCTACTAGCTATGGACCCTTAGGTCTGTTGTAAACTACTCACGCATCCTTGAAAGGGCAGCAAGGTTGATGTAGAGGCCCTCCGTGATCGAATCCCCCTCCGGCAGATCACCAGAAAAGGCCGCAAGATGGGATCTCATGAGAACAGAGGCTTGTGGCGGCGGAAAAGTTTTTTGGTGGATGTCTCTGATGGTTTGGGAATATTTGGGAATTTATAGTGCAAAGATTAGGGTTAGGGAACTTTCGAGGGGTCCACAAGCCAGGGGCGCACCCTGAGGGCTTGTGGGCTCCTCGGGACTCCTCTGGCCCCCTCTCCAAGTCCACTGGGTGTCTTCTGGTCCAAGAAAAATCATCACGAAAGTTTAATTCCATTTGGACTCCATTTGGTATTCCTTTTCTGTAGAACTCAAAAACAAGGAAAAAAACAGAAACTGGCACTGGGCTCTTGGTTAATAAGTTAGTCCCAAAAATAATATAAAATAGCATATTAATGCATATAAAATGTCCAAAACAGATAATATAATAGCATGGAATAATCAAAAATTATAGATACGTTGGAGACGTATCAAGGAGTCACATACCAAGTAGCAATCCCCCAAAACCGTTTCGGAAACAGAGTTTCGAGCAAAGAGATCGAAATCCGCGGTTTTGAGAGCAAGAAAATGAGAGAGAGAGAGAGAGAGAGAGAGAGAGAGCTATGGTGATTTTTTCTGGAGGTAGGAGATGACATGGGCTAAAGAAGTAAGTGAGGAGACCCACGTGGGGACCACAACCCACATGGGTGCGCCTGGGGCTGCTGGCGCGCCCTGGTGTCTTGTGGTCACCAGGTGCACCCCCCCCCTTGATGTTATTTGCACCAAAAGTTCAGAAATATTTAGAAAAAAATCATATTAAATTTTAGGGCATTCTGAGAACTTTTATTTTTGGGTCATTTTTTTATTGCACGGGAAATTCAGAAAACAGAAAAAAGATGACATTTTATTTTATTTAACTAAGAAGAACAGAAAACAAAAGTTGGAGAAAAAAGTTGTGCTCACTAAATTCATCAACTTCATACCTCTCAAAAATGATCCATTAATAAGGTTGATGAAGTCTTATTAACAACCACCTTCGATTAGCATGAAACCGAAGAACTTTCGTAAAACACTAAGTTACCTTAGTGGGGATATGCATGTCCCCAACAATAAGCATTTCATATTTCTTTTTAGCAGTAGGTAAAGGTAGTTGAAAACTTCCAATAGTGAGTGTCGGAGATTTTTCAATAACATTAATACCATTCACTTGGAATTGTTTCTTCGGAAAGTGCACCGTATGCTCATTACCATTGATATGAAAAGTGACCTAGCTTTTATTACAATCAATAACAGCCCCTGCAGTATTCAAAAAGGGTCTACCAAGGATAATCGACATGTTGTCATCCTCGGGCATCTCAAGTATAACAAAGTCTGTTAAGATAGTAAAATTTGCAACAACAACGGGCACATCCTCACAAATACCGATAGGTGTGAGTTTATTCAAATCAAGTTTTTTCAAATCAAGTTTTTTATATAAGGAGAAAGGCATAACACTAACACCAACTCCTAAATCACACAAAGCAGTTTTGACATAATTTCTTTTGATGGAGCAAGGTATAGTTGGTATTCCTGGGTCTCCAAGTTTTTTTAGATACACCATCCCTAAAAGAATAATTAGCAAGCACTGTGGATATTTCAGCTTCCGGTATCTTTCTCTTATTAGTGATGATGTCTTTCATATATTTTGCATAAGGGGCCATCTTTAAAATATCAGTCAAGCGAGTGCGCAAAAAGACTCGCCTAAGCATTTCAGCAAAGCGTTCAAATTCTTCATCATCCTTTTTCTTAGTTGATTTAGGTGGAAAGGGCATGGGTTTTTTAACCCATGGTTCTCTTTCTCTTCCATGTTTTCTAGCAAATAAGTCTCTTTTATCATATCTTTTATTTTTAGGTTGTGGGTTATCAAGATCAACATCTAGTTCTATTTCAACATCATTATCTGGTGGTTTATCATTGTGTGGTCGAGTGTCTTCATGAACATCATCATTATCTTTTTCATTATCACTAGGTGAATTTTCATTACCAGATTGAGTTTCAGCATCAGAAATATAAACATCATTATTATCTTCAGGAGGTTTTACTATCTCAGGGTCACTAGGGGTATGCAAAGTCCTATCCTTTTTCTTTTTCTTCTTCTTTTTAGAAGGTCTAGGTGCATCAATGTTAATTCTTTGAGAGTCTTGTTCAATTCTTTTAGGGTGTCCCTTAGGATAAAGTGGTTCCTAAGTCATTCTACCTCCTCTAGTTGCTACTCTAACAGTAAAGTTATTTATATTATTATTCATTTCATCAAGCAATTCTCTTTGAGATTTAGCAACTTGTTCTAGTTGAGTTTGAACCATAGAAGCATGTTTTCCCACACCCCTAACATCATTAGGAATTCTAAATAACAAGTCACTCAAGCAAGCAATCATATTGGAGTTGTATTTCAATTGTTTCATAACATTTTCATTGAAGTGATCTTGTTTTCTAATGTAATTGTCAAACTCATAAAGGCATTGACTGGGATGTTTATTGTAAGGGATGTCACTTTCATCAAATTTCATTAAAGAGTTTACCTCTACCACCTTTGGTGGTGGTGTGTCAAGTCCATGTATTTCTTCAATAGGAGGTAAATTTTTAACATCCTCTGCTTTAATACCCTTTGCCTCCTGCATATCTTCAGGACTTAGATATAAGATACCACTCTTCTTCGGAGTGGGCTTAGGCGGTGATTCAGGAAGAGTCCAATCATCATGATTTTTCAATATATTATTCAATAATTCCTCAGCTTGTTCAACAGTTCGTTCCCTGAAAACACAACCAGCACAACTATCTAGGAAGTCCCTAGAAGCATCGGTTAGTCCATTATAGAAGATATCAAGTATTTCATTTTTCTTAAGAGGATGATCAGGCAAAGCATTCAGCAATTGGAGAAGCCTCCCCCAAGCTTGTGAGAGACTCTCTTCTTCAATTTGCACAAAGTTAAATATTTCCTGTAAGGCAGCTTGTTTCTTATGAGCAGGAAAATATTTTTCACAGAAGTAATAAATCATATCCTGGGGACTACGCAGACAACCAGGAGCAAGAGTATTGTACCATATCTTAGCATCACCCTTTAATGAGAACGGAAATAATTTGAGAATATAAAAATAGCGAAGCTTCTCATCATGAGCAAATAGGGTGGATATATCATTTAATTTAGTAAGGTGTGCCACAACAGTCTCAGTTTCATAGCCATGGAAAGGATCATATTCAACCAAAGTAATTAGCTTTGTGTCGACAGAGAATTCATAATCCTTATCATCAACAAAGATAGGTGAAGTAGCAAACTTAGGATCGCATTTCATTCTAGCATTCAAAGATTTCTCTTTCAGTTTGCATAATAATTTCTTAAGATCATCTCTATCATTACAAGCAAGAAAATCTCTAGCTGTCTCCTCATCCAGAACAAAACCTTCAGGTATCTTAGGCAATTCATATCTAGGAGAACTAGGCCTAATAGGTGTTTCAAGATTTTCAGTTTCAAGTACTTCATCAGTTTCAATAATTTCATCAATTTCAGCATTCTCAATATCTTTAGCTCTAGCAATTTGTTCATCAAGAAATTCACCTAGTGGCATATTATCATCAAGCAAGGTACTAGCATCATTAATAGTATCATTCATAGCAAAAGTAGCATCATCAATAACTTGCGACATATCAGGATTAATAGCATGTGGTGGTGTTGCAAGTCTATTCAAAATAGAAGGTGAATCAAGTGCAGAGTGTGATGGAAGTTCCTTACCTCCCCTCAGCCTAGAGGGAACGATCTTGGTTTTTGTATCCTTCAGATTCTTCATAGTGATAAATAGATAATAATCCCAAGTGACTCAACAAATATAGCTATGCTCCCTGGCAACAGCGCCAGAAAAAGGTCTTGATAACCCACAAGTATAGGGGATCACAACAGTTTTCGAGGGTAGAGTATTCAAACCAAATTTATAGATTCGACACAAGGGGAGCCAAAGAATATTTGCAAGTATTAGCAGTTGAGTTGTCAATTCAACCACACCTGGAGATTAAATATCTGCAGCAATATGATGAGTAGCATAGTAATATGATAGTTTTGATAGTAGCAGTAACGGTAACAGTGATAGCAATGATTTTGTAGCAAGTGTAACAGTAGCAACAACAGTAGTAACTTAGCAAGAACAATATGTGGAAAATCCGTAGGCATTGGATCGGTGAATTTGTTGGATGATATTCATCATATAACTGTCATAACCTAGGGCGATACAAAACTAGCTCCAGTTCATAAATATAATGTAGGCATGTATTCCGTAAATAGTCATACGTGCTTATGGAAAGAACTTGCATGACATCTTTTGTCCTACCCTCCCGTGGCAGCGGGGTCCATAAGGAAACTAAGGGATATTAAGGCCTCCTTTTAATAGAGAACCAGAACAAAGCATTAACACATAGTGAATACATGAACTCCTCAAACTACGGTCATCACCGGAAAGTATCCCAATTATTGTCACCCCGGGGTTTACGGATCATAACACATAATAGGTGAATATGACTTGCAAGATTGGATCTAGAACATAGATATAATGGTGAAAACATAAATGGTTCAGATCTGAAATCATGGCACTCGGGCTCTAGTGATAAGCATTAAGCATGGCAAAGTCATAACAACATCAATCTCAGAACATAGTGGATACTACGGATCAAGCCCTAACAAAACTAACTCGATTACATGATGAATCTGATCCAACTCCTCACCGACCAGTGAGCCTACGAAGGAATTACTCACTCCCGGTGGGGAGCATCATGGAATTGGTGATGAAGGAGGGTTGGTGATGACGAAGACCAAAGATTCCCCTCTCTAGAACGCCAAACGGGCTCCAGATCTGGCCTCCCGATGAAGAACAGGAGGTGGCAGCGGCTCCGTATCGTGAAACGTGATGAAACTTCCTCCTCGATTTTTTGTCCGAAAATAGGTATTTAAGGAGTTAGAATTAGGGTTTGCGGGGCTACCAGGTGGGCACAACCCACCTGGGCGCGCATGGAGGGGTGGCGCACCCTGGTGGGTTGTGCTCAACCAGGGGCCCCCCTCCGGTGGTTCTTGGCTCCAGTATTTTTTATATATTCTGAAATAATTCTACAAAAAGTTTCATTCCATTCCGAGAACTTTTATTTCTACACAAAAACAACACCATGGTAGTTCTGCTGAAAACAGCGTCAGTCCAGGTTAGTTTCATTCAAATCATGCAAATTAGAGTCCAAAACAAGAGCAAAAGCAATCGGAAAAGTAGATACGACGGAGATGTATCACCATACCTGGCGTATCTGTTCAGGCAGGAGCTCCTAGAAGATGAAGTTGAGGCCCGTCAGATCATCCGTCGATCTAAAGCCTTCACTGTCATGGGAGATCAGTTGTACAAGAAAAGCACCACCGGGTTCACTCAACGATGCATAAAGCCTTAGGAAGGACACCAGATTCTACAGGAGATTCACTCAGGAACATGTGGGCACCATGCATCCTCTGGGACCTTGGTCACCAAAGCATTTAGAGCCGGGTTCTATTGGCCCTGAGCCAATGAGGCCACCCGAGATATAGTTGATCACTGCGTCGGGTGCCAGTTATACGCGAATCTGTCGCACAAGCCAGCATCCGCTCTGAAGACTTTCCCCTCACTTGGTCGTTCGCCGTCTGGGGACTCGACATGGTCGGCCCACTTCGGACCAGTGCGAGTGGTTTCATGCACCTGTTGGTGGCGGCCGATAAGTTCACCAAGTGGATCAAGGCCAAGCCAATAAAGAAGTTGGACTTGGCCACTGCCATTCAGTTCATCAGAGAGATCATCTTCAGATTCGGAGTCCCTCGCAGCATCATCACCGACAATGGATCTAACTTCGACTCGGATGAGTTCTGTGAGTTTTTCTACACCCAAGGCACTCGGGTCGATTACGCCTCCGTGGCGCACCCGCAGTCGAATGGGCAAGCCGAGCGGGCGAATGGACTAATACTTCAAGGTCTAAAGCGTTGCCTCATGCGTGATCTAACGCACGCGGCAGGAGCCTGGGTAACCGAGCTGTCGTCTGTCCTCTGGGGTCTGCGGACGACCCCGAATAGATCCACCAATCGCACCCCATTCTTCATGGTGTACGGGTCAGAAGCAGTTTTGCTGAGTGACATGCTCCACAACTCCCCCCGAGTGGATCTTTACTCAGAAGCCAAAGCTGAAGAGGCAATGCAGGACGGCCTAGATCTCCTAGAGGAGGAACGGGAGTTGGTGCTCATAAGATCAACCTTGTACCAACAAGACTTGCGCCGCTACCACAACAGACACATCAGAGGGCGCGCTTTTTAGGAAGGAGACCTGGTTCTCTGAGTGGATCAGCAGAAGCCTCACAAGCTTCCCCCCCCTTGGGAAGGACCATTCACCATATCAAAGGTCCTACATAATGGAGTATACCTACTTTACAACTTCGCCAAAGAAACAGAAGAGCCCAGAGCTTGGAACGTGGATCTGCTCTGCAAGTTTTATAATTAAAATAAAATTTCTCCTCTATAGTAGTTAGTCTGAATGAACTTAGATGAATAAAAGTCTTGCTTTTCCCATATATCATCTAGTTCGACCTACGGTCGCATTTTCACTCAGGTGACTAACTGGATTCGGAAACTAACAAACCCTAGTGGGTGAAGTTAAAAAACAATCCGAGTGAGGATCTGCTCCACACTCGGGGGCTTAGCTGTGAACCAGCTTTCGCCTAAGTTAAAAAAACAATCTGAGTGAGGATCTATTCCACACTTGGGGCTTAGCTAGGAACCAGCTTTCGCCTAAGTTAAAAAACAATCTGAGTGAGGATCTGCTCCACACTCGGGGGCTTAGCTATGAACCAGCTTTAGGCTAATTTATAAAACAATCCGAGTGAGGATTTGTTCCACACTCGGGGGCTTAGCTGTGAACCAGCTTTCGCCTAAGTTAAAAAACAATCCGAGTGAGGATCTGCTCCACACTCGGGGGCTTAGCTGCTGATACGTCTCCAACATATCTATACTTTTTGCTTGTTCCATGCTATTATATTATCATTCTTAGATGTTTTACAATCATTTTATAGCAACTTTATATCATTTTTTGGGACTAACCTATTGAGATAGTGCCCAGTGCCAGTTGCTGTCTTTTGCTTGTTTTTTACTAAGCAGAATATCACTACCAAACGGAGTCCAAACACAGCGAAACTTTTTGGAGATTTTTTCTGTACCAGAAGACACCCAGTGGGCCAAAGAAGTACCAGAGGGGAGGCCCGAGGAGGGCACAACCCACCAGGGTGTGCCAGGAGGCCCAGGCGCGCCCAGGGGGTTGTGCCCCCTCAGTGACCTCCCGCACCGCCTCTTCTCCCTATAAATTCCCAAATATTCCAGAAACCCTAGGGGAGTCGACGAAACACAATTCCAGCCAACGTAAGTTCAAGAACCACGAGATCCAATCTAGACACCATCACAGAGGGGTTCATCATCCTCATTGGTGCCTCTCCGATGATGCATGAGTGGTTCATCGTAGACCTGCGGGTCCGTAGGTAGTAGCTAGATGCCTTCCTCTCTCTCTTTTGATTCTCAATACAATGGTCTCTTGGAGATCTATTTGATGCAACTCTTTTTTGCGGTGTGTTTGTTGGGATCCGATGAACTTTTAGTTTATGATCAGATCTATATCCATGAATATTATTTCAGCCTTCTTTTGATCTCTTATATGCATGATTATTTATAGCCTCGTATTTCTTCTTTGAATCTTTGGTTTAGTTAGGCCAACTAGATCGATTTTTCTTGCCATGGGAAGAGGTGCTTTGTGATGGGTTCGATCTTGCGGTGTTCTTTCCAAGTGACAGAAGGGGCAACAAGACACGCATGTATCATTGCTATTAAGGATAACAAGATGGGGCTATTCCTACATGAATAGAACTCGTCTACATCATGTCATCATTCTTATTGCATTACTCCGTTTCTCCATCAACTTAATACACTAGATGCATGCTGGATAGCGGTCGATGTGTGGAGTAATAATAGTAGATGCAGGCAGGAATCGGTATACTAATCTTGGACGTGATGCGTATATATTGATCATTGCCTTGGATATTTTCATAATTATTCGATCTTTTATCAATTGCCCAACAGTAATTTGTTTACCCACCGTGTGCTATTTTCTTGAGAGAAGCCACTAGTGAAATCTACGGCCCTTGGGTCTATTCTTTATCATATTTGCTGTGAGATCTATTTTTATTTGCTTTTATTTTCAGATCTATTATTCCAAAAACCCAAAAATACCTTGCTGCACTTTTTTATTACTTATTTTATTTTGCGTTTTATCGAGATCTATGTATCTAATCTATCACAAAATTTATCTCGTGAACTTGACAATTTCTGGCGTCGTTAACCATAGAGGGATTAACAACCCCTCATAAGCGTTTGGTTGCAAGTATTTGTTCTTTGTGTGCAGGTACCATTTACATAGTGTTGCTTGGTTCTCCTACTTGATTGATACCTTGGTTTCATAACTGAGGGAAATACCTACCGTAGCTATACTGCATCATCCCTTCCTCTTTGGGGAAATACCGACGTAGTTCAAGCGACATCAAAAGGAATTTCTGGCGCCGTTACCGGGGATACATCATCAACATCTATCAGGTTCCTAATCACAAATCTCATCTCCTTGCAATTTACATTATTTGCCATTTGCCTTTTGTTTTCATCTCCCCCACTTCACAAAAATTTGCCGTTTTATTCGCCCTCTTTTCCATTCGCCTTTTTCTCGTCAGATCTGTTTTTATTTGCAATCTTGTTTGCATAGTTGCGATGTCTCAGAGAAAGTACTATGAAGTTCCTTACCCCAATATTTTGCTTGAACTTGAGAAAAGTACTAAGGAATATATGACTACATAATTTGAGCACAATAGATATTTTACCGAAGAACTTAAGGAACACTCTGTCGTGTTAGATGCCATAACAAAACAACTTGATGATATTAGTAGAGAAGTTTGCAATCTCCAATCCAAGTATGCTCATGCTGAAAATTTACTAGGCAGAATATCTGATGCACAAGCTACCCTAGTAAATCAAATGGCCACTAAGCCAATTTCTTTAGAAGATAAAAATGATGAAGATCTTAAAGTGATTGGTGTGTCTTTTATTGATTCCTTGTATAGTAAAATTAAAATTGATGATAAAGGGAATGAAGAAGAGTCAACTTTAGTTAGATGGTGTCCCGATAATTCGGAGGGTGAAAATCTTGATGAAACTGTTGATAAAAGTGGGTTTGCAGAGGTCAAAACTTTAACTAGTGATGTGCCCACTCTTTTATATTACAAAGACTTTAATTATGATAATTGCTCTTTGATTGAATGTATTTCTTTGTTGCAATCCATGATAAATTCACCTCATGCTTGTGAACAAAATAAAGCTTTTACTAAACATATCGTATATGCCATGATGAAAGCTTTGGAAGAAAAATTGGAGTTATAGATTTCAATTCCTAGAAAACTACATGATGAATGGGAACCTACCATTAAAGCCAAGATTAAAAATTATGAGTGTTTTGCTTTATGTGATTTGGGTGCTAGTGTTCCCACAATTCCCAAATCTTTTTGTGATGTGCGTGGTCTTACCGATATTGAAGAATGTTCTCTTAATTTGCACTTGGCGGATTCCACTATTAAAAAGCCTTTGGGAAGAATTAATGATGTTCTTATTCTTTCAAATAGAAATTATGTGCCATAGATTTTATTGTTCTTGATATTGCTTGCAATCCGTCTTGTCCAATTATACTTGGTAGACCGTTTTTACGTACTATTGGTGCTGTGATTGATATGAAAGAAGGCAATATTAAATTTCCATTTCTACTAAGAAAGGGTATGGAACACTTCCCTAGAACAAGAATTAAGCCACCATATGAATCAATCATGAGGGCATCCTATGGATCAAAACTAAAGATGATAACACTTGAATCTATGCATTATGCCTATCCAGGGGCATAAAACGATAGCGCTTGTTGGGAGGCAACCCAATGAATAAAATTTATCTTTGACTTTTTCTTTCTGTTCTTGAGTGTTTACATAATTATGCTACTGTTATGATTGTGTTTTTCATGTTTTAATTAGTGTTTGTGCCAAGTAAAGCCTTTGGGATCATGTTTGGTGATAGTTGATTTGATCTTGTTGAAAAACAGAAACTTCTGCATCCAGTAGCAGAATTTTGTAAAATCACAGAAGCGACGAAAAATTCTGAATTTTTTACACAAGATTTATATACAAATTTCCCATGTTTTTATAATTTTTAAGAACTTTTGGTGTTACATAAGTATACGAAGTTCCCAGATTACTACAGACTATTCTATTTTTGACAGATTCTGTTTTGCTTTATTATACTAACGGATCTCACGAAGGTTTTGTTAAGTTTTGTGTGATTGAAGTTTTCAAGTTTTGGGTGAGATTGCGATGGATGAAGGAATAATGAGTGAAAAGAGCCTAAGCTTGGGGATTCCCCATGGCACCCCAAGTTAATATTCAAGGAAAATCAAGCAACTAAGCTTGGGGATGCCTCGGAATGCATCCCCTCTTTCTTCTAACGACCATCGGTATTTTACTTGGAGCTATATTTTTATTCATCACATATCATGAGTTTTTCTTGGAGCGTCTTGTATTATATGAGTCTTTGCTTGTTTTGCTTTTTAGTTTGTCACAAGTATCCTTGCTGGACACACCTATTTGAGAGAGCCAAAATTATGTTGTGATTTGTTAGAATTGCTCTTTATGCTTCACTCAATTTTTTTGAGCTATGGAATTGCTCTAGTGCTTCACTTATATCTTTTTTAGCGCGGTGTGCTTTAATATTTTTGAATAAATGCTCTCATGCTTCACTTAGATTAATTTGAGAATTAGTAAATTTTTTGAAGAAATTCTCTCATGCTTCACTTATATTATTTTGAGAGACGAAAAATTCTATGCTCATGTTCTTCACTTAGATTTGTTTGAGCTTGTCAAAAGCAATTGCATTATATGAAACTAGTCCCAAAGTGATAGATATTCGAGAGGGATATAATAAAAACTTTCATGAAGATCATTGGACAAAATAATCTTGATTCTTTGTAATAGTTTTGAGATATGATGATAGTGATATGTGAGTCATGTTGGTGAGTAATTATGCTTTAGTAAGAATATTGGTGTTAAGGTTTGTGATTCCCTATGCAAGTACGAAAGACAATAGTTATGCAATGAAATTACATCCTAGTTGTGGTGCATTATTCGATGTTAGTTATGCTTAATGCTCGCTTATGTGATTTTTTGTTTCTTGGTTGGTTTCTTCTCAATCTTTTTGCTAGCCTCCACTTGTACTAAGTAGAAATACTACTTGTGCATCCAAAATCTTTAAACCCAGTTATGCCATATGAGTCCACCATACCTACCTATATGCGGTATTTCCATGCCATTCTAAGAAAATTTGTATGTGCCATCTCTAATTTGCAAAATGAATTTCCTTTTTGTGTGCTCATACCGCTCATGAAGCATCAGGGGGTGGCCAATATTTTCAATGCTAGATGTGTTATTCTCAAGATGAGTGTTTATTCACTTGTCATTGCACGAGAGTGCGGCGGTAATAGGGATGCCCAGTCCCAAAATGAAAAAAGAAATTTACTTTATGTTGTCAAATAATAAATTCCTTGGAAAGTGTTGGTATGGAAGGCACCCATGGATACGGCTAGCCATGGATTGTGAAAGAATGGTGGAAAAAGGAATAAACTTTATTTTCTATTTGGGAACCGCCTATGATATATCTAGCATGGAAAGTGTTGGGAATTACTCGGTCATTTTCGTTGAAGGGAAAAGCATACCTCTCAAAAAAATATCTCTCAATTTAAGCTTTGAGCTCTGGCACCTCTACAAATCTACTTCCCTCTGCGATGGGCCTATCTATTTAGTTTATGCAATTTTTATTTTTATTTGAGTCCCCATCTTCTCTTATAAAGCACCAACTAAGGGGCACTATGATCATACTTGAGCATTAGATGTAGCTAATATGCGAGTGTGTTTCATGAATGGATCAATGATTGAGCATGATGGGCTAGGGATAGCTTTCTTTATTGTTGATATTTTGAAAGACATAGTTGCTTGTTGATATGCTTGAGTATTGAAATCTTCATGTCAAAACTAGACTATTACTTTGAACGATATAAAAGTCCAAATGTCCATGCTACAAAAGAAAAAAGAATATGTGATGAACATGTTAGGCAGCATTCCACATCAAAAATTCTTTTTTTATCATTTACCTACTCGAGGACAAGTAGGAATTAAGCTTGGGGATGCTGATACGTATCCAATGTATCTATAATTTTTACTTGTTCCATGCTGTTATATTATCATTCTTGGATGTTTTACAATCATTTTATAGCAACTCTATATCATTTTTTGGGACTAAACTGTTGACATAGTGCCTAGTGCCAGTTGCTGTGTTTTGCTTGTTTTTTACTTCGCAGAATATCAGTACCAAACGGACTCCAAACGCAGTGAAACTTTTTGGAGATTTTTTCTTGAACAGAAGACACCCAGTGGGCCAAAGAAGTACCAGAGGGGAGGCCCAAGGTGGGCACAACCCACCAGGGCACGCCAGGAGGCCCAGGCGCGCCCAGTGGGGTTGTGCCCCCCTCGGTGACCTCCCGCACCGCCTCTTCGCCCTATAAATTCCCAAATATTCCAAAAACCCTAGGGGAGTCGACGAAACACAATTCCAGCCGCCGCAAGTTCCAGAACCACGAGATCCAATCTAGACACCATCACGGAGGGGTTCATCATCCTCATTGGTGCCTCTCTGATGATGCGTGAGTAGTTCATCATAGACCTACGGGTCCGTAGGAAGTAGCTAGATGGCTTTCTCTCTTTCTTTTGATTATCAAAACAATGGTCTCTTGGAGATCTATTTGATGTAACTCTTTTTTGCGGTGTGTTTGTTGGGATCTGATGAACTTTGAGTTTATGATCAAATCTATATCCATGAATATTATTTGAGTCTTCTTTTGATCTCTTATATGCATGATTATTTATAGCCTCGTATTTCTTCTTCGAATCTTTGGTTTAGTTAGGCCAACTAGATTGATTTTTCTTGCCATGGGAAGAGGTGCTTTGTGATGTGTTCGATCTTGTGGTGTTCTTTCCAAGTGACAGAAGGGGCAGCAAGACACGCATGTATCGTTGCTATTAAGAATAACAAGATGGGGCTATTCCTACATGAATAGATCTCGTCTACATAATGTCATCGTTCTTATTGCATTACTCAGTTTCTCCATGAACTTAATACACTAGATGCATGCTGGATAGCGGTCGATGTGTTGAGTTATAGTAGTAGATGTAGGTAGGTGTAACACCCCATGTCATTAGCCACAGTAATCACTTTGGATAATGACATGTCAGCATGTTTAACAGTGCATGATCATCATTAGCATCATATTGCATTTTAACTCCTAAGTCTAAATCCAAATTTAAATGAATGTGGAAAATAAAAGTTGTTCAACATAGAAACTAAAATGTTCATTAAATAATAAATATCCCAGAGACCATTCTAAAATTGTAACCAACATTTATTACATTAATTAAGTAACCCAAACCTCCTCTAACAGTGGCTGAAAATAATATTTAATAACCTTTTAATTAATCTAGATCAAATATGAAATGATGTTTTGCCCAAACTAGTTTTTGGTGTTAGGGTATAATGCACTAATATTTATGGACTAGGTCACACTTTTTACAAAATTCATTTGGTGCCCAAGCATTTTGCAAACAGAAAAGAAGAGAGACAGAAAAAGAGAAAAAGGAAAAGGCCTAATGTAGCTACTGTGCACTCGAGCCTATCGCTACAGCACCGGCCCAGCCCACCCCGCACCTCCTCCCTCCTCCCGTACTGCTCATGCCACCTCGCTGTCGAACACACCGCACGCACGTGCGCGCGCGCCCTAGGCCCCCCTCGCTCGCCGCTCGACAGCGCGCCCGCGCTCGTGTTGGGGATAAGAGCAGCTCCTCGCCCCCCCGGCGAACCCTAGCCACCATTCCTCCCCCTCCCTCGCTCGTTCTCCGCCATGGCCGATGCGGCCATCGCCATTGCTCCCTCGCCCGGGTAGCAACCACCTCAGCCACGCTGTCCCGCCTAGTCCAGCGTCACCGCCGTGCTCCGCTACGCCGCCTGCGCCAACGAGCTGGAGCCGAACGCCTCTGCATCGCCGGCCTGCATCGTCTTCTTCCCCTACGGCAGCCTGCATCGCCGCCGTCGATTCGCTCCGGCAAGCCATCCCCGAGCCCGCTGTTGCACACCTACAGGGCCCGGTGAGCAGTCGACGTCGTTCCCCTCTCTTTTCTTCTCACTATCGATGCCGTAGTGACCGCATTCGAGTTGCCCGAGCCCACCACCGTGGACCTCGTCGCCGGTGACCGTCCGGCGACCATTTGGTCTTGTGCTGCTACCTGTCCGCTTTGCCGCCTCGCATAGGCCTCGCCTACCCCTTGCTTCGCTCGCAAAACACGCCGTGGCGCCGTTCCCGTAGCTCGCCCGAGAAACCTCGCCGCCGACGAGCTCCTGGCGCTCCACTCCGGCCTCCCAAGCACCCCGCACCACCGCAAATCGACGCGCGACGTCGAGCCGCGTCGAACGCACCTTCCCCCAGCCCCGGAGACGCCCTGTGGGCGAATCCAGAACCTCGCCGGCTCGCTCTGCCGCGTTGGAGCTCGCCGGAGCGCTCTCCAGCCGGCGTCCGACGTGGCCGCTGGGTCCCACCCCCAGTGCCACTGCCTGTGGGCCTGGTCGGCCCCAGTTGACCAGTTGACTTGGTCAACTGGCTGACTGGGCACTGCCCAGTCACTGACTGGTGGGGCCCCTCTCCCTGTGTCTATGACATATGGGCCCCCCTTGTCAGGTGCCTAATTAACTAATTAGTTTAATAAAAATAATTAAAATCCTAATCAGTCACTGGCTGCTGGGCCCCACCTGTTAATTAACCCAATTAGTTAATTAAACCTCTCTGTTAAAGCCACAGTGTATGACATGTGGGCCCCACTTGTCAGGTTTGACTCTGGTCAGCCAGAGTTGACCTGCTGACATCACACTGACCTCATGCTGATTTCATCATCACTATTCTAGATAATTCGAATTTAAATAAATAATTAAATTCATAAAATGTTTAAAACTTTAGAAAATCATATAAATTAAACTGTAACTCCGATGAAAATAATTTATATATGAAACTTACTCAGAATTTCGATACGAACCCAAATACGCCCTCCGTATTCTTGTCAGATGCCCCTAGCTATATGAACATTGAACTTTTAGACCGATTTCGATAAATGAATAGTGCCCAACTTTAATTAAATAAATCCGAATAAATTCCTAAATTAACTAAATCATCTAGTTAGGCAGTAGAACACCCCGGCATATCATTTAGGCATGTCATACATATTGTTTGCATTATTGCCGTGAATTTATTGTTTCTCTCCCCCTCCTTCTCTCTCGATAGACGCCGAGACCGACGATGCTACACCTGGGTACGACTACACTACCGACGAGCAGCCCGTTGATGATCCCTCTCTATTGCAAGAGCAACCAGGCAAGCCCCCCCTTGAGCATCCAGATATCGCCATTCCAATTCTCCTGCTTGCATTAGATTTTGCTACTGTTAATGTATGCTCCTATTCTGGTGCATAGCCTGCTGTTGTAACCTGTTCATTGTTACCTTACCTGCCTATGATAAACTGTTTAGTATAGGTTGGTAGTGAACCATCAGTGACCCCACCATCTTACCCTTTTTCCCCTGCTTGATCGTCGATGACTCAATCAACGTGATCGTCGACCAGAGACCGACACCTCACTTCACACCCCCCCTTAGTTGTACGACTCTGCATAGTTACTATCGAGTGCCGAGGGTGATACCTCATAACGCACTCCTGCTGAATACTCTGCAGTGTAGCTGTTCGGTCGTGGTCATCGAGGGTGATTCCTCCTTCTCCACTTCCGATACGACTCTGTCGTGCAACCCCTCAGTGTGAACCTCGAGGGTGATGCCTCATACGTTCACCCTGATGATTTCGTCGAGTGGAATCCGCCGAGGGTGACTCCTCTGGTTTCCCCCTTGATGTTATGACCACACGGTTACTTTGACCTTTGTTACAGGCGGGTCCACCCTGGTGGGTGCCCGCTGGGGATCTATGTTGTCGGGTGTGCCGGAAAGGCACTCCAGTGTGATATTGTGGCGGACCATCAGAGACTCTGATTGTCTTCGCGTGATACTAAATGAGCCTATTGGATTTGGGTGTGTGATCTGAGTGGGTCGACGTGCCCTATACGCACTACCACCACACGGGATAATGGTTATGGGGCCCTCGGCGATGTATGTTTCTCCTGAAAGCTCATCAGACGTCACAATTCACCGTGCGGGCTGATCTCCAGGACTGGGCTGGATACTTCACTGATGAGTTCAGTGTCGCGCCTGCACCCCGGCCAACCACGCAACTCGCAGGGTGCCCAGGGCGATGGCCCAAGACCTCTGGGTGCATAGGTTAGTCCGGCGTGCTGACCTCTCTGCTGAGCCTAGGTAGGGCGCTGCTTCATGTTGATCTTCTGAGGCCGGGCATTACCCAGCAAGTGTGTCCGACCAGAGATCGAGCGTGTTGGGTAATAGTAGTGCACCCTGCAGGGATGAATAATCTATCGATAGCCGGTCCTACGGTAGAGGACGCTCATTTTGTGTATCCCGATCTACTACTTAAACTGGATACTTGTTACTTAATTGAAGCTTCGGGATCGCTTTCTCGCTGGGAGTCGAGGAAGGATCTCTAGGCTTTGCTTCAACATGTTTGCTAAATAAAATGCTATTCTACTCTCTTCTATTGCTGTAAGATGATGGCTTGTGAAGATGTTTGAAGATGCTAGTCTTCGATAGGACTAGGCCTTCTCTCTATTCTGGCATTTCTGCAGCCCAGTCCACATATACAACCTTTCTCCATTGATAATGTTGCATATGTAGTATAGATCCTTGCTTGCTGAGTACTTCGGATGAGTACTCACGGTTGCTTTACTTTCTCTTTACCCCATACCCCACCTTGATGATACATCAGACGATGGAGTCCAGGAGCCAGATGCCACCGCAGGAGCTTACTACCAGGAGGGTCCAGAGGGCACGTACTACTGGATCAAGACAGCCGACCAGGAGTAGGATCGGAGGCTCCCAGGTAGGAGACCAACGCCTTTCGATCTAGAGTCGTTGTTTGTGCTAGCCTTCTTAAGGCAAAACTTGTCTAACTATGTCTGTACTTAGATAATATTTGTATGACTGACTTATGTATTCAGATCCTCGTGATCCCTGGTCTGTAATATTGTGGATCTCCATTTATTTGTGTTTAGAGTTGTGTTGTGCTATCTTCCCGTGACTCCCTGTGCTTGATCGTGCATGTTTGCGTGTATGATTAGTGCACAATTGAGTCGGGGGCATCACAAGTTGGTATCAGAGCCGACTGCCTGTAGGAAGCCCCCTCCAAATTCCTTGGCCGAAGTTGAGTCTAGAAACCAAAAAACTAATTTACTAACTTGGCTATGTGGCTTACGGGCCCACGACGCCAACTGGGTGGTATTAGGATCTTTTATTCCTCGTCTATACTCTGGGACTCTGATCTCTCTACTATTTGGGTCAAATAAATTTTACTAACGCCGACACTTAGGGTCTCGTAAATTCCGTCTAACCGGAGAGCTGGATATCTGTGCGATTTCCCTGTTATTGATCTGATTAGTCTGATAATCATTTTCCTTTCCATTGTTTTGTTTAACCTTTCTCTCTGAGTTGTATTATACTCCGAGTTGACATTCGATAAGACCAGGTTCTGCATCAGAGTGCACATGGAGTGCAGGAATTTCCTGCTATGACCATTCATCGTCCGCACTTGCAGTTACCCCGTTTCAGTGGTTTTCCCCGACGTTGATGTAGCCTTTGCTATGTCTCGTTGTGTACTTCCTTACCGCGTACCTGCGCGCCGCCTAGCATGTCTAGTTTTAAATTTGCGCCGTTATGCCGTCCGCATGTACCCGACTCTGTGTATGGATCTGTATGTCTTAATTGACTACTATTATGCATCTGGTACACTGCTTAAATTGTTGTCGAGTTACATCATGCTTGTCGCTAAACACTCGCAATTGCCTTACTAAACTGCCCCTGTTGATACTTAGCAGGATGGTTAGACCAGGTGGTCGTGGTCGTGGTGCCCCTGAACGCCCACCACCGCCAGACTATATGGCAGCTATGATGCAACAATTTGAGCTCAACTGCCAATTCATGACTGGAATCATGGCTCAGTTTCCGCATCAGAATAACCAGAACCAGAACCCTGCTTCAATAACTTTGACAGAGTTTATGCGACTCAACCCCACTCAATTTTGCAACTCTGAAAAGCCACTGGATGCTGATGACTGGCTCCGCGACATCACTCACGAGATGGAGTCTGCTAATGTCGCCCCTGCCAACTTCGTCATCTTCGCGGCCTTTTTCTTAAAGGGCCCCACTGCTCAATGGTGGGACACACACAAGCGTACACTGCCTGTTGGAACAGTGGTTACCTGGTATGAGTTCCAGGCTGCTTTCCAAGCCCGTTATATCCCTCAGGCAATTATGGAACGGATGAAGACACAGTTCCGCAACCTCACCCAGGGCAACAAGACTGTCGAAGCTTATCAGCGGGAATTTCTAGACCTCTCCCGCTATGCTGAAGAAGACATTGCCACAGATGCCCGTAGACAGGAGAAGTTCTGTAATGGACTACACCCAGACCTTGAGCTTGCACTTGTTGCTCAAGACTTCAACAACTTTTCAACTCTTGTGAACAAGGCTATTCTGGTTGAGACCGCTCAGATGAAGCATAAGGACTCGCAGAAACGCTATCATGATGCTGGCTCATCTTCGGGCTCAGCACAGAAGCGTAGAGTCTGGATTCCCAACAATGTGTTCCGTCCAAACACCTCTGCGCCCAAGAACAACTATGCTGCACCATGTCTGCCTCCTCCACCACCGAGGCAGCCAAAGGCTCAAGCTATTCAAAACAATGCTCCTCTTCGTCCTGAACATGGTCTGTGCTTCAAGTGCCGCAAACCAGGTCACCAAGCTAAGGACTGCCGCCAGACTCAGAATCAGTTGGCTTTTCCTAGTACTGGCCGTGGCAATGGTCGTGGCAACAATCAGACCCGCAACTATAATACTGGGTCTGCTGCACATGGTCGTGGACATGCTTACAACATTGATATTGAAGAAGTCCAGGATCAACCTGCTACTGTGATGGGTACCCTTCTCATTAACTCAGTACCCGCTTCTATATTATTTGATTCAGGAGCATCACATTCATTCATGTCTGAAGCATTTGCATTATCTCATGACATTGCATTCGAAAAGATGAACCTGCCAGTAGTTGTCTGTACCCCTGGAGGCCAATGTCAAACCTTTATGATGGCACACAATGTCCCTGTTGAAATCGAGGGATTCGAATTCTTTGCCTCACTCATCATCTTGAAGTTTTCCACTATAGACCTCATTCTCGGAATGGATTGGTTGAAAGTTCACATTGCTTCGATCAATTGTGCCACAAAAGTTGTACAACTTCTTCACCCCTCTGATGAGATAGTGAACTACACCGCCCGAATTACTCGAGACGCTGAAGCTCAGATATATGTTCTGAATGCTTTGAACGCCTCACCTCTGGAAGGGATCGAGAACGTTCCTATCATTCGAGATTTCCTGAGGTCTTTCCAGAAGAATTTCCAGGAATACCCCCAGCTAGAGCTGTTGAGTTTGTCATTGACTTGAAGCCTGGCACTGTCCCTATTGCCAAGCGTCCTTATAAGATGCCTCTGCACCACCTTCTCGAGCTTAAGAAGAAATCGACAAGTCACTTAGGAAAGGTTTCATCCGCCCCAGTTCCTCTGCTTGGGGAGCACCTTCACTCTTTGTTAGGAAGAAGGATGGAACTAACCGATTGGTTCAGGATTACCGGCCCATTAACCAAGCCACAATCCAGAATAAATACCCACTACCCCAGATCAATGATCTTTATGATCAGCTTGCTGGATCATCGGTGTTCTCTAAACTCAACTTGAGGTTGGGTTATCACCAGATCCGTGTCCGTGAGGAGGATATTCCCAAGACTGCATTCGTCACTCGTTATGGCTCCTATGAATACACCGTCATGTCATTTGGCCTAACGAATGCTCCAGCAACCTTCTCCCGGTTGATGAACTATATCTTCATGGATTACCTCGACAAATTCGTCGTGGTTTATTTAGATGATATCCTTATATATTCCAAGAATGAAGAAGAACATGCTGAACATCTTAGGCTTGTATTGGAGAAGCTACGAGAACATTAGTTGTATGCTAAATTCTCCAAGTGTGAGTTTTGGTTATCTGAAGTGACCTACCTGGGTCATGTGATTTCAAGGATGGAATTGCTGTTAACCCCGAACGAGTTCAGGCTATTCTTGACTGGACTCCCCCGAAGAATGTTAAGCAAGTCACAAGTTTTCTCGGACTTGCTAGTTATTGCCGTCGATTCGTTGAGAACTTTTCCAAGATTGCAAAGCCATTGACGAATTTGCTCCACAAAGGTGTTAAATTTGAGTGGACAGAAAAATGTCAAGAAAGCTTTCAGACACTGAAAGATAAGTTAACATCCGCCCCGGTACTAGCACCCCCGAATTCCCAAAAGGATTTCGTGATATACTGTGATGCATCTCGTCAAGAATTAGGCTATGTCCTAATGCAAGAGCGTAAAGTGATTGCTTATGCCTCTCGACAATTGCGTCCTCATGAAGAAAATTATCCAGTGCATGACCTTGAACTTTCTGCGGTTATTTATGCCCTGAAGCTATGGCGACATTACCTTCTCGGTAACCGTTGCGAGATATACACGAATCATCAAATTTGAAGTACTTATATACTCAACCAGATCTGAACCTTCGTCAACAAAGATGGCTCGAAACAATTGCCGATTATGATATGAATATCTCATATACCCCTGGCAAGGCTAATGTAATGGCCGATGCTTTGAGTCGCAAGGCCTATTGCAGCAACCATATGGTTCAGGAAGCACAACCTGTTCTTTATGAAGAGCTTCGCAAATTGAACCTCCATATTGTTCCACAGGGTTATCTCAATACCCTGGTTGTTGAACCAGATTTAGAGCATAGCATCAAGACTATGCAACGGTATGACTCTGAAGTTGAAAGGATTAAGCGATACCTCGAAAAAGGAAAACCGTCGGAATTCCGTCTTGATGATGATGGGATCCTATTCTTCCAACTCCGTCTCTTCGTACCCAAGTTCAAGGATGAGAGAGAACACGTTATGAAAGAAGCTCATGACACTCCTCTGTCAATGCATCCTGGTAGCACAAAGATGTACCGTGACATTTGTCAGAGATACTTGTGGCCTAATATGAAGCGAGACATTGCTCGTTATGTTTCTGAGTGTGACGTTTGCCGCCGCATTAAAGCAGAACATCAAAGGCCCGCTGGAACTCTGCAACCCCTTGCAATTCCTGAATGGAAATGGGACAAGGTCCAAATGGATTTCATTACTGGTTTTCCTAGATCTCAGAAGGGACATGATGCTATTTTTGTCATCATTGACCGATTCTCTAAGGTTGCTCACTTTCTGCCTGTTAAGGAGACAATCACTGCTAGCCAGTTAGCAGACTTGTATGTTTCCCGAATTGTGTCGCCCCATGGTGTTCCGTTGGAGATTAGTTCTGATCGTGGCAGCCTCTTCACCTCCAGATTCTAGAATAGTTTCCAAGAAGCTATGGGAACTCATCTCTCTTTCAGCACCGCTTTTCACCCTCAGTCTCAGGGTCAAGTCGAACGAGTTAATCAAGTGCTCGAAGATATGCTTCAAGCTTGCATCATCTCCTTCGGTAAGAAATGGGAGGAATCTCTCCCGTATGCCAAATTCTCTTACAACAATAGCTATCAAGCTAGTTTGAAGATGGCACCGTTTGAAGTTCTTTACGGACGTAAGTGTCGAACTCCTCTGAATTGGTCAGAAACTGGGGAACGCTCACTCGTCGGACCGGACATTGTTCAGCAAGCTGAAGAACAAGTTCGCATTGTCCGTGAACATTTGAAATCTGCCCAGTCTCGTCAGAAGAGCAACTATGACCGAAAGCACCAGGAAAAAGTCTATCAACCTGGCGAACAAGTTTACCTCCGCATCACTCCTTTGAAAGGCACTCATCGGTTCGGAATCAAAGGCAAGTTAGCTCCTCGCTACATTGGCCCGTTCCGTATTTTTGCCCGTCGAGGAGAGGTGGCATATCAATTGCAATTGCCGCCAAATCTTTCACAAGTACATGATGTCTTTCATGTATCCCAACTCCGTCGCTGCTTCAAGGATCCTATTCGAGCTGTGGATCATGAAATGCTTGAATTACGGGAAGATCTGTCTTATCCAGAATATCCCATCCATATTCTTGATCAAGCTGAACGCCGGACTCGCCAAAAGTCAATCAAATTCCTCATGGTTCAGTGGTCGAATCATTCTGAAGATGAAGCCACTTGGGAACGCGAGGATCGTCTTCGCGAAGAATACCACGCTTTCTTTCAGTCTTCCTCTTAATTCTCGGGACGAGAATTCTTAATAGATGAGGAGAATTGTAACACGCCATGTTATTAGCCACAGTAATCACTTTGGATAATGACAGGTCAGCATGTTTAACAGTGCATGATCATCATTAGCATCATATTGCATTTTAACTCCTAAGTCTAAATCCAAATTTAAATGAATGTGGAAAATAAAAGTTGTTCAACATAGAAACTAAAATGTTCATTAAATAATAAATATCCCAGAGACCATTCTAAAATTGTAACCAACATTTATTACATTAATTAAGTAACCCAAACCTCCTCTAACAGTGGCTGAAAATAATATTTAATAACCTTTTAATTAATCTAGATCAAATATGAAATGATGTTTTGCCCAAACTAGTTTTTGGTGTTAGGGTATAATGCATTGATATTTATGGACTAGGTCACACTTTTTACAAAATTCATTTGGTGCCCAAACATTTTGCAAACAGAAAAGAAGAGAGACAGAAAAAGAGAAAAAGGAAAAGGCCTAATGTAGCTACTGTGCACTCGAGCCTATCGCTACAGCGCCAGCCCAGCCCACCCCGCACCTCCTCCCTCCTCCCGCACTGCTCATGCCGCCTCGCTGTCAAACACACCGCACAAACGCGCGCGCGCGCCCCAGGCCCCCCTTGCTCGCCGCTCGACAGTGCGCCCGCGCTCGTGCTGGGAATAAGAGCAGCTCCTCGCCCGCCCGGCGAACCCTAGCCACCATTCCTCCCCCTCCCTCGCTCGTTCTCCGCCATGGCCGACACGGCCATCGCCATTGCTCCCTCGCCCGCGTAGCCACCACCTTCGCCACGCCGTCCCGCCTAGTCCAGCGTCACCGCCGTGCTCCGCTATGCCGCCTACGCCAATGAGCTGGAGCCGAACGCCTCTGCATCGCCGGCCTGCATCGTCTTCTTCCCCTACGGCCGCCTGCGTCACCGCCGTTGATTCGCTCCGGCAAGCCATCCCTGAGCCCGTTGTTGCACACCTACAGGGCTCGGTGAGCAGTCGACATCGTTCCCCTCTCTTTTCTTCTCACTATCTATGCCGTAGTGACCGCATTCGAGTTGCTCGAGCCCACCACCGTGGACCTCATCGCCGATGACCGTCCGGCGACCATTTGGTCTTGTGCTGCTGCCTGTCCGCTTCGCCGCCTCGCATAGGCCTCGCCTACCCCTTGCTTCGCTCGCAAAACACGCCATGGCGCCGTTCCCGTAGCTCGCCCGAGAAACCTCGCCGCCGACGAGCTCCTGGCGCTCCACTCCGGCCTCCCCAGCACCCCGCACCGCCGCCATTCGACGCGCGACGTCGAGCCGCATCGAATGCACCTTCCCCCAGCCCCGGAGACACCCTGTGGGCGAATCCCAAACCTCGCCGGCTCGCTCCGCCGCGTTGGAGCTCGCCGGAGCGCTCTCCGGCCGGCGTCCAACGTGGCCGGTGGGTCCCACCCCCAGTGCCACTGCCTGTGGGCCTGGTCGGCCCCAGTTGACCAGTTGACTTGGTCAACTGGCTGACTGGGCACTGCCCAGTCACTGACTGGTGGGGCCCCTCTCCCTGTGTCTATGACATATGGGCCCCCCTTGTCAGGTGCCTAATTAACTAATTAGTTTAATAAAAATAATTAAAATCCTAATCAGTCACTGACTGCTGGGCCCCACCTGTTAATTAACCCAATTAGTTAATTTAACCTCTGTGTTAAAGCCACAGTGTATGACATGTGGGCCCCACTTGTCAGGTTTGACTCTGGTCAGCCAGAGTTGACCTGCTGACATCACACTGACCTCATGCTGACGTCATCATCACTATTCTGGATAATTCGAATTTAAATAAATAATTAAATTCATAAAATGTTTAAAACTTTAGAAAATCATATAAATTAAACCGTAACTCTGATGAAAATAATTTATATATGAAACTTACTCAGAATTTCGATACAAACCCAAATACGCCCTCCGTATTCTTGTCAGGTGCCCCTAGCTATATGAGCATTGAACTTTTAGACGGATTTCGATAAATGAATAGTGCCCAACTTTAATTAAATAGATCCGAATAAATTCCTAAATTAACTAAATCATCTAGTTAGGCAGTAGAACACCCTGGCATATCATTTAGGCATGTCATACATATTGTTTGCATTATTGCCGTGAATTTATTGTTTCTCTCCCCCTCCTTCTCTCTCGATAGACGCTGAGACCGACGACGCTGCACCTGGGTACGACTACACTACCGACGAGCAGCCCGTTGACGATCCCTCTCTCTTGCCAGAGCAACCACGCAAGCCCCCCCC
Organism: Thinopyrum elongatum; assembly: GCA_011799875.1. Classification (NCBI taxonomy): domain Eukaryota; kingdom Viridiplantae; phylum Streptophyta; class Magnoliopsida; order Poales; family Poaceae; genus Thinopyrum; species Thinopyrum elongatum. Next base: position 410,267,563 of record CM022302.1, on the reverse strand, counting down.
CCTTGAGCATCCAGATATCGCCCATTCCAATTCTCCTACTTGCATTAGATTTTGCTACTGTTAATGTATGCTCCTATTCTGATGCATAGCCTGCTGTTGTAACATGTTCATTGTTACCTTACCTGCCTATGACAAACTGTTTAGTATAGGTTGGTAGTGAACCATCAGTGACCCCACCATCTTATCCTTGTTGCCCCTGCTTGATCATCGACGACTCGATCAACGTGATCATCGACCAGAGACCGACACCTCACTTCACACCCCCCCTTAGTTGTACGACTCTGCATAGTTACTATCGAGTGCCAAGGGCGATACCTCGTAACGCACTCCTGATGAATACTCTGCAGTGTAGCTGTTCGGTTGTGGTCATCGAGGGTGATTCCTCCTTCTCCACTTCCGATACGACTCTGTCGTGCAACCCCTCAGTGTGAACCTCGAGGGTGATGCCTCATACGTTCACCCTAATGATTTTGTCGAGTGGAATCCGCCGAGGGTGACTCCTCGGGTTTCCCCCTTGATGTTATGACCACACGGTTACTTTGACCTTTGTTACAGGCGGGTCCACCCTGGTGGGTGCCCGCTGGGGATCTATGTTGTCGCGTGTGCCGGAAGGGCACTCAAGTGTGATATTGTGGCGGAGCATCAGAGACTCTGATTGTCTCCGCATGATACTAAATGAGCCTATTGGATTTGGGTGTGTGATCTGAGTGGGTCGACGTGCCCTATACGAACTACCACCACACGGGATAATGGTTATGGGGCCCTCTGCGATGTATGTTTCTCCCGAAAGCTCATCAAACGTCACGATTCACTGTGCGGGCTGATCGCCGGGACTGGGCTGGATACTTCACTGACGAGTTCAGTGTCGCGCCTGCACCCTGGCCAGCCACGCAACGTGTAGGGTACCCATGGCGATGGCCCAAGACCTCTGGGTGCATAGGTTAGTCCGGCGTGCTGACCTCTCTACTGAGCCTAGGTAGGGCGCTGCTTCATGTTGATCTTCCTAGGCCGGGCATTACCCAGCAAGTGTGTCCGACCAGAGTTGATCGAACGTGTTGGGTAATAGTAGTGCACCCCTGCAGGGATGAATAATCTATCGATAGCCGGTCCTACGGTAAAGGATGCTCAGTTTGTGTATCCCGATCTACTACTTGAACTGGATACTTGTTACTTAATTGAAGCTTCGAGATCGCTTGCTCGCTGGGAGTCGAGGAAGGATCTCTAGGCTTTGCTTCAACATGTTTGCTAAATAAAATGCTATTCTACTCTCTTCTATTGCTGCAAGATGATGGCTTGTGAAGATGTTTGAAGATGCTAGTCTTCGATAGGACTACACTACTGGAATCAACTTCTTTGCTGTCTGCTAATTCTTTGTCGTCCGCTTGCTGACGGAAAATAAGGTCTTTGCCATCAGCCACAAGAAAACGGACGGCAAAGATGTGGCTGATGGCAAACAAAGTCTTTGCCATCAGCCTGTTCTTTGCCGTCTGCTGGCTGACGGCAAAGAATCTTTGCCGTTCGCTAGCAGACGGCAAAGAGGTGGGTGGGTCCAGTTATTGTTTAACCAACTCAAGCCCACCGGCCCCACCTCTTTGCCGTCCGCAAGCGGACGGCAAAGAAACTTTGCCGACCGTTGGCTGACGGCAAAGAGGCAGGTACGTTAACGGCCGTCCCGCCCCCCTCTCTGCTCTCCACTCTCTCATTCCTCCCCACCCACACCCGCGCCGCCGCCGCCGACCCCGTCTGCCGTAGCCGGCCGCCCCGCCGCCCCGCACCCCTCCCCTGCACCCCCCGACCTCCACCGCACCCCCACCGCCCCTTCCACGTCGCCCGCACCCTCCCTCTGTCGCCATATCCCCCACCCACAGGCCCGCCCCGCCCCTCCCCTCCGTCGCCATCCCACCACACCCGCCCGCCCCCGCCGCCGCCGACCCCGTCCGGCGTAGCCGGCCGCCCCGCACCCCTCCCCGACCTCCACCGTGGCCCCGCCGCCTCTTCCACGTCAGGCAGCCGCGCCGCGGCCGTCCCCACCCCGTCCCGCCGCGGCCGTCCGTCCTCCCCCTCCACCGGGTCGCCGCCTCCTCCAGCGACCACTACTAGGAAAAGGTTAATTAGTGGCGCACCTATTTTGGCCATTAATGGCGCACTATAGGTGCGCCACTATCATCACGCCACTAGTAACAAATACTAATGGCGCACCCCTAGTGCGCCATTAGTATACCAGACAATAGTGGCGCACCTGGCAGTGCGCCATTAATATGTCAAACGGTGCGCCATTACTATGCCTCCTAGGGGGCCATATTTACCTTGTGCTCTGGGTTACTAATGGTGCACTTCTAGATAATGCGCCACTAGTGTGTTTATTGCAGTGCGCCACTAAAGTGCAGTATGGTGCGCCACTAGTATGAATATTAGGAATTATTTTTATTTTTCTTTTCTGATATTTGCACAGGTTATAAAATATATTACTGCGCAGAATATAGACAGCACAACATATAAACAGCAGATTTATCGAATACAATAGAAGATTAGTCTCCGAATACAATTCATCATATTAGTCTCCGAATTCAAAATACCGAACAAAGTTAGAACATTACAAGTCTCGAGACCGTGAGTAGCGAGTTTGTCTTCACATTACAAGTCGATATCTAAACTACCATCACATAGAAGAGAGCTGCGGTCACGATGAGCATCATCGCGATGAAACTGGTCTTCATCCGGTTCCTCCTCCGCTCCCTCCTCTCTCCCGCTAGATAGCGCGCATATCTAGCTTCTGCCTCCGCCCAAGTGGTGTACCCTTTGTAACTGTTACCGCTGAAATGGTGAACCTGTCTCTGACACTCCTCCCAGTCGTCGTAGACTCCGGGAACCTTACCCTTGTACACGACATACGACGGCATCTCTATGCACTAGAAAAACAAAACGTTAGTAGCAATTCACAGACAATACATAAGCAATATATAAGTATGCAACAAAAGGATCGGAAGAGAAAAGCAACACATTAATAGCACGATTCATGGTCCTACTAATAAATAGCATCGATTACATATAAGTTGAACGACTGTCCAAACCAAAGAGACATACAAGTTCATTAAAGTTTAATTACAACATGAACTAATCGATATTTCAGAACTACATAGCATCATTACTTTCGACTCGACTCAGGGACCGGAGCATGGATGAAGCCGCCGTCTTTCGTGATGGTCATGAAATCGCGATCGTTGTCAGCCTGCATTTGTAGCGTTGTTTCTATTTCACTGTTGGACGGTTGATATTTGAGGTAGAACTGCCCCGAGGTACGAAGGACATCTTGATGGATGATTTCCGCAAACTCCGACTGGATGCGAAAGAATTCTTGTCTGATGTCCGCGTCCTGGATTGCCGACAAGCGTGCGGCCCAATCTTTGAGATTATTTGGTAGCAGAAGGTGATTATGGTCCCGTACGATCGCCCGCATGTGATGGAGGGCGTAGTAGGCATCCTTCTGACCACCAGGCGGCTGCTTGACGCAGGGGAACGTCGTTACGTGGGTGAACACGTGCTTTCCGTACCTACGAATTGGCCTCCTGAAGGTGCCTCTAGATTTGGCGTAGCCGAGGAGAGCATCATCAAGAACTTTCTCGATATTTGTGTAGTCTTTCTTCGACTAACGGTCCAAGTCGAAATACGTGGCCATGGAATATTTCGGGCTTAAGAGGATGAGTGTGCAATGTGTGTCACTGCACAGAACACGGAATATTAGAAAAAAATAACGATCGAAATCTAAGAAATCATATGTTACGTGGCGGTGAGGGGATGACTTACTCGGGAAAGTAAGGCACGAGGAAGTTATCCTTATCTGGGTTTGCCAGAATGACGCCTTCGAGGTATGAACTAGCGACTTGCCGGTCCCCACCGCTGCCCAAGATCTTGGCACGCATGTAGAAGGGGTCGACTATCACGATGTTCGGGATCTTGTCTCTAATGATCTGCATCTCCATACTGAGCAAAAATAGCCGAACGAAGGTGTAGTGCAGCGGATGAAGGTTAAACATAGCGAAGATGTCATCAAACTGCAGGACGATCATACCCCCGATGGTGCTATCGACAAAGCCCTTGCACTCTGGCACCTTGGCCACGAAAACCGGGTATGCCACATCATTCTCGGAGAGACGCCGCTTCTCCAAAGAAAGAACACTGTCATGCAGACTCCGCATAGCACCGGTTGCAGCATTGAGCAGATTAGTCGGTAGCATCGGCCTACCAGCCACATGCACCCTCCTTGAGATATCCTTAGGTGAAGGTGGCCCGTCCTGAGCACGGATCGTACTCGGTGCCGGCTGGCTCGCACCCTTGTTATTCTTTCTGTTCTGTCCCTTCTGCTTCTTCTGCTGTAATGGGATAGAGTTCTGCTCAGAGACCACCTTCTTGAGTGTGTTGGGGCTGATAATATTTCGCACCTCGGCTATCTGAGGCTCGGTGAAGGCGGCAGCTGGAGGCGTCTCCTGAGAACTGAACGCCAGACGACGCCTGTTGCAATTGGGTTTCTCCGTGGTACCAGCTAGATCGCGATCGTCTTTTGCAGGGTTGGGTTCTTGAGAAGGAAGCCCCAAGAATTCGTCATCGTACCCATGTTCGTTGAAGTACTTATCGACGTTGGTAAATGTACCATCGTCGTCCGGATCCTGTGCCATATGCATGTCCGGATCAGCTGACGGCGGTAGCCTTGCGGCGGTCTTGCCATGGCTTGGCGCCGGCACGACTGGCGGTGTTTTCTGTGGGGTGGTGTCCCCCGCCCCCAAACGAATCTGGCTCTTCGGCCAAAGCATGGACCAGCTTATGCAGGCGCTGAGGGTCATCACATCATCTTCGTCGGCCCCAGTGGGTCAATACGGAGGTAACAAGCCGTCGCAGCCCCGCAGCACCCGAACCAGTTGAACCCTATACACGGTGGGTGGCATTGGATTACCGTGGAACACGCGGCTGCCCGGTTGAACGATTCTGGCCTTGGCGACATCGATCAACTCGCCGCCCATGAAGTGCAGGAGAGTGCATGGAACGTCGGCGGCGCCCTGCGAAAACATGTAGGGCGTCAGGGATGCCCAGTCAAAGGCAAGGAGATGAAGTCATCGGCCGAGAGGCTTAGTTACCGTGATGGCGTCGAGCTCGGCTAATGTTGAGGCACCGCCAACGGCGGGCGTGCAAGTGACGGAGGGGCCGCTTGCTGCCGAGGTGCCGGCCGGGTGCATTAAGCTCCAATGCCGGGGACACCAATGCCGCCTCCGCCAGAGACACCAATGGCGCCGCCGGCGCGTTGTGCGAGTTGCTGCCCGTGGAGCTGGGAATCGGGGGCGGCCCCTGTTGGCCGCCCGCAATCCACGCCCGCAGCCCCTCAATCAAGGTAGGCACAATGGCGGTGATCTTCGCTCCCAGTTGGTCTCGCACTTGCTCTTCGACTATCTTTGGAATCCGTGCCACTTGTGCCTTGAGTTCTTGAACCTCGCACTCCTGGCTTTCCGAGCTGGTCTTTCTCTCCTTTCGCCCAGTGTTATAGTATTCCGACCATTTCGTGGACAAGCCTTTGCCGGCCACACAACCAGCTGACGACGGCTTACTGAACTTATCCTTGTGTTTCATTATGTTCAACGCCCTATTTAAAGTGGTGTCCCAAGGGGAGCTCTGAGATGACCCCGCGCTACTGCTTTCAGTTTCCTGCGGAAGGAACATGAACCATTTAGAAATTTGGCTTCATTAATTAGAATGCAACCATATGGAGCTAATTACGCGGGGGTGTATTCCTTACCAGAACAAGCTCAAGCGCCTTGGTCTTCGGATCCGTGGTAAGCTCCTTTGTTACTAGGTCCACCTTGTACCGGGCCCTGACATAGTTCCTAGTCTGCTTGTCACGGTATTTATCGAAGAGGGGCAGTAGGCCTTGCTCGGCACGCTCCGCGTCCTCCTTGTCCCATATAGGTTCCGCCACTCTGTAACCGCCGGGACCGAGTGTGTGGACCCCTAAGTTCAAGTCCCGCATATCTTTCCCCCACTGACTTGATTCCTCGGATGTGTTGCTCTCACACTTGATCTTGAACTCTAGGTAGTCAGCTTCGCTGATCGAAGGATTTTTCTCCTTGATCTTCTCATAACTATCACCTCTTAGAATCCCTCTCTTCACCGCGGCTCTCCAAGTAGCCAGGGCCGTGCTCATCTTCGTGAGGGCGGCACTGTTCACTTTATTCCCTGAGAGGCGTGTGTTTGCGAACTCACCAGGGAACTTGTATCATTCGTGCAGCTTCATGAAGAGGAGGTTGCGCAAATTCCCTCGGTCATGATGCCTTAGGTTCTCGGTGTTGATCGAGACGGTGCTCCAGAGAATGCACCCGAGTTGTCCCGAGTACCCCTTGACTAATTCTTTGGGCGCCGTTGGATGCCCACTGGAGGACACTTCAGTAAATTCCTCCTTGATGGTGCCGAGCATGTTCGGGCGCCGGTCCTTCCGTTGCCTCTTCGGTTGGCTGCCATCTGTGCGTGCGCTGCCATCATCAGTGGTGGCATCCTCGGCGGCACCATCAGTGGTGTCATCCCCGACGCCACTAGGGGTTGTGTAGTCGGGATCGGTGTCTTCCGCGGCGTCCTCATAGCGGTGAGGTTCTTCCTCCATCTCCTGGGACAGCTCCCAGAATGCCTTGCCTGAACCGCCGGCCTCATCGTTGTGGGCCATGTTCGCTCTAAATAGGAAAAAAGGCTACTAGAGTTATTTCTTAAATGTAGTCTAGGAAAAAATAAATCCACAAGTCAATATATCAGGACCCATCACATCTTCATAGACTCGATGGGGCCTCAAATGCCCTTCCTCATCTACAACTAGTTGTCTACCTCAATCGATGGGTTTTCTCACATTTTTCTGATTCAAACTAGATTTCGATGGCTGTTAGGTTATTCGGAAGCAGTAGCAGCTTGTAGAGGGTGCTACTAGAGTTATTCCTAACCCCCTTCTTCTTGTCTCCTCTCACTATCTCTCTCACACACATGGCAAGCAAGGGTGTCTGAGTGTGTGAAAAAATACTAAACTAATCCAACCACTAAAGCACTAGATCACTACTATTGTATAATATTTTTATAGCTTTGTATATATGTATGGCTCCAATGGGTGCCACTGCCATGCATCCCTCTCCTATCATTTAATCATGATTAGCCCATCATTTTGACCAGAGATTAGTTTTGGTTAATTAATTAACTAGTGTGTGCCACAGCAGAGCACAGATCTCCATCTAGCTAGTAGGAGTAGCTTTCCAAGGCCTCTTTCCAAAGCCACAACTCCTCTAAGTTCTCAAGATAACCTAGTTGTCGAGGGATGTGTCCAGAAAGTTGGTTGATGTCAAGATACATGCTGATTAATTTTTGTTTCGGTTGAGAATCGGGCACCTTCTATGTCAAGAAAATTGGGCATGACCTTTGCTAATTTTCTTGACCTAGGAGTGCCCCATTCTCAACCGAAACGGAAATTAATCAACATTTCAGGAGAAAGGGGTCATTTCAGAAGATCACAAGTAGCAGCAGCATCACTTGACAAAATCACAAGTAGCAGCAGCATCACAAGTAGTACAGCAGCAACATCATCACAAGTAATACACTTAATTGGCATAAAAGATCAAAAAATAGCATAAATTGGAAAACAAGCAATACTTCTAAAACCAGTACAACTGGAGCAGCTCATCTGACCATTCCTTATAGCATTGCATTGCATTGCACATTGTAATTCTGATTGTGACGACAAACCGAGATAACCCTATACTGCATTTGTTTTTATGACAGATCTCAGCTAGCACTTAGCCATCTGATAATGGTAATCAGTACAACTAGTAGTACTATTATTCTTTTCTCTTGTCACTCCATTTTTTGTTACCAGTAGTATTACTTTGAGGAGTATAGATAGATTCCACTGAACTGCTCTATCCATCCATCCATCTGCATTGCTGTGATCTCAGAGTGGAGGCCCCAGCCAGACTTGTTGTTCTGAGACTTATGGATGGAATGAAATGGGATATTTGGATTGGAACTTTGGAGATGGGCATAAAATGTAGGGCATTTCCATTTGGACAGTTGCAAGCAAATGGTTTAGAAGTATTGCTTGTTTTCCAATTTATGCTGTTTTTTGGACAGTAAAACCATTTGGACAGTTGCAAGCAAATGATCCCATAGTTAAGCAAATGTACAGTTGCAAGAAAATGTACAGTTGCAAGCAAGTATTTTTACAAAGACCTAGCACAATTGGCAATGATGTTCAGTAGCAGAGATTCAGAGTCATTAGTTTTGAGTGTACATCGTGAAAAACTGTACATCTGATTATTTGGTCATTTTACTGCCCATTTTAAAAACATCTTAAACATCCTACAGGATGGTGTGAAGGAAATGATCACAAGATAGCACTGAATACTTCAACTTCCTCATCTGTCTGCAGTTAACTTCCAACTTGGTAACCCATTTGGATCGAGAAAACAAGCACACAGAGCATCACTAAGTGGCAAAGATGCAGTTTTACCAGAGGGGCTTGTGCCAGACAGAGGTGTTGGGGAAGGCACCATCTCCGCTCCGAGGTATGGCTAGGGTTCGCCGCTGGACGCGTGAGTGCACCTGCCTGAGGAAGCAAACCAAGGGCATGAGGGGAGGGAAGGGAAGGGAAGGGAAGAGGAGAAGATTGGGCGAGAGAGTGCATACCTCAACGACGGCGCGACGGAGCAATCAGGCTGGCGCGCTTGATCTGGTCGGCCGTTCGTGAGCACAGGCACGCGGAGGAGAGGTCGTCGTCGTCGTCCCGGCACGTGAGCGATCAAGCGGGGTGGGGTCGGAGGGGGAGGAAGGGGAGGATGGGGAGAGGGAGGCGGCGGGGGCGCGGATTGGGAGAGGACGCGTCCCACGGGCGAGGGCGGTGGCGCAGTAGGGGCGGCGGCGCAGTGGGTGGGGCGGCGGCGCAGTGGGTCGGGCGCTGCTCCGGCTGAGAGAGATGTGAGATTGGGAGAAGGGCGAACGGCTGGCGAGATGGACAGCACACACATACATACAGAGGGGGGAAGGTTAGCAATGGCGCACCATCTAGGGGTGCGCCATAAACACAGTGATAGCAATGGCGCACCTTCCCCTGGTGCGCCATTAGTAACTTTTTTTTTGGATTTTTAGTTGCATTCATTTGTGAATTGGTAAAACATTTATGAATATGAAAAAATATCATCAAATTTGAAAAAATATTAACAAATTCAATACTTTTTGTGAGTTAGAAATTCAATACCAGAATAAACATAAATAAATATTCATGAGGACTAGAACAGAAGAAATGTCATTTCCATATGTCGAAATACAATCGAGAAATGAAGACTACAATTTAAATACAATCGATCTTAGCTAGCTATCTTTTCACAATCTTCTTGCCCTTCTTTTTCGCAAATGGAGTTCTTCTCTTGAACGGACGTCCTTTAGGTAGGGTGGTCCTGCTTCTTCTTGTGGTGTATGGCACTTCATCGTCGTCGTCATGTTCCATCTTCGGGTCGCCGTACTTGTCGAAATCTTGCTCATTGGCGACTCCATCCATTCCGATGATCTTCCTTTTGCCTCTTCTCATGACAACACGACTGGGCTTTGACGGGTCGGTAATGAAGAAGCATTGGTCCACTTGGGAAGCCAGTACCCATGGCTCATTTTTCGCGGTGACGTTTGCGCCCGCGGTCTTGGATTTGGCTTCGGGTATAACCATGGTGGTGAAATACCGGTCTTCTTTTAGGACGCTCTTGGCCCATCTGACATGGAACATCGGGACCTTCTCTCCAGCGTAGCTCAGCTCCCAGATCTCCTCGATCCTTCCGTAGTATCTGTCCTTGTCGTTACCGGTGTAGGATTCCATCGTTACCCCGGAGTTCTGATAACCATCGCTCTTCATGTCCTTTTCCTCAGTGTAGAATGTGTAGCCGTTGATATCGTATGCCTCATAGGTCATCAGGTTGTGCTCGGTGCCCTGTGACAAGGCGAATATGAGTTTTTCTTCCGCGGAAGAATCCTCATGTAAAGGGTACGACAGAAGCTTCTCCTTGAACCAACGTGTGAAACATGAGTTGTGCTCTTTGATTATATCTTCGTCCGTCCTCTGTTGGCCTCGGTCATTGTACGTCTTCTCAATAAAGGTTTTGTGCTCTACCACCCAAGGATCGACCACGTCTATGTGTTGTAGCGCGACTAGGTTTGCTCTTTCAAAGTCGGCGAGTCGACATGCATTTCGCGGCGACCCTCGCGGTGACCCCATCCAGCGAGCCTGCCGAGGTGCCTGTTGACGGGCAGACCAACGGGGTTCTTGATGCCTAGATAATTCGTGCAGTAGGAGATGCACTCTTCGGTCAGAAAGCCCCTGGCTATGCTTCCCTCTAGATGTGACATGTTGCGAACATATCCTTTGATGACACCATTCATCCTTTCGAATGGCATCATGCTGTGCAGGAATGTCGGCCCGAGTTGGATGATATCCTCCACGATATGGACCAGCAGATGCACCATAACATCGAAGAATGCGGGCGGGAAGTACATCTCAAGCTCGCATAGTATCACCACGATCTCTTCCTGTAGCCTTCTGAGTTGCCTCACGCCAACCGACTTCCGAGAGATGACGTCGAAAAAGTTGCATAGGCCAAATAGCGTTTCACGGACGTGCGCGTCCATGATCCCACGGATTGCAACTGGAAGTATCTGCATCATCAGCACGTGACAGTCGTGAGACTTCATCCCGCTGAACTTCTGCTTCGCTGAGTCTAGGTATCTACTTATCTTCCCCGCGTAACCGTAAGGAAGTTTTACTCCTACTAGGCAGGTGAAAACCTGCTTGATCTCCTCCTGACTTAGAGTGAAGCACGCGAGAGGGCAGTCATTTCCGATCTTCTTGGCCTTTTTGCCTTTGCGACGACGTTCTGTGTCCTTCGCCTCATCAGCATCATCATCATTAGCGTGAAGCTCCTCCCTGATGCCCATTGATTTCAAGTCCGCCCTTGCTTTCGGCCCATCTTTGGTCCTCTCTGGCATGTTGAGCAGGGTACCAAGCAGACTCTCGCACACGTTCTTCGTGATATGCATGACATCAAGGCTGTGAGGCACACGGAGGATCTTCCCGTATGGCAAGTCCCAGAAAACCGACCTCGTTTTCCATACCTTCAGCAGCGGCTCTGGCGCCTTTCGCTTCTTTCCCGGCGGTGGGCACTCTTTCCAATTTTTCAACAGCTCGTCTATTTCCTCGCCGCTCCTTGTACGCGGGCGTCTTCGGGGTTCGGTTTCACCATCGAACAGATCCTTGCGTTTTCTCCATGAGTCATCGTCGCGAAGCCACCTTCGATGTCCCATGAACATGGTTTTCGAAGACCCGGGATCTCTATCTAGCTGGCGATACGTTGTGTCATCCATGCACCTGACGCATGCACGAAATCCGTGGACCACCTGCCCCGCGACATATCCGTAACCGAGATAGTCTTGCACCGTCGTGAGCAGTGCGGCTCTCATAGGGAAATATTCTTTCTCTGCGGCGTCCCACGTATTGGCTGGCGTTTTCCACAGCATGTCTAGCTCCTCTTTCAGCAGCCCCAGATACAGATTGATGTCGTTCCCTGGTTGTTTCGGCCCTTCAATTAGCATACTCATGTGAATGTACTTCCTCTTCATGCACTTCCAGGGGGGAAGGTTGTACATCCACACAAACACAGGCCAGGTGCTATGTGTGCTTCTCTGGCTGCCAAATGGATTGACTCCATCAGTGCTTGCGCCCAGCATGATGTTCCTTGGATTGTCCCCAAATTCTGGCTGTTCGAAGTTCAACGCTTGCCACTGGCTCGCATCCTTAGGGTGACTCAGCATCTTGTCTTTTTTATTTATCTCCGGATCATTTCCGTCATCTTCTCACTTCTTCTCCTCCCTATCCGCGTGCCAACGCAGGAGCTTTGCTGCCTTAGGGTCCGCGAAATACCGCTGCAGACGAGGAGTGATTGGAAAGTACCACACCACTTTTCGAGGAGCTTTCTTCCTCTTCTTGTATCGAGTAACGCCGCACACCGGACATATGGTAGACTCCGCGTGCTCGTCCCGATAAATGATGCAATCATTCATGCACACATGGTATTTCACGTGCGGTAAATCCAGAGGACACAGGATTTTCTTCGCCTCCTCGAAAATGGTCGGGCACTTGTTCCCCTTGGGAAGACGTTCGTGCCAGAATGACATGTTCTCGTCGAAGCATGCGTCGGTCATTTTGTGTTTTAACTTCATCTCCAGAGCCATGAGCGTTACTTTTAGGCGGGTATCCTCGGGCCTGCATCCTTCATACAATGGAGTAACCGCGTCTATCTCTAGTTGATCCAGCTTGGCTTTCTCTCGGGCGGCAGCTCTTGCGTTATCCGTCTGCTTGAGAAGCAGCTCTTGAATATGAGGGTCCTGCACCCAGCCCATCGATGGTCCATTGTCGTCTGCTCCGGCATCTTCATCTTCATGATCATGCCCTTCATCTTGATCTTCCTCATCATCATGTCCGGCATCTTCTACATGATGACTGTGTACTGCATCTACTTCGTGATCATGTCCTGGAGATTCTTCGTCTTCTCGCCCGCCCTCGCTGCGGTTGTCTTGCTGCCCTTCCTCATTTCTTGCCCGGCCCCCATGGACGACTTCATAATCATCTTCATCACCTTGCCACCGATAGCCATCCATGAAACCATGCAAGAGCAGGTGGTCCCGCACCTGTACGGAATCCGGGTCCATAAGGCTCTTCAACTTGCATCTTCGACACGGACATCTTATCTCCGTCTCGTTCTTTTGAAGCATCTCGGCCTTCGCGGAGCTCAAAAACCTATTCACGATGCCTTCGGTCATCGTGCGGACCATGGTCGCCTGCAGGGTAGAGCAAAACGATATTTTAGAACCAAAAAAAAAATTGGCATGACTTTGCCTAAAAATAGGACCAAAAAGAATGCATAGTGCCAAATTCTCGCTGAAACGGAAATGAATCAACATTCCGGCAAAATATTGGCAACTATCGCATTTCAAATACCAGTACCTGCAAACACAAACATATGCAACGCCACAAACATATGCAACACCACAAACATACGTAGATCTAGGCCATAAAAAGTGCATGTGCACGTTGTTGGAGGGAGAAAAAAGTAGATCTACAACATAAAGAAAGCTTTCCCTTACTTACCTATCAAAAAAAGGAAATTTAACCACTTAATTTGGGTGAATCTATCGTGCAAATGCGGTGAGGAGGAGGTGGAGAGAATGAAGTGGGGAAAGTGAGTGTGGTAGGTGGCTGTCCAAAATATCTAGCTGCTCTCAGGTTACCAATGGCGCACGACCTAACAATGCGCCATTAGTAACCCTGGTTACTAATGGCGCACCTATTACGTGGTGCGCCATTACTAGTTTTGCAAAAAAAATATAAAAAAATTGTTAGTAGTGGCGCACCGTGGTTGTGGTGCGCCATTACTAGTTTGAACTAGTAATGGCGCACTATACCCGGGTGCGCCATTACTAATTTTAAAAAAAAAAGTAAAAAAAAATTGTTAGTAGTGGCGCACTGAGTGTGTGGTGCGCCATTACTAGTTAAAACTAGTAATGGCGCACTATGCCCTGGTGCGCCATTACTAGTTTTGGAAAAAAAAATTGTTAGTAGTGGCGCACCGTGGGTGTGGTGCGCCACTAGTGATATGGACACTAATGGCGCACCTACACATGGTGCGCCACTGCTATATAGCTGTGGCGCACCACATATGTGGTGCGCCATTAATGTCCATATTAGCTATAGCCTTTTTCCTAGTAGTGGACCGCCGCAGCCGTCCGGCCGCCCCCTCCACCAGGTGAGCTCCTCCCCTTTTTTTGTTTAATTAGTTTCTTTTTGTTTCTTTTAGTTTAGTTTCTGTTTTAGTTATAGTTTTAGTTTAGTTTTAGTTTATTTTAGATTAGTTTTAGTTTTAGTTTATTTTAGTTTAGTTTATTTTAGATTAGTTTTAGTTTTAGTTTATTTTAGTTTAGTTTATTTTAGATTAGTTTTAGTTTTAGTTTTAGTTTAGAAGAAGAAGTAGAAGGAGGAGGGAGGAACAGGAGGAGGGAGAAGAAGAAAGAAGAAAAGAAGAAGAAGAGGAAAAGGAGAAGAAGGAAGAGAAGAAGAAGAAGAAGAAGAAGAAAGAAGAAGAAGAAGAAGAAGAAGAAGAAGAAGAAGAAGAGAGAAGAAGAAGAAGAGGAGAGGAGAAGTAGGGATAGGAGAGAAAGAAAGAAGCAGAAGAAGAAGAGAAGAAGAAGAAGAAGAAGAAGAAGAAGAAGAAGAAGAAGGAGAGAAGAAGAAGAGAAAGAAGAAGAGAGAAGAGAAGAAGAAGAAGGAAGAAGAAGAAGAAGGAGAAGAAGAAGAAGAAGAAGAAGTGGATGGAGAAGAAGAAAGAAAGAAATAGGAGAGGAGGAGAAGAAAAAAGAGAAGAAGAAAAGAAGAAAGGAAAAAAGATACCCCGGACCCGAAACCCGGACCCCCGACACCGAACCCCGACACTCGGCACGACACCGGACCCGACCCCGGGGGCCCCACACCACGACCCACACCCGACCAACCGACCCCTGCACACCATGACACCAGACCCCGACCACACCCCGACCAGACACCGACCCGACAACAAAACCCCGGCCACGACACCCGACCCCGACACCCTGACACCACCCCCGACCCCGACCCGACACCGACAGCCCGACAACCGACCCCTGACACACACCGACCCTTACCCCGACCCCCGGACACCTGAACCACACCCCGACCCCGACACGACACCCCGACCCCGACACCCCGACACCCTGACACCACACCCCGACCCCATATATATTTGTGTTGATCGGGTGTATTTTTATTATGTTCATGATTATGATACACTTAAATTATATACATATTATTATGTTCATGTCAGGTATCCAAATTTTTTATGTTGTACTAATTTCGTTTACTTTTTGTCATTGCAGGTGTTGACAGGATGGTGGGCAAGGGTGCAGAGCGCCCCGAGCCTCCTGCGAGCGCTACTGGGAGGGGTGGTTGCATTATTGTAGCGCAGCCCCTCCGGAGAGCAGTGCAGGATGGTATGCAGACAGCTGCGGCGGGCGCTTCTTCTACGGCTGGGAGAGGTCGGGGGAGGACGAAGAAGGCTGGTAGAGGTGGACGTGGCAGTGGGAGAGGTAGGAAGGCTGCTACGCCTTCCTCGCCGCCACCCTCAGCTGATTCACCCGGCCACAGGAGTGCTCCGTCTTACATGGACCCTCGGACTCCGGTCCATGAGCCTTCGGTCACTGATCCTTCGCCCCACCAGACCCGGGTCGCCGACCCTTCACCCCACGTGAGTCCGGTCCTAGAGTCTTCGTCCCAGAAGACTCCGGTCATGGGGTCTTCGTCCCAGAAGACTCCGGTCACAGGGTCTTCGTCCCAGGTCCCGGAGTCTTTGTCCCAGAAGACTCCGATCCTGGAGTCTTCTTCCCACGAGACTCCGGAGGCTAGTGGCTCGGAGGATGGTAGCGAGGACACCTTTTCAGAAGATAGCTACAGCGACGATGAGCTGGTTGAGAAGGGCAAGAAGGTCTACAAGCGTGGCTGTACAAAGCTCCCGCCCGTGCCGACGACCCCCGACCAGAGGTGGTTGATTGCGCCTAAAGGGTTGAAGTAAGTGCATTTACTATTTTTTAACCTTTTGCCGTCATGTTCCTTCAAATTAATATCTAATGCGTTGGCCTTGTCATACTGCAGGGGCTGGGTACACCCCCGTGGTTTCCGTAGGCCCAACCAGGTCCTTGGTGTGCTTTGCCGGCAGCACTTCCCTGGGTGGGTCACGTTGCCCGGTGAGGGTCAGGTTCCACAGCTAGCACTGACCTGGGAGTTGTACTCGGTTGCCCCGGCCCCGCCGGAGGAGAGGGTCGACGGTGTCTTGTGCGAGACGGTGGCCGACATTGTGTTCCGTCGGTTTTGGGTAATTTCTCCTTTACGGAATTAAAAATCAACAGTACCTAGTGATTGTACTAATCAGTGTTGTCTTGTTTGATTGCAGACCTTCTACAGGGTTTCAGAGGGAGAGCAGGAGGCCGCGTGTATGGTTGTCGAAAACGAGTGCAAGCGCCTACTTCAGAACTTAAGGCACGAGGCTCGGGTGCAGGCCGTTCGAGACTACTACGCCTCGAAGGGTATTAGGAGGGGCAAGCAGAAGTGTCGCGGCCAGTTTCTGAGTAAGGAGAAGTACATGCAGGTAATTACCTATTCTTAAGGCCTTGAACTTAGTTTTCTTGATTTGATTCGTAGGCGTAGCGCTGAAATTTCTCTTGACTCACTTAGGTGCCCCCGAGATGGTGTGTGGATAAGATGGACTGTTGGGAGGTGTTGGTGGATGTGTGGTGCTCTGCCCAATGGAAAGTCGAACACCAAAGGGCCAAGGATAAGCGTGACCAAATGGAAGGTGTGCCACACCATCAAGGGAGCTCCAACCTGTTTGAGTACGGGGATAACTGGGTATGTGGTTTGCTACATGATTCATGCAATTCATTCTTCATGCTAGATAGTTCATTTATGACATATTTAGCTCTAAAATGACATAATAACCTTAGATAGCTCTATAAAATGACTTAATATGCTTTAGTCAGTTAAAAAATGGCATAACTACCTTCGATAGCTCAATAACGACCTAAACTAATCTTAGCTAGTTCATTCATGACATAATTAGCTCTAAAATGACATAATAACCTTAGATAGCTCTATAGAATGCCTAAATATGCTATAGTTAGCTCTAAAATGACATAATAACCTTGGATAGCTCAATAATGACATAATTAGCATACTTTGGTAAAAAATGGCATAATAATCTTGGTTACCTCGAAAATGACCTAAACTTAGCTTATTTTCCTCGAAAATGACATAATAACCTTTCTTAGCTCCAAAATGACCTATTTACATAGCAATATCATTCTTCATGCTAGCTTGAGCCCTTAACTAATATTTTGTTCCTCTCTCTCAGGCGCACCACCACAAGAAGCCTGTGCCAGGTCTGTTCGACCTCTATGGCATGGCCCATATGGCCCCGTACAAGAAGGCCAAGCCATTCATGGAGTCTGACCTAGATGATCCAGAGAACTTCACCAACAAGACCTCCCACCACAAGCTTGTGAAGTACAGACACGAGGGGAAGGCGAGGAAAGGGGAGGACTTTAACCCGAGCCAGGATCCTTTTGATACAGAGCTGGTGATGATATCTGGTGGCGGGAGGTCCCATGGCTCTCTAGCCATTGGTGATGGACTGATACGTTGTCCTAAGACTCTCCCGCAGATCAAGAAGCGCCTGAGTAGCTCTGATCCTGAGATAACGCCTCGTGCACGGCCCGCGGAGATCGCCATGGTGGTTAGTTATACGGACTCTCTCACCTTTCCTCCATTACATTGTGTGTGCGTCCGTCGATGATTACAATGCTAACGAGGAGTGGTGTGTTGCAGGCTATTGTTGAGAAAGAGAGATTGAAGACGAAGGAGCTTCTGGAGGAGGCAAAAAGGGAGGCACAAAGGGAGGCGGCGGAGAGGGAGAGGGAGATGGAGGAGAAGACGGCTAAGCTGTTGGAGGAGGAGAGGAACCGGAACGACAACGCTAACCGGGCCCTATACGAGCTCATCGTGGTACGTTTCTCGTGCATATTAGCCCAATCATGCACGTAATGTTCGCATTACTATCTAATATGACTGACTCGTGACAACCAAATGTGCAGAGCTTGTGCGAGAAAAATGGTCAGGCCCCTCCACCGATGCCCCAGATTGCTCCGGCGACCACGGTGAGTTTGATTTGAATGGTCGTTGCTTACTACTATTCACATTTTAGTTTGCGAACTTGCTAACGAGACATTATGGGAAATGATCTTTGGTGCAGCATGGCTCCCGACAAGCATCGACCACTCCTTCTGCCAATGCCGGAACCCCGACCGGTCCTTCACCTCCGTCTGGCACTAGCGCAGCCCCGACCATTCCTACATCTCCGTGATAACTGTATTTTTCTTCTTAATTAGCGTGTTTAGTCCATTTATTACATAGTTTAGGCCTATTTCGTTCCCACAAATGACATTAATAAGTGAAGAAAATAACGGAGAGAAGGAAAGAAGAATAGAAGAAAGAAGAAAGAAGAAGAAGCAGAAAGAAGAGTAAGAAGAAGAAGAAGAAGAAAGAAGCTAGAAGAAGGAAACGGGAGAGAAAGAAAGAACGAGCATAGAGAAGGAAGAAGAAAGGAAGAAAGAAGCAACAGACCAGAACGAGAAGAAAAAGAAAAGAAAAGAGAAACAGAAAAAAAAGACATGCCAAGATAGAAAATAGAAGAACAGACAAGCAAGAACAAGTAGATAGCTAAGAAGCAAGAGAATAGAAGAAAAGAAGCAAGAGAAGAAGATAGAAAAGAGAGAAGACAAAAACAAAGAAGATAGAAAAGACAAGCAGAACGAGAGAACAAAAAAGAAGCTAAAGAGAAAGAGCACGCCCAAAACAAGAAAGAAGAAGAGAAAAAGAAAAAAACAAAAAGACAGAAGCAAAGAGACAGAAAGAGAAGAAAGAAGAGAAGATAAGAAGGAAGGATAGAGAAGAGACAGAAGAAGAGAAGAAGAAGAAGAAGAAGAAGAAGAAGAAGAAGAAGAAAGAAGAAGAAGAAGGAGAAGAAGAAGAAGAAGAAGAGAAGAGAAGAAGAAGAAGAAGAAGAGGAGAGAAGAAGAAGAAGACTAGGAGAAGAAGAAAGAAGAAGGAGATAGAAGAAGAAGTAGAAGAAGAGGATAAAGAAGTATCCTCATTTTCTACTAGTCTTCTTCTTATATCTATTTTATCTTCTTATTCTGTTTCTTTATCTTTATTCTTCTTCTTCTTCTCTTCTTCTTCTTCTTTTCTTCTTCTTCTTCTTTTCTTCTTCTTTTCTTCTTCTTCTTCTTCTTCCTTTCTTCTAGTTTTCTTCTTCTCTTCTCCAAAATGAAGTTAGCTCTAAGTTATATCAAAAATGGCATAATATGCTTAGGTCAAAAATGGCATAATTAGCTAGGTAAGCTCAAAATGGGCATTTTTCTCTTATTTAGCCTATTAGTCCATTTATGACATTAATTTAGCCTATTAGTCCACAAATGACATAATAAGATGAAGAAAATCAAGGAAGAGGAAGAAAAGAAGGAAATAGGAAGAAAAGAAAGAAGAAGAAGAAGAAGAAGAAGAAAGAAGAAGAAGAAGAAGAAGAAGAAGAAGAAGAAGAAGTTCTTCTTCTTTAGTCTTCTTCTTCTTCTTTTTTTCTTCTTCTTCTTCTTCTTCTTCTTCTCTTCTAGTTTTCTTCTTCTTCTTCTCCAAATGAAGTAAGCTCTAAGTTATATCTCATAATATGCTTAGTTAGGTCAAAAATGGATAATTAGCTAGGTAAGCCTAAAAAATGGCATTTTTCTTCTTATTTACCTATTTAGTCCATTTATGACATAATTTATCCTTTTTAGTCCACAAATGCATAATAAGATGAAGAAAATCAGGAAGAGGAAGAAAAGAAGGAATAGGAAGAAAGAAAAGAAGAAGAAGAAAATAAGAAGAGAAGAAGAAGAAGAGAGAACTTTTCTTTCTGTGTTTTTTCTTCTTTCTTCTTCTAGTCTTTTCTTCTTCTTCTGTCTTCTTCTTCTTCTTCTTCATTCTTCTCTTCTTCTTCTTCTCTGCCTAGTTTTCTTCTTCTTCTCCAAAATGAAGTTAGCTCTAAGTTATATCAAAAATGGCATAATATGCTTAGTTCACTCAAAAATGGCACAATTAGCTAGGTTAGCTCCATTTTACCTAAGTATGCTTACTTCTTCTTCTTCTTCTGATTCTAGTCTTCTTCTTCTAACTTTCTTGTTTCCATTTTGCAGATTTAATTCACTATATGGAAGCTTGCATGGATGCATGGAGTGCTTGTTTCCCTTTTCTTTTTTTCGTTTGTATCGATGAAAAATGTGGAACTTGTTATATGGATGCATGGAACAATGTGTTGGATGAACATTGTGATATGTAATATGTATATATGGATGGAACTATGTTTCTTATGTATATGTATATCTGTGTGTTGGATACATCATATATGTATATCTGTGTGTGCCTGTGAAAAAAATATATATATGTATATCTGTGTTTGAAACCCTGTCAAATTAAATGGATTCCAATAAAAACAGGGGATACATAGCCTCTTTGCCGTCCGCTAGCAGACGGCAAAGAGGACACGTGGCAGCTACCTGTGAAACCTGGGAACACTGGCTGCCTATTTGGTCACTTTGCCGTCTGCCAGCGAACGGCATAGCTGGCCACGTGGCAGCTTCCCAGTACTGCCTAGCTGAGCTTTTTGCCGTCTGTCAGCGGACGGCAAAGAGCTTTGACTCTTTGCCGTCCGCTGGCAGACGGTAAAGAGCGCCATTAACCCCCTAACGGCTCTCACGCCACCGCACTGCCGTCCGTTGTCTTTGCCGTCTGCTGGCCTCAGATGGCGGACGGCACAATCCTTTGCCGTCCGTTTCCATTAAGCGGACGGCAAAGAAGGCCTTTGCTGGCACGTGTTCAGCCGGAAAGTTTGCCGTCTGCTGGCAGACGGCAAATATGTTTGCTGTCCGTGATCCATGCCTTTGCCGTCAGCCATGGCGGACGGCAAAGAAGCTGATTCCAGTAGTGCTAGGCCTTCTCTCTATTCTGGCATTTCTGCAGCCCAGTCCACATATACAGCCTTTCTCCATTGATAATGTTGCATATGTAGTATAGATCCTTGCTTGCTGAGTACTTCGGATGAGTACTCACGGTTGCTTTACTTTCTCTTTTCCCCATACCCCACCTTTATGATACATCAGACGATGGAGTCCAGGAGCCAGATGCCACCGCAGGAGCTTACTACCAGGAGGGTCCAGAGGGCACGTACTACTGGATTGAGCCAGCCAACCAGGAGTAGGATCGGAGGCTCCCAGGCAGGAGGCCAATGCCTTTCGATCTAGAGTCATTGTTTGTGCTAGCCTTCTTAAGGCAAAACTTGTCTAACTATGTCTGTACTCAGATAATATTTGTATGACTGACTTATGTATTCGGATCCTCGTGATCCCTGGTCTGTAATATTGTGGATCTCCGTTTATTTGTGTTTAGAGTTGTGTTGTGATATCTTCCCGTGATTCCCTGTGCTTGATCATGCATGTTTGCGTGTATGATTAGTGCACGATTGAGTCGGGGGCGTCACAGCAGGAGTCGGTCTACTAATCTTGGACGTGATGCCTATATATTGATCATTGCCTTGGATATCGTCATAATTATTCAACCTTCTATCAGTTGCCCAACAGTTATTTGTTTACCCACCGTGTGCTATTTTCTTGAGAGAAGCCACTAGTGAAATCTACGGCCCCTGGGTCTATTCTTTATCATATTTGCTTTGAGATCTATTTTTATTCGCTTTTATTTTCAGATCTATTATTCCAAAAACCCAAAAAAATACCTTGCTGCACTTTTTTATTACTTATTTTATTTCATGTTTTATCGAGATCTATTTATCCAATCTATCACAAATTTTATCCCGTCAACTTGACAATTTCTGGCACCGTTACCCGAAGAGGGATTGGCAACCCCTCATAAGCGTCGGGTTGCAAGTATTTGTTCTTTGTGTGCAGGTACTGTTTACATAGTGTTGCTTGGTTCTCCTACTGGATTGATACCTTGGTTTCATAACGGAGGGAAATACCTACCGTAGCTGTACTGCATCATCCATTCCTCTTTGGGGGAATACCGACGTAGTTCAAGCGACATCAGCTGCGAACCAGCTTTCGCCTAAGTTTGAAAACAATTCGAGCGAGGATCTGCTCCACACTCGGGGGCTTAGCTGCGAGCCAGCTCTCGTCTAAGTTAATAAGCAATCCGAGTGAGGATCTGCTCCACACTCGAGGGCTTAGTTGTGAACTAGCTTTTGCCTAAGTTAGAAAACAATCTGAGTGAGGATCTGCTCCACACTCGAGGACTTAGCTGTGAACCAGCTTTCGCCTAAGTCAAACAAAGCACAGAAAGCAAATGAGTCCTCAAAGGAGCACAAATCAAATATTCGATCCGTCCAAATGTTTCGACCAAAAGTAAAGCGAGCCCAAGGCTCGGCAAAGTATTCGATTACAGCAACCACCCGGCATTCCGGGGCAAATTTAACCAAATGTTTTAAGCGTCAGGCTGAGGGCTGGCTGGCTCGACGAAGGTCTCCAGATCGATCCCGTCTATGATATGTGTGGCAGCATCGGCGAAGGTCTCCATAAAGTCCTCAAACTTGAGGTTCTTCTTGTTCATCACTCGA
Organism: Thinopyrum elongatum; assembly: GCA_011799875.1. NCBI lineage: Eukaryota > Viridiplantae > Streptophyta > Magnoliopsida > Poales > Poaceae > Thinopyrum > Thinopyrum elongatum. Next base: position 410,245,241 of record CM022302.1, on the reverse strand, counting down.
AGGCCCTTCAGCTTCTCCTCATCCACATTCTTGCAATGAACACGGACGAGCGACAACGCCACATCAGCGCCACTCCGAGCAGCTGACTTCTTCCAAGCTTTCACTCGGGCGAGGACCTCATTCAGTCGCTTCATGACTGACTCCGTATCCATCTGAGTCTCTTCACACGGCTGCAGCTCCTTATCGATCTGGCCCAAGGCACCTCTCATCCGAGTGATATAGCCCAGGGCATTCTCCAAGCGGTCTTCCAGCCATAGGATGGCGAGAGCTGCCTTGTCAGCGACGAGTGACCTGGAAGGTTCCAGGTCCCTCTCAAGCCTCTCCAGCTCCAGCTCCATGTTGTAGCAGTGCTCTTAGTGGAAGAAATCAGCCCATGAGCGAATGATTTAGAAAAAACTCATCAACATATGGATTCCATTCGGCTGAGAAAAAACTTACCAGCAAGCTTCTTGCTAAACTCCATGCACAACTCCTTGATATACGACTCCAAGGCATTCTTCTTCTCAGTCAGCTGCGCGACCTTCTCCTCTAGTGTCTGCTTCTCCTGTGCAAAGGCACCAGCTTGATCTTCACATTTCTTCTTCCATTCAAAAGATTCGCCTTTGGCAGCGGCAACGGCAACCTTGAGGTCCTTGATCTCTTCCTCCAAGTTGCCGACTGAAGCCAGCTTTTCATCGACGAGCTTGGTCTTTGTCCTCGCTTCCTTCTAAGCCAACGCCAGGTCCTTGTCCTTGCTCTCCAGGGCCTGCTTCATGGTTTGTAAAGAAATAGAAGTCCTGAGCCTCATTACGAGTTGGGTGTTCTCGCTACGAACATCTGACGGAGTGGATTGACTCGGATCAAAAGGGGAAAATAGTATGCAACTACCAAATGGGGGAAATGACTTACCTCCCAGGGCTTTCTTCTCTTTCTCCAGTCAAGCGTTCTTGAGCTTCTCAGCTTCCAGGTCCAGTCGAAGGGATATCACCTCCTTCTCCGTCGCAGCATAGTGGGTCCCAACTCACAAGTTCTCTGTGGCATACAAGAAATAATTAGTCGGAAAACCCGAAGGAAAAGCCGAAGCGCTGATGCACAAACACCCAGTCAAGCACTACCAGGAGGAACAATCTGGATCAGTACCAGATCCTCAAGTACTCTCTGACTATCGAGTCAGCCGCGCATTACCGAGTGGAACAAGCTGGACCAGAACCAGACCCTGAAGTACCCTTGGGCTACCCACTCGGTCATGCCCCCCAAGGGGAACAAGTTTGACCAGTACCAGATCCTCAAGTACCCTCTGGTTACTGGGTCGGCCAGGCACCCCCAAGAGGAACAAGCTAGATCAGTACCAGATCCTGAAGTACCCTCTGACCTACTTTCACTCGACCAGTTTCTGAGTCGGCGATGAAGAAGATAGAGGATAACAGCACATGTCGATCTACTTCATTCGGCTGACTCCCGAGTCGGCAACGAAGAAGATCCTACCTATTATCTCACCAACGCACGGGTGTTGCCGAGCATCCTGAATGCCTAGAGACAGTTCTAAAGACCGCTGGCGATTGCCTGCAATCAACGACAGTCTCGAGGACTACACCCAGTGGGTGCACTCAGCGTGCCCCCACTGGAAAGTGACTCGTCGATGAGCTAAAAAATGACAAACAGCCTCGGGGCGAAACAACCACAAGTTCTAAGGCTACCACCAACTGCTTCCAGTCAGTAGTAGCCTCGGGGACTACACCCAATGGGTGCACTCAGCGTGCCCCCACTGGATCGTGACCACTCGGATATGCCCCGGCTAGACCCCGAGTGAATACAACAAAAGAAACACACAAAAAGTTCAAAGACTCCTGCCGACTGAATCCAGTCGACAAGAGCCTCGGGGACTACACCCAGTGGGTGCACTCAGCATGCCCCCACTGGATCATGAACACACAGTGGGTGTGCCCTATGCAAACCCACTGACAAAAATCCTACCACGGGAAAAATAAAAAACTTCGACTGGAATTCATACTCACAATGGTACTTACTCGGACGTTGGTCTGCAGCACCTCGTTGGCATCAAAGGCCTCCTTCAATCGGCCGCACATCAGCCCCACCTGGATCAGTGCCTCCTTGCTCGCCTCCACTTGAACTTTAGGGACATGGTATAGGGGGGAGGAGGTGGATGGGGATGATGGAGACGCGGATGTAGGACTCGGAGCCGGAACCATCGCCAACCCACTCGGAGGAGCTGGGGTAGACCCTGCGGCCGGGACCACTACAGTCGAAGACGTCGAACTGCCCTGGGCCAAAGGACTCGGTCCCGCATTTCTCACTGTAGCCTTCACTGGAGAAACGCGAACCACTCGGCGAAGGGAAGCATCCCACATTGGCACGTCGGCGCCCGACGTTTTCTCCTTAATGGCCTCCGGGTTGGGAGTGTCAATCCTATCCTCGTCATCCAGCTGAATGATTTCTGGTGCAGCTGCGCGAATACATGAACCAGGAGAATCAGTGGAGGTCAGTCAGAGGAACCTAGTCATTCTGATCAGTCGGTACGAAATACCTTTGGAGGTGGCGGCATCCCGCGTCAGCTTCACCTGGTCCCTGCTTGCAAGCGTGCGGGTCCGTTGAAGTTGTCGAAGTGTCATTGTTACAAGGATCAAACAACACTCAGTCACCAACCGAATGCGCAAAAATAAGCAAAAGATTGATGAGAACACTCACGTCGAAGTCACAGGCACTTCCACCTTGATCCGAGGCACCGCGGCCTTCCGAGGCTTAGCGGAGATCTGTTTGGCAGCTTGGGCTGCTTCTCGGCCGAGCTCTCGGCTTCGACACGTGCTCGCTTGGAGCTGCGAGTCGTCCGCCCTGAGGCAGTCGGCTGCGGAGCCCCACTCGCCTTGCTGCTCGGATCGTGTTCGGCCTTCGTGCGGGGTTCCTTGGGGGCCTCATAAGACGGAGAGGACTTAGCCTCCTCCCCATCCCCTGAACTCTCGTCCTCATCACTCTCTTCATCATCATCGTCATCTTCATACTCTTCCGAGTGGTGGCAATCAGCGTCACTCGCCGCGTCCTCGGGCGACTGGTCAACTGCTGGGATGTTGGAGATCATGTTCTGGAATTCCTGAAGAGTAAACACATCAAAACACCGGAATCATATATACAGAAAACAATGTACCAGCGAGTTGATTGGGCCGGAGCACTTTACCTCAACAATCGGCGGCAGCTCTCTGGAGTAGGCTGGCACCAGCCTAGCTCCCTGCAGGTTGTCTCGAGCGCAGGTGATGGCTGCTACTTCTTGAGCTTGCGTTGATTTTTCCCTTGAAGAGAAAAGTGTGATGCAGGAAAGTAGAGATAAGTATTTCCCTCAGTTAAGAACCAAGGTATCAATCCAGTAGGAGGCACAAGCAAGTCCCCAATAGATGCACCTGCACAAACTAATAAACACTTGCACACAACGCGAAAAGGGGGTTGTCAATCCCTTCATGGTCACTTGCAAGAGTGAGATATAATAGAGATAGGTATAAAAGATAAGTAAAAGGTAAAATAAATTGCAACAAGGTATTTTTGGGTTTTAGGTTTTATAGATCTGAAAATAATATGATGAAAAATAGACCCAGGAGCCATAGGTTTCACTAGAGGCTTCTCTCTTGAAGAAAGCATACTATGGGTAAACAAATTACTGTTGAGCAATTGATAGAAAAGCGCAAAGTTATGACGATATCTAAGACAATGATCATGAATATAGGCATCGTGTTCGTGACAAGTATACCGACTCCTGCCTGCAGCTACTACTATTACTCCACACATCGACCGCTATCCAGCATGAATCTCGTGTATTAAGTTAACAAGAACGGAGTAACGCCTTAAGCAAGATGACATGATGTAGAGGGATAGATCCAATCAATATGGTAAGAAAACCATCTTTTTATCCTTAATGGCAACAATACAAATACGTGCCTCGCTACCCCTACTGTCACTGGGTGAGGACACCGCAAGATTGAACCCATCACAAAGCACCTCTCCCATTGCAAGAAAAACCAATCTAGTTGGCCAAATCAAATCGATAGATCAGAGAGAAATACAAAGCTATCTTAATCATGCATAAAAGAGTTCAGAGAAGACTCAAATAATATTCATAGATAATCTGATCATAAATAGACAATTCATCGGATCTCAACAAACGCACTACAAAAGAAGATTACATTGAATAGATCTCCAAGAACATCTAGGAGAACATTGTATTGAAGATCAAAAGAGAGAGAAGAAGCCATCTAGCTACTAGCTATGGACCCGTAGGTCTGTGGTAAACTACTCACACATCATCGAAAGGACAGCAAGGTTGGTGTAGAGGCCCTCTGTGATCGAATCCCCATCCGGCAGAGTGCCAGAAAAGGCCCAAGATGGGATCTCACGAAAACAGAAGCTTGCGGCAGCGAAAAAGTATTTTTGGTGTGCCCTCTGACGTAAGGGGAATATTTGGGTATTTATAGAGCAGAGATTAGGGTTAGAAGAGCTGTGAGGGGCCCACAAGCCTAGGGGCACGCGCCCCCTGGGGCGTGCCCCTAGGGCTTGTGGCCACCTCCTGGGTCTTCTGGCCTCTCCCTGAAGCTTCGTGGTTGTCTTCTGGTCCAAGAAAAATCCTCAAAAAGTTTCATTCCATTTGGACTCTGTTTGGTACTGATTTTCTGTAGAAGACAAAAACAACAACTGGCACTCGGCACTAGGTTAATAGGTTAGTCCCAAAAATAATATAAAATAGCATATTAATGCATATAAAAGATCCAAGATAGATAATATAATAGCATGGAACAATAAAAAAATTATAGATACGCTGGAGACGTATCAAGCATCCCCAAGCTTAATTCCTGCTCGTCCTCGAGTAGGTAAATAATAAAAACAGAATTTTTGATGTGGAATGCTACCTAACATATTTATCAATGTAATTTTCCTTATTGTGGCACGAATATTCAGATCCATAAGATTCAAAACAAAAGTTTAATATTGACATAAAAACAATAATACTTCAAGCATACTAATAAAGCAATCATGTCTTCTCAAAATATCATGGCTAAAGAAAGTTCTCCCTACAAAATCATATAATCTTGTCATGCTCTATCTTCATCACACAAAGTATTTATCATGCACAACCCCGATGACAATCCAAGCAATTGTTTCATACTTTTAATGTTCTCAAGCTTTTTCAACTTTCACGCAATACATGAGCGTGATCCATGCATATAGCACTATAGGTGGAATAGAGTATGGTGGAGGTTGTGAGGAGAAGACAAAAAGGGAGAAAGTCTCACATCAACTAGGCAAATTAATGGGCTATGGAGATGCCCATCAATTGATATTGATGCAAGTGAGTAGGGATTGCCATGCAACTGATCCACTAGAGCTATAAGTGTATTAAAGCTCAAAAGAAAACTAAGTGGGTGTGCATCCAACTTGCTTGCTCACGAAGACCTAGGGCAATTTGAGGAAGCCCATCATTGGAATATACAAGCCAAGTTCTATAATGAAAAATTCCCACTAGTATATGAAAGTGACAAAACAGGAGACTCTCTATCATGAAGAACATGGTGCTATTTTCGAAGCACAAGTGTGGCAAAATGATAGTAACATTGTCCCTTCTCTCTTTTCTCTCATTTTTTTCTTTTTTTTCTTTTTTCTTTTGGGCTCTTTGGCCTCTCTTTTTTCTTTTTTTTCGTCCGGAGTCTCATCCCGACTTGTGGTGGAATCATAGCCTCCATAATTCTTTCCTCACATGGGACAATGCTCTAATAATGATGATCATCACACTTTTATTTACTTACAACTCGATACTAGAATAAAGATATGACTCTACATGAATGCCTTCGGTGGTGTACCGGGATGTGCAATGATCTAGCGTGACATGTATAAAAAATATGAACGGTGGCCAAGCCAAAAATACTATGTCAACTATATGATCATGCAAAGCAATATGACAATGATGGTATGTGTCATAATAAACGGAACGGTGGAAGTTGCATGGCAATATATCTCGGAATGGCTATGGAAATGCCATAATAGGTAGGTATGGTGGCTTTTTTGAGGAAGGGTATATGGTGGGTTTAATGCACCGGCGAAAGTTGCGCGGTACTAGAGAGGCTAGCAATGGTGGAAGGGTGAGAGTGCGTATAATCCATGGACTCAACATTTGTCATAAAGAACTCACATACTTATTGAAAAAATTCATTAGCCATCAAAGCAAAGTACTAATACGCATGTTCCTAGGGGGCGAGATTGGTAGGAAAAGACCATCGCTCGTCCCCGGCCGCCACTCATAAGAAAGACAATCAAAAGTAAATCATGCTCTAACTTCATCGCATAACGATAGACCATACGTGCATGGTTCGGGAGTCACAAACCTTAACACAAGTATTTCTACTAATCCACAATTACTCTCTATCATGACTCAAATATCACCATCTTTATGTCTCAAAACAAATGCAAGGAATCAAACTTCTCATATATTCAATGCTCTTTATGAAAGTTTTTGTTATATCCCTCTTAGATACCCATCATATTATGACCAAATTCATAACCTAAGCAAATTGCCATACTATTTTTAAGACTCTCAAAATAATATAGTGAAGCATGAGAGTTCATCAATTTCTACAAAATAAAACCACCGCCGTGCTCTAAAAAGATATAAGTGAAGCACTAGAGCAACTGCCTAGCTCAAAAGATATAAGAGAAGCACATAGAGTATTCTAATAAATTCACGATTAATGTGTATCCCTCTAAAAAGGTGTGTACATCAAGGATGATTGTGGCAAACTAAAAAGCAAAGACTCATATACTACAAGACGCTCCAAGCAAAAAACATATCATGTGGTGAATAAAAATAAAGCCTCAAGTAAATGTATCGATGGATTGAAGACAAAAGAGGGGATGCCATCCGGGGCATCCCCAAGCTTAGATGCTTGGTTGTCCTTGGATATTACCTTGGGTTGCCTTGTGGATCCCCAAGCTTAGGCTCTTGCCACTCCTTATTCCGTGGTCCATCAAAACTTTACCCAAAACTTGAAAACTTCACAACACAAAACTCAACAGAAAACTCATAAGCTCCATTAGTATAATAAAGCAAATCACCACTTTGCGTATTATTGTGAACTCATTCTAAATTTATATTGGTGTTATATCTAATGTATTACAACTTCTCCATGGTTCATACCCCCGATACTACTAGATTCATCAAAATAAGCAAACAACATAATAAAAAAAATTCAAAAACAGAACAGTCTGTAGTAATCTGGATATTTCGTATACTTATTTAACTCCAAAAATTCTGAAAAATTAGGAAAACATAGGCAATTTGTGTATCAATCTTGTGTAAAAAATTCAGTATTTTATCACGCTCCAATGAATTTTAACAATTCTGCTACTAGACGCAAAAGTTTCTATTTTTCAGCAACATCAAATCAATTATCACCATAGACCATCCCAAAGGTCTTACTTGGCTCAATCACTAATTAAAACACTAAAACACAATTATTAAATAAGTAATATTGTGTAAAAACATAAAAACAAAAAATAAAAATATTGGGTTGTCTCCCAACAAGTGCTTTTCTTTAAAGCCTTTTAGCTAGGCGTTGATAATTTTAATGATGCTCACATGAAAGACAAAAAATTGAAGTACAAAGAGAGCATCATATAGCATGTGAAAAACAAGTTTAAGTCTAACATAATTCCTATGCATAAGCATTTTATAGGGAAAATATTTATCAAGACAAGCAAAAACTAGCATATGCAAGGAAGAAGAAAGAAACAATAGCAATCTCAACATAACGAGAGGTAATTTATTAACATGAAAAGTCTACAACCATATTTTCCTCTCTCATAATAATTGCATGTGAGATCATATTAAAATTCAACCATATAGCTATAACATAACATATTCTCTACATGATCCACATGCATGCAAAGTTGACACTCTTCCTAAATAGTGGGATCATCAAATAAAGTCATGACCTCTCCAAGCCCACTTTTATCAAAAAAAATCATAAGATTGATCATTCTCCAAAGTAGTGGGATCATTATTACCTAGAGTTGACACTCTTCCAAACCCACTTTCAATATTATCGCAAACATATTCATCATCAGGCTTAAATAAATTTTTAGGATCATAAGAAGAATCACCCCAATTATGATCATTGCAATAAGTAGTGGACATATCAAAATTAGCATCCCCAAGCTTGGGGTTTTGCATATTATTAGCACAATTGACATTAATAAAATTTATAGTAACATCACTGCAATCATGCTTTTCCTTGAAGGGGCTATCAAGTGTGGGTGCAATAGCAATTATTTCATGTTTAACATAAGGAACTATAGCAAGTTCATCTCCATAAGCATTGGCATCATGGCCATAAGAATAGCAAGCATCATGTTCATCAAGGGAGGATATCTCAATCAAATCAACGGAATCATAATTATCTATAGATTCATGCATATCATTATTTTCTTCCAAAGCAACGAAAATTCTCTCAATAAATTCCTTAACATAGGAATTATGAGCATAGTTTTCATAGCAATATTTAAGTATGTCAAAATTTTCAGATTTGTAGAGTAATATCATACTTTTCAATCAAAGAAGCAACTTCATAAGCACCCTTAAAAGAAACAAATTCTTCAATTTGTTTGATATCATAGTAACTATAAACACCTTTGGCATAAGAAGATAGGATTTATTATCATTAAAATCACATAGGTAGGGAAGGTGTTTTTTAGGGTTCTCCGAGCAACAAGTAAAATCATAAATTTCACATAGATTCAAAGCATAGCATAGCAAACAATTTATTTGATTCCATAAGAGTCCCCCTTTTTTTTAGACAAACGATGACACACAAAATGAGCATGCTCATCTAATGATTTTCCCTTAACTAAACTAGTTGGGGTTTCAGCACGAGCACATATGGATCGAAGATGATCCAAGTAGAAAACTTTAAGTGGATCCATATCAATAGATTTTTAGCAAGCAAAGATGCAAGCAAATAGAAGGCACATGGCAACACAAGCAAAGAGAGCAAACGAGCAAAAAGGCATACGGAAAGAAGGCAAATATTTTTGTGTTATGCTGAAAACGTTTTAGAAGTGGGGGAGAGAAAAATGAGAGACAAATGGCAAATAATGTAAGTGCAAGATATGAGAGTTTATGATAGGTACTTGGTAGGCTTGATGTAGAACCTCCCCGGCAACGGCGCCAGAAATTCTTCCTGCTACTTCTTGAGCCTGCGTTGATTTTTTCCTTGAAGAGGAAAGGGTGATGCAGCCAAGTAGAGATAAGTATTTCCCTCAGTTAAGAACCAAGAGGTATCATTCTAGTAGGAGGCACAAGCAAGTCCCCAATAGATGCACCTGCACAAACTAACAAACACTTGCACACAACGTGAAAAAGGGGTTGTCAATCCCTTCACGATCACTTGCAAGAGTGAGATATAATAGAGATAGGTAAAAGGCAAAATAAAGTAAATAAATAAATTGCAGCAAGGTATTTTTAGATTTTTGGTTTTATAGATCTGAAAATAATATGATGGAAAATAGACCCGGGGGCCATAGGTTTCACCAGAGGCTTCTCTCTTGAAGAAAGCATACGGTGGGTAAAAAAATTACTGTTGAGCAATTGATAGAAAAGCGCAAAGTTATGACGATATCTAAGGCAATGATCATGAATATAGGCATCACGTCCGTGACAAGTAGACTGACTCCTGCCTGCATCTACTACTATTACTCCACACATCGACCACTATCCAGCATGCATCTAGTGTATTAAGTTAACAAGAACGGAGTAACACCTTAAGCAAGATGACATGATGTAGAGGGATAGATCCAATCAATATCGTAAAACCCCATCTATTTATCCTTAATGGCAACAATATAAATACGTGCCTCGCTACCCCTACTGTCACTGGGTGAGGACACCGCAAGATTGAACCCATCACAAAGCACCTCTCCCATTGCAAGAAAAACCAATCTAGTTGGCCAAACCAAATCGATAGATCGGAGAGAAATACAAAGCTATCTTAATCATGTATAAAAGAGTTCAGAGAAGACTCAAATAATATTCATAGATAATGTGATCATAAATCCACAATTCATCGGATCTCAACAAACGCACCGCAAAAGAAGATTACATCGAATAGATCTCCAAGAACATCGAGGAGAACATTGTATTGAAGATCAAAGAGAGAGAAGAAGCCATCTAGCTACTAGCTATGGATCCGTAGTTCTGTGGTAAACTACTCACACATCATCGAAAGGGTAGCAAGGTTGGTGTAGAGTCCCTCCATGATCGAATGACCCTCCGGCAGAGTGCCGGGAAAGGCCCCAAGATGGGATCTCACGAGAACAAAAGCTTGCGGCGGCGGAAAAGTATTTTTGGTGTGCCCTCTGACGTAAGTGGAATATTTGGGTATTTATAGAGCGGAGATTAGGGTTAGAAGAGCTTCGAGGGGCCCACAAGCCTAGGGGGCGTGCGCCCCCTGGGGCGCACCCCTAGGGCTTGTGGCCCCCTCATGGGTCTTCTGGCCTCTTCCCGAAGCTTTGTGGTTGTCTTCTAGTCCAAGAAAAATCCTTAAAAAGTTTCGTTCCGTTTGGACTCCGTTTGGTACTGATTTTCAGTAAAGACAAAAACAAGGAAAAACAGCAACTGGCACTGGGCACTAGGTTAATAGGTTAGTCCCAAAAAATGATATAAAATAGCATATTAATGCATATAAAACATCCAAGATAGATAATATAATAGCATGGAACAATAAAAAATTATAGATACGTTGGAGATGTATCAATGGCCCTTGTCTTGGCCCTCACGTCCTTCTTGGCGAGCTCCTTCGGGTGCACTCGGGTGGGGGCATTCAGCCCCTCATACAGCCACATGGGGTGGGCCCTGGCCTGCAGCGGCTGAATCCACTGAGTGAGGAAGTTCTCCAGGAGATCCATGCCATTCATGCAGGCGTTCACGACTCCAACCAATTCGATGGCCAACATGCCGACCTTCGTCTTCTCCTCCTTCGCCACCGAAAGGGACTAGGGAGCCCTCACCCTCCCCGCCGAGTACGGTGGGAGGCCCGACTGGTTGGGGCCACTGGGGACATCCCTGCAATAAAACCATGTCCCCTGCCACCCCTTGACGGAATTGGGGAAACTCATCTTCGGGAAGGCACTCCCCCCCAGACTTGGATGCCCAAGCCCCCGCACAGCTAGGTGACGTGGGTCTTCGCGCCGGCTGATGAGTCCTTCTTGACGGACATCGACCGACAAGTAAGATATGCTCGAAAAGCCCCCAATGGGGTTGGCAGCCGAGGAAGTTTTCGCAGAGGGAGACGAAAGCCGAAAGATAGATGATGACATTTGGAGGAAGATGGTGCAGTGGCACTCTGAAATAATCAAGAAACGCTCAGAAAAAGGGGTGGGGAGGCATGGAGAAGCCCCGCGCGATGTGGGTGACGAGCAGGACGCGCTCATCCTCCTACGGCGCCGGCTCGATCTCCCCCACACCCGGGCCACGCCTCCCGTCACGCGGGACGAGGCCCTCCACTGGGAGCTCCTCCAGCCGCCAAGCCGTGACGTGCGCCGGGATCCAATCCCCCGCCGCACATCCGACTGCCGCACTAGGGCCAGAAGAGGAAGCCTTTCCCGCCTTCTTCGCCTTTTCAGCCTTGGCCATGGAATCCCTCGCCATCGCCGCACGCTCTAGTGGAGAAGAGAAGCATAGGAGACGGAGAAGGAGAAAGGGGATCTAGGGTCCCAGCCTCTACCTCCAAATCTTTTATACCATGGGACGAATCACGAGCCGGATCCCACGCTGCAGATCTCTGGATCGACGGCCCGCATGATGGGACTTCACGCAGAGCAAGTGCGGCATGTGGCAGATGTCGTGCGTTAAAATCGAGGAGCCACGCCCCCACTTTCCCCACTAATGCACGACGTTACCGCTTCTGCGCGCACGCACAAATTCAAATCCCGTGATTCCGGGACGAATCAATCCGATTGATTACCCGTGATCCCTTTCCTAAAGGGCACATGTCAGTGCGACTGACCACCCTCCGCGGGGACCCGTGCACTCGGCCATGTTAAACACCCGACTGATGTCTTCTTCGGGATCGTTATGTGATGAGCTTGACGCCCCTCCGCGGGTTCACTTGGCCCTCTCAGTAGGCTCCAAGGCGCATGACTCATAAACCAGGACTTGTAGAGGGCCTGCACTGGCGTTCCCCTAGGATAAGGAGTGGCGTCTCTCCGGAGAGTTAGACCACGCGCCAGCGTCGCCACTCGAGTTGTAATGGCATGCCCTCACTCGTGCCTGTAGTCTATCGCCTCCGAGAGACAAAACGAATGCCACCAGGTTTTTTCTCAATGATCAACAACACCCAGTCATCAGGGTAAACCTGTAGTACAATCCGTTGTTTTTCGTTCAAGGAACAACAAGCCACGACTCGGAAACATATTCCGAATGCTCCCACGGCACTCGGATTCAACTGAAGGATCAGTTCGTTTGTCCTACGAAATCCCAACCGATTCGGGGGCTAGTGATGTGGTCACCTATTACAAGTATGGTCAAGGACCCATCATTTGGGACCCACATGGGGCCCATCACCACCATAGGTAGGTCCCTGGACCATGCTAGCATTCAGATGCTTACATCAGGAAGTCCACTCGGACAGCACAACAACACTCGGACGACCACACGTCACTCGGCTGATGGACCACCACTCGGACATAGAAGGCAGGAAGGCGTCGTGGGAGCTGCAACGGTCGAGGAATCCTAAGTCATTCTTTATCAAGAGTCAAGGCTACTGTTACCAGTAACTACTATAGTATAGGCTCATCACACCTGTAACTGAAGCATTCAGTGCCATTTAATAACTCAGCGGCGTGGGAGACATGGGCTGCTGCGCACTCTATATAAGCCGCACCCCCTCCATAGCCAGGCACGAGCAATCTTTGTAACCATACCCATCAAATCAAAGCAATCCTCAGGGCACGAGACGTAGGGCTTTTACCTCTGCCGAGAGGGGCCTGAACTCGTTAAACACCGAGTGTTACACCTACGCCGTAGCTAGGTTCTGCCCCTTATTCGTACCCCTAGTACTCATTGTCATATCGTAACCCCCACACCCGCTGCGCCAGCTCGCTGCCCGGGTCGCTACAGGCGCCGCGGGGTAGATAAGGGCAAGCCCCTGGCTTCCCCCCTCTCCCCGCTGGAACCGTAGCCCCACTCCTCCTCGTTCCCCTTCTCTCTCTCGATCTGGCAGCTGCCCGAGAGCTGCGTCACCGCTCCGCCGTCGTCGCTCGCCTCCGGCCGCCCCCGCACCTCCTTGACCTCAGCTGCGGCCTTCCAAGTGAGCCCCCCTTCGACCCCCCGTTCTCTCTGATAACCCACAAGTATAGGGGATCGCAACAGTTTTCGACGGTAGAGTATTCAACCCAAATTTATAGATTCGATACAAGGGGAGCCAAAGAATATTTGTAAGTATTAGCAGCTGAGTTGTCCATTCAACCAAACCTGGATGTTAAATATCCACAGCAAAGTGATTAGTAGCACAGTAATATGATAGTTTGATAGTGATAGCAATAGTAGCAGTAGCAATAGTAACAGTAACAGTAGTAGCAGTAATTTTGTAGCAGTTGTAACAGTAGCAGCAACAGTAGTGACCTAGCAAGAACAATATGTGAAAAGCTCGTAGGCATTGGATCGGTGATTTCGTTGGATGATATTCATCATATATCAGTCATAACCTAGGGATACACAGAACTAGCTCCAGTTCATAAATATAATGTAGGCATGTATTCCGTAAATAGTCATACGTGCTTATGGAAAAGAACTTGCATGACATCTTTTGTCCTACCCTCCCGTGGCAGCGGGGTCCATAAGGAAACTAAGGGATATTAAGGCCTCCTTTTAATAGAGAACCGGATCGAAGCATTAACACATACTGAATACATGAACTCCTCAAACTACGGTCATCACCGGAAAGTATCCCAATTGTTGTCACCTTAGGGTTTACGGATCATAACACATAATAGGTGCATATGACTTGAAAGATCAGATCATGAACATAGATATAATGGTGAAAACATAAACGGTTCAGATCTGAAATCATGGCACTCGGGCCCTAGTGACAAGCATTAAGCATAGCAAAGTCATAGCAACATCAATCTCAGAACATAGTGGATACTAGGGATCAAGCCCTAACAAAACTAACTCGATTACATGATGAATCTCATCCAACTCCTTACCGACCAGTGAGCCTACGAAGAAATTACTCACTCCCAGCGGTGAGCATCATGAAATTGGTGATGGAGGATGGTTGGTGATGACGAAGACCGAAGACCCCCCTCTCCGGAGCCCCGAAGGGGCTCCAGATCTGGCCTCCCGATGCAGAATAGGAGGAGGCGGCGGCTCCATATCGTAAAATGCGATGAAACTTCCTCTCCTATTTTTTGAAAAAATAGGATTCTGTAGCATCAGAATTAGGGTAAGCGGAGCCTTGCGGACCCCACAACCCACCAGGGCGCGCCAGAGGGGGGTTGCATGCCCTGGTGCCTTGTGGGCAGCTGGGGCCCCTCTCAAGTGGGTCTTGGTTCCAGTATTTTTTATTTATTCCAAAATAATTCTCCAAAAAGTTTCGTCCAAATCCGAGAACTTTTATTTCTGCACAAAAACAACACCATGGTAGTTCTGCTGAAAATAGCGTCAGTCCGGGTTAGTTTCATTCAAATCATGCAAATTAGAGTCCAAAACAAGAGCAAAAGCGTTAGGAAAAGTAGTTACGATGGAGGCGTATCAACTCCCCCAAGCTTAACCCATCGCTTGTCTTCAAGCAATTCAGTTGACAAACTGAAAGTGATAAAGAAAAACTTTTACGAACTCTTTTGTTCTTGTTTACATATATATGCTTAAATAGCACCCAGGTTTTTAGCAAAGATCATAACTAACCATGCAAACAATAACTCTTAGAAATTATATTAGCTCATATCAATGGCATAATCAACTAGCAAGCAATAATAAAATATTTCAAATGCCAACACTTTGTCAAAACAATCATGATATAATATGACAACAGTGGTATCTCGCTAGCCCTTTCTAAGACCACAAAACATAAATGCAGAGCACCTCCAAAGTTCAAGCAGCGACTAAATATTGTAATTCATGGTAGAAGAGATCCAGTCATGATGCATTCAACACTAACTATACACAATGCATGAGGATGACAATAGTGCTCTCAGGTCTGGTGCTTGTTTGAGAAGGTGATGACTCAATATAAAAGTAAAATAACATAAAAGTAAATAGATAGGCCCTTCACAGAGGGAAGTAGGGATTTGCAGAGGTGCCAGAGCTCAATGCTTAAATCAGAGATAAATATAATTTTGGGAGGGACACCCTTCCTGTCAACGTCACGACCAAGAGTTTTCAATATCTTCCATGCCAAACACATTAGCGGCGGTTCCCAAGCGATAAAAGTAAAGTTTACTCCCCCTCCACCAACAAACACAAGCCATGGCTAGCCTAATCCAGGGGTGCCTTCCATACCAACAACAGTCCCGGGGGAGTTTTATTTAATTATTTGCAATTTTGGATTTCGGGACTGGGCATCCCTATTACCGGCCCCTCTCGTGCAAAGACGAGTGAATAAACACTCATCATGAGAATAACCCGCTTAGCATTGAAGATACTGACTACCCCCTATCACTCCATGAGCAGTCCAGGCATACAAAATAGATGCTCATTTGAAATTTTAGAGGTGGCACATGCAAATTTACTTGGAACGGCAGGGTAATACCGCATATAGGTAGATATAGTGGACTCATCTGGAATAACTTTGGTTTAAGGATTTTGATGCACAAGCAGTAATCCCGATTAGTACAGGTGAAGGCTAGCAAATAGGTTGGGAAGCGTCCAGCTAGAGAGCGAAAACGGTCATGAACATGCATTATGAATAATCAACATTGAATACTAGCATGAGTAGGATATAAACACCATGAACATAAATATCATGGAGACTATGTTGGTTTTGATTCAACTACATGCGTGAACATGTGCCAAGTCAAGCCACTTGAAACATTCAGAGGAGGATACCATATCATCATACTACATCACAATCATTTTAATGCATGTTGACACCGACGATAAATCATTATCCACTCCTAGCTACTTAAGCATGGCATGAGCAACTATAATCTCTAATGGTCATTGCAAACATGTTTGATCATAATATGCTGAATCATGGATGCTGAGTTAAACATATTTACAAAAACAAAAACAAGTTGAGTTCATACCCGCTTTTCCCTGCCACAGTCACTTCATCAAATATCATCATTATTGCCTTTCACTTGCTTGACCGAATAATATGAAAATAATAATAGTGCAAGAGTACTGTGGACTAAGCTAGAATCTGCAACATTTTATTCAGAAGAGAAGACAAAATAATATGGGCGCTTTGTTAGATCAACAATAATGCATATGAGAGCCACTCAACACTTTTATCGTGGTCTTCTCCTTGGTACGACTCAACAAAAGAAAAGGAAAAGAATTTCAGAGAAACACACTGAAATATTTTTGGAGTTTTTGATTTTTTTATTGAAGAAAGCAAATTCAAGAAAGAAAGTCAAAAACGAGAAAAACTATTCACACGGGAAAGCTCCCAACAAACAAAAGAAGAAATGAGAAATCGTTTTGGGTTTTCTTTTGTTACTACAACTAAATTAAACTAGAAAGAGAACCGAAAAGAAGCAAGAAATATTTTTGGATTTTCTCAAAGTTCTTCAAACACACAAGAAGAAAGCGAGAAAATAAATCTAGCATGGATATTATAATGAAAAAGTATGAACACCAACAACTGGAATGAAGTGCGTGAACATGAATGTAATGTCAGTGGAAATACATACTCCCCCAAGTTAGGCTTTTGGCCTAGCTTGGTAATCACCATCCGTGGCCTGGATAATAGTCAGAGTGATAACTCACGGAGGCTCTTGGTGTGGCCTCGTCAGCCCATCAGGCAGCCTCGACCGCCGCGTTGTACTCGCGGGCCTCGCTCTCAAGAATGTAATATCTTCCTTTACTATGATAATCAAAGAGAGCAGGTACAGGCAAAATAACATGCACAATGGGTTTTTTATTGAACATCAAGTTGTAATTATAGTTAGTGGCAGTGGCCTTAATGAACTTATGGCGCTTCATGGCCTCAAAGTCTAAGTACTGAGTAGGTAGAATGGGATCATTAGGCCAAAGTGACACACCCAGATCCTTAGCTACACGGGAGGCATAAATCCCACCATAAAACTGGCCACTATCAGCATTGTGTTGCAACCTCCGTGCAATGATTGCTCCAAGATTATAACGTTTAATTCCTGTTAGAGCAATGTGTATGAGGCTCAAGTTAGGGGCACACCATGTGCTACTATCTTGTTTGCCCACGATGCATTTGCCATTAAAGAGTGCAAAGTAATGAATTGGTGGGAAATGTATACTTTTTATTCTAGCTTGTGCCACTCCTCTATCCTCACCGTAACAGAGACTAGTCAAAAACAACTCATACTCAGATTTTCGTGGTTCGTCCAGCGAACCCCAATATGGAATTTTACATACAACACAGAACGCTTCTATAGGCATGGTGAAAGCATTATCATAAAGGCTAAATGAAACTCTAGACTCACGAGGATGATATTTAAATTTTTTAGTGAACGTCTGTGTGAGGTTGAGATGTTGAATGCACTCATCTGCGACAAAGGGAGCGATCTCGGCGTTGTGAACATATTGCTCAAATTCTTCCTTGATACCTGCACCTAACATGAACTCATTACACGTCCATAGGCACGATTTGGTGTCGGCGTCCCTCATCGAGCTTGCACTTGGCTCAACATAAGACCATCGCATCGAGCTCCCGCTCGATGATGCCTCTGAGGACCTCCTCCTCAGAGAACTCCTCCCAAAGAGGTACATTTTTGTACGAACAAATTTCTAAAAAATTTGAGTCACAAAATTGTGTCAACAAAACTTCACAAGATTGATAGAAACTACTCATATGGATGCCTAGAGGCCAAATCAAGCATTCAAACTACTTGGAACTCAAGGAATTCATCATGCAAGCTCATCTACAACAGCACCAAGAGTAGCTAAATACTCAAAATATAAACCACTAGAACAAAAACTAATCGGAGCAATGAAGGAGTCACATACCAAGTAGCAATCCCCCAAAACAGTTTCGGAAACGGAGCTTCGAGCAAAGAGATCGAAATCCGCGGGTTTGGGAGCAAGAACACGAGAGAGAGAGAGAGCTGGAATGAATTTTTTTTGGAGGTAGGTAATGGCATGGGCTATAGGGATAAGTGAGGGGGCCACATGGGGCCCACTACCCACCAGGGCGCGCCTGGGGTAGCTGGCGCGCCCTGGTGCCTTGTGGGCACCCCCTCATGATGTTATTTGTACCAAAAATTCTTTAATAGTCAGAAAAAATTGTGTTAAAATTTCAAGTCATTCTGAGCACTTTTATTTTTGACCACTTTTTTATTGCACGGAAAATTCAGAAAACATGATAAACATGGCATTTTATTTTATTTAACTAAGAATAACAGAAAACAAAAAGTAGGGATAGAAGGTTGTGCTTACTAAATTCATCGACCACATGTCTCTCGAAAACAATCCATTAATAAGGTTGATCAAGTCTTATTAACAATCACTTTCGATTAACATGAACCCGAAGAACCGTCGTAAAACACTAAGTTACATCAACGGGAATATGCATATCCCCAACATTAAGTATTTCATATTTCTTCTTGGCAGTAAGTAAAGGGAGTTGAAAACATCCAATAGTAATTGTCAAAGACTTTTCAATAACATTAATACCATTCACTTGAAATTGTTTCTTCGGAAAATGCACCGTATGCTCATTACCATTGATATGAAAAGTGACTTTGCTTTTATTGCAATCAATAACAGACCCTGCAGTATTCAAAAAGGGTCTACCAAGGATAATCGACATGTTGTCGTCCTCGGGCATCTCAAGTATAGCAAAGTCTGTTAAGATAGTAACATTTACAACAACGGGCACATCCTCACAAATACCAATAGGGATGGCAGTCGATTTGTCAGCCATTTGCAATGATATCTCAGTAGGTGTGAGTTTGTTCAAATCAAGTCTTTTATATAAAGAGAAAGGCATAACACTAACACCATCTCCTAAATCACATAAAGCAGTTTTGACATAATTTTATTTTAATAGAGCATGGTATAGTTGGTATTCCTGGATCTCCTAGTTTTTTAGGTACTCCGTACTTAGAAGAATAATTAGCAAGCATGGTGGAGATTTTAGCTTCAGGTATTTTTCTTTTATTAGTAACAATTTCTTCCATGTATTTAGCATAAGGGGCCATCTTTAAAATATCAGTCAAACGACGAGTGCACAAAAAGACTGGCCTAAGCATTTCAACAAAGCGTTCAAATTCTTCATCATCTTTTTTCTTAGATGGTTTAGGTGGAAAGGGCATGGGTTTCTGAACCCATGGTTCTCTTTCTTTACCATGTTTTCTAGCAATGAAGTCTCTTTTATCATATCATTTATTTTTAGGTTGTGGGTTATCAAGTTCAATAGCAGGTTCAATCTCAACATCATTTTCTGGTTCCTTATCATTGTCTGGTTGAGCATCTTCATGAACATTATCATTATCACTTTCATTATCGCTAGTTAAATGTTCATTACCAGATTGAGTTTCAGCATCAGAAATAGAAACATCATTGTGATCTTTAGGAGGTTTTTCTATTTCAGGTTCGCTAGAGGTATGCAAAATCCTATCATTTTTCTTTTTCTTCATCCTTTTAGAAGGACTAGGTGCATCAGTATTAATTCTTTGAGAGTCTTGTTCAATTCTTTTAGGGTGTCCCTCAGGATAAAGTGGTTCGTGAGTCATTTTGCCTCCTCTAGTTGCTACTCTAACAACATAATCATTCATATTATTGTTCATTTCACTAAGCAATTCTCTTTGAGATTTAGCAACTTGTTCTAACTGAGTTAGAACCATAGAGGATGTTTTCCTACACCTCTAACATCATTAGTGATTCTAAATAACAAGTCACTCAAGCAAGCTATCATATCAGAGTTTTGTTTCAATTGTTTCATAACATTTGCATTGAAGTGATCTTGCTTCATAATGTAATTGACAAATTCATATAAGCATTGACTAGGATGTTTATTATAAGGGATGTCACCTTCATCAAACTTTAAAAGAGAGTTTACCTCTACCACCAGTGGTGGTGGTGTGTCAAGACCATGTATTTCTTCAATAGGAGGTAAATTTTTAACATCTTCAGCTTTAATACCTTTTTCCTTCATACATTTTTTTCTTTCTTGCATATCTTCAGGACTGAGAAATAAAATACCCCTCTTCTTCGGAGTGGGTTTAGGCGGTGGTTCAGGAAGTGTCCAATCGTCATAGTTCTTTAATATATTATTCAATAACTCCTCAGCCTGTTCAACAGTTCGTTCCCTGAAAACACAACCAGCACAACTATCTAGGAAGTCCCTAGAAGTGTCGGTTAGTCCATTATAGAAGATATCAAGTATTTCATTTTTCTTAAGAGGATGATCAGGCAAAGCATTAAGTAATTGGAGAAGGCTCCCCCAAGCTTGTGGGAGACTCTCTTCTTTAATTTGCACAAAGTTAAATATTTCCTGTAAGGCAGCTTGTTTCTTATGAGCAGGAAAATATCTTTCAGAGAAGTAATAGATCATATCCTGGGGACTACGCACACAATCAGGAGCAAGAGTATTGTGCCATATCTTAGCATCACCCTTTAATGAGAACGGAAATAACTTAAGAATATAGTAGTAGTAAATTTTCTCATCTTGAGCAAAAAGGGTGGCTATATCATTTAGTTTAGTAAGATGTGCCACAATAGTTTCAGTTTCATAGCCATGGAAAGAATTAGATTCAACCAAAGTAATTAACTCTGGGTCGATAGAGAATTCATAATCCTTGTAAGTAACAAAAATAGGTGAAGTAGCAAACTTAGGATCACATTTCATTCTAGCATTCAAGGAATTTTCTTTCAACTTGCATAATAATTTCTTAAGATCATCTCTATCCTTGCAAACAAGAAAGTCTCTAGCTACCTCTTCATCCATAACATAACCCTCAAGTATCTTAGGCAATTCAAATCTAGGAGAGCTAGGTCTAATAGGTTGTTCATAGTTTTTAGTTTCAAAGACTTCATCAGTTTCAGTAATTTCATCAGTTTCAGCATTCTCGATATCTTTAGCTCTAGCAAGTTGTTCAACAAGAAATTCACCTAGTGGCACATTATCATCAAGCAAGGTACTAGCATCATCATAAGCATCATTCATAGCAGAAGTAGCATCATCAATAACTTGCGACATATTAGGATTAATAGCATGTGGTGGTGTTGCAAGCTTACTCAAAACAGATGGTGAATCAAGTGCAGAGTGTCTAGGCAATTCCTTACCTCCCTTCGTCTTAGAGGGAACGATCTTGATTTTGGTATCCTTGATATTCTTCATAGTGATCAATAAATATAAATCCCAAGTGACTTAACAAATATAGCTATGCTCCCCGGCAACGGCGCCAGAAAAAGGTCTTGATAACCCACAAGTATAGGAGATCGCGACAGTTTTCAAGGGTAGAGTATTCAACCCAAATTTATAGATTCGACACAAGGGGAGCCAAAGAATATTTGTAAGTATTAGCATTTGACTTGTCAATTCAACCACACCTGGAGATTAAATATCTACAGCAAAGTGATCAGTAGCATAGTAATATGATAGTTTGATAGTGACAGCAATAGTAGCAGTAGCAATAGTAACAGTAATAGCTGTAGCAGTTGTAACAGTAGCAGCAACAGTAGTGACCTAGCAAGAACAATATGTGAAAAGCTCATAGGCATTGGATCGGTGATTTTGTTGGATGATATTCATCATATATCAGTCATAACCTAGGGCGACATAGAACTAGCTCCAGTTCATAAATATAATGTAGGCATGTATTCCGTAAATAGTCATACGTGCTTATGGAAAAGAACTTGCATGACATCTTTTGTCCTACCCTCCAGTGGGAGCGGGGTCCATAAGGAAACTAAGGGATATTAAGGCCTTCTTTTAATAGAGAACCAGATCAAAGCATTAACACATAGTGAATACATGAACTCCTCAAACTACGGTCATCACCGGAAAGTATCCCAATTGTTGTCACCTTGGGGTTTACGGATCATAACACATAATAGGTGCATATGAATTCCAAGATCGGATCACGAACATATATATATATAATGGCGAAAACTTAAATGGTTCAGATCTGAAATTATGGCACTCGAGCCCTAATGACAAGCATTAAGCATACCAAAGTCATAGCAACATCAATCTGAGAACATAGTGGATACTAGGCATCAAGCCCTAACAAAACTAACTCGATTGCTTGATGAATCTCATCCAACTCCTCACCACCCAACGAGCCTACGAAGAAATTACTCACTCCCGCGGTGAGCATCATGAAATTGGTGATGGAGGATGGTTGGTGATGACGAAGACCGAAGATCCCCATCTCCGTAGCCCCGAACGGGCTCCAGATCTGGCCTTCCGATGAAGAACAGGAGGTGGCGGCGGCTCCGTATTGTAAAACGTGACGAAACTTCCTCTCCTATTTTTTTTCTAGAAAAATAGGATTTTATAATGTCGGAATTAGGGTCAGCGGAGCCTCGTGGGCCCCATACCCACCAGGGCATGCCAAAGGGGGGTGGCGTGCCCTGGTGCCTTGTGGGCAGCTGCCCCCCCCCCTCCAGTGGGTCTTGGTTCCAGTATTTTTTATTTATTCCAAAATAATTCTCCAAAAGGTTTCATCCAAATCTGAGAACTTTTATTTCTGCACAAAAACAACACCATGGTAGTTCTACTGAAAACAGCGTCAGTCCAGGTTACTTTTATTCAAATCATGCAAATTCGAGTCCAAAACAATTGCAAAAGCGTTAGGAAAAGTAGATACGATGGAGACGTGTCAGTCTACTGCTTCGATCCGTCGCCGTGTCGGCGCCCCCTACTCGTCCCAGTTTGCGCTCGGACGTGTGTCGCGCACATTGCTAACATTGGCCAGGTCAGATAATATGAAAGCAACATTGACACAATGAACGTTTGGGCAACCAGACCACACCAACATATGATACGTCTCCAACGTATCTATAATTTTTAATTGTTCCATGCTATTATATTATCAATCTTGGATGTTTTATATGCATTATTATGCTATTTTATATCATTTTTGGGACTAACTTATTAACCTAGTGCCCAGTGACAGTTGTTGTTTTTCCTTATTTTTGTCTTTATAGAAAATCAATACCAAAAGGAGTCCAAATGGAACAAAACTTTTTGATGATTTTTCTTGGACCACACGACACCCTAGAAGCTTTGGGAGGAGGCCAGAAGGGCCACGAGGTGGCCACAAGCTCAAGGGATGCGCCCCCAAGCTTGTGGGCCCTCGTGGCTCCTCTAACCCTAATTCTTCTTCAATAAATACCCAAATATTCCCCGAAGACTAGAGGGCACACCAAAAATAATTTTCCGCCGCCGCAAGTTTTTGTCTTCGTGAGATCCTATCTGGGGACCTTTTTCGGTACTCTGCCGGAGGGGGATTCAATCATGGAGGGCTTCTACATCAACCTTGCTGCCCTACCGATGATGTGTGAGTAGTTTACCACAAACCTACGGGTCCATAGCTAGTATCTAGATGACTTCTTCTCTCTATTTGATCTTCACCACAATGTTCTCCTTGATGTTCTTGGAGATATATTCGATGTAATCTTCTTTTGTGGTGCGTTTGTTGAGATCCGATGAATTGTGGGTTTATGATCAAATTATCTATGAATATTATTTGAGTCTTCTCTGAACTCTTTTATGCATGATTTATATAGCTTAGAATTTCTCTCTGATCTATTGATTTGGTTTGGCCAACTAGATTGATTTTTCTTGCAATGGGAGAGGTGCTTTGTAATGGGTTCAATCTTGCGGTGCTCAATCCGAGTGATAGAAAGGGACATGGCACGTATTTGTATTGTTGCCATTAAGGATAAAAGATGGGGTTTGTTCATATTGATTGGATCTATCCCTCTACATCATGTCATCTTACTTAAGGCGTTACTCCGTTCTTGTTAACTTAATACACTAGATGCATGCTGGATAGCGGTTGATGTGTGGAGTAATAGTAGTGGATGCAGGCAGGAGTCGGTCTACTTGTCTCGGATGTGATGCCTATATACATGATCATTGCCTTAGATATCATCATAACTATGGGCTTTTCTATCAATTGCTCAACAGTAATTTTTTTACCCATCGTAAACTTTCTTTCAAGAGAGAAGCCTCTAGTGAAAACTATGGCCCCTGGGTCTATCTTTTATCATATTATTTTCAAATCTACAAAACCAAAAACGCAAAAATACCTTGCTGCAATTTATTTACTTTTATTTTATTTAGCACCTTTACTTATCTTTTATACCTATCACTATCGGATCTCATCCTTGCAAGTAACCGTGAAGGGATTGACAACCCCTTTATCCCGTTGGGTGCAAGTATTTGTTTGTTTGTGCAGGTGCAATTATTGGAGACTTGTGTGTTCCTCCTACTGGATTGATACCTTGGTTCTTAACTGAGTGAAATACTTATCTCTACTTTGCGGCATCACCCTTTCCTCTTCAAGGGAAAAACCAACGCAAGCTCAAGAAGTAGCTGGAAGAATTTATGGCGCCATTGCCGGGGAGGATCTACATCAAGCCTACCAAGTACCTATCATAAACTCACATCTCTTGCATTTACATTATTTGCCATTTGCCTCTCGTTTTCCTCTCCCCCGCTTCTAAAACGTTTTCAAAAAAATACAAAATAATTGCCATCTTTCTGTTTGCCTTTTCATTTGCCTTTATGTCTTACTTGGTTTGTTTGCTTGTTCACTTGGCATAATTGTATGTTTATTCCAAATCAGAAGCAAAAAATTTTATGGATCCTCATCCACTTGCTAATCTTTTTAAAAGATCCAACTATGATGAACCAATTGCTAGTGTGTTGAGTGCACTAGATTATCTTTATGAAGTTTTGCTTGAAATTCGTGAATCTGAAAATTATGATGAAGTGCTAAAAGAGAAAATTATTGAAGTGATTCAGAATAGCTCCTTGAATGAAAAGCATGATTGCAATGGTGTTATTATAAATTCTATTAATGTCAATTGTGCTAATAATATGCAAAAGCCCAAGCTTGGGAATGCTAATTTTGATATGTCCACTACTTATTGCAATGATCATGATTGGGGTGATTCTTCTTATGATCTTGAAATTTTATTTTAGCCTGATGATGAATGTGTTTGCGATAATATTGAAAGTAGGTTTAGAAGAGTTCCTACTTTAGGTAATAATGATCCCACTACTTTGGAGAATGATCAATCTTATGATTTTTTTTGATAAAAGTGGGTTTGGAGAGGTCATGACTTTATTTGATGATAATCCCACTATTTTGGAAGAGTGTCAACTTTGCATGCATGTGGATCATGTAGAGAATATGTTATGTGATAGCTATATTGTTGAATTTGAATATGATCCCACATTTAATTATTATGAGAGAGGGAAATATGGTGTAGAAAATTTTCATGTTACTAAATTACCTCTCGTTATGTTGAGATAGTCAATGTTTTATTCTTCTCCCTTGCATATGCTAGTTTTTGCTTGCCTTGATAATTTGTTTGCTTATAAAATGCCTATGCATAGGAAGCATGTTAGACATAAATTTTTTGCCACATGTTTTGTGATGCTCTCTTTGTGTTTCAATTATTATCTTTCATGTGAGCACCATCAAAATCTCAAAGCCTAGCTTAATGGCATAAAAAAAGCGCTTATGGGGAGACAACCCAATATTTTTATTTTCTGCTTTCCAATAAATATACCATTATACTTCTGTTATGATTGACTTTTAGTATTTTAATAAGTGTTTGTGCCAAGTAAGACCTTTGGGATGATTTGGAAGATTGTTGATTTGAATATGTGAAAAAACAGAAACTTTTGCATACAGTAGAAGAATTGTTAAAATTTTCTCGAGTGTGATAAAATTCTTAATTATCTACAAAAGATTGGTATACAAATTTCCCACGTTTTCCTAAATTTTCAGAATTTTTGGAGTTACAGAAGTTTGGCTAATGTCCAGATTACTACAGACTATTCTGTTTTTGACAGATTCTATTTTCATTGTGTTGTTCGCTTATTTTGATGAATTTATGGGTTGTATCGGGGGTATGAACCATGGTTAAGTTAGAATAAAGTATATATCAGAAGTTTGATTCTTTGAATTTGTTTTGAGATATAAAGATGGTGATATTAGAGTCATGCTAGTGAGTAATTGTGGTTTAGTAAGAATATTTGTGTTAAGATTTGTGATTCCCGAAGCATGCACGTATGGTCTCTCGTTATGCTATGAAATTGGAGCATGATTTATTATTGATTGTCTTCCTTATGAGTGGCAGTCGGGGACGAGCGATGGTCTTTTCCTACCAATCTATCCCCCTAGGTGCATGCGTAGTAGTACTTTGCTTCGAGGGCTAATAAACTCTTGCAATAAGTATGTGAGTTCTTTATGACTAATGTGAGTCCATAGATTATGCGCACTCTTACTTTTCCCCATTTTGCTGGCCTCTTCGGTACCGTGCATTGCCCCTTCTCACCTCGAGTTATGGTGCAAACTTCGCCGGTGCATCGAAACCCTGTGATATGATACGCTCTATCACACATAAGCCTCCTTATATCTTCCTCAAAACAGCCACCATACCTACCTATTATGGCATTTCCATAGCCATTCCGAGATATATTGCCAGGCAACTTCCACCGTTATATTTTATTATGACACATATCATCATTGTCATATTGCTTTGCATGATCATATAGTTGACATAGTATTTGTGGCTCGGCCACCATTCATATTTTTTATACATGTTACCTAGATCATTGCACATCCCGGTACACCGCCGGAGGCATTCATATAGTCATATTTTTGTTCTAGTATTGAGTTGTAATTCTTGAGTTGTAAGTAATAAAAGTGTGATGATCATCATTATTAGAGCATTGTCCCATGTGAGGAAAGGATGATGGAGACTGTGATTCCCCCACAAGTCAGGATGAGACTCCGAACGAAAGAAAAAAGATGCCAAATGAGCTCAAGAAAAAAGAGGCCAAAGTGCCCAACAAAAAAAGAGAAAAAAGTTGAAAAAAAGAAAAAAAGAGAGAGAAAAAGAGAGAAGGGACAATGTTACTATCCTTTTCCACACTTGTGCTTCAAAGTAGCACCATGTTCTCCATGATAGAGAGTCTCCTATTTGGTCACTTTCATATATTACTAGTTGGAATTTTTCATTATAGAACTTGGCTTGTATATTCTAATGACGGGCTTCCTCAAATGCCTGAGGTCTTCATGAGCAAGCAAGTTGGATGCACACCCACTTAGTTTTCTTTTAAGCATTCATACACTTATAGCTCTAGTGCATCCGTTGCATGGCAATCCCTACTCCTTGCATTGATATCAATTTATGGGCATCTCCATAGCCCGTTGATTAGCCTTGTCAATGTGAGACTTTCTTCTTTTTTGTCTTCTCCACACAACCTCCAACATTATCCTCTATTCCACCCATAGTTCTATATTCATGGCTCACACTCATGTATTGTGTGAGAATTAAAAAGCTGAAGCGCATTAAAAAGTATGAACCAATTGCCCGGCTTGTCATCGGGGTTGTGCATGATAAATACTTTGTGTTGAGAAGATGGAGCATGATAAGACTATATGATTTTGTAGGGATACCTTTCTTTAGCCATGATATCTTGAAAAAACATGATTGCTTTTTAGTATGCTTGAAGTATTATTGTTTTTATGTCAATATTAAACTTTTGTTTTGAATCTTATGGATCTGAATATTCTTACCACATAAAGAAAGATTACATGATAAACATGTTAGGTAGCATTCCACATCAAAAATTCTGTTTTTATCATTTACCTACTCGAGGGCGAGCAAGAATTAACCTTGGGGATGCTTGATACGTCTCCAACGTATCTATAATTTTTTATTGTTCCATGCTATTATATTATCAATCTTGAATGTTTTATATGCATTATTATGCTATTTTATATCATTTTTTAGGACTAACTTATTAACCTAGTGCCCAGTGCTAGTTCCTGTCTTTTCCTTCTTTTTGTCTTTATAGAAAACCAATACCAAACGGAGTCCAAATGGAACAAAACTTTTTGACGATTTTTCTTGGACCACAAGACAACCTGGAAGCTTCGGGAGGAGGCCAGAAGGGCCATGAGGTGGCCACAAGCTTAGGAGGCACGCCCCCCAAGCTTGTGGGGCCCCTTTGGCTCCTCTAACCCTAATTCTTCTTCTATAAATATCCAAATATTCCTCGAAGACCAGAGGGCACACCAAAAATACTTTTCCGCCGCCGCAAGTTTCTGTCTTCGTGAGATCCCATCTGGGGACCTTTTCTGGTACTCTGACGGAGGGGAATTCGATCACGGAGGGCTTCTACATCAACCTTGCTGCCCTACTGATGTCGCTTGAACTACGTCGGTATTTCCCTAAAGTGGAAGGATGATGCAACACAGCTACGGTAGGTATTTCCCTTAGTTATGCAACCAAGGTATCAATCCAGTAGGAGAACCAAGCAACACTATGTAAACGGTACCTGCACACAAAGATAAAATACTTGCAACCCGATGTTTAAGAGGGGTTGTCAATCCCTCTACGTGTAACGGCGCCAGAAATTGTCAAGTTAACGGGATAAAAATTGTGTAGACTGGATAAATAGATCTCGATAAAACGCAAAATAAAATAAGTAACAAAAAAGTGCAGCAAGGTATTTTTGGGTTTTTGGAATAATAGATCTGAAAATAAAAGCGAATAAAAATAGATCTCAAAGCAAATATGATAAAGAATAGACTCGGGGGCTGTAGATTTCACTAGTGGCTTCTTTATAGAAAATAGCACACGGTGGGTAAACAAATTACTGTTGGGCAATTGATAGAATATCGAATAATTATGACGATATCCAAGGCAATGATCAATATATAGGCATCACGTCTAAGATTAGTAGACCGACTCCTGCCTGCATCTACTACTATTACTCCACACATCAACCGCTATCCAGCATGCATCTAGTGTATTAAGTTCATGGAGAAACGGAGTAATGCAATAAGAACGATGACATGATGTAGATGAGATCTACTCTTGTAGGAATAGCCCCCATCTTGTTATCCTTAATAGCAACGATACATGCGTGTCTTGCTGCCCCTTCTGTCACTGGGAAAGAACACCGCACGATCGAACCCATCACAAAGCACCTCTTCCCATGGCAAGAAAAATCGATCTAGTTGGCCTAACTAAACCAAAGATTCGAAGAAGAAATACGAGGCTATAAATAATCATGCATATAAGAGATGAAAAGAAGACTCAAATAATATTCATGGATATAGATCTGATCATAAACTCAAAGTTCATCGGATCCCAACAAACACACCGAAAAAAAGAGTTACATCAAATAGATCTCTAAGAGACCATTGTATTCAGAATCAAAAGAGAGAGAAGAAGCCATCTAGCTACTGCCTACGGACCCGTAGGTCTATGATGAACTACTCATGCATCATCGGAGAGGTACCAATGAGGATGATGAACCCCTCCATGATGGTGTCTAGATTGGATCTCGTGGTTCTGGAACTTGCAGCGGCTGCAATTGTTTTTCGTCGACTCCCCTAGGGTTTCTGGAATATTCGGGGATTTATAGGGCGAAGAGGCGGTGCGGGAGGCCACCGAGGGGGGCACAACCCCCATGCACGCGCCTGGGCTCCTGGGCGCACCCTGGTGGGTTGTGCCCTGCTCGGGCCTCCCCTCTTGTACTTCTTTGGCCCATGTTGTGTCTTCTGGTCCAAAAAAAATCTCCAAAAAGTGTCACTGCGTTTGGACTACGTTTGGTACTGATATTATGCGAAGTAAAAAAAAGCAAAAAATAGCAACTGGCACTGGGCACTATGTCAATAGGTTAGTCCCAAAAAATGATATAAAATGATTGTAAAACATCCAAGAATGATAATATAACAGCATGGAACAAGCAAAAATTATAGATACATTGGAGACATATCAGCATCCCCAAGCTTAATTCCTACTCGGCCTCGAGTAGGTAAATGATAAAAACAGAATATTTGATGTGGAATGCTGCCTAACATGTTCATCACATATTCTTTTCTTTTTTGGCATGGACATTTGGAGTTTTATATGGTTCAAAGCAATAGTCTAGTTTTGACATGAAGATTTCAATACTCAAGCATATCAACAAGCAACCATGTCTTTCAAAATATTAACACAAAAGAAAGTTATCCTAGCCCATCATGCTCAATCATTGATCCATTCATGAAATACAGTCGCATATTAGCTACATCCAACACTCAAGTATGATCATAGTGCCCCTTAGTTGGTGCTTTATAAGAGAAGATGGAGACTCAAATAAAAATAAAAGTTGCATAAACTAAATAGATAGGCCCTTCGTAGAGGGAAGTAGGGATTTGTAGAGGTGCCAGAGCTCAAAGCTTAAATTGAGAGATAAAAAAATTTGAGAGGCATACTTTTCCCGTCAACGAAAACGACCGAGTAATTCCCAACACTTTCCATACTAGATATATCATAGGCGGTTCCCAAACAAAAAATAAAGTTTATTCCTTTTTCCACCATTCTTTCACATTCCACGGCTAGTCGTATCCACGGGTACCGTCCATACCAACACTTTCCAAGGAATTTATAATTTGACAACATAAAGTAAATTTCTTTTTCATTTCGGGACTGTGTATCCCTATTTCTGCCACACTCTCGTGCAATGACAAGTGAATAAACACTCATCTTGAGAATAACACATCTAGCATCGAAAATATTAGCCACCCCCTGCCGCTTCCTGAGCAGTACGAGCACACAAAAAGGAAATTCATTTTGAAAATTAGAGATGGCACATACAAATTTGCTTAGAACGGCATGGAAATACCGCATTTAGGTAGGTATGGTGGACTCATGTGGCAAAATTGGGTTTAAAGAATTTGGGTGCACAAGTAGTATTTCTACTTAGTACGAGTGGAGGCTAGCAAAAAGATTGAGAAGCAACCAACCAAGAAACGAAAAATCACATAAGCGAGCATTAAGCATAACTAACACTGAATAATGCACCACAAGTAGGTTGCAATTTCATTGCATAACTATTGGCTTTCGTACTTGCATAGGGAATCACAAACCTTAACACCAATATTCTTACTAAAGCATAATTACTCAACAACATGACTCACATATCACTATCATCATATCTCAAAACTACTACAAAGAATCAAGTTTATTTTCTCCAATGATCTTCATGAAAGTTTTTATTATATCCCTCTTGAATATCTATCACTTTGGGACTAGTTTCATATATTGCAATTGCTTTTGGCAAGCTCAAACAAATCTAAGTGAAGAACATGAGCATAAAATTTTTTGTCTCTCAAAATAATATAAGTGAAGCATGAGAGAATTTCTTCAAAACTTTACTAACTCTCAAATAAATATAAGTGAAGCATTAGAGCATCTCTTCAAAAAATATTAAAGCACACCGTGCTAAAAAAAGATATAAGTGAAGCACTAGAGCCATTCCATAGCTCAAAAAATTAAGTGAAGCATAAAGAGCAATTCTAACAAATCATAGCATAATTTTGGCTCTCTCAAATAGGTGTGTCCAGCAATGATACTTGTGACAAAATAGAAAGCAAAACAAGCAAAGACTCATATAATACAAGACGTTCCAAGCAAAACTCATGATATGTGACTAATAAAAATATAGCTCCAAGTAAAATACCGATGGTCGTTAGAAGAAAGAGGGGGTGCCTTCCGGGGCATCCCCAAGCTTAGTTGCTTGGTTATCCTTGAATATTAACTTTGGGTGCCATGGGGCATCACCAAGGTTAGGGTCTTTTCACTCCTTATTCCTTCATCCATCGTGATCTCACCCAAAACTTGAAAACTTCAATCAAACAAAACTTAACAAAACCTTCATGAGATCCATTAGTATAAGAAAACCAATCTTTACTTTGAGTACTGTAGAAAACTGATTCAAATTTTTTATTGCATTATATCTACTCTATTCTAACTTTACCATGACTTATACCCCCCGATACAATCCATAGATTCATCAAAATAAGCACACAATGCAAAGAAAACAGAATCAGTCAAAAACAGAACAGTGTGTAAAGATGCAAATCGTTCTCATACTTTTGTAACTCCAAAAATTCTGAAACGTTACAGAGACAATTTGTATATAAATCTTTTGTAAAAAATTCAGAATTTTTCGTCGCTTCTACGAATTTAAACAATTCTGTTACTGGACGCAAAAGTTTCTATTTTTCAACAGGATCAAATCAACTATCACCAAAGCTATCCCAAAGGCTTTACTTGGGGCAAACACTAATTAAAACATAAAAAACACAATCATAACAGAGACATAATTGTGCGAACACTCAAGAACAGGAAGAAAAAGGCAAAAATAAATTTTATTCATTGGGTTGCCTCCCAATAAACGCTATCATTTTATGCCCCTAGCTAGGCATAATTCATAGATTCAAGTATTGTCATCTTTAGTTTTAGATCCGTAGGATGCCCTCATGATTGATTCATATGGTGGCTTAATTCTTGTTCTAGGGAAGTGTTCCATACCCTTTCTTAATGGAGATTGAAATTTAATATTGCCTTCTTTCATATCAATCACAGCACCAATAGTACGTAAAAACGGTCTACCAAGTATAATTGGACAAGACGGACTGCAATCAATATCAAGAAAAATAAAATCTATGGGCACATAATTCCTATTTGCAAGAATAAAAACATCATTAATTCTTCCAAAAGGCTTTTTAATAGTAGAATCCGCCAAGTGCAGATTAAGAAAACATTCTTCAATATCGGTAAGACCAAGCACATCAAATAAAGATTTTAGAATTGTGGAAACACTAGCAGCCAAATCACATAAAGCAAAAAGCTCATAATTTTTAATCTTGACTTTGATAGTAGGTTCCCATTATCATGCAATTTTCTAGGAATTGAAATCTCTAACTCCAATTTTTCTTCCAAAGCTTTCATCATGGCATCTACGATATGTTTAGTAAAAGCTTTATTTGGTTCATAAGCATGGGGTGAATTTATCATGGATTGCAACAAAGAAATACATTCTAGCAAACAGCAATTATCATAATTAAAGTCTTTGTAATCCAAAAGAGTGGGCACCTCACTACTTAAAGTGTTGACCACTCCAAACCCACTTTTATCAAAATTTTCATCAAGAGTTTCACCCTCCAAATTATCGGGATGCCTTCTAACTAAAGTTGACTCTTCTTCAGTCCCTTTATCATTAATTTTAATTTTACTAAACAAGGACTCAATAGAAGAAACACCAATTGCTTTAAGATCTTCATAATTTTTATGAAAGCAATCACTAGAAAACGTTCTTTCTAAAAATTATCTTTTAGCTCTAAGCTTAGCGGTTCTTTTCTTACTTTCATCCATAGAAACATATAAAGCTTTAATTGATTCATCAACCTTGGGTACAAAAAATTTCAACTTGAGATTTTCTACATCGTGAGAAATTTTATCAATGCTTCTAGACATATCATCAATCTTATTCAACTTTTCTTCTATTGTAGTATTGAAAACCTTTTGAGCATTGATAAATTCTTTAATATTATTCTCAAGATCAGAAGTGTTCCTATTATTATTGTAATAAGAATTACCATAGGAATTACCAAAATTATTAGAGGAATTTCCAGGAAAAGGCCTAGGATTAAAATTACCTTTATAAGCATTGTTATTAAAATTGTTTCGCGAGACAAAATTCACATCTACGGGATCACTATTTTGCTCAATCAAAGTAGACAAAGGCACATCATTAAGATCAATAGGAGCACTTTTATTAGCAACCAATTTCATAAGAGCAGCAACTTTTTCACTCAACATACTAATTTGTTCAACCGAATTAACTTTTTTACTAGTAGGTGCTCTCTCAGTATGCCATTGTGAATAATTTGCCATAATATTATCAAGCAGTTTTGTAGCTTCACCCAAAGTAATTTCCATAAAAGTACCACCCGCGGTGGAATCCAAAAGATTTCTAGAAACAAAGTTCAATGCTCATCCAAAGATTTAAACCATGAGTAGGACAATTTCTTAGCATCAACTTCATTCTTTCCCAAGATTGTGCAACATGTTCATGCTCAAGTTGCTTAAAATTCATGATTTGAGTTCTAAGGGAAATAATTTTCGCGGGCGGAAAATACTTAGTAATAAAAGCATCTTTGCACTTATCCCAAGAATCGATACTATTGCGAGGCAAAGAAGAAAACCAAAATTTTGCACGATCCCACAAAGAGAAAGGAAATAATTTCAACTTCACAATATCATTGTCCACATCTTTTTAAATTTTGCATATCGCATAATTCTACGAATGTGTTTAGATGGGACGCGGCATCCTCATTAGGAGTACCGGAAAACTGATCTTTCATAACAAGATTCAACAAAGCGGCATTAATATCACAAGATTCCGCACTAGTGGCGGGAGGAGCAATCGGAGTGCTAATAAAATCATTGTTATTGGTATTGGAAAAATCACACAACTTGGTGTTTTCTTGAGTCATCGTGACTATGCAAACAAGATTGCAAACAAAAATAGATCTGACGAGAAAACGACGAATGAAAAAGAGGGCGAATAAAATGGCAAATTTGTGTGAAGTGGGGGATATGAAAATGAGAGGCAAATGGCAAATAATGTAAATTGCAAGAGTGATTAGGAACCTGATAGATGTTGATGATGTCTCCCCGACAACGGCACTAGAAATTCCTTTTGATGTCGCTTGAACTACGTCGTTATTTCCCCAAAGAGGAAGGGATGATGCAGCACAGCTACGGTGGGTATTTCCCTCAGTTATGAAACCAAGGTATTAATCCAGTAGGAGAACCAAGCAACACTATGTAAATGGTACCTGCACACAAAGAACAAATACTTGCAACCCGACGCTTATGAGGGGTTGTCAATCCCTCTACAGGTAACGGCGCCAGAAATTGTCAAGTTAACGGGATAAAAATTGTATAGATTGGATAAATAGATCTCGATAAAACGCAAAATAAAATAAGTAACAAAAAAGTGCAGCAAGGTATTTTTGGGTTTTTGGAATAATAGAGCTGAAAATAAAAGCGAATAAAAATAGATCTCAAAGCAAATATGATAAAGAATAGACCCGAGGCCTGTAGATTTCACTAGTGGCTTCTCTCAAGAAAATAGCACACGGTGGGTAAACAAATTACTGTTGGGCAATTGATAGAAGATTAAATAATTATGACGATATCCAAGGCAATGATCAATATATAGGCATCACATACAAGATTAGTAGACCGACTCCTGCCTGCATCTACTACTATTACTCCACACATCGACCTCTATCCAGCATGCATCTAGTGTATTAACTTCATGGAGAAATGGAGTAATGCAATAAGAACGATGACATGATGTAGACGAGATCTATTCATGTAGGAATAGCCCCCATCTTGTTATCCTTAATAGCAACGATACATGCGTGTATTGCTGCCCCTTCTGTCACTGGGAAAGAACACTGCACGATCGAACCCATCACAAAGCACCTCCTCCCATGGCAAGAAAAATTTATCTAGTTGGCCTAACTAAACCAAAGATTCGAAGAAGAAATACGAGGCTATAAATAATCATGCATATAAGAGATCAAAAGAAGACTCAAATAATATTCATGGATATAGATATGATCATAAACTCAAAGTTCATCGGATCCCAACAAACACACCGCAAAAAAGAGTTACATCAAATAGATCTCCAAGAGACCATTGTATTGAGAATCAAAAGAGAGAGAGGAAGCCATCTAGATACTGCCTACGGACTTGTAGGTCTATGATGAACTACTCACACATCATCGAAGAGGCACCAATGAGGATGACGAACCCCTCTGTGACAGTGAGTAGATTGGATCTCGTGGTTCTGGAACTTGTGGCTGCTGGAATTGTTTTTCATCGACTCCCCTAGGGTTTTTGGAATATTTGGGGATTTATAGGGTGAAGAGGCGGTGCGGGAGGCCACCGAGGGGGCACAACCCTCACGGGCGTGCCTGGGCTCCTTGGCGCGCTCTGGTGGGTTGTGCCCACCTCGGGCCACCCCTCTAGTATTTCTTTGGCCCATGTTGTGTCTTCTGGTCCAAAAAAAATCTCCAAAAAGTTTTGCTGCGTTTGGACTCCGTTTGGTATTGATATTCTGTGAAGTAAAAAACAAGCAAAAAACAGCAACTGGCACTGGGCACTATGTCAATAGGTTAGTCCCAAAAAATGATATAAAATTGCTATAAAATGATTGTACACATCCAAGAATGATAATATAACAGCATGGAACAAGCAAAAATTATAGATACGTTGGAGACGTATCACCTACCGATGATGTGTGAGTAGTTTACCACAAACCTACGGGTCCATAGCTAGTAGCTAGATGACTTCTTCTCTCTCTCTCTGATCTTCAATACAATGTTCTCCTTGATGTTCTTGGAGATTTATTCGATGTAATCTCCTTTTGCGGTGCGGTTGTTGAGATCCGATGAATTGTGGGTTTATGATCGGATTATCTATGAATATTATTTGAGTCTTCTCTGAACTCTTTTATGCATGATTTATATAGCTTAGTATTTCTCTCCGATCTATTGATTTGGTTTGGCCAACTAGAATGATTTTTCTTGCAATGGGAGAGGTGCTTTGTAATGGGTTCAATCTTGCGGTGCTCAATCCCAGTAACAGAAAGAGACATGACACGTGTTTGTATTATTTCCATTAAGGATAAAACATGGGGTTTGTTCATATTGATTGGATCTATTCCTCTACATCATGTCATCTTGCTTAAGGCGTTACTCCGTTCTTGTTAATTAACTTAATACAGTAGATGCATGCTGGATAGCGGTCGATGTGTGGAGTAATAGTAATAGAGGCAGGCAGGAGTCGGTCTACTTGTCTCGGACGTGATGCCTATATACATGATCATTGCCTTAGATATCGTCATAACTATGCGCTTTTCTATCAATTGCTCAACAGTAATTTGTTTACCCACCGTATGCTTTCTTTCAAGAGAGAAGCCTCTAGTGAAAACTATGGCCCCCGGGTGTATCTTTTATCATATTATTTTAAGATCTAGAAAATCAAAAACACAAAAATACCTTGCTACAATTTATTTACTTATATTTTATTTAGCACTTTTACTTATCTTTTATACCTATCACTATCAGATCTCATCCTTGCAAGTAACCATGAAGGGATTGACAACCCCTTTATCGCACTGGGTGCAAGTATTTTTTGTTTGTGTAGGTGCAATTATTGGAGACTTGTGTGTTTCTCCTACTCGACTGATACCTTGGTTCTTGACTGAGGGAAATACTTATCTCTATGATGTCTACTACGCAACCTTTCTTCTTGTAGACTCGTGTTGGTCCTCCAAGCGCAGAGTTTTGTAGGACAGTAGCAAATTTCCCTCAAGTGGACGACCTGAGGTTTATCAATCCGTGGGAGGCGTAGGATGGAGATGGTCTCTCTCAAACAACCCTGCAACCAAATAACAAAGAGTCTCTTGTGTCCCCAACACACCCAATACAATGGTAAATTGTATAGGTGCACTAGTTCGGCGAAGAGATGGTGATACAAGTGTAATATGGATAGTAGATGTAGGTTTTTGTAATCTGAAAATATAAAAACAGCAAGATAACTAGTAACAAAAGTGAGCAAAAACGGTATTGCAATGCTTGAAAACAAGGCCTAGGGTTCATACTTTCACTAGTGCAAAATCTCTCAACAATGATAACATAATTGGATCATATAACAATCCCTCAACGTGCAACAAAGAATCACTCCAAAGTTTCTATCGGAGAACGTAGGACAAAAACATGCACCAACCCCTATGCATAGATTACCCCAATGTCACCTTGGGAATCTGCGAGTTGAGTGCCAAAACATACATCAAGTGAATCAATATAATACCCCATTGTCACCACGGGTATCCATATGAAATACATACATCAAGTGTTCTCAAACCTAATATCCAATCCAACATAACAAAACCTCAAAGAGCAAGACTCAATTCATCACAAGAAGGTAGAGAGGGAAGAACACCATAAGATCCAAATATATTAACAAAGCTCGCCGTACATCAAGATCATGCCAAATCAAGAACACGAGAGAGAGAGAGAGAGAGGGAGAGAGAGAGAGATGAAACACATAGCTACTAGTACATACCCTCAGCCCCGAGGGTGAACTACTCCCTCCTCATCATGGGGGCAGCCGGATGATGAAGATGGCCTCCGGTGATGATTTCCCCTTCCGGCAGGGTGCCGAAACGGGGTCCCGATTGGTTTTTCGTGGCTACAGAGGCTTGCCGCGGCGGAACTTCTCATCTAGGGTTCCTTCTGGGGTTTTGGGTATTTATAGGAATTTTTTGCGTTGGTCTCACGTCAAGGGGGTGCCCGAGGGGTCCACAAGCTCAGGATGCGTGCCACCCAGGCTTGTGGCCTCCTCGGTCACTTCCTGGCCTAGCTCCGGTGCATCGGGGGTCTCTTTTGGTCCATAAAAAATCACCGTAAATTTTCAACCCATTCCGAGAACTTTTATTTCTGCACAAAAAACCACACCATGGTAGTTCTGCTGAAACAGCGTCAGTCCGGATTAGTTCTAATCAAATCATACCAAAACCATATAATTTTTTGTAAACATGGCATGAATACTTCATAAATTATAGATACGTTGGAGACGTATCAGCATCCCTAAGCTTAATTCCTGCTCGTCCTCGAGTAGGTAAATGATAAAAGAAATAATTTATGAAGTGTGAATGCTAGCATAGTGCATAAATTTGATCAATGATAGTTCCAAACACTTTTTCTAGCATCATTATATATCATAAATAGTAGCTCATCTCATAAAACTTCTCATGATCAAGTAGCAAGCTATTCACGGGTTAAAGCATAGACCATAAATTTTGTTGAAAACTAACAAACTATGTTCTCAATCATCAAACAATTGCAATTCATCTTATTTTCAGGAAGTGTCTATGTAAGAGCTTTGATTCAGAAAATTCTACATACTCAAATATCATATAGACTTCCATGATTGCTGACACTCAAAGCATATTTTTAGAACAAATAGCATCCATCAAACACAGAGAAAGATAGGGGCTTAATGTTTTGCCTCCCAACTTATTTATCATATAGATAATTGTCAACAATAATAATTCATGATCATATATATTTGAATGGCCATATATGCTTGGATCTTTCCCCACCACATGGTACTTGCCAACTAGAGAATAATTGAGGTTGAAATGAGAAGGAATACTACTGACTCTTGCATAAAAGTAAAAGATAGGCCCTTCGTAGAGGGAAGCAGGGATTCACAGAGGTGCCAGAGCTTGAAGCTTTTAAAACAGACATGAATATAATTTTGAGAGGTATGCTTTCATTGTCAACGTAACGACCAAGAGTTCCCAATATCTTCCATGCTAGACACATTATAGGCGATTCCCAAACAGAAAGGTAAAGTTTTTACTCCCCCTCCACCAACAAACACAAGCCATGGCTAGCCAAATCCTCGGGTGCCCTCCATACCAACAACGATCCGGGGGAGTTTTGTTTCATTATTATATTTTGACTTTGATCATAGGACTGGGCATCCCAATTACCAGTCACTTTCTCATGAATGACAAGCGAATAAACACTCATCATGAGAATAAACCACCTAGCATGGAAAATACTGACCGCCCCCTGTCACTTCATGAGCGATTTGGGCATACAAAATAGATCATTATTTGAAAATTTAGAGTTTGGCGCATGCAAATTTACATGGAACGGCAGGTAAATACCGCATATAGGTAGGTATGGTGGACTCATATGGAATAACTTTTGGTTTTAAGGAAGTGGATGCACAAGCAGTATTGCTGCTTAGTACAGGTGAAGGCTAGCAAAAGATCCTAACCAAGCACCACATGTTGGAGGATCCCTAACAATATAACTTCTATACAAATATACCCAAACATAACTCATTACGTTGTCTTCCTTGTCCAACTTCAACTAATTTTCTCAAGTTTGAAAATAATTAATGGGGCTCACAATCATAAAAGATGTCCAAGATAGTATATTTATATGTGAAATCTCTCTTCCTTCAATATTCTTTCATGAATTGTTCAAGTGACCAATGTTGTGTTTGCTAACTTTCAAACAAATTTTACCACCTATACTTCTTATATGTGAAGTCATTACTCCCCATGGGATAAGCATATGAAACATATATAACTTCAGATTTATGATATTCAATTCATTCAACCATTTACTCATAGGATATAAGTGAAGCACGAGAGTAAATGACAAACTACTCCAAAAAGATATAAGTGAAGATCAACGAGTAGTCAAATAATTAAGTAGCTATGTGAAGACTCTCTCTCATAAAAAAATTAGATCTTAAGTATTTTATTCAAACAGCAAGCAAAACAAAATAAAATGACATTCCAAGGATAGCACATATCATGTGAAGAAGCAAAAACTCAGGCTCAACCAAAACTGACCGATCATTGTTGAAGAAGAAAGGTGGAATGCCAACCGGGGCATCCCCAAGCTTAGATACTTGAGACTTCTTGAAATATTAACTAGGGATGCCTTGGG
This sequence comes from Thinopyrum elongatum, assembly GCA_011799875.1. Lineage (NCBI taxonomy): Eukaryota > Viridiplantae > Streptophyta > Magnoliopsida > Poales > Poaceae > Thinopyrum > Thinopyrum elongatum. Next base: position 410,204,486 of record CM022302.1, on the reverse strand, counting down.
CAATCCCAAACTTGAGCTCTTGTGTCTCCTTAATTTCTCTCATATCACGGTTTCCCTAAATATCAAAAACATCATCCACACAAAACTCAACAAGAACTCGTGAGATAAGTTAGTATAAATCAATGCAAAACCTTATCATTCTCTACTGTATAAATCACTAAAATTATAATTCGACATTGCATACTAAATGCCTCTGCATATTTAATACTCCTATCCTCAAATAGAAACAATAAACAAGCAAATAATGCAAACATAACATCAATCTGTCTAAACAGAACCATCTGTAAAGAATACAAGAAGATTCATACTTCTCTAACTCCAAAAATTCTGAAAAGGTACCACACTATAGGAAATTTGTTGTATCTTATTGTGTAAAAATTTCAAGATTTTATCACATTCTGACTTTCCAGAAGAATTCAGACAATGATAGAAAACTTTCTGTTTTCAAAATAGCAACATATAGACTTGCAAAATAAGCATGGTAATAGCTATACTTGACCTTTTTATTGAACTAAAAGATGGAAAAATTTATTATAAATAACAGCAAGCAAATCCAACTTAAATAAAATGACGCTCCAAGCGAAACTCATATCATGTGACGAATAAAAATATAGCTCCAAGTAAAGTTACCGATAATGTTGAAGACGAAAGAGGGGATGCCTTCTGGGCATCCCCAACCTCAGTTGCTTGGATCTTACTTGAATATTACCTTGGGGCGCCTTGTGCATCCCCAAGCTTAGTTTCTTGCCACTCCTTATTCTCCTCATGTCGATATCTCACCCAGAACTTGAAAACTTCAATCACACAAAACTTAACAGAACTTTGTGAGATAGGTTAGTATGATAAAACAAATCATTCACTTGGGTACTGTCAAAGACAAGATTCATAATTTTTCTCACACAATGCCTATTGTACCTTATTATTTCCGCAATTTATATCACTTAATATAAGCTATGGAAACACTAAAACAAGCAAAGTATGCATTGAAAACAGAATCTGTCAAAAACCGAACAGTCTATCAAGATCTGAACAATGACCATACTTCTGTAAATCCAAAAATATAGAAAAAATAGGAAAACGTAGAAAATTTGTATATCAATCATGTTTAAAAAATTCAGAATTTATCACATTTCAGTGAATTTAAACAATTCTGTTACTGGAAGCAAAAGTTTCTGTTTTTGCACAGAATCAAGTCAACTATCATCCACACTACCCCAAAGGCTTTACTTGGCACTTTATTAAAAAAAAGCTATAAAACATGATTACTACAGTAGCTTAATCATGTGAACACACAAAAATAGTAGGTACAAATATTGGGTTGTCTACCAACAAGCGCTTTTCTTTAATGCATTTTAGCTAGGCATGATGATTTCAATGATGCTCACAAAGAAGTAAAGAATTGAAACACAAATAGAGCATCATGAATCACATGGCAAACTCATTTATGTCTGACCCACTTCCAATGCATAGGGATTTTGTGAGCAAACAATTTATGGGAACAAGAATCAACTAGCATAGGAAGGCAAAACAAGCATGACGTTAAGATTTTCAACACATGGAGAGGAAACTTGATATTATTGCAATATGTAAAAGCATATATTACTCTCTCATAATAATTTTCAATAGCATCATAAATGAATTCAACAATATAACTATCACATAAAGAATTCTTTTCATGATCGACAAGCATAGAATTTTTCCACATAAGCAAATTTCTTCTCATTCATAATAGTGGGGGCAAACTCAACAAAATAACTATCATGTGATACTTGCTTGGCATAATCATATTAAGAATTAAAATTATGATGACAAGTTCCATGGTTATCATTATTCTTTATTTCATAAGTGTCATCACAATAATCATCATAGATAGCAACTTTGTTCTCATAATAATCAATTGAAACCTCTTCCAAAATAGAGGATTCAACATTAAATAAAGTCATGACCTCTCCAAATCCACTTTCATAATTATTACAATGAGATTCAACACCCTCCAAAATAGTGGGATCATTAGTACCTAGAGTCGACACTCTTCCAAACCCACTTTCATCGATATAATCATCATAAATAGGAGGCATGCTATCATCATAATAAATTTTGTCATCAAAACTTGGGGGACTAAAAATATCATCTTCATCAAATATAGCATCCCCAAGCTTATGGCTTTGCATATCATTAGCATCATGGATATTCAAAGAATTCATACTAGCAAAATTGCAATCATTCTCATCATTCAAAGATTTTATGCGAAACATTTTATTGAATTCTTCTTCTATCAATTGAGCACAATTTTCCTTTCCATCATTTTCATGAAAGACATTATAAAGATGAATAATATGAGGCAACCTCAATTCCATTTTTTTTGTAGTTTTCTTCTAAAAACCAAACTAGTGATAAAACAAGAAACTAAAAGATTCAATTGCAAGATCTAAAGATATACCTTCAAGCACTCACCTCCCCAGCAACGGCGCCAGAAAAGAGCTTGATGTCTACTACGCAACCTTTCTTCTTGTAGACTCGTGTTGGGCCTCCAAGCTCAGAGTTCTGTGGGACAGTAGCAAATTTCCCTCAAGTGGATGACCTAAGGTTTATCAATCAATGGGAGGCGTAGGATGAAGATGGTCTCTCTCAAACAACCCTGCAACCAAATAACAAAGAATCTCTTGTGTCCCCAACACACCCAATACAATGGTAAATTGTATAGGTGCACTAGTTCGGCGAAGAGATGATGATACAAGTGTAATATGGATAGTAGATGTAGGTTTTTGTAATCTTAAAATATAAAAACAGCAAGGTAACTAGTAACAAAAGTGAGCAAAAATGGTATTGCACTGCTTGAAAACAAGGCCTAGGATTCATACTTTCACTAGTGCAAAATCTCTCAACAATGATAACATAATTGGATCATATAACAATCCCTCAACATGCAAGAAAGAATCACTCCAAAGTTTCTATCAGAGAATGTAGGACGGAAACGTGCATCAACCCCTATGCATAGATTACCCCAATGCCACCTCGGGAATCCGTGAGTTGAGTGCCAAAACATACATCAAGTGAATTAATATAATACCCCATTGTCACCATGGGTATCCATATGCAAGACATACATCAAGTGTTATCAAATCCAATATTCAATCCAATGTAACAAAACCTCAAAGAGCAAGACTCAATTCATCACAAGAAGGTAGAGAGGGAAGAACACCATAAGATCCAAATATATTAACAAAGCTCGCAGTACATCAAGATCGTGCCAAATCAAGAACACGAGAGAGAGAGAGAGAGAGAGATCAAACACATAGCTACTAGTATATACCCTCGGCCCCGAGGGTGAACTACTCCCTCCTCATCATGGGGGCCACCGGGATGATGAAGATGGCCTCCGGTGATGATTTCCCCCTTCGACAGGGTGCCGGAACGGGGTCCGGATTGGTTTTTCGTGGCTACAGAGGCTTGCAGCGGTGGAACTTCTCATCTAGGGTTCCTTTTGGGTTTTGGGTATTTATAGGAATTTTTGGCGTCGGTCTCACGTCAAGGGGGTGCTCGAGGGGCCCACAAGCTCGGGAGGTGCGCCCTAGGGGGGTGGGCGCCCCCCCAAGCTTGTGGCCTCCTCGGTCACTTCCTAGCCCAGCTCCAGTGCTTCGGGGGTCTCTTTTGGTCCATAAAAAATCACCGTAAATTTTCATCCCATTCCGAGAACTTTTATTTCTGCACAAAAAATGACACCACGGTAGTTCTGCTGAAAACAGCGCCAGCCCGGGTTAGTTCTAATCAAATCATACCAAAACCATATAAAATTATTGTAAACATGGCATGAATACTTCATAAATTATAGATACGTTGGAGACTTATCACTCTACTTTGCTGGATCTCCCTTTTCTCTTCAAGGGAAAAACCAACGCAAGCTCAAGAAGTAGCAGCATACACCAAATTAAGATAGTATAGCACAGCTATCATCAGCCAGGTAAGATAATAGGACAGCAACATTGACACAATGAATGATTGGGCAACCAGACCACACACTACAATTAGTAATGTGCAAGATATGAGATAGTACAATCATGCAACTCAATATGCAAAACTACCAGGCAGTTTTCCTTACAAAAATCTACATTATCGCCTTTAATTATACATTTTGCTACAAGTAAATTTAGATCAGATAATTGGTGTAGCGTACAGAAGGTTGGATTCACGCCAATTAACAAAATACATGTTAATGTAAAAATATAGTGATATACAACAGGTACTTACATCAGCATTGGAGCACAGAGAATTCCCGCAAGATACTTTCCTTGAACACGGTCCCAGTTTAGAAAGTCTTCTATCCTTTAAGTTTACTTTCTAAAAGACAGATGCGTAAGAAACATGTAGAAAATATGATCTGAATGCTATAAAATTTCATGATGCGAGGATGCGCACATGCTTCCGAGAAAGGAGTTGAAATATTTTTGCTGGACTGGAGCGGACTAGTTCTTTGGCCACTAGAATCTGGTTATTATCTGGAGGAGTTGGGTTTCTCTGTGCTGGAGCAGTATCTATGAACACTGGAGTTGGTTTACTATCTCCTGGCATTTGGATCTTTTGCAAAGACCTTGTTTGTAGCCCTTCAGATTCTAACATAGCCGTATTCCCCTTGCATGCCTTATATAGAAGAATGGTGCTTCAATTATAAAACATGCTACGACAGAGAGATAGAATAGGTACTGAAGAATAGAAAGGCATGACATATTGACATGTATTCCCTCCATAAATGGATGTGTCTAGGCGTATTTCAGTTCTAGATACATCCATTTTTATCCATTTCTGCGACATGTAATCCGGACGGAGTGTGATGTAAGAGCTTGGGATACGACGGGCAACAGATTAAAAGAAACACTAGTTGAATGTAAAACTGTATGATAGCTAGGATAGGTGCAGAAAAACAGGGAGGCAACATATGTGTGTATGATGGGAAAACTAAGATGGTATTGCAACAGACCAGCAGAACACACTTCAATGTAAAAAACATGGTATGGTAGACGAATGGAGTACATACTAATGAATAACAATGCATAAGATATTCAGAAGCATGATGTCCAAACTAAGCAGATGGCATTGCAACACAGTAGAATGACAGTACTTGAATTTGAAAACATGTTATCATGAATGGAATAGGTACTAAAAAACAAGAAGTCATGACATATTTACATGTATGATCAGTAGGCTAAGCACATGGCATTGCAACAGAGTAGATGCACTCCAGAACATTATATGCATGATGTACCCATATCACGGGCCAAGTTAAAGCAAGGATCTTGTGGGGTGAATAGGATTCATCATCTTTCTGTAACTCTTCTGAAGAACTGCCTTTAACTGTTCCATCATATTGGATATCATTGACGTCTAGTTTGCTAGCCGTTACATTGCTCCGCTAGGTTCTTGTGGATAAATTAGTGTGTGCAATTATATCTGACATGCATGGAAGACAACTAGTAGTGAGATTATGTAATGAGTGCTTGTAGGAGACGACTTAAATAGTAGGATTGGACTTAACTAGCAGCAACATGTCTAAAAATTAAAGGGAGAACACTGATGAAAGCTACAGAATATGTATTGTTTGTACTCGAGATTAACTAGATGTCACACAAAAGTATTAAAGAACAACAGCATAGGTAATACTAGAAATGGCATAATCACCAGCCTGTGGGATAGCATTGGCTGATGGATGATAACTATGGAACAACGTTAACTCCTGAACAAGTCTCTTATCTGAAGTAAGACTCTTAAGAGATCAGCATGAATGTACAGTGACATGTGATAATTTATTTTCCATGCTTAAATGAATAATGAAGCCATAAATGTTGCACACAAGTAAGGTGAGGGTACAACCTATTTGGCCGCCATCCATAGGAGTGAGCATCATCTGCTGACTTGTCGATGGCACTGTGGTTGTCCATGTCGGGCAGGCACATTCGAGGCAGGGAACTCTTGAGTGGGGACTATAGCTCCCTTCTGGTGTATGCTTCCCTTGTTGGAGCAGCTACGATGAGAAGAAAGACGGTGTGGCTGAAGATGCAGAAAACACACAATGTTAAGAATGACACATATCTCTGATCTGAAGAAATACCCTAAGAGATCAACACTAAGGTACGAGACTGGTCACACGTCAGTTGACTGAAAACTAAATTGGGGTCACACACTTTTTTTTGGTATTGTCCGATCTACGCCGGATGGCTGGATGGCCGTCTTATGCCTCCCGGCTGACACTGTTCGGGATCTTCCCCAACCTCCGCCGTCCCTGGCCGCAACAGCTCCGACCACAACCCCCCCCCCCCCCCCCCCGCCCCACCGCACTGCCGTGGTTGCGCCGCCCCCTGTTGTCGGGGTATGACACCTATGGGATCCCGAGAGACCCCTTTACGATTCAGCGGGGGGAGAGGTATACGCAAAGTGCAGAACCAACGATCGACGCGGGAAGTTTTTACCCAGGTTTGGGCCGCTGATCAGCGTAAAACCCTACTCCTGCCTTGTGTTCTTATTAATGTTCTTGAGCCCAGCCTTCAGGAGCGCTCGCTGTGAACAGTACGTTCAAAGAGCAGCTACGCATGCAGAATGGGCCAGAAGTTCTCCTCCTCTATAGCAGTTGCCTTGGGCCTCCTTTTATTTGCTCAAAGGGGTCACCACAGTGGCAAAATGTACATACATTGAGGTGTAAAGTAGCTACAGGGTATCATACCTAACCCCTGACGGATTAGGACAAACGCATTTAATGCACCGTGAGGTGTCCGTTTAGGTGTCCTCACTTTCTTGGGGATGGAAAAAGGGGCCATCCCATCAGCACCACTTAAGCTCTCTTCCATTGGCGCATCGCCACACGTCCAAAGAAGGACCCAGAATGTCGGGTTTGTCGCTGTGCTAGAGCAGTGGCACAGCAACAAAACCTTGTCGGGCGCCGAAGCTTGCCAGGCACCAAGCCTTGCTGGGCGCCAAGCCTTGCCGGGCTCCGCAGGCCACCCCGGCAAGATCTTGCCGGGGGAGCTGGCCTTCGGATTCCAGCTCTTCTTATCTACTGATCCATAGATCGCTGACTTGATGATTTCTTTGGTGGCTTGAATCGACCTCGAACTGTTCCCCGGCAAGCCTTGCCGTGAGGATGGCTACAACTGCCCGTGCACAAGTACGGGGTACTAGTGGCCCAATACTTAGTACACCGACAGGAGCCCCCGGGCCTAGGCCATACACGAGTGCGAGGCGTTGTTGGGCTAGGCCCAAACAGTGCACGGGCACGCGTGGCAGGGGATTAACTGCTCGTAAATATCTCATTTACTGTGCCCCCCCCCCCCCACTACACGCACCGAGCGTGCGACGTGGGAAGCGTGCCTCAAAGGCTGCAACTGCAATGCGCCTATAGAGGCGCATTCACATTGGGGAATAAAAAAGGCGGCCCCGCTCCTTCCCCATAAAAAGGAGAAGCCGCAGAGGCACAAGCCTATTTACCCCCCCTCTTCTTCTCAATCTGGCCGTCGCCATCGCCTTCCTCCTCTTGAGCTCAGAGCGAAGCTTTTTCCTCTTCCGCCCGCCGCTTCCACACTCGCTCCACCCCCGGCTTCCGCCCTCACAGCCGCCATGCCGCCCAAGGCTAGCAAAGGCAAGGGCAAGGAAGCAAAAGCCGACGTCCCGGAGAGCGAACTGGTGAAGATGCGGAAGACGTATGTCGTCTTCCCCCCATCGCTTGATGCTGAAGCTCTGAAGGGGCGGTACCAGTGCATGTGGGCGAAGGAGACGCAAGCTCACCCCGCCACACGCGTAATTCCAGGTTCTTGTTCCAAAAGTGGATCGGACAGATACCCTTTCTTCGCTGCGTATTTTTATTGCGGGCTCTGTCCCCCATTTTCTGACTTCTTCAATGATATCATGTACACATACGGCTTTCATATTCTCGATTTCACGCCAAATGCGGTTCTATGCATGTCCATCTTTGCCCATCTTTGTGAAAATTTTGCCGGCGTGATTCCCAACTCTACTCTTTTTCGCCATTACTTCTTCCCCCGAATCCAAAAAGGAGAGGCCCTCTCTGGTTCTATCGCCTGGATTCCAAGGGCATGGAATAAGGAAATATACCCAGAAGGAGTTTACCGTGAAAAGTGGGACGAATGGCGGGCTGAATGGTGCTGGATCAAGGAAGCAGATCCCCATCCGTTTTGTCTTCCCTGGCAACAGAAGCTGGTCCGCGGCAAGGACTGGAGCGATCTCGCCGCGGAGGATGAGAGGCTCACAATCGCCACCACCAGCATCCTTCGCCTGAAAGCTGCCGGGCTGACAATGGAGATGATTGGCTTCGACTTTCTCCGCCGCCACATCGCCCCCTTGCAGAACAGGGGAAGGCCAGCTTGGGAATACAAAAACGCGGCAGATATCATGAGATTGTGCCCCGGGTTGAATAATAATCTGACCACTATGCAGCTTGGCGCTCTCCGTCAAAAATTATTCCAGCGCGAAGACAAGCATCGGCTGCCGGCAAGGATCGTCCCTTTGTGCAACAACTCCGCCTTGGGGTCAATCATCGCCTTCATGCCGATGTTCAACGCCCACGGTCTTGACGCGACTTGGGCCAAGCTAACCGAGGAGGAAGCACAGAAGTTTTTTGACAACTTGACGGAGAGACCCGTCCGGCAAGAGACAGATTTCATTCAAGCCACCACCGACCAAGAAGTAGCTTACATTGCTACTAGGGTGGAGGAGGCAAATCTTGCCGCAGAGGCCGGCAGCGTTGGCTTCACAGAATGGGAAGCCAGTGATGCAGAGGTATAGTGGAAGTAAAACCTGCCGGGAAGGACAGAGCTGCCGGGGAACAGAGCAGCACAGCCGCTGAGAGCTCGTCCGACGAGAACACGGCCGAAGAAGAACCGCAAAAAGAGCTCCCAGCCCCGAAGAAGACGAAGCATGTTCTTCGGAAGGCTGCATCTGGCATCCCGGCAAGCCAGCCTTCTTCGAGCAGCGAGGCTCCCGGCAAGAAAGTGGCCGGCAAGACTGCACCGCAGCAAGGGGCTCGTCAACAACCTGCACGGCGCGCGAGACCCACACCAGCGGCCACTGCTGGGGCGGCAGGGGTGTCTCGCACTACCGCACCGGAAGCTGCCCCGGCGCCTGCCACAGCCAAGCGGCCTAGGACCCCTCCTCCGCCTCCCCACTCAGACATTGCAGCGGAGGCCGATTTTGACATCTCCGGCTTTAGTCCGGAGCGAGAGGAAGAAGAGTGAGTACTTTGTCACAGCTTTTATATTCCAATCTTGGATCGATCTTACTAACTTGCTCGTATTGTCTCTGCAGTGATGCAGAAACCTTGCTGGAGAGGATGGCGAAGAGGACAAAGACTTCCACGGGCGACGAGCCCCCGGCAGGCTCCACGAGCGTGCCAGAAACCGTCGTCGTCAGCCCGGAGCCCAGTCCTCAACGCAGCCCCCAGCGCAACCCCCAGCGTAAGTTCACTGTTCTTTTTCCGCTGGCGGGTGCTGAGGCTTCCATTCTTGCCGCTGATATCCTTGGGCTCGCAGGAGAAGAACGGCAACAAGGAGGGTTGTCGGAAGACATCCCCGTCGTGCCACCTTCATCGACCACGCCGCCCACAAACACATCCCCGGCAAGAGATCCTACCGATGAGCCCATCCTAACCGAGGAGGAGCCGGCAAGCATGGATACCGGCAACCCTCCCCCGGCAACCAAAGTTGCCGGGAAGGGCGAGGCCACCTCTCAACAGCTCGACGCAGGTAATCGATTGCCTCAGAGTGCTTGTTACTCTTTCCCTTATCTCTCTGTCTTTAGTTGCTTCAAACTTCAATCTTCATCTTATTCTGTTCTCCTCCTTCGTCCTTCAGAGTTCCCTGTGATGGAACACATGGATGTCGACATTTTCATCGAGGAGACCGCCAGGGACGCCGCTGCCGAAGCAGACAGGATCGCTGCCAGCGAGGCCACCAAGGATGACACTATCGAGGCTGGTGGTGCTCTTGACGGGGAGGCCGCCAAGACTGCACAAGAGGAACCCGCCAAGGAACCTACTGAGGGGGGCGACAAGGAGGCTGATGACCGTACTGACGGCATTCCTGCCGCAGGAGCGCCAGGCGCTGCACCGGCCACGGAGCCCCCTGCCACTGGTGAGGCGGTCGCTGAAGACCAACCGTCAACATCTGAAGGCCCCTCATCCAGCAAATACCTCAAGGTTGGCGAGAACCTGTTTGTCAACTTGTCGGGGACGGCAAGCATTGGGGCACCAGCTGAAGGGGAATTTTTTGACGAAGAAATCATCGCTGCTGCCGGGCTCGAGGTTGTTGACGATCCCAGCGCTAGCAGTGGCAAATCTGAAGAGGACCAGCTCCTTTAGGCCATGGGCAAGAATTTCCGCAAGCTCCAGGCTCTCCACCGCGCCCGGAAAGATAAGGCGGACTCCAGAATGGCAGTTGTCGAGGCGGCCGAGGCAGATTTCCAGAGGCGCGTCGAACAAATGCAAACCTGGTATGCCGAGGCCCTCCAAGAGCTGACTGCTGGCCGGGAACAGGTGAGCCAACAGTGGACAGAGATCCTCCTGAAGCAATCTGATATGGAGAAGGCGCAGGATGAAGCTACCCAAAGGATTGCTGCTGAAGATGCCCTCCTGACGGGGCGTCGCGTTGCTCTTGATGCTCATGAGGAAGATCTCACCGCACGTGAGCAGGCGCTCGCCGCCAAGCTTCGCAGCAAAGATGAAGATATCGAGAAGCTTGTCGCGCGGCGGACCCAGGAGCTGGAGCAAGAACATAAAGAGGCACTCGAAGCTCTGACTGCAAGTCACGCCGGCAAGCTCAAGGAGGCCGTCGATGCTGCCGAAGCTGCAGAGGCCGCCAAGAACAAGCTGGGCGACAAGGTAAAGAGACTGGAAATAGATAGGGAAAAAACCCTCCACTCCTTGGCGGAGATGCAAGTTGCCCTGTCCAACAAAACCAAGCAGCTCTCCTCTGCGGCTGATGATATCGCAGTTCTGGAATTGAAGCTGACCACGTTGCAGAAGTCTCTCGAGGCCGGTAGGGCCCGTGAGAAGGCTCTACTCAAGGATCTACAAGGAGAGAGGAACCTGCTCAAGAGCGCCGCCGCCGCCCAAACCGATTACGAAAAGGGGGTGGAGATCTGGACTGGACGTCTCATCGCCACCGCGGAGAAGCTTACGGCAGAACTGTCAACCATGGGCCTGTCAAACTTCAGGTATTCTTTCGAGGAAAGGATATCTTCAAGTGCCAGGTTGACGATGTTCTTTGAAAGCATCATCGACGCCTTGAGGCTGCTTCAGTCTAGCCGGGCAACCCAATTGGCCAACGAGACCCGCCGGCTTTGCCGGGCCGTCCTCCGCAAGGTGCTTATCAAAGTGGTGCACAGCAATCCTGGCATCGACCTCTCCAACGCGCTCGGCCATCTGCCAAGGGATGCAAATGTCGATGCACTTGAAGAACTTATCGCGCCTATCCTTGAGAAGGTGGACTCCATCAAAAGGATCGAAGGCCAGTGCAGGGATTAAGTGCTCCGCTTTTTCTTGCCGTCATCATTCCATGTAAAAGACAATTAAGTCTCAAGTTAGAATTGCAGCAGCTCATGAATGTAATATAACTCGCCTATGTTTAGGTTCATGCTTGCTATTTTCCTTGTCTGATTCCTTTATGTATGGAGTTCACCCTACGCTTACTGAAAAACTTGCTGGCGCGCAACCTGCCGCGAGCGCTGGGTGCGGGACTTCAGCAGCCTGCTGGAGGCGCAACAGCCGGCAAGACTCTTTGGCATTCTCAGTGCAGCCACTTAAATCGTTGAGCGGGCTCGAAACAAAATAAGGGCGCAACCGATTACAACAAGGGTTCCTTCGCGTGCAGATTTTCCATACAAGAGTCGGAATCGTCCAAGGAAATAACTTGCAATAAAGGAAACTTGCTCTTAGTTTTTAGGACTTAGCTTTCTGTCACTGTCCTTCCTCCGGCAAGCGTCGATTCCGAACGTCGCCAACTGGTACTCATATCTCCCTTCCCCCCCGGCAAATGTGCACGCGAGGAATCCTTCTGTCTTTTAAAAAGAAAGAAGAGAAAATAAAGACATGAAACCTTGGCGGTTCGTTAGAACTTACCGGGAGTAGGTGTTATACAACATCTTAGACAAACATGCATATATAAATATGAACATGGGAATCAATAAGAGAATGTACAACACTTAAATTTATTCATCTGCGCTCAGGGTCTGTGCCTGGCTTTGTACAAAGGATCACATGCCTTGCCGGCAAGACTTGTACAAAAGGGTGGTTGCCGGGAAACCCCAGCAACCGCGCCTTATGGGTAGAACTTGCGAAGATGTTCGATATTCCAGGAATTGCTCACTGGAACCCCATCTTCGGTCTCCAAGCGGATAGCGCCGGGCCTGGTGACTCGTACTACCCGATAAGGGCCTTCCCACTTTGGCGTCAACTTGTTTGAATTCTTGGCGGACTGAATCTGCCGAAGAACAAGGTCGCCTTCCTCAAGGCTTCGGGCATGAACTTTGCGGCTATGATAACGGCGCAAAGCTTGCTGGTAGCGTGCAGCTCGCACAGCAGCCTGAAGACAATTCTCCTCAAGGAGCACAGCATCATCTTGCCGCAGTTGCTCTTGCTCAAGCTCATCATAAGTGAGCACTCGAGGTGATCCGTACGTGAGTTCCATGGGGAGAACTGCTTCCGCTCCGTAGACCAGAGCGAAGGGCGTCTGGCCGGTGGCTCGATTTGGTGTCATTCTGATTGACCAAAGAACTGCCGGCAACTCATCAATCCAGCGTCTTCCGCACTTTCTCAGCCTGTCAAAGGTTCCGGTCCTGAGACGGCGTAGCACTTCAGCATTGGCCCTCTCCGCTTGGCCGTTGCTTCTCGGGTGAGCAACAGAGGCAAAACAAATTTTGCCGCCAAGGTCTTGGACGTACTGCATGAAGGTGCGACTTGTGAACTGCGTGCCGTTGTCGGTGATGATCCTGTTGGGTACACCGAAACGGCAAACTATCCCTTTAAAGAACTTGACGGCTGATTGTGCTGTCACCTTCCTCACTGCTTCCACTTCCGGTCACTTTGTGAACTTGTCGATAGCAACGTACAAGTACTCAAAGCCCCCGGTAGCATGGGGGAAAGGGCCTAGTATGTCGAGCCCCCAGACCGAAAATGGCCAGGAGAGAGGGATTGTCTGAAGAGCTTGAGCTGGTTGATGTGATTTCTTCGAATGAAACTGGCACGCTTCACACTTGGTGACTAGTGCAGTTGCATCCTGGAGAGCGGTGGGCCAAAAGAAACCTTGCCGGAATGCTTTCCCGGCAAGTGCTCTTGATCCTATGTGAGAACCACATATGCCTCCATGTATCTCTGCCAACAGCTCTAGCCCATCCTCCCGAGGAATGCACTTCAATTTCACACCGTTTGGTCTCTTTCTGTACAGGACGTCATCGACGAACTTGTACATAACAGACCGACGGGCTACTCTTTCTGCTTCTTCCTGTTCCTCCGGGAGTTCTCTTGTCTGAAGGAAATGGACAATGTGTTGCGCCCATGCTGGAGCCTGAGGCTCGACAGCTAGGACTAAAGGCATCTCCTCCACCGGGGGAACGTTTGTCTCGACAACAAGGGCCTGAGGCCCTGCCGGAGCCTGTTGTTCCCCGGCAGGCATGTCGATCCCGGCAACTTCCTTGCCGGCGGCTCCGGGGAGCTCTGCCGGGAAGTACTGGCCAGAGTTCAACTTTCTTCTCTTTTCTTGCCGCACCGATGGCGCCACGGATGGTTGAGTCAATTGGAGCACAAAAGTTCCTGGTTCCACAGGCAACTTGAGGGCGGCACGCTTTGACAGGTCGTCAGCAACACTGTTCTCGGCACGAGGAACGTGCTCCATTTGCAGACCGTCAAAGTGCTCTTCCATTTTCCTCACTTCATCCACATAGGCTTGCATCAATGGACTTTGATAACTCTTGTTAACTTGCCTGACGACAAGTTGGGAATCGCCTTTGATAACGAGCTTTTTGATACCAAGGTCTGCCGCGATCCTGAGACCGGCAAGCAAACCCTCGTATTCTGCAGTGTTGTTGGTCGAACTCTCCCGGGGAAAATGCATTTGGACTACGTACTTGAGGTGCTCTCCAGTGGGTGCGACAAGCAGCACGCCAGCACCGGCGCCTTGCAGCGAGAAAGCCCCATCAAAGTACATAACCCATTGCTGATCGATTTCCTTACCGGGGAGAGTTGTTTCCTGAACCTCTTCGTCCGGCGTTGGGGTCCATTCTGCAATGGACTCCGCCAAGGCCATGCTCTGGATTGTCGAAGTGCTTTCAAACTTGAGGCCAAAACTCGACAACTCCAATGCCCACTCCACGATCCTGCCGGTTGCTTCTGGATTTTGCAAAATCCGTTGCAACGGAAAGCGAGTGACGACGGTGATTTCATGTGCTTGAAAATAATGGTGCAGCTTCCTCGAGGCCATAAGAAGGCCGAAAAGCAACTTCTGCACACCAGAATATCTTGACCTAGCTCCTTGTCAAAGAGAGCTAACAAAATAGACTGGGCGCTGCACCACCTTCTTCTTTTGCACTGGTTCTTCTGTTCGCGCAGATCCTGTCTTGCCGGGATCAACCCTTGCCGGGGAAGATCTTGCTGTGTCACCTGGCGGTCCTGCCGCTAGTGTCGCTTCCTCATCAGCCTCTCTCTGTGCCACTAGCGCAGCACTAACCACTTGATTTGTTGCTGCCAGATACAGCAGCAACGGCTCTTGTGGTTTAGGCGCGACTAGCGTCGGCGGAGAGGAAAGGTATTTCTTCAAATCTTGCAGCGCAGCCTCCGCCTCCGGAGTCCATTTCATTGGACCTGAATTCTTCAAAATTTTGAAGAAGGGCAGGGCGCGCTCAGCAGATTTGGAAATAAACCTGCTTAAAGCAGCAACACAGCCGGCAAGACGACGCACATCTTTGACGCGTCTCGGCGCTTCAATTCGCTCAATAGCTTTGATCTTGTCGGGGTTCGCTTCGATTCCCCGGTAAGATACAAAGAATCCGAGGAGCTTGCCAGAAGGAACACCGAACACGCACTTCTCAGGATTGAGCTTCAAGTTGATCTTGCGCAGATTTACAAATGTTTCTTCTAAATCTTGAATGAGCGTCGCTTTGTGTTTGGTTTTGACCACTATATCATCCATATACGCCTCCATATTTCTATGGAGTTGAGGCTCAAAACCAATTTGGATAGCTCTCGCAAATGTCGAACCAGCACTTTTCAACCCGAAAGGCATTCGTATAAAACAATACGTACCACATGGGGTGATAAATGCGGTCTTCTCTTTATCTTCTTTTGCCATAAAAATCTGATGATACCCTGAATAGGCATCAAGGAAGGACAGGAGATCACAACCAGCGGTGGCATCCACAATCTGGTCGATGCGCGGCAAGGGAAAGGGATCTTTTGGACAGGCTTTATTGATATCTATATAATCGATACAAAGCCTCCATTTCCCATTCGCTTTCCGCACTACAACCGGATTGGCCAACCAGGTTGGATGAAGCACTCCCTTGACCAATCCTGCCGCCTCCAGCTTTCTGATTTCTTCAGTAATGAATTCTTGCCACTCCAAGGCCTGCTTCCTGACTCTTTGCTTGACGGGCCGCGCATGAGGACTGACAGCAAGGTGGTGCTCAATTACCTTCCTAGGAACACCGGGGATGTTAGACGGTTGCCATGCAAACACGTCGACATTCGCCCGTAGGAAAGCAATGAGCGCGCTTTCCTATTTTCCATCTAGGGTGGAACTTATGGTGAAAGTTCCCCCTGTTCCGTCCTCCCTGACGGACACCTTCTTGGTCTCCAGCGGAGCAGCCTTGGATTTCTCGTTCTTGCCGGTGGAACTCTCTGGTCCTCCCTCGACGGAAGCGCAGCACTCCGAGGAGGTGCGCTTGCCAGAGTTCGCGCGAAGGTTCTTGCCGGTCTTCTTCTTCCCCCCGGGAGTTCCAGCGGCAGGAGCAGGTGCCTTGATGGCAGGTGCTGCAACTGCTTCCCGGTAAAGTTGGTCGGCACAGATGAGCGCATCCTTCTTATCGGAATGGATAGTGATGACGCCCAACGGCCCAGGCATCTTCAAAACGTTGTACACGTAGTGTGATGCCGCCATGAACTTAGCCAGCGCTGGCCGACCAAGGATCCCATTGTATGACATGGGGATCTTGGCGACATCAAACACCACCTTCTCGGTCCTGTAGTTGAGCTCGCTACCAAATGTCACCGGCAGCGTAATCTTGCCCTTAGGCTGGGTTCTTCCCGGATTGACCCCTTGAAACGTACCCGTTTCTTCGAGGTCCTCGTCGGGAATTTGGAGCTTTTTGAGCACATCCGGTGAGATTAAGTTTAGGCCGGCCCCACCGTCAACTAGCATTTTCGTCACCCTGAGCTTGCGAATTGTTGGCGAGACCAACAACGGCAAGCACCCGACCGCAGTTGTGCGATCAGGGTGATCCTCGGTGTCGAAAATGATAGGCGTGTTGGACCACTTCAGGGGCCTACATGCATCTGGGGATGGCTCTGCTGCATTGACTTCCCGCACCCACTGTTTGAGTTGACGGTGGGAAGAATGCAGCGAAGCACCTCCATCGATACACATGGCCTTCGTAGCCTTCTGGAATTCTTGCTCACTGGACTCATCATCTTCCTCATCATCATCTCCTTCTTTGTCTCGGCCCCAAGCGGGCCTATCTTTTTGTTGCTTGGCCTTGCCGCTGCGCCCCCCTCGGCCACCGCGCTTCTTGCCGGATCCATCAGCACCATCTTGGGCCTTCTCCTTATCTCGCCTTTCATATTCGGCCCTCTGTTTCTCGGCAAGCTGTTCAACTTGCCGGCAATTCTGGAGATCGTGGCCCTTGGTGCGATGGATCTTGCAATACTACTTGCCGGAGTTTTCCGACTTGTCGGCAGCCGCCAAGGCCTGACAGGAAGGGCACTCGGCAAGATCCTTGCCGGGGTCAGCAACCTTGGCCTTCTTGGTGGCGCCGGGGTTGTCGGATTCCTCGACAGCAAGCACGGCCTTGCCTCCGCGTTTCCTGTTCCGCCGCCGGCCTCTCCTCGACGGGGCCACGGCATCTTCTTCTTCGGATTCGCCCGCCGCGCCAATAGCCTCGCCAGGAAGTTTCCTCCCCTCTTCAGCTCGAGCGCATTTATTGGCTAGAGCGTAAAGCTCGGCAATACTCCTGACTTTGTTCATTGCCAGCTCTTCCCGCATTCTGCGGTTACGCATGTTCTGGTGAAACGCGCTAATGACAGCGACTGGATGAACGTCGGGAATATTGTACTGCACTCGGCTGAACCTCTGCATAAACTTGCGCAGGGACTCGCCCTCCTTCTGAGGGATGATATGCAAATCACTCTCTTGGCCAGGAGCTTGGTGGCCTCCAACAAAGGCGCCAACAAACTGATGGCACAGATCTGACCAGGAAGAAATAGAATTCTCCGGCAGATGCATCAACCACGACCTGACGTTGGGTTTGAGCACCAACGGGAAGTAGTTGGCGAGTATCTTGTCATCTCGGCCCCCGGCAGCCTGCACCGCAATGGTGTAGATGCTCAGGAACTCCGAGGGATGGGTCTTACCGTCATATTTCTCCGGGACCTCCGGCTTGAAGGTTCGGGAGTTGGGCCACTGGACTTGCCGCAGCTCACAGGTAAACGCTGGAGTCCCTACCTCATAAGGCAAGTCCCCTACGTTTCCTGGCGCAGGCTCGTCGACAGCCGGCCCTGCGCGCTTCCCGTCGCCGCTCGATGGTAGTTCGAGCGTCCTCCTTGCCTCGTTCCTGGAGAACTTGACGCTGATCGCGGCGCATCCGTGGATCGGATGACGCCGTGGAAACTTCTTCACGGCGGTCGACCTGCTGAGTTGTCGGCCGCCGCTGGTGCCGCG
This sequence comes from Thinopyrum elongatum, assembly GCA_011799875.1. Lineage (NCBI taxonomy): Eukaryota > Viridiplantae > Streptophyta > Magnoliopsida > Poales > Poaceae > Thinopyrum > Thinopyrum elongatum. The sequence goes on along the minus strand of CM022302.1, from coordinate 410,186,565 downwards.
GAGGGGAGTGCACCGTGGTTGCACCACCTCTGATTTTCTCCACATCGGCTCGCACCGGATCGATGGGCCTTCGCTGCGAGGGCCCTGCCTCTTGCGGTCCATCTTTGTTGGCGAAACCGATAAGGCTCTGGATAGTAGCTCGCCACTCCTCCATCTTCTCCGAGGCAGGAGGGAAATCGAGGAGCAGCTGCGCACGTGCCAAGGCTTCCGCTGGCGTAGGCGGCGGCGACAGGTGCGAGGTACGTGAGGTGCTCTGACTCCTAACCATATTAGAAGGAGCACCACCACGGTCACACGATCGCGCGCCACCCCCGCCAGCAGCTCGGTGTGCATGCTGGTCCCGCGCATCTTGGGATCGATGCGCAGAAATCTTTTCATGTGGATGCCCTGAACCACCAGCGCCATGACGTCGCTCATCATGCACGACCTGGGTAGGTCGTGATGCTTGCGCCGGCGCGGGAGCTCCAGCAGGCGTCCTCCGATCTCTGGAGTTCGTTGTGCCACCCGTAGGCAACACAGCGCCGTCTCTAGATCCAGCGGCGTGCAGGTTGCCACTGCCACTGTGAACGATGCCGCTCGCCTGGCTCGGATCAACAGAATGCCGCGGGGGTTCTAATCCTCTTCCTTCTACACCCACGCCGTCGCCCGTACGCGAAGGCGTAGGCAAAACGGACGTGGACGGTTGCACCGTTACAGCGCTCTTCTTCTTGGGCGGCATGATGATGAGGAAACTGAGGCGCCGATCACTAGATCAGGTTCACGCAACCTTCAATCCCCCTACCTGGCGCGCCAAAGATGTCGGGGTACGACACCTATGGGATTCCGAGAGACCCCTTTACGATTCGGTGGGGGGAGAGGTATACGCAAAGAGCAGAACCAACGATCGACGCGGGAAGTTGTTACCCAGGTTCGGGCCGCTGATCAGCGTAAAACCCTACTCCTGCCTTGTGTTCTTATTAATGTTCTTGAGCCCAGCCTTCAGGAGCGCTCGCTGTGAACAGTACGTTCAAAGAGCAGCTACGCATGCAGAATGGGCCAGAAGTTCTCCTCCTCTGTAGCAGTTGCCTTGGGCCTCCTTTTATTCGCTCAAAGGGGTCACCACAGTGGCAAAATGTACATACATTGAGGTGTAAAGTAGCTACAGGGTATCATACCTAACCCCTGACGGATTAGGACAAACGCATTTAATGCACCGTGAGGTGTCCGTTTAGGTGTCCTCACTTTCTTGGGGATGGAAAAATGGGCCATCCCATCAGCACCGCTTAAGCTCTCTTCCATTGGCGCGTCACCACGCGTCCAAAGAAGGACCCAGAATGTCGGGTTTGTCGCTGTGCTAGAGCAGTGGCACAGCAACAAAACCTTGCCGGGCGCCGAAGCTTGCCGGGCACCAAGCCTTGCCGGGCGCCAAGCCTTGCCGGGCTCCGCAGGCCACCCCGGCAAGATCTTGCCGGGGGAGCTGGCCTTCGGATTCCAGCTCTTCTTATCTGCTGATCCTTAGATCTCTGACTTGATGATTTCTTTGGTGGCTTGAATCGACCTTAAACTGTTCCCCGGCAAGCCTTGCCGCGAGGATGGCTACAACTGCCCGTGCACAAGTACGGGGTACTAGTGGCCCAATATTTAGTACACCGACACCTGTCAAACCTCAAAGACTCGCTGTCATCCAGATCCAGCGGCAGCAGTACCTTCACCTCACGCAACACTAAGATATGCACCTAAGCGCTGCTTTCACGGTGAACCTGCGCCCCCGCACCCCTATGATAGACACCGAGGCACTGCTGCCCCAGCCAACCGGCAGCCTAGGAGCTCCGCCGCCTCGAGGGGTGCTGCTTCTGTCCATTGGGAATCGATTAACCCGAAATAAAAATTCAGGCGACTGATGCCTAAATAAAGTGATTTAAGATTAGTGTACGACCTATCTTGCGGCCCGGTGAAGTAGGCAGCTCCAGCTGCCGAGTCGGTGAGGCCAGCGCGGTTGCGGTGGCTCCCGTCGGCGGGAAAAGCAGATATGTAGCGACGGTCAACAGCTACGGGGGAGAAGCGCCGGGGCTCTAGACACGTGTAACATCCCGATTCTCGGAATGTTTAAGAAAAAGTTTTCCGAAAATCAGGGCGAGAAAATTTCATTTGTTTTATTTGTTAACCAAGCTTAAATTGGAATTTTATAATTTAATGGATTTAATTTGAACTAATGTGAACCTAAATTAAAATTTGAGTTTACTTCTTTTCTTTTAGTCGGGCTTTATTTTCTCTTCTTTGGCATATTTAAATATGCACCTTTGAATTTACTTTGGTTTTTGTGAAATCCGTTTGATATTTGTTTGAGCTTCTTTCCTTCTCTAAATTTTCCTAAGAGGAAAATCAATCTATTTTTCCTGTCTCAAACTCTGGGTGAAATTCCATCTGTCCAACATCTTGCCTTCTCTTCCCTGGGCTGAGCCACTGGTATTTTTTCTGTCTAAGTCGCATGGGCCTAGCCCATCTATTTTTCTCTTCTTTTTTTCTCCTCCCCTCCTCTTCACATGGGCTTCCATCCACTTGGCCCATCCAACGAACGCCTCTCCTCCGCTCCTCCTGTACGTTCACAACTCCAGAAGGGAAACAGCCAACACACACGTACAGTACAGGAAGAGAAAAGGTCACCTGCAATTACATAGAGGAGACGGCTTTGCCCTCCTTTAATTCCTTCTCCTCCACTCCGTCCTTGGCCTGTTTCTCTACCCATCTCTTCCAGCCAGCGAGCGCCTCTTGTGCTTCCTATTCCTTTACCTTCGTTCATAAACGCACAGAGAGCAAGAAACATAAAGCCATCCATGATTCCCTCCTCCTCTAACTCCCTTGATCTTTGACCGTTTCCAAAACCGAAGATATCTAGACGTGCGCCTCTGCCTCCTCTTCCATTCCCGCAAGAACCTGTGCCCTCTCCCTTACCGGTGCTTCCAAGTTTTCTCCTTGAACTCTTGTTGTCCATGAACGCGAGGTCTCCATCCTGATGACTCCAAGCACCTCCGTCCAAACCCTTGCGCCAAGTTCTTCTCCTCCACACCATGAGTCCATTCAGAGAAGAATAAGTTTGTTCCGTCGATCACACGCGAAGAATTTCACATGTTCGTCTACACTGTTCGTCGAGTTCATCGCACCGTTTCGTCAAACTTGGTGAGCTTCTATCAAATTCCTTTTGCACGCGTACTTGTGATCATCTAGTGTATCTCGTAGACATCATGATTCAACCTATCTATGGTGTTGGTTGCGTGTGTCCAAAACCGAATTCGATTTGATGGCATCCGCTTGTCTTTTTATTTTTTTAATGATCTTGTGGTCAACATATGACATGTTTCTTGTGGCTGTAGTAACCATGTTATGGAGTTGGATTGATAGTTTGATCTTGCAAGCGGTACAATATATATTTTCGTAATCATTTTTGCGGTAGAACACAAGGGGCTTTCTAGTTCGATGATCTTTTTGTAATATGATATTTCCATATGTTCGTGATATGTCTCTCATAATTTTAGTGTGACATGTGAGTTGTTAGATTTATTTGTTTATCAATTAGAGTTACTTAAAATAGGTTTTGCATGTTATTTCCACTTGACAATTTGTTGTATTGTGTATAGTCCTCTTTTATGCATGCGTATAATATTTGGTGAACGCTCAACATGCTTATATTTATGTGAAATTATTCTAAGCTTTGCTTTATGTATTTAATCGTGAAATACTTCATGTTTCATTTAGTTTAGTTCATTCGCTAGCATGAAGATATCTTAGGTATATTCTATATATTGATTGCATCTTTGTTGCATGTGCACTTGTTGTTTTGAAATCCTATCATGCGATACTCTAGGTGATGTTTATTTAAATTATTTGTGTTACCTAGTTTTATTAGTAGTGGTTATGGATTGGTATGTTATCGACCATAGTCATATTACTTGTTGTAGGTCTATTGTTTTGCATTTATATTATGTGTTATCATGCATGGAGATCATTACTTTTGTAGAGTGTGAGGATTGCGTTTTACATTGTAGTGTTTCTCATTTCTTAGATGTTTGTTATCCAAGATTACATGGTTGGTTGCTTTATGTCACATTTTAGATTTGTATTGCTACATATAGTTTATGCTTGGTTCAATTGATTTAGTTTATTACATCTTATTAATTATCCTGGGTGTTTTATTTACCTAGGATGGTAGCTATGCCTGCTTAGTTGGTTGTCATATCTTGTTAGCACTTTCCCAAGTCATGCATGTTCTACTGTATGTTTCACATGTGTTATATGATAGATAGTTTGTACTTTATGATCACACATATGGTTAGACTTCACTTGCTAGAGATACATGTTAGTAGTTTATGATTTCATACATTTTAATTAAGAAGGATCCCTACTTAGTTGATCAATACCATGCTACAATGTTGTGATTGTATAATTAGGTTGTATAGCATGTCTATAGCAATTCATGTATTAGATCATGCCTGATGTATCTTATGTCTTTGCTACTATAGATTGTAACAAATAGAAGTGCTTGCCATTTTGTTACTCATGCTAGTATAGTACATTGCTTGATGTCATGATCTGGTTTTCTAACTTTCCTAAATGCTTAGTATGGTACATCCATATGCTTATATGACATAACAAGTAGGTAAGCTTGTGTGCTCTTACCATTGTTGATAGTCATGTTAGTTGATATCAACTAAATTATGTCATAGTTATGAGTAGTATCATATTGGTAGCATAGTCTCGTATCTCTTGTGATGATCATACATGTCTACTTGTCATATCTACTTTATCTAGTTGTTGCATTGTGGTATGCTTAAGCTTACATATCAAGTCATGCTAGTAACCCTTCATGCCCTATTATACTCCATGTTTTTAGTTATTCTAGTGTTGCTTATATATGATTAACTTGTCGCATGTTAGTATTATGAGTGTTCTATACTTGTCGCAACAGTTCATCACATGCATAGTATAGTTTACCTTTCATGTTAGTTGAGTTGTATCTTCCTCATATGCTTAGTGTGCATAGTTTGATCCATTATTTAAGCATGAAGTCGTAATCTTATTGCTAGTGGTTACTTGAGTATTAGTTGTTCTTTAATAGGACGACCATATCCTACTTTAGTATTTTCTCATGATGACTCGTAAGTGTGATGCTTGTGTTATTAGATAAGACCTTTTTGTGATCTTCTACCACATGCCTTGTGCGAGATGTGTCTTATTATTCAGTTGTTAATTAGTTTCTACCATAGTATTGGTTTATCTTGTGTTATAGAAATGCTTGCTAATAGTTGTTATGATTGTTGTTTAGTCTTTGCTTGCTGTTAACCAGTATGAATATTTGGATTCATCCATGTATTTATTTTTGGTTGATTATTACTCTTAATCATATCATTTCTAAGATAATTGTTCGTCCATTTGATCCATGTGTGTATAGTTTCTTGTTAATTATTTACAAATGAATTGGTTTGATATAATGAAGTTAATCCTATTCCTTTTAATATTGTTTTAGGGTTATACCTAGATCATTCAATTTATGTTGTTGAATGATGTTTGATTGTTTAACTAGTATGGTTTATAATGTTGGTTTTGTTGTCTTATGCAACACTTGCTTTTCAGTTATTATATGATTGATGTATATGTTTGACCGCTATTGACCATTATAAATATTTAGATTCTATCTAAAAATTTATTTGTGGTTAACTTTTACCTTCATCATGTCATGTTGTGATTATGTAGTTAAATGCATACGTTGGTTCCATTCCATCTGTGTTGTTGCCATTGTGTTGGTTTTATAGTAGTTCCTTAGTCGTGATGTGTGGTGGGCACTACTAGTTAATATTAGAACGTTGGTCTTGATCGCCAAGCCTTCCATAGTTGTGTCAACCTAAATCCCGTCACTTCGTTCAATCCTATCTCTTACCTCCCTATCATGCTACCCAATTTTGGAATCTCCATCTTGATTAATATCTTATCCATCCACTCTTAATTTGGTTCCGATTTGGATTTACTATTGCTTTGGTATTTATTGTTTGTCTTTTGCTATCGTTACGACAAGTAGGGAGTGACGAGGTTGGACATCGACAGAATCAAGTTTCCGAAGAAGGACTCAACAACGAAGGCATGCCTCCTTCTTTGATCATACTTATCCTATGTTTTACAAAATTGCATTGTTTTTTTATTGTTACTATATGCATGCTATTTTAATTCTTGTACCTAGCGTGTTGATTGACACATTACCTTGATCCGCTTGTCGCCTATTCGTTTGACACCTGAGTAGAAGTATATAGTTCCGGTAGAGTAGAAATGCTTAGCCATGCTTATCACCCTATATGTGCTTTGTTGAATGACCTCTGAGTCATTGACACTTGAAACTTATTGTTGAGCTCGCTGAGCTAGGCCGGTTGGCCTTGTTGATCTTCTCTATCCTCTTCTACTCTGGGTGAAACTTACCATCTGAATACTGGCGCGAGCGACAGCTGAATCAAGGATTGAAGGAGCGATTGGCTGCCTTTCATAAGTTGAAGGGGGCAATCAGTCGTCCGTGCCGCATGAGGCCTAATAAGTCTTGGATTTGAAGATTGTGATAACAGTACAGCCACATGCTATATGGGCACTGGCTTGGTTAATTAGTTAGTTCACTCTTATTGTCGTCATCGCCGTACCGCAGATGGGATAGCTGCCTTGCGAGGAGTATCCTCGACACAAAAGGAGGGCCCGGACTATGAACTATGGTTACTTCCGTGTTGAAACCTAGTGGGCTTGGCACAGTAAGTTTGGTCTAATGAAAGACCTCGTCACAATCTCCCTACCGGTATACCAGATGGTGTACTATGCTAGCGACGGCTAGTGGCAACAAGTCGGGATTGTGTCGTGTGGGTAAAGTGTACAACCTCTGCAGGGTGTAAAACTATTCGAATAGCCGTGTTCACGGTCATGGACGACACATTCTTGACGTACAGGACCTGTCTTGCTTATTCCCTCTTTGCCCCTATTCTTGAAACCTATGAAGGACGTGAGTTGATCGAGGATCCTCACTTGATGAAAGTTATTCTGGAGATAAAACATGTTTTCATCAAAAGGTGCTTTTATTCAACTGATATATATTTGAAACAAAATTAGCTTTTATGCAAATAAGCCATACAGCCTTCCGTTGAAGCCACATGTAGTTGTTAGGACTTTCCCCATGGAAGGCATGTTGAGTACGTAATGTACTCATGGCAATACTTTTGTTGAACAATAGAGATCTACGAAGACGAAGGTGATGCTACAACTACTATGGCAATCCGTAGGAGTGAGGTCACGTGGACTACATTGACTGCCTGTGGCTGAGATGGAGTCGCTACGCATTGTACTTTCCACTGTTTTCTGATTGTAATAAATGTCATGAGACATTTCACTAGGTATGTCTTGTGACAAATATACTACTTGTAATGCTTTTAAGAATTCTGCAATGACACCATTTCACTGTGTTGTCAACAATGATCCTGGGGTTGACAATTAAACACAGGAGGATCTGGAAGATAATTCTGGGTTCTCACAACACGTCCAAAGTTGGAGCCGCTCCGGCGCCGTGCATAATGGCACGGGTGAATCTGCTCCAGTATGGTTCACGCGGTCGTCGTCAAGGCAGCTCCGGCAGCACGGAGTAAGAGGCACACGGCCCAGTGCACGACAGCAAACGGGCAGCGGCTCCGGCATTGGGGAGGAGGGTGGCGGTGAATTTGGTGTGGTGGGGGCGCATGGAGGAGGGGCTGAGGTTTCGCGGCTGGGGAGAAGGTGATTTGGCGCCCACGGTTTATGAATGGGGAATTGGGAGGGGGAACCATGTTTTATAGACGCATTTGTCTGTACCTGGTCTAGTGAACCAACTGTTCATGGTACCAACAGTAGCCCCCGGGTCTGGTCCTGATGAGTGTCCTTCACGTTTGTCAGGGCAAGGCCCTATACAAATGCACGGGTCACGTGTGTCAACCATTTTTTCCCGTCAAGTCCAGTCAGGCAGCAGTGGCTTATTTTGGCACAAATGAGGAGCCAACCCCCATGTCCCATGCGTAAAATGCTTGGTGAAGGGCTTGGTTCAGTCCACTTGCACCATCCACTGACCGACTGGTCAATCAGATACTCAATGGTTATGACGCGTGGCGCTGGAATCCCACCAGGGGCAGGAATCAAATCTATTGACCCATGCCACCATGGGTTTGAACACGCGAAGCCCCACATGTAGTCATTCATCTCGGGGTTCATACTGGTGAGAGAGCAATTATGCCTCCCGCCATTAAACCCCACTTCGAAAGTTGATGCGATCGGAGGGCGTTCGAGTTCTCATCAGGGAATCCAATGCCCGCCGCCCGCGTTGATTGCTTGGAGTCGATTGGAGGAGCGCCTTTCCTCAGTTCCCAGCCTATAAAAGGACGAGGATCGAGCTCGCCCCCCCCCCCCTCCTGCACATCCTTCTTCTTCCTCTCTCCTTCGACGCCTCGCATCCTTCGAGCCCCCAAGCCTTCCAGCCCGCGAGCCCCTTCCTGCCGTTGCCGTCACCCCCCTTTCTTCTTCCACCATGGTGCATGAGGTCAGCCGCTATGAGTGGGAGCAAATGTACGCCAACCTCGCCGCCAAGGACGCCGAGATCCGTGAGCTCCAAGGGGTTCTCAGGGGCATTGCTCTCCGTATGGAGAGCGAGACTGCGGAGCTGCGTGGCTGGCTAGAGACGGAGTGGCTCAACCGTCGGGAGGCGGAGCAACTCTTCGCCAATCTCCACGCCGACGACTATGGGAGCGTGGCATCGCTGCTCGACGTGTACCTATGGCTGAACGAAGACATGGACGTCCTTGGTCTTCAGCGGTTCGTCCCCCTATGGCGCCTTCAATGAAGGGAAGTTGAACCATCTGGTGTTCTTCCAACATATGGCGGCGCGGTTCAGGGAGTTTCGCCAGGAGGCGCAGGAGGCAGAGGTGGATCAGGCGGCGCGCGCGGTGGCACTTCGTGTCCTTTCCAGTGTCCACCACGTTTCTCCCCACTTCCCGGTGGAGGCCATACTGGAGGAGCTCGATATGGACGACCAGCGCAGGGCGGAGCGCGTGGTGGGTGACGTCGCGGAAGTGTTGTTCTGTAGGAGAAGGAGAACGACTTTGTGGAAGCCTGAGTTCCCCTCCTACTTCGGCTTCATCGTCTTCGGCTCCGCCGTCATCCTTTTATTTTTATTTTCTTTTTATCTAGTAGTATGCCGCCCCCTGTTTCCTGTGACGGGGGGTGGGCAGAAAAAGAAGATGGGCACGGGGTGCCGTTAATCTGGTGGATCGGTGTGGCCGGATGTAAGCGCCGGTCCACCCTTTAAATTATGAACAAATATGCTTCAAGTAGTACTTGCATTCCCTAAAGTGCCATTTATTTTTCAAATGATTTCTAGTTCCTGTACCTATGCCTTGTTTCGATCAGATCGTACTCCGTTTCGTAGTGCCTCAACTGCAGTGCATTAGGATCTCTGCCTAAACCACGACCACAGAAAGCACTTCTTCCAGAGTACATGTGCATCTTTAGAACTATCACAACTTATATGAGCTTTGCTGGATACCTGAGCAATGCGTTCACTGTTGCAATCAGAAGTCCTAAGAAATGCTTCTTCATGAACAGGGGAAATTTACAGGAAAAAGTTTGAAAAACCAGGCTGAACCAAATCGTAAAACCGAGATGCTATACTTATCTTTGTATATTTGGTTCTGCTCAGATGTATATGTAAGGCTGACCTTCTGCTTCCCGGGGCCTGTCCGTGATGTAGGATTTTGCTGCCTCAAAGTTTTAAACAAAAAAGGCAGAAAAACTTTTGGTTTCGTTGTGTGTCAACACATCCGTTAGTTGCGAGCATAATTCATACAACATGCAGCATGATCCAGGTCATGAACATGGCTACCCGATGCAGATCATAAGCATGACTACAACTTGGCATGGTAATTCGCATGACATTGCAAGATGCTTGAGTCTAGTTATTTGCTTTATACAAAAGTTGTTGCCGGCTGGAGCGGATCCAGCCAATGGGAACGGATCCCGTTGGCGCCCTAAGGGTAGAACTTGCGAAGATGGTACTTTTGTAGGTTTTCAATGTTCCATGAATTTTGCACAGAGTTTCCATCTTCGATTTCTATCCGGACAACACCCATTCTAGTAACTTAAACCACCCATTCTAGCTACGTCCAGTCGTAGATGCTGGGCGATTCATACCCAAGCCGGCCAAATGGGCCGGGCCAACCAGGCCGACCCGCGAGCACGCCGGCACGGCCCGCCATGGGCCAAGCATGGCACAGGCTAAACGGGCCGTGCCCGGCACGCGGCACGCCCTAGGTCGTGCTTGGGCTGCTAGGCTGAGCACGCGGTCCGCACGCCACGGCCCGATTATTTTTATTATACTATATTTTTGTTTTTTATATATCTCTATATGGCCTAATACTAGCCCGTAAAAGTAGGCCCAAAAAACGCTCAAGAGGCCAAACAGCAGATGGCCAGCGGGTCTGGCGTGCCGGCGGGCCGGCCCGATTAGCAGCTGGGCCGTGCCTAAGCTACAGGCTGCAGCACGCGGGCCCAAACGGGCCGTGCCGTGCTAGGCACGATTACAATGGATCGGGTCGTACAGTGCCAGGCCGGCCCATTTGGGCAGCTCTGATTCATACATTCGATTCCAGCGACGCCCACCTTATCCTGCTCCCCTTCCTGGCCACTCCATTCGAATCCTCCCCGCTCACGGAGCTGCCACCAATGGCGCTCCCTCCTCCCTTGCTCCCGCGCTCTTCCTGTATTTGCAGAGGCGTCACCAAAGTCACCCCATACAAATCCGTGGAAAACATACCGGATGCCTCCACCGCCCCCTCCGCCACAGCGCAGCACTCGCTGCTTCGCGCCCATACGCGCGCCGGCCGAATGCAGCCCGCGCGGCAGGTGTTCGAGGCAATGCCGCCGCGGGACAGGTCCCTCGTCACTTGGACTGCTATCATGTCCGGGTACGCCACCCACGGTCCCGCCTCGGAGGCGCTGGTCCTGCTCCTGTGCATGATGGAGCGGTCACTGAGGCCGGACGGGTTCGTCTTCTCAGTCGTGCTGCGCGCCTGCGCGGCAGTCGGGAACCTCAGATTTGGAAGGCAGCTCCACTGCGCCGCTGCGAAGATGGGCTACGTAGATTCTGACCTCTTTGTGGCAAACTGCCTCCTTACCATGTACGCGAGCTGCCAGTCGCTGGGTTGTGCTGAGAAGGTGTTCGATGGCATTGCTGCACCTGATTTGGTTTCTTGGACCTCCATGCTCAGCGGCTACACTGAGAATGGCTGCCATACCGAGGCGCTAATGTTGTTCGTGGAAATGATCCATGCCAGTATTGGATGTGACGCGTTCACTCTGTCAGTTGCACTCAGGGCAGCTTCTAGTTTGGCCAATCGAAGTTTGGGACACCAGCTGCATTGCTGCATCATCAAGTCAGGATTCTCTAAAAGCGGGTTCTTGGAGAATTGCCTGATCGAGTTCTATGGGAGGTCCAGGGAACTACAGCTGATGCAGAAGGTGTTTGATGATATGCATGACAAGGATTTGGTTTCTTCCAATAGCATCATCCAGTGCTATGCAGATAACATGTGTGATGATCAGGCTTTGTCTCACTTCTGTGCTATGATGTTTGAATGCTCGGAATGCGATGAGTTTACATTGGGTAGCATTTTGCATGTTGTCACCAGAAGAGGAGCTTTTGGTTATGGAAGGGAAATACATGGCTACCTCATTAGAGCAGGTCTAGACTCAGATAAGCATGTTATGAGTGCTCTGATGGATATGTATGTCAATTGGGCTACTCTTCATAAGGGACAATGTATGCTACCTTTGAGAATGCTAAGATACTATTTGCTGGTCCAGGGAAAGCTGGATCACTTTATTGTGGCCACTAGTTTGAGGTTGTGCGCTTTTGATCAAGATTTAGCAACAGGAAGGATGTTACACGCCTATGTTTTGAAGTTCAACATGAATTCAGATCCCTTTGTCACTAGTTCACTGGTCGACATGTATGCTAAATGCGGTTCTGTGGATGAATCACATGTTCTCTTTTCAAGAACCAAGGATCCAGGGACAGCCGCATGGACTGCGGTAATCTCAGGCAACTGCTTGAATGGTCAATTTGAAAGAGCAATGCATTTGTTCAGGAGGATGCAGTTGGAGCATGTGCAACCTAACGAGTTCACTTATACCTCTGTACTTACAGCGTGTGTGGCTCTTGGGGATGTCGTAGGTGGCATGGAGATCCAGGGCAACTCCATCAGAACTGGTTATGGAACCAACGCTTCTGTTGTGAAAATTCTTATAAGCTTTTACTTAAGAGAAGGGCAGTTCAAACAGGCCCTTAAGCTGTGCTTATCACTCTCAAACCGTGAGATTTCTTGGGAAGCACTGGTTAAAGATTTTGCTCAAGGTGATGATCACGTTGGAGTACTTAATCTTTTGTGTGTTATCCAACGTTCTGGTGGGGTTCTTGATTATCCAACTGCATTACACATCTTGAATTCTTGTGGAAAATTGGAACTCCTTCGTGAAGGGCTTCAAGCACATGCCTACCTTACAAAGCGTGGCCTTGCTTCTGAACCATGCATCAGCAATCACCTTATTGACATGTACTCCAATTGCGGCAGTCTCAAAAATGCATTGGATGCCTTCAGATATATGTCTGACAAGAGTGCATCTACTTGGACCTCAATAATCATAGCTCATCTAGAAAATGGCTGTCCAGAGACAGCCATTGACTTGTTTGTGCAGATGTTAAGAAGAGAGAAAATACCAACTTCGATTTCATTCTTATCTGTGCTGAAGGCCTGTGCAGAAATCGGCCTTGTAAGTGAAGCCTTCCAGTTCTTTGTGTCCATGACCGAGGTTTACAAAATAGAACCTTCAGAAGGTCATTACTCGCATATGATTGAGGTTTTGGGTCATTCTGGTATGTTCAAGGAAGCAGAGCATTTCATTGATAGTGTGGTCCCTTCGGAATCTAGTGCTTCAGCCTGGATTTTACTTTGTTCTGCTGCCAAACAAAATGGAAACACCAAAATCGTGAAGCTTGCGATGGACAAACTCGCAAGCCTTGCTCCATGTGATTGTCGAGCAAATGCTTCACTGGGAAATGTCATCCCCATCACTGACTAGTTAATCAGGCGGCACCAGTGTAATGAGTGACAGAGTGAGTATACTTGCCCCTCCTGGTTTATCCAAAGGGAAGCATGCCTTAACTTGTCAGGTTGTAGGTTGCGCGGAGTGCACAGTGGCACATGAAGTGGACATTATGAATTTAGAACTGTAAACTGCTGTATATTTGTATACTAGCTAATATGTTGTGCAGTTTCCACAAATGTAGATAATTTCCGTTTTGTTATACCCAATTTCAAAGGTATACCGTTCTTTGCGTGTTTCTGGTAAAAAATATAGCGGTTAAATGGTACCGCGGTTACCAATCACAATCTTTTTCTGCTATGCAAGTTAAAGAAAATTTTATCCTGTAATGGTTTTGTCAGTGATCAAACGGAGGGTGTGTTCGAATCATTTGAGGTTTGCCAGGGTCTGTTTAGTAAACCAAGAATGTAAGGTTACCTATTTTTAAGGAATGCCATCATGGCTGCTTTATTGCTCCTTAAATAGTGCTTACATCGTCAACAAGAGCAGGATCAGCATCAGCTTCTCTAGCTAGACAATGAGCTACATAATTAGCCTCCCTGTTACAAGAGCTATACATGACAGAACTAAAGGTGGAGGGTTGAATACAAATGTCGTCGAAGAGAGGAGCGGCCATAGATGAGGAAAAGCCACCCGCCTGAAGAGTTTCAACAGCCTGGAGGCAGTCGGATTGAAGGATGATGTGATCGAATCCCAGTTGGTTTGCCAACGCTACTCCACGTCGAATGGCAAGTGCTTCAGTAGTCGCGGCATCAACTGCAAAAGGAACATTTTCACTGCACCCGCCTCTGAATCTGCTATGCGAGCCACCACCCCAACACCACCTGGCAGGGAGGGTTTTTTTTTTCCAAGGAAAACCTTCCGATATATTCATTAGCCGTCGAGGCAGTACAAAGAACACAAAAGTAACATAAATTGCATTTAGGTTCGTAGACCACCTAGCGATGACTACAAGCATTGAAACGAGCCGAAGGCGTGCCGCTTTCATCGCCCCTTCCTAACCGGAGCCGGACAAACCTTATTGTAGTAGACAGATGGAAAATCATCATGCTAAGGTCCCACAAGACCAACGCACTAGAACAACAATCGTCGTCGATCAAGAGAATCGTAGACACACGAAAGCAAACAAACGAAGACCGGATCCAACCAGATCCACAAAAGACAAACACCGACCGAATACGGCGAGATTCACTGGAGACACACCTGTGCCCTTCGACGTTGGGCGGGGAGAACCTTAACCAAATTAAGGCCACAGTCAGGGCGAGGCCACATCACCAGGACGAGGGTTGGGCGGGGAGAACCTTATTCCGTTTTCAGGGAGCCGTCGTCACCTCGTCTTCCTGAGCAGAACACAAGCCCCAACCAAACTAACAACACGCTTAAAAACGGAGCATGAGCCCTCCCGCCGGCAAGAATCGAGGTCCACCATGCCTCCATGGCCTAAGGCCACGGAAGACAAATCAAACCGGTGATGGCGCCGACAGGAGGCAGGGAACCCTAATCGCCTCCTGTGCACCTCGTGAGATGAAGGGGTACGGGGCAACAAATGTACATAAAAGGGAGTTCTCATCAAACCTATAGCATCCACGTTGATCATAACTCATAAGGAATCCCTCATGTTCTTGTAAGTCACATTTTCTCCCTATCATGTTCTCTACTATCCAACGCTCCTATCTCCATGGGTGATATCACCTGATACTTTCTCGAAGTGATGCCATCCCTTAAATGCTCCCATGATCCCTAATTTCAAAAGGTATTTTTTTTTCATTTTCTAATTTTTTATGAGGGTGCACAAGGCATGTGTTTACAACCCCTAAAAATTTTAGATCTAAATTCGAAAAGCACATCAAGAAGCATAAAAGACAAACTCAACATGAATAGTGGTGCCAAAAAACTAAAGCAACAACGACACTATTCAAATTTGGATTTGCCTTTTTAGTTTCTCAATCTGTATTTTGAATTTGGATCTGAGTCTTTTAGGGTTTGTACACATAGGTCTTGTGAGCATTCACACAGAAGTGCAGATTTTGTACCAACACTAGCGGGTACATGACCTATCCATTCCGTTCGCCATGCATCGAGATTTGTGCGCCAATACACCAACTCCTCTCTCACTTTTCAACTGCGACATGGAGTAAAAAGGAAAAATTGTTCCATCAAAATGTAACGTTTGGGCCACCGTCAGAATATCGAAAGACCAGCACTAGCGAGTAGACTTTTTCCTCGGAAGAGAATCTTGTGGAACGCCGAGAGCATCTCCAACGCGGATCGCCTAAACGCCCGCAAATGTTCGGATCGGACGGTCTGGACACTTTTAGCCATCCAATATGGCTCACCAAATCCATTTGAACCGATCTGGATGTTCGAAATCCCACAAACTGGTCCCAATTTGGGGAGAGCTTTGGGGGAGTTTAGGTGTCCGCCACGTCAGACTCCGACACCCCGGTCCCACCCTAAAATTCTATACGGTCGACTCTAGAACCATTCGGGCATTCATACCGTCTCAGCGCCCTCTTGTCTACCACCATTTATGTCGGCAAGCCGCCCAAGAAGCCTACCCCGGTTGCCCATATTCAACCTTCACCGGTGCTCCTGTCCCAACTGTTTAAAGTTGGTCGGACACCCTTCTCCTTCGAGCTCATTCTCCCACCATCGGTTATAAAGGGGCTCCCCCCATGGGTTATAAAGGAGCTTGCATGAAGCTCATGCATCCCATCTTGTTGTACGCGATGCATCTCCACTGGCGGAGTAAACAATTCATTGAAGCACAAAGTAACTAGCATAGGAAGGCCAATCAAGTGCAATTTCAAAAATTTCAGCATAAAGAGAGGAACTTGAAACTATTGAGATATGTATAAGCATGTCTTCCTCTCTCATGATACTTTTCAGTGGCATCATGAACAAAATCAAAAATATAACTATCACATAAATCATTCTTTTCATGATCCACATGCATAAAATTATTGTTACTCTCCAAATAAGCAAGTTTCTTCTCATTACTTGTAGTGAGAGCAAATTCAAAAAAAATAACTATCATCTGATACTTGATTGGCATAACCCAATTGAACATCAAAATCATAATGATAAGTTTTATGATCATTATTGTTTATAGCATATGTGTCATCACAATAATCATTATAGATAGCAACTTTGTTCTCATAATAATCAATAGAGACATCCACCAAAGTAGTAGAATAAACACTACCTAAAGTCATGACCTCTTTAAATCCACTTTGGTCAATATTAAAATTAGATTTAACACTCTCCAAAGTAGTGGAATCAACACTATCTAAAGTCATGGCCTCTTCAAATCCTCTTTCATTATTGTAATCATCATAAATAGGAGACATATTCTCATCATAGTAAATTTTCTCCTCCAAGGTAGGAGGACTAAAAAGTTTATATTCATCAAACCCGCCATCCCCAAGCTTATAGCTTTGCATATCATTAGCATAACTGATATTCATAGAATACATACTAACAATGAAAATGTGGATAAGTGGGTCTAACCGGTTAGTCTTGTAACATTGTTAGAATACATATTAACAATTTTTTATCACCCCTGCGTGGGTTCGATGAGAGAACTTTTTATTTTGCTGACTAGTTGGTCTTGTATACTTATGTAATGCAGATCTGATTTTGGGTTTCCTTTTCAATGAAAATGGGAGCCGGGGAGCTCCTCCCTTTAATCTAAAAAAATACATACTAAAAACATTGCAATCACGCTTAACATTTAAGGAACTCGCATCAATCACCTTTCTAAATTCTTCCTTGGATACATCAAGACCATTTTCCAATTCAATGTTTTCAAGATAAACTTTATAAAGATAACCAAATGCACTCATCTTCATTTTTTTCTTTAGTTTTCTTTCGTAAGCCAACTAGTGAACGAAAAACTAAAAGATTTAATTGAAAGATCTAAAGAAGAGACCTTCAAGCACTCACCTCTCCGGCAACGATGCCAGAAGTAACTTGATGTCTACTACACAACTTCTATTCTTGTAGACTTTGTTGGGCCTCTAAGCGTAAAGTTTTGTAGGACAACAACAAATTTCCCTCAAGTGGGTGACCTAACGTTTATTAATTCACATAAGGTGTAGGATTAAAGTGATCCCTCGTAAACAATCCTGCAATCAAATACAAGTGGTACTTGTGTTTCGAACACACCTAATGCAAATTTCCAGATGTATAGGCACACTAGTTTGGTGAAGAGATGATAATAGATGTGTAATACAGATGGTAGAAGTAGCCTTTTCTAATCTGAATAAATACAGGCAGCAAGGTAACAAGTAACAAAAGTGAATAAAAACGGTGTTTCAATGCTTGGAAATAAAGTCTAGGGTTCACACATTCGGTAGTGCCAACTCTCAACATCATCAACACTGCGTTTGGATGTCTGTATTGAGATCATGAATCGGATTTCGTATTCCCAAACTCCCAATTTGGCTGTTTGGTATGTGCACGGAAACAGCCAGCGGAAATCGGACGAATACAGTCCTGAAATCGGTCGCACGCGCCGAGCCCTCCCACGTTTCCGAGCGCTACCCCTCTGATTTGGCTGGAAACACCCGTCCCCGCAAAAGAAAATAATTTGATCCATCTTTTTCCGCCGCCCACCAGCTCGACCACGGATAACCGCACGACCCAGAAAAGAGGAGGCGGCTCCCAGTGAAGCCCACCGACGGAGGCGCCCATGTACCTCTCTGATACATCTCTGTCGTATCTATAATTTTTTATTGTTTCATGCCAATATTCTACAACTTTCACATACTTTTGGCAACATTTTATATTATTTTTGGGACTAACATATGATCCAGTGCCCAGTGCTAGTTCATGTTTGTTGCATGTTTTTTGTTTCGTAGAATATCCATATCAAATGAAGTCCAAATGTGATAAAACTTTATGGAGATTTATTTTGGAATATGCATGATTTTTGGGAAAAATAATCAATGCGAAACGATGCCCGAGGGGTCCACAAGCTCGAGGGGCGCGCCCCTACCCTGGGCGCGCCCAATAGGCTTGTGGGGCCCCTGTAAGGCGGTTGGTACCCTTCTTTCATCGCAAGAAAGATAATATCCGGAAGAAAATTGTGTAAAAATTTCTGCCCAATCGGAGTTACGGATCTCCAGGAATTTAAGAAATGGTGAAGGGCCAGAAAATAGGAATGCAAAATAGAAGAGAACAGAGAGAGATCCAATCTCGGAGGGGCTCCTGCCCCTCTGCCACCATGGAGGCCATGGATCAGAGGGGAAACCCTCATCCCATATAGGGGGAGACCAAGGAAGAAGAATAAGGAGGGGGCTCTCTCCCCCTCTCTCCCGATGGCGCCGAAACATCACCGGGGGAACTATCGTGACGGCGATCTACACCAAAAACTTTGCCGTCGTCACACCAAGTCTCCTCCCCCTATGCAGGGGTGTAACCTCTCTATTCCCATTGTAATTCTCTACTTAAACATGGTGCTTAATGCTATATATTATTTCCCAATGATGTACGGCCATCCTATGATGTTTGAGTAGATTCGTTTTGTCCTATGGGTTGATTGATGATCGTGATTGGTTTGAGTTGTATGTTTTATTTTGGTGATGTCCTATGGTGCCCTCCGTGTCGCGCAAGCGTGAGGGATCCCCGCTGTAGGGTGTTGCAATATGTTCATGATTCGCTTATAGTGGGTGGCGTGAGTGACTGAAACACATACCCGAGTAAGGAAGTTGTTGCTTATGGGAGTAAAGAGGACTTCTTACTTAATGCTATGGTTGGGTTTTACCTTAATGATCTTTAGTAGTTCCGGATGCTTGCTAGAGTTCCAATCATAAGTACATATGATCCATGTACGGAAAGTATGTTAGTTCATGCATCTCCCTCATATGAAATTGCAATAATGATTACCGGTCTAGTTATCGATTGCCTAGGGACAAATATTTCTCTTGTGTTACGAAAGGCTATCTACTAAACAACTAACTTTATTATCTTGCAATTTACTCATAGTTTTATTCTAGCTAAGTACTTCTAGTTTTATCCTTGCAAACATATCCTATCACCTACAAAATAGTTTCATACTTGTTCTAGGTAAAGCTAACGTTAAGTGTGCGTAGAGTTGTATCAGTGGTCGACAGAACTTGAAGGGAATATAAGTCCTACCTTTATCTCCTCGTTGGGCTTGACACTCTTATTTATCGAAAAAGCTACAATTGATCCCCTATACTTGTGGGTTATCAAGACCTTTTTCGGGCGCCGTTGCCGGGGAGCAATAGCGTGGGGTCAATATTCTCGTGTGTGCTTGTTTGCTTTATCATTGAGTAGATTTTATTTTCTATTTTAAGTTGTTCTCTATCTTTAGTTATGGATATGGAACACGAAATACCAAAAAAATAGTTGTACTTGCTACTCATGGAGATGGGGAACCTCTTAAAACCCTAGATGCTCGTTATGTGGAAAATACTAAACACTACTTTGATCATCCTGAGAAAACCCCATTCAACTTGATAATGGGAGACACGTTGGATCAACGTGAATACTTTAGGGATTATCGCTTGACTCAAAAAGGGAAAATCTTATGGGATCAAATTGATTGTTTGCAATGTGCTCGGGATTTATGCTTGAGATATGATTATACTTATTTTTCTAGGATGAAGGCTGCACATCTTCCCTTTTCATGTGAATTTAATGATAATGAAACCTTGGCTTCTTATGCTAATGGTAGATATGATTACTATGGTGTGGAACGAATAGAAGTTTGTTGCTTTTAAGGGTGCTTATGAAATTGAATCTTTGTTTGAAATGTGTGAAAATTATGATGATGCTGTTTACAGATCAATTTTTTTGCTATACTTAAATATTGCTATGAGAATTATAAATACAATGCCGATATTGATGAATTTATTGAGAAGGTCTCCACTGTCCAAGAAGAGACTAATATTTTGCAGGAATCTATGGAAGAAGAAATTGCTGAAACTGTGAGCTCATTAGACGAAAAAGATGAGGAGGGGAGCGAAGAACAAAAGGAGAAAGAGCGGATTAGCTACCCGTGCCCACCTTCTAATGAGAGTAACTCTTCAACTCATACATTGTTTAATTTCCCTTCATGCTTACCGAAGGATGAATGCTATGATGATTGCTATGATTCCTTGGATTCATTTGAAATATCCTTTTTTGATGAACTGGATGCTTGCTATGATTGTGGCCATGATGCCAATATGAATGATGCTTATGGAGATGAAGTTAATATTAGTTCCTTATGTTAGGAATGAAATGGTTGCTATTTCAACCACACATGATAGTCCTATTATCTTTTTGAATTCTCTCAACTACACTATATCGGAGAAATTTGCGCTTATTAAGTATTATATTGATGGGTTGCTTTTTACTATTACACATGATAATTTTGATGAATATAATATGCATGTGCTTGCTGCTCCTACTTGCAATTATTATAAGAGAGGAACTACATCTCCGCCTCTCTATGTTTCCAATAAGGTAAAATTGCAAGAAATTGTTTATACTATGCATTGGCCTTTACTTGATATGCATGAATTGTTCTTTTATGACATGCCGATGCATAGGAAGAGAGTTAGACTTCGCCATTATGTGATATTTATTTCTTTGTGCTCACCACTAAATTACAAATCATTGTTAATTAAAATTGGCTTTGATATACCTTGGGATCCGGGTGGATCAATTACTTGAGCACTATATGCCTAGCTTAATGGCTTTAAAGAAAGCACTGCCAGGGAGACAACCCGGAAGTTTTAGAGAGTCATTTTATTCTGTTGTGTGCTTTCAAAAAGTTTAAAAACAAAAAATATAGAGGGGAACCTAAAACTTTTCAAAAAGAAAAGTGAAAGTGAGAAAGACGAAAATCGTTGAAGTGGGGGACGTCCTTGAACTTTATTCATGCCCATGGAAACTTTGTGAATCTTGATTACAGAAAATTTTCAACAAAAATAATTATCCCCTTGTACAAATCCACTGTATTATAAAAATAATGTGCCAAGATTTACCTTTAGGATGTTTAAATTGCTTGTTTGATATGTGCAGTGCAAAAACAGAAACTTTTGTTGTAGTGCGTGAATTTACATTTTTTTTACTGGAACATGCAAAAATTCTGAAATTTTTACACAGTACTTCTATGCAAATGCTTTATTTGTTCCTATTTTTTCAGAATTTTTTGAGTTACAGAAGTTTATTTACCATTTGCATCTTTACAGACTATCATGTTTTCACTGATTGTTGTTATAGTTTTGTTATTTGCTTATGTTTGAAATCTTGTTGAGCCCCGTTGACTTGGGAGCCATAGAATTGTGATAGCATACAGTGGGTAATATTTGATTATAATTATACAATAATGTTACAGCAGTACATGATGGGATTTGATGTTATATGTACTAACCTCTCTAATAAAAAGTTTGGTTAAGTTTTGTGTGGATGAAATGTTTGAAGATCGAGGAGGTATCGATATGAGGAGAATAAGGAGAGGCAAGAGTTCAAGCTTGGGGATGCCCAAGGCACCCCGAGTAAATATTCAAGGAGACTCAAGCATCTAAGCTTGGGGATGCCCCCGAAGGCATCCCATCTTTCGTCAACAACTCTCGGTATGTCTCGGTTTTTGTTTCGTTCACATGATATGCGTAAATTCTTGGAGCGTCATGTGCTTTTTATTTTTATTTTAGTGATGCACCATGCTGGTATGAGATAGTCCTTGGTTGATTTATAGAATGCCCTTTGCACTTCACTTATATCTTTTGAGTATGGCTTTATAGAATGCTTCATGTGCTTCACTTATATCATTTGAAGTTTGGATGCATGTTTCTCTACATTTAGAAAACCGTCATTTGTAGAATGCTCTTTTGCTTCACTTATATTTGTTAAGAGCGTGGGCAAGTCTTCTGTAGAAAGAATTAAACTCTCATGCTTCACTTATATCTATTTAGAGAGTCAACAGGAATTGGTCATTCACATGGTTAGTCATAAAATCCTACATAAAACTTGTAGATCATTGAATAAGATATGTTTGATTCCTTGCAATAGTTTTGCGATATAGAGATGGTGATATGTGGGAGGTACTAGTGAATGATTGTGGTTTAGTAAGAATATTGGTGTTAAGGTTTGTGATTCCCTAAGCATGCACATATAGTCTATAGTTCTACGACGAAGTTATATCCTACTCATGCTAGTATCCGGTGTTAATTATTCGCAATGCATGGTTATGACCATTTTCGCACTCTGGCTGGTCACTTCCCAATCTATTAGCTATCCTTCACCTGTACTAAGCGGGAATTCTTCTTGTGCATCCAAAACCTTAAACCCAAGTTGTTCCAGATGAGTCCACAATATCTACCTATATACGGTATTACTCTATCGTTCCAAGTAAATTTGTATGTGTCACCTCTAATCATTCAAATAAGCATATGTTTTGTGTGCCCGTACCGCTCATGGAGCGGCAGGGGGTAGTCAGTATCTTCCATGCTAAGCGGGTTATTCTCATGATGGGTGTTTATTCACTTGTCATTGCACGAGAGAGGCTGGTATTTGGGATGCCCAGTCCTATGATCAATATGAATAAAATAATGAAACAAACTCCCCCGGAAAGTTGATTGTATGGAGGGCACCCGGGGATTCGGCTAGCCATGGCTTGTGTTTGAATGGTTAAAGGGGAGTAAACTTTACCTTTCCGCGTGGGAACCGCCTATAATGTGTTTAGCATGGAAGATATTGAGAGCTCTCGGTCGGTACGTTGACAGGAAAAGTACACCTCTCAAAATGTATTCATCTTTGTTTTAAACTTTGAGCTCTAGCACCTCTGCAAATCCCTGCTTTCCTTTGCGAAGGGCCTATCCATTTACTTTATGTTATTTTACTTTTATTGTTGAGTCATCACCTTCTCATTCAAGCACCAGTTGGAGAGCACTATTGTCATTTTTATGCATTGAGTATAGTTAATGTTCTGTACATCGTGACTGGATCAATGATTGAGCATAACGGGCTTGGGATAGCGTTCTTTAGCATTTTTTATTTTGGAAGACATGATTGTTTGTTGGTATGCCTAAGTATTGATGTCTTTATATCAAATTATAGACTATTGCTTTGAATCACTCGTATCTTAATATCCATGCCATAATTAGGTTATACGATCAAGATTATGCTAGGTAGCATTCCACATCAAAAATTAACTTTTTATCATTTACCTACTCGAGAACGAGCAAGAATTAAGCTTGGGGATGCTGATACGTCTCCGTCGTATCTATAATTTTTTATTGTTCCATACCAATATTATACAACTTTCACATACTTTTGGCAACAATTTATATGATTTGTTGGACTAACATATTAATCCAGTGCCCAGTGCCAGTTCCTGTTTGTTGCATGTTTTTTGTTTCACAGAATATCCATATCAAACAAAGTCCAAACGCGATAAAAATTTATGAAGATTTATTTTGGAATATATGTGATTTTTGGGAAAAAGAATCAATGCGAAACAATGCCCAAGGGGCCCACAAGCTCGAGCGGCGTGCCCCTTACGCTAGGCGCGCCCAGCAGGCTTGTTGGGCCCCTGTAAGGCGGTTGGTGCCCTTCTTTCACCGCAAGAAAGATAATATCCGGAAGAAAATCGTGTTAAAATTTCAGCCCAATCGGAGTTACGGATCTCCGGGAATTTAAGAAATGGTGAAGGGCCAGAAAGCAGGAACGCGAAACAGAAGAGAACAGAGAGAGATCCAATCTCGGAGGGGCTCCTGCCCCTCCGCTGCCATGGAGGCCATGGACCAAAGGGGAAACCCTCCTCCCATCTAGGGGGCGGCCAAGGAAGAAGAATAAGGAGGGGGCTCTCTCCCCCTCTCTCCCGGTGGCGCCGGAACGCCGCTGGGGCAACTATCGTGACGGTGATCTACACCAACAACTTCGCCGCCGTCAACACCAACTCTCCCCCCTCTATGCAGCGGTGTAACCTCTCTATTCCCGCTATAATTTTCTACTTAAATATGGTGTTTGATGCTATATATTATTTCTCAATGATGTATGGCCATCCTATAGGTCATTTGAATGGTTTTTATATGGCTGAAATTACCACCGATTGAATCAGAATGCATATGACAACAAGAAATCCAACTTACATTTTTATTACCCTGATCGAGCTGAGGGTGATGTTGCACTGGAGGTTCCACTACTTTGGTCCATATGCGACACTGGAGACTAGACAGCTGGTCTACAATCACATGAACACTGATTAAAGGCATGGTACAGTACAAAGCTATCACATTACATTGACTCAAATTCCAACTCAATTTCTCGCCGGCCCTCATACTGAAGGGGAAAGTCAACTGATTTGTAGTAGCCCATACATGCCGATGTTTGAGTAGATTCGTTTTATCCTATGGGTTGATTGATGATCATGATTGGTTTGAGTTGTATGTTTTATTTTGATGCTGTCCTAAGGTACCCTCCGTGTCACGCAAGCGTGAGGGATCCCCACTGTAGGGTGTTGCAATACATTCATGATTCGCTTATAGTGGGTGGTGTGAGTGACTGAAACGCATACCCGAGTAAGGGAATTGTTGCGTATGTGAGTAAAGAGGTCTTGTTACTTAATGCTATAGTTGGGTTTTACCTTAATGATATTTAGTAGTTGCGGATGCTTGCTAGAGTTCCAATCATAAGTGCATATGATCCAAGTACGGAAAGTATGTTAGCTCATGCCTCTCCCTCATATAAAATTGCAATAATGATTACCGGTCTAGTTATCGATTGCCTAGGGGCAAATCTTTCTCTTGTGTTACAAAAAGCTATCTACTAAACAACTAACTTTATTATCTTGCAGTTTACTCATAGTTTTATTCTAGCTAAGTACTCCTAGTTTTATCCTTGCAAACATATCTTATCACCTACAAGGTTGTTTCATGCTTGTTCTAGGTAAAGCAAATGTTAAGTGTGCGTAGAGTTGTATCGGTGGCCGATAGAACTTGAAGGGAATATAAGTCCTACCTTTAGCTCCTTGTTGGGTTCGACACTCTTATTTATCCAAAAATCTACAATTGATCCCCTATACTTATGGTTTATCACTCTCCTCGCCGGCCCTTCTCCTGCTCCTACGCCGGCGCATGCAACCCCACCACCGTAGCTCATGTTCCCTTCCTCCCATGGCTGCTCCATCTTCTCTATCATCCCTCCTCCGTCGCCCATCTCATCCATGGCCGCCCTGGCCTGGACCTAGCCGCCCGCCTCCGCTTATCCTCCTCCTCCTCCTCTATCCCTGCTCCAGCGTGCACCATACCCCCTCATCCTTTGCCGTCGTTTCCTCTCCTACTCTGTCACCCTCTGCTCCTCTATGGTGTATATTATATTCAGATAAAAACATTGGCTTGCTGCAGTGTGAGTACTACTATGTCCCTTTTATTGTGATGATGATCTGGATGTTATCAATTGGGTAGCTACAAATTGTTTGCTGGCATCAATTCAAATATGTATTTTGTTACAACACCAACATGACAGTCCACGAGAAGATGTTCTCACATGCTCATGAATGGCATTGCTTCAGCAAGATGCCAAAGAGCAGAGACTAAGTTGCTTCAGAAGGATTTTTCTTTAGTTTTATATCAGGAATTTCTTGAGATGCATGATCTGTTTCCAGCAAAAGGATTTTTCTTTAGTTTTTATTCGTCTATCCTAGAAGACTGAGTATTATTCAGTTTTGCATAGATTGAATGTAAAGAAAAATAAAATAAAGGATGTAACTTGTATTTTTTCGCTGAATAGATGATATGATATGATATTTGCTAATTTTTATAGTCACACATTGTACAAATTTTGATTTGATGCATAAAAAAGCACTATGTAAATCCATAGTTTGACATCCGAACATGATATGGTATTGAAACCTCACTGAGATTCCATGGGTCTATTAATGAGCATCCAAACAAGCAAATTCGTATTCATGTCCATTACAGTTTCCTTGCCGAATTGGTATCGAAACCAATTCAATACGAAGGCCTTGAATACATACATCCAAACGCAAAGTAACATAATTGAACAACATGATATGCCCCCAAAAGTGGTAAATAATCACTCCAAAGTTCCCTCTTTTGTCAGAGAAAGTAGAATGAGATCACTTAGGTGCGCTAACAGAAAACCACCTCAAAGTCATCTTTCCAATCTTAATATATTGAACCACCCCTATGTCTCACAGATAGTCCCAGAAATTATACTAAGACAACACAATATGATAGCTATCATTCAACCTTTTATGCATAAAGTACCCCCATGTCACCACATGTATCTGCAAGTTATACTAGACATGCGTCATGTAATCTCAAATCCAAACGATTCAATCTAATATAAAGAAACTCATAAAGGAGCAAGACTCAATTCACCACAGAAAGAATAGAGGGGGAAACATCATAAGATCAATACAATCAAGATCGGAAACTTTGAAGAACATGAGAGAGAGAGAGAGAGAGAGCATATAGCTAACCATCAGCCCATTCAACAACACATAACTACAAGTACATACCATCAGCCCTGAGAGGACTACTCACCCATCACCATGAGAGAGAGAGAGAAAGAGAGAGAGTTGTTGATGGAGAGGTGCAGCCCCGAGCTGAAGGAGGCGACTACGATGTCCACGGGGGGCGGCGTCCCGTTATCCCCCATTCTTCCTTGGAGATAGTGTTGGTATATATGGAGGAGTCTCTCCCCTCTTGATGACTGCCAAGGGAGAGGTAGATTCGTGATAATGGATGGTTGCCTCAAAATTTAGGGTTTCCTCTCTTTATATAGACCGGGGCGATGTCTCTCGGCCTTTCGATCAATACCCCTTTGATTCAAGGGCTCTTCCTAGGTGATAGAGGCAAAGGTGTCCTGATCTATTGATAAGGAGTAACTATCATTTTGGGTGGAGTAGACTTTGACGATCCGACTACAAACATGCGAAGACGTTGCGCCTTAGCAACCGATAAAGCAACTCCAAGAGGTTATTTACCGTGCCGGAGTATGATCAACCTGTCCACGAAGGTCTTCCTGCACGCGAACGAAGAACAAGCAAGAACTAAGATTGCAATATGGATATTCCGATTTAAGATGAAAGCTTTATTGATGAAAGTTTGGGGTTCTATGAACGTCTTGACCTAGTCTTTGGACACAAACGACGTGCTTGCAGCTATGGCAAACTTTAATTCAAACAAAACCCAAAGAAAACGGAAATTTTACGGTATATTATAATACACCAGAGCACGTGTATTATATGGGCGATCTAACGGATGAGACTAACTGGGCCTTTTTAGAGCCCAAGGGTATTTTCGACCTAAAAATTTTTATACCTTTAATTGGCCCGATTAGGTCCAGGGGTATTCCCGTCCTAAATTTTTTGATTAACTTAATTGCATTAACATTGCACTTAATTATAACACCAATCATCATGCGTACTCATTTGAATTTTGGTTCGAGTGGTTCGTCCTCTCTCCTCCTCTTGAGCCCTAACCTCTGGCGCCCTCAATCGCCGCCGATCGCCTCCGGCGCCCTTGTCGTGTCACTCCTTCCTCCTCCTCCTACTCCCGCCTCCCCCTCCATCGCAAGTCACCCCCCTCGGGTCGCGGCGCCAGATCTTCCGAGGAGGTGCTAATCCCCTCCTTCCCCGAGCCAACGCCACCTTCCCCGATGTGAGAGGCCAGATCATCCTCATCGACGTGCATCAACTATTTCACGGCAGGTCTTCGCTGTAAGTGCCTAGCCATCTCAAATCTTGTCTGGTCCCTTCTGCATAGTACCAATAGGGTCGGATTTGATTAGGGTTAGGATATGTCATATGAGGTTTAGGGTTTACGGTTTCAGAAAGTTGTGACTAGATTTCGATTGAAAGAAGTGTAATTCGGATTTAGCTAGCACATATTAAAGGACTTAGTTAGGGTTATGTGGCATGAGAAAGTTGTCAGCAGATTTGGATTCAAAGAAAGTTATTTTGGATTTAGTTAGGAGATACTTTTGAATTGAGTTTCGAGATATTTTGGATTTAGTTAGGAGATAATTATTTTTGTATGGAGTTTGGAGTTATTTTGGATTTAGTTAGGAGATAAATTGGATTTAGTTAGGAGATAATTTTGGATTTAGTTAGGAGATAATTTTGAATGGAGTTTGGAGATAATTGATCTATAAGGGTGGATCTATCAGGGCATTTGAAGGATTCGTGGACTTTGGATTTAGTTAGGAGATCATCAGTTACAGCAAGTACAATCAATTAAATATTTCTGGATTTAGTCAGGGCATATTTTATACTTACTTAGAGCTTTTAAAGGACTAAGTTAGGTACATGAATCTGATATGAAAAATTAAATCAATTATTTAAGCAGAGTAGTGCATAATTATTATGTATGCTATCCATCTGTAACATTGACTATCTGTTTTCGTTGGTAGCATAACGGCATGGATGATAAAGGCAACAATGGCAAAAACTTGGGTGATATAGGCAAGGATGACAAGGACATGGGTGATAGAGGCAACGAAGGCAAAGGCATGGATGATAAGGACAATGATTTCGTAGGCATGGACCCCAAAGGAATGGATGGTATGTGCATGGATGATAAGGATAATGAGGATGCAGGCAAGGATGGCATAGACATGGATGATGTACACATGCAAGGTAAAGGAATTGATAATAAAGGCATGGCTGGTTCAGACCTGAATGAGTATATGGAATACTTAGAGATTGTGAAGAAGACTTTCAGGACTAAGGAAGAAGCCTACATGTTCTACGTAGGCTATGCGAGAAAAAAAGGGTTTGGTGTTAGAAAGGATGATCTGAAGTACAGGGGTCCGGGTCCGAAACAAAATGCATACAAAAGGATATACAAGTGCTGCAAACAAGGATGGCGGGCCCTTAAGCACTTTAACAGAGCTGAAAGAAAAAGAACACCGTGGGGTCTTTCTCGGTGTGGGTGTCCCGCTCTTTTTCAGGTTGAGCTACAAGATAGTGGTGGCCTCTGGTTCGTCAAGAATTTTGTGGACAAGCATAACCATCCGTTTGTCCCTGCTGACCTGACTCCGTACTTATCGGCTCATCGTAGAATGACTGACGCACAAAAGGCCGATGTCATCGAGTATGCTGTCGGTGGACTTCGAACACATCAGATTATGAATGTAATGGAGAAGAATGCCAGGGGTCCCGACAAGCTTGGATTTATAGATCGAGACCTATACAACCATGTTTCAATCCAGAAGAAGCGCAAGATAGAAGGTAGTGACGCTAGATATTTGCTCACCTATATGATTGCACAGAGAAAAAGCAGACCCGGAATTCTTTTTCAAATACACAAAAGACAGCGAAGGCCATTTCAGGAACATATTCTGGGCTGATTCACAATCCCAAATTGACTATGTTGCCTTTGGTGGTGTCGTGGTGTTCGACAGTACATATCGGTCTACAAGTACAGGCTTCCGTTTGTCCCATTTGTTGGTCTGAACCATCAGCACATCACAGTTTTGTTTGGGGTCGGTCTAGTGTCAAACGAGACAGTTGCATCATACCAGTGGCTTCTTCATGTATTTTTGGAGGCAATGTCCCAGACGCCACCCATTTCAGCAATCACCGATGGGGACGGTGCAATGGCTAAAGCAATAGCTATTGTCTGGACCGGAATAGATCATCGTTTGTGCACGTGGCATATCGAGGAGAATATGGTGATGCACCTCCGCAAGAAAAAGCTTGAGGAATTTAGGGAATTCATTTACCGTCGTTGGGATGTTGATGAGTTTGAGAAAAGATGGGAGGCTTATAAGGTTCGGTTCAAAATAAAACCAACGGGGAAGAGGTCATCATGGGTTAACAGGATGTACGAGCTGAGACACAAATGGGTTGCGGCGTACACAAAGGGTAGATATTTCCTAGGCATGATGAGTAATCAGAGGAGTGAGTCTCTCAACTCAAGGCTTCATGTGCACCTGAACAGGAAGATGCAACTTGTTGATTTGTTGCAGCATGTTGAGCACTATGTATCCATAATGCGTAAGAATGAAGCAGCATTAGACGTAGTAGCGTCACATATGATACCCTTCACTAAGCTGAATGCACACCCTCTGGAGATTGCTGCCTCTTATATTTATACACCTGTGATGTTTCCACTGGTAAACCGTCAGATTGTCGAAGGAACAAATTGGCAGGTCGCAGACTGGGTAGCGTGTGATGCTTTGGTCCTGTTTGGAGTTTTGCGCAAAGTCCCATATGGCAAGGATGCTAGAGAATTGCAAGTTAAGGATGGTAAGGACTCGGATGCTAAGGTTCCTACAGACTTGGAAGGTAAGGATGGTGAGGACTTGCATGCAAAAAACTTGGATGCTGAGGATCACAATGACTTGGACGGCAAGGATGGTGTGGACTTGGATGCAAAAAACCTGGATGGTAAGGATCCCAATGACTTGGAAGGTAAGGATAGTGAGGAGTTGGATGCACAAGGCATGGATGCTAAGTCTGTGGATGTTAGATATCACGTGACTTGTCTGTTTACAGGAGCAAGACTAGATGTTGCAGCTTGTAAATGTAAAAAGTTGGAAAGTGAGGATTACCCATGCGCACATATATTCTGCATTCTGGATCATCTTGGTGTACGCACATTTCCAAAGAAAATTGTGAAGAAAAGATGGACAATGCATGCCAAGCCAGCGTTCCCTTCTTCAAGGACTGCGAATACTCATGTATGGTCTGATCACATGAATAAGTATCATCAACTATGCAACATGACTAGTGACGCTTTATTCACAGCCGCAGCTAGCGATTCACAGTCAGAACAGGTGATGGAGCTCCTCCGGAGTATATTGGTTGATGGAGAAAAAACTGATTTGGATGAAGGCCATAAATCGTTTGTTCCTTTGTCGGCATACTTCTTTGCTGCTCGCGAATGCTGCACTGATGATGTGGAAAATCCAATCAAAATAGTTCCAAAAGGGAGACCAACTACCGAAGAATCGAACAAGAGGATTAAATCCAGGCATGAGCGGATGAGAGGGAAAAAAAGCAACGAAGTTAGTGCACATGTTTATCTCATTGTTCATTTTCATACATGCTTACAGTGTTAATATGTTCTCTGGGAGAGTGTTCACATGTTTTTCTTCAATTTACGCAGAAAAAAATCGGTGAAATCAAAGGTCACAAGGAGGAAGAAGCAAAAAGAGAAAGGCTCAGAGACAGAGTCAGGGACAGAAGAAGAGGAAGATTCAGATGCAGAAGAAGAGGAAGAATCAGATGCAGAAGATGGTGGACTGAGGAGGGCTAGGAAGAAAAAATTGAAGGATGGTAGGCTGCGGAAGGGTACGAAGAGACCATTCAAGGATGGTAGGCTGCCGAAGGGTAGGAAGAGACCATTGGAGGTTACAGAAGAGGATTATGCAAAACCAAACAAGTGGGCATTACCACAATTGTGCGTACTTAAACATGTTTTTGAATGCTGGCTGCATATTCATCTATTTCATTTTTTGCAGGAAACGTAAGTGCGCTCCAAATGTCAAAGCTGGGAGGAAGAAAAAGCAAGATGACAAGGAAGTGCCTGCTAGGAATGTTGCAGCAAAGGGTGCGCGAAGAAAACCAGTGAAGTTAGTGTGTGTACTTACATGTCCGCTCTACAAGTCAGGTCTTTGCTAGTAATGTGTTGATGTTTCTTAACTTTTCCAGAAAAGACTCTAGGAAGGGCGGTAAAGAATAGGCCAAAGGGGTGATGAAGACAAAAAGGCCTGCTAGGAATGTACCAAAGGCTGTGGGAATAAGAGCTGTGAAGTTAGCTTCTGCAGCTATGAAGAGAAAATCTGTGAAGTTAGTGTTTTTTGTGTTCACGTGTAATGTACATGCTCAAATCTTCTTTGCTATCCTATTAACAAATGTTGTTTCATGCAGGAAAGCTAAAGTGAATTTGAGACAGGATGTTTAGATGCACAGGGTCAGGCAGAGAAAAAAGAAGGATTTCTGGGGTCAAAAAATTGAGAACAAACTGAATTAGACAGTTTCCCATGCCGTGATCTACCTTGTTTCGGATGTATTTGACCTATTTGATGGACTACCACTATTTTTCTGAATTCCTCGTTTGATTGGTACCCTCATTTTATTATGGATAGGTCGAGATGGTAGGCTAGTTATGATTTATCAACATCGATCAAACAATGCAGTTTTAGTGAAATTGGTTTTCTGTATTTTTTTCATTTTTTAATAAAATATTGCCGAAATTTGTTCAAAGTGTAGTCAAATTTCATACTTAAAATATAAAATAGAAACCAAAAAATTATATATATACGAAAATAGAACATTGGATTTCCTCAGAAACCTATTATTATGAGCACAAAATTTCCAATTTGTATCGAAATAGAAACCTCGTTTTCAAATAACCTTGAAAAATGTTTATTTTGAAATAGAAAATAAGCATACTGATATTTTAAAATTAGCATGCTCATTTGAAAAAAGCATGTTGAATTGAAAATAGCATGAATATGCAGATTTAAAAATAGCATGCTGCTTTGAATATGTTGTTTTTAAAATACCATGCTATTTTAAAAATAACATGCTGATTTTAAAAATATAATGCTGTTTTCAATATGCTGTTTTTAAAATACCATGCTATTTTAAAAATAGCATGCTGATTTTAAAAATATATGTTTTTTCATATGGTATTTTTAAAATAAGCATGCTGATTTTAAAAATAGCATACTGCTTTTAAAAATAATGCTCTTTTCAATATGCTATTTTAAAATAGCATGCTGATTTCAAAAATAGCATGTGATTTTAAAAATAGCATGCTGTTTTGAATATGTTGTTTTTAAAAATAGCATGCCGATTTCAAAATAACATCCAATTTTAAAAATATAACGTTGTTTTCAATATGCTATTTTTAAAATAGCATGCTGATTTCAAAAATTGCATGCTTTTTTAAATATGCTGTTTTGAAAGTAGCATGCTGATTTTGAAAATAGCATTTTTTTAGTACGCTGTTTTAAAAATAGCATGTTTTTTTAGTATACTGTTTTTAAAATTTTAAAAATAACATGCTGGTTTGCTCTATTTTTGAAAATAGCATGCCATTTCAAAAATAACAAAAACATCATTTTTTAAATATGAAAGCTTCGACCCGCAAGTTTTTGTTTTTGCATTGCATTTTTTTGTGCAACACATACAAATCTCATTTTCAAAATAACTCATACTAGCCAACACAGAAACCTCGTTCTAAATATGAAAGTAGCATCTAATCCATTTGAAACCCGGTTAGATTTGATTTTAAAAATACTAGCATCACTTTAAAACTATGGCAAAAAAAAGGAAATATCATTGCAGTCCATAAAGGTAATGATATCAAGGAGGGTACCAGGGTACGTTATATATATAGACTTGCATAGCAAGTACATTACGCCACATAAGTTCATACTACCACCAACCAGTTACTGCCAAGTTCCACTTACTAGACGATCTTCATATCCAGTCGGACCCAAAAGTTATGCTACCAAAGTTCCAGTTACTACCAAATACCAATTACTAGTAAGTTCCACTTACTGGACCCAAAAGCTGATACTACCAACTTCCAATTACTGGCTAGTACATACATATTATAGCAACCAGCGTCAAACTATGCCATTCAGTCATGGTTCTTCACATGGGTCAATGAATCTTCATGCCACTGGCCATGTTCACCTTAAGCCCACCTCCCCTCCTTTCCATGAACCTGAAGATAGCCATATGATCTTCTTTCATTTTGGCGCCCTCAACGACTTCTCTCCAATTCTTCTTCATGATCGCACGCCCGTCCTTCTTGCCCATCTTGAACAAGACCTTTTTAGAACCTTCAAAACATTCGTTGGTGACACGCACAACCATGGGCTTTCGCAGATAATCTTTGAGGTAGGCCTCACTGTAATCCTTTGAGAAGCATTGATTGCACAAGGAAATAAATAATGTTACATGATGGCATTTTCACTTGTGAAGTATGATTTGCACACAAAAAATTCCAAGTGTTTACCATCTTGCTCTTCCCTCTGATGACTGCTGAGCGAGTGCGGTTCTGACATAGTATGGTATGGGAGGTTTGCACTACTTTACTATGGATTTGAGACGGTCCCACCGATTCTGGTCTAGCGATACATGGTTGCCGTAGAAGATGTGATCCTCGAAACTTCCTCTTCTCCCCGGGTATCCCGGACCTGTATAAAAAAAATTAAGATGATAGAGTAGTAAATAATTACGTACATAAGATCTAGAACATCAGCACTGGGTTGATGATCAAGAAATGAAGGACATAGATAACCCAATCACATCCACCCAGCAATATCTTGTAGAAACATGGGCAAAATGAATATTTGATTTATTTAAAGTAACAACTAAACACTGCTCTATTTAAGCTTTAGTTTAGTCAATTTTGATTTGGAAACAAAGCAACAAGGTCATCTACTCCCTCCGTTCCTAAATATTTGTCTTTTTATAGATTTCAACAAGTGACTACATACGGAGCAAAATGAGTGAATCTACACTCTAAAATATGTCTATATACATCCGTATGTGGTAGTCCATTTGAAATCTCTAAAAAGATAAATATTTAGGAATGGAAGGAGTAGAACACAAACAAAGTAATGTGTGGTAATCAAGTGTTACTCAAACCTCAACTTTAGATAGTTCACGGTTTATTTAATATCTGACCAGCCATATAGAACTTTACCCCTGTGTGCCACAATGGGATCGTGGTCGACATATCCATCTCCATCAGAACTATCATCAGTGTCATAGTCGCTAGAGGTGTCGTCATCACCGCTATAGCCGTCACTCCCATGTGAAGTGCCATCTGAAGCATCATCTGTGGTGGTCCGGTGATCACTCTCTTCACTGTTGATGAGGATGGTTTCCCTTGCCATTCAAACCTGTTGCATGCATTGCAATGAACAAATGGTACTTATTGATATATGAAATCAGTCTTACATTAGGACTTGTTAGCACCATATACAATGTGAATAATCTTTTCGCATACTTCTTGCTAAGTACGTAGTTCATGTACAAACATCTACATGAAAAAGCTAGTCGACAACCAGATTGATACTACTAGACTATTCGCATGACTAATCAAGACTAGTGGTTAGACTCATAATCATTGGGCAGACATAACCAATTAGGATATTTCAAAGTTACCAAAATTTGGCATATTTTTGTGACATTGGCAAAAATAGTTGGTAGCCAACCAATCACTAGCCAACATTTGGCATTTTGCTAGATATTGGCATGCCAAATTTTGGCATTGAACCATTCATGCTGATAGATCATGATTGCCTTGCTACCAATGTTGGCATTCCAAAATATTGGCAACTTTATGTGAGCTGGACAAGAAAACTTGGTAACCAACCAATTGGTAGCCATGTATTTTTGGCATCAAACCAATTACGCTCATAATTCGAACAAGCAGTAAAAAGAATCATCAAAAATATAAACCAACCATAATTGTTACACCATGATTGGTAGCCAACCAATCACTTAACAAATCATTTCATCAAAGGTATGCACAAATTAGTAGCCTTGCATACTTAACAAATCATTCAAAAAATGAACCATGATTGACTGCTCTCATCGAGTAATACGTGAAACTATAACTGATCTGCCTTCGATCAGTGCAAATTTCTTGATGGGCTGTTGTGTGGTACCATCAGCTAATAAATATAAAGTCTTTAAATTGTCCCAACAAAACAAATAATGCATTTGCTCCTGTACATAACATTTTTAGAGGTAGCTGTGGAGATTAATTTTCCAGTGAGAATAAGGACATGATAGCATCTCTCAAGCAAGATGACAGCATAGTGAAGGCTATGAGAACGAGCAAGGTATGCTGACCAACAGTCACCCTTTTGTATACCTTGGTATGTATTTACTTATTACTACCCATACCAACAAGTAAAATCTTGATTATGAAGTATAATGGCAGAAAATCCAACAGTGAGGAATTTGTTGCAATATGAACTACTAGCTCACAACAAATCTTCATTGACCCCAACAAGCCCATACCATATCATGGAGATAGGCTGACATAATTCAAGTAAGCAGTAACAAGAATCATCAAAAATATGCACCAACCATAAATGTTACATGTGTGCACATATCATCAAAAACATGCACCAATCAGTAGCCGTCTATACTTAACAAATCCTCCAAAATATGCACTAATCATCATACTACCATCGAGTAATACATGAAACTATAACTGATCCTCATTCCATAATTACAAATTTCCTCATGGACTGTTTCTGTGCTCGCCTTTTAGTTTTTAATTAAGCATCAGCAAATACATATACACAGTCTTCAAACTATCCCAACAAACCAAAACATGTGTATGCTCCTCTAAATATACTTTTTTTATATCTAGCAGTGGGGAATCATTTTCCAGGGAGAAAAAGTACTTGATAGCATATGTCAAGCAAGATGATAGCATAGTGAAGGCTATGTCGACGAGCAAGGTATGCTGGCCAACACCCACCCTTTTTCTCTTACTTGCTAGGAAAGTGTTTACCCATTACTACCCATACGAACAAGTAAAACCATGATTATGCAGTACATTGTCAGATTATCTTGCTGTAAAATTACTTGTTGCAATATGACCTACTAGTTGACAGCAAATCTGCGTATACCCGAAACATGCTCACAAGCAAGTGTCAGATTTTAACTTGGGCGGTGCTGCTAGATCGTAAAATGAAAGTCAGATCGACATGCGAAGGGCAGGGAAGATCAATCTTACCTGCGAAGTGGTACCAGATGGGGCTGGAGTAGACTTGTTCGAAGCTGGCACCACCAGAGCTTCGGGCGGCACGGCCAGGGATTGGAGAGAAGAGGTGCCGTTGTCGGACCTTGTTGTCGACGAAGCAGTGGAGAATCATGGCCGGAGTAGGGGGGAGTGGGTGGCCTCACGGATCCGGTCGATTTGATGACGACGGGGCGGCCAAGGTGACGGCTGGGCAAACCCTAGTCGTCGCCCTCTGTGTCGCCTCTTTGTCTCTGCAAAGAATGAAGTGTGGTGGGATTGGGAATGGGGGTGGGGTTGGGGTTGGGGCCATCGCTCGCTTTTCTCTCTGCCTCCCACTTGTACAGGCCCACAAAAGGAACACAGTTTTGGGCCGGATCAGATGCAGATTTAGCAGCTTACCAATTCTAGCCAAACAAAAAAGATCAGCATGACCAGGCCAGTAGGACCACCACAGGTATGCTTTTAAAGAAACCCTAAAAATACAGTGTTGTTCATATTGCATGAGCATGATTCTTTCAGTACACCAATTGATCTTGAATAATTTTAAGCACTCCACAGTATATATATATGAAAATAATGGTTAACCGATAAAATGGTAAACTATTAGATGTAAGGTTAAAAATATTTGAAAAAATAATAATTGAATAGTATGCATTTTTATGATTAAATTTAATAAATGTAACATTTTTGCAAAAACTGTGATAATTAAAATATTCATTGGTATTTTCAAAAAAATACCGCAAATGACTACTTATGCCAACCAGAACTTCTTCAGGGTTTCGATTATTCGTCTACTCTTTGGCATGCTGGTTCTTATCACGCCTTCTTCAGACTTTCTCTTTATTCGACAAATTCCTGAGATATTGGGCTAGCGCCTTGTGTTTCGCCCTCACACCATGCTTCATTTGGTAGCCTTTGGCAACGCCTTCGGCGTGCTCAAGAATACTAATGAAAGCCAGGTCCAGATATTTGCCACAGAACGCGCAACGATACGCCATACGCTTAAGCACATTGCACTGTCCATTCTGCAATTCTTCAAGGGATTTCTGAGTGTGTGCATCCATCTCTCCTTCCGAAATGTCCGCATAATCATCAGAATAAGGCTACAAGTTTAAATTATGTATGATATAAGCTGCATCATTATTTACAGTACCTAATAGTCCCTAAGTTCCATACTGCAGTGCCTATAAATTATTTTTAAAATAAATATTTATTAACTTTGAAATTTTAAGGAGAAAAAAGCAATATCAAATCCATATGAAAGCATAAATCATATGATGTACTTTTAAAAAAATTTGTCAATAAACATGGACAACCTTTATGATGTCTGACTTTTAGCATAAAACCAAACGCACTAAATTGTGGAGTGGATGAACCATTAATTTCTCAAAGATTGATTGAAAAAATAATGATCATTATGTACTGATGATCAACAGTATATTTAGAGCTAGATTCCATTATGCCAATTCAACAACATATTGATGGTTTAATGATTAACCTAACCTTAAACTTGAAGATAGATCTAGGGATAAAAAAATTAAAATTACCGTAACGGAATTCCAGTCCATGCCGTGCATGTGCTGCTGCTTGTGATCGGCGATGGAGTAGTGCACCTCCTCGTGGACATGATGCTTCTCTGGGTCGGACACCGAGTAGTCCAAAGCTTTCTCGTGGGGATCCTGATCCATGCAATGGACGACGACGTCGGTGGTTGGCCCCGCACATCCACGATCTGTCACGGCGGCGGCCATGATAGGCCCCGCATGTCCATGGCCATGATCTGTCACAACGGCCAATCGACCTCCACGAGTGGATTTCATATCCGGCGGCGGGGAGGCGGGCGTGTGAGCGGCGGCGATGGTTTTAGAGCGTACCCTAGGGGGAGAGATGCGGGGAGTAATTGGTAGTTACCTACTACAGCGGAAATATTGACTAACCAAAAAGGCAGGACTTGTGAAAAAATTGATTGGTCAGTGTTGGAGTTGCCCTTACATAAGGTTTCGTTATATTGAATTATTATATTATATAATAAAACAAAAAGAAAGAGGAGCCCTTGCATACCCGTCGTGTACATCTACATGATGCAATCCAAAGATCGTGTCCGGGGTGGCTGGGTTGGGGATTGAAAATTTTGTACATAAACCCTAGTGCTCAAGACTTGTGAAACATGAGATCAAATTGTCATCAAGTGATCTAAAAATTTCAAACTGAGAAAGAAGTGTACGCAGAGGCCATTCTAGTATTACTTGGATTGAGACTTTGTGATCATCATGTAGCCACGCCACAACCAACACGATGGTCCCTGTGGCCATCTAGACATCACAGCATGCACCGTTGACCGCCTAGACCCTCAAGCCAAGCATCGATAGTCATCACATCTCGCATGCATTTGCGATGCTAGCAATGTCATCACGTGATGTCAAAAACTAACAAGCGTGTGACAATAATTTGAAAAAACAACAAGAAAATACTAAAGCATCAAGATTTCAATCCTAGGTTGAAATAAGAGAAGCTTGGATTTCCATCTACCAAGCTGATTGCAGCTCAAGGCTTTGCATTGCACTGGTACGTTAGATATAGTCAGCACACAACTTAACATGCATAGGTGTACCATAGTTCAATAGTAAGCATAGGGTACTTCTTAACATAGTTCATCCATAAAGTCTCGCCAACATACCACAAACTAAGGTAGTACTTAACCTAGTTCAGACCAAAAGAGCTTCCATTCTAGCTGCCAGGGTGCGCGAACTGCCCTAAACCCTCTCCAAGTACTCAGCAAGTGCGGCATGTGCCATCCTGGAAGCATGGCCATGGGCGTGGCTAGCGGCTCGTCCAAGTGCATGCTGGATAACACTCATACGGGTGTTATTAACCTTGTGGTTGCAGAAAGGGCATCCGTAGCCCCCAGCACTAGGCCTAACACGTTTGGCATGCACACCACCGACAAGCTCCCTCCCCTTGCGCCTCCTGTAGATCATCTGGCCTTCTTCGTCACTATCGACGTCTTCAGATAGTATCTACATGTAGTAAAAAATGTTGGGTAAATAATGGGAATTCAGCAGGCACATAGTCTATGAAACATAATATTATAGATGATAGCGTAAACCCGAAACCCTAAATGATCTTGATGAAAGAAGTGTGTTATTTATTAGGTGCTACATAAACAACCAATGGGATAACATATAATACAAAATAATGAAGGATCAACCATACATGTATGTGCCAAGCACCCCACACAGTTACCATGACGATGAGAGCACACAACTTAATGCAAAAAAAAATCACTCATGACGTAAAATGCATGAACTGATGATGTACCATAGCAGAGCTGCGTAAAGATGTACCAATGCAAAAACAAGACTTAAAACTTACATGGATGACTTACTGATGTGTCACTGGTGCTTGACTCAATAAAATAGGTAGTGAGTTGTATATATTTAGCAATATAGGAAAAGAGAGTCGTCTCTAGAACAGTAAAAAATCAACTACATATGTATTCTCCAAGCTTCCAACACACCGCCCTTGCTCACTGATATATTTGCTAGTCAACTAGTAAGATTTGACTACCATATCCAGCTACTATTTTCTGGTTCTCTATCTTAAAGATACCGCCAGTTGTCTATCTTATGGATCTCGTTAGCTAACCGCAAATTGCTATATAAATAAGACCATTCTGTTGCTTTCTTGCATCCAGTCCATTGTCATAAAAGAGCCACCCTGTATCTAGTAACATATAGATTTTGTGTGGTTAGGATCATGGATATTGAAAGTCCCCATGTTATCATCGTGGCAGATTCCCCTGTTGCTACTCCGGCCGTCAATGGTCCTTAACTATTCAGCATTCTAGCTAAGTAGTTATTATGAATTCTGACTTGAAGCGATCCAAAATTTTGTATTTACAACGAAACTAATTAACAAAGCTCAAGTAAAACAGTGATGAAATCCAGTTTCTTTATGCATTAGCCGCTGCTTAGAGATAATCAATGTTTAAAATCATTGTCACAATCACTTAGGTAGATCATTAAATTAAAACCAAAGATCAGTGCTCATAGAACAAAAGCAGTAAAACAAATACTCAGCATTTTAAGACCTTATTTGCCTAGTGCATAACTCGTGCTCAGCGTAAATCAATCTTTATGTTATTATCACAATCATCTGCATAGGAAATTCAATTCCAAGGTGCAGCTATGAAGTAGTATAAGCACAATAACCAACCCTAGCCGGATTATTAGCAGAACAATTTATATAGATCAAAAAATGACCTCTAAAGGGCTCAACACATGTAACCTAGCAAGTTACCTAACGCATCTACAAAATCTAGATAGGCATTTCATCTATTAAATAAAAAAAGAAACCCTGGCCTTCCCCAAAAATAGAGAAAAGGACAGACCAGAGAAAACCTAGGATTTTACAATAATAATAAAGGAGATAGATGACTAACATCTTCTTCGTTGACGTCGACGGCGACCACAGGCTCGGGCACAGGAGGAACCAACGGCAGAGGAGGAACCAGCTGCGGCGGAGGAGCCACCTGCTCCGGCTGCGGCAGAGGAGCCACCTGTTTCGACCGAAGAACCTGGACGGCATCAAGGACGTCAAGCCCGCCCGTGCCGGATTATTAGCACAATAACTTATGTAGATCAAAAAATGACATATACATGGCTCAACAAATGTAACCTAGCTAGACAGCAGCCGATCCAGGATTTCACACTATGGTGTTTAAAAATTTAT
The DNA here is from genome assembly GCA_011799875.1 of Thinopyrum elongatum. Classification (NCBI taxonomy): domain Eukaryota; kingdom Viridiplantae; phylum Streptophyta; class Magnoliopsida; order Poales; family Poaceae; genus Thinopyrum; species Thinopyrum elongatum. Next base: position 410,144,938 of record CM022302.1, on the reverse strand, counting down.
ATCGTAAACAAAAAACCCACAAATAATTTTGATACAGAGGGAGTAATATCTGAAATGTTCATGTGAAAATAATTTCTATTCCATCATAATGATAGTACTGACATGAATGACAAAAAATGAGGATTATTTACTACATGACCATACAATGAAATCAATGGTAATTGGGCTCCACGAATCAAGCAGCTTTATACGAATTGGCATGAAGTTTAGTGAACAAAGTACACCACTTTTAGTCCTTTTACCTTGCATACACCTTCATTAATTTTCTGCCAAAAAATTGGGTTGTACAGATGTACACCCATGCACCCATGTGGACGTACCCCTGAACCTAGATCTACAGAATCTAGGCAGGGATTTCTTCGACTAAAGGAAAACAGAAACCCTAGTCTTCCCCCAAAAAGGAGGAAAGCACTGACCAGAGAAAACTTTGGATTTGGCCCAAAATGGAAGATAAATGACAGACCTCTTCTTCGTCGTCGTCGCCGTCGACCACGGGCTCGGGCGGAGGTGTCAGCAGCCGCGGCAGAAGAGTCACCTGCTCTGGCGAAGGAGCCACCTACTCCGGATGAAGATCCAGGACGGCGGCGAGTATGTCAAGACGGCCATGCTGCCCCCTCGACCCCTCGCCGGCGGTGACGGGTTTCTCCAGGTCCAGCTTCATATGGGGTTTGGATGCTTCGTCCGCCTGGGCGTCGCCCCCGGCGTGGTCCATCCCTCCCATGGTGCGCGACATCTCCACGGCGGAGGTGCGCGGCATCTCGACGGCGGAGGTGCGGCGGCGGGAAGGGTGCACGGCGAGCGGTGAGGCATGGGAGGAGAAAACCCTTGTTTGTACCTATCTGTGGATTTGTGGATGGGGAAGAGGACGAGGCGGCCGACGATGAGATCGATAAGGGAGAAGCAGAGCGGCCGGCTCTAGACTTTGGGATGACTTAATTAGTACTACTTTGGCCATGTTCACGCCACCCCATGCGTTGTTCACACCGCCCTTGATCTACTAGGCAGGTTTGAGATGGGCACGATCATGCACAACCAGGATTTAGGAGTAATGCATGTGTCATGTTGTATTGTTTTTTTTTGAAAATATGTTGTAAAACTTCAGAAACAAAGCAGTGGCCAATGAAAAGTTACGAAAATTCAGCATTAACTAGTGGTCATCTGCTTTGATGTAAAAACAATTGATTTTTTGTATTTATTTGTTAATTCCTAAATATTGAATTTCAACATGCACCTAAACCATGGCGGTTAGTTCAAATTTGTTTCATCGTGTAGATTCGTCTACCATATGCATGTCGCAACGGCATCAGGTACCGTCGAGGGGAATCAGATGCGGTGCGATGCGACAGCATTCATACCGACCCATATCATGTACCCCTAGCCAACCCGACCGGCAACATGCACCGCTAGCCACCTCGATCCGAACCATGCCCTCATGTCCACCATGGGCAACACGCTGCTCAACTAGACACATTTTATGGCAAAATAGTGATGATGCCCAATCTCGGTGTGCAATATGTGCAGTTGGCTAGCGGTGCACGATTTGAGTATAGCTGGCTAGGTGTGCATGGTTGGTGGCTAGATGACTAATAAGTGTGCATGCATCATGTCCACATTGTCAAGGTTGACCGATGGGTGTATACGTGGCCATGTGTGCATGCATCGTGTTGGTCCAGCAGGCGTGCGGTGCATGGGGCGGGCCTTGGTGGCTAGAGACCACATAAAGCGGCACCGAGTTTTGAGGCAAATGAAGGATCGGGCCCCGCACTCCCTCCACAGGCCGGACTCGTTCCCTCTCGATGGCTTGATCCGGCATGCAATATGGTCCCGCTTCATGTGTCCGTGATCTAGATCTTGATTTTTCAAGGTTACAACCCTAGAAATGCTATAAATGTCTCGAATATGGTAGCGAAGCGATAAAGGCCACGCAATGAACTAACCCCCTCCCCCCGGGTAATTTAAGTTTATTTTTCTCTACTCTTATAAAGCACTCAGTTTGTGATGGTGGTGCGCATGTCATCCGTCATTTCTGACCATCAGATCTGCATCTAACGATTGTGACGAAGTTGTGACATTTTTGGAACAAGACCCCACTTCTTTGCTTGAATTTGCAGAAACCCCTTAATATCTTCAAACCAATCACATCCCTCCCCCACCTCATCAAGACTATCACGAGGAATATATTTTGAGTGAAACTTAATATGATTATATTTTTAGTGATATATATATATACCAAAACTAGTGTTTTTCTTTCAAGTTTGTGACCATGTATTATTCTACTTTGGATCTATTGCAACGCACGGGCACATTGCTCGCTTATTAGTGAACGAGCTAACGAGTTTCATGAGTAGCTCGTTAGTAACAACATAACACCAATTTTCATCTTACGCGACAATTTTTGTAGGCACCTCAGCCCATCTATTCAATCTAATCTAGATAGGAGGCAACAAACTAGTGCATTTCCTTTTTGAGTCACCATCTTCCTTCTTGAAAACCACATCTACACACTCATCATGTATACCGTAACACATCAGAATCTGTTAACGAGCGCTCGCGAGCTTAACTAGCTTCAAACGAACCTAGCCAATCAGGGTTTTATGCTACTTAATCTCAACGAGCCGAGGATTAATGAGCACGAGTTTAACAAGCAGAGTAGCTCGTTAACCCCCCTACTGAAGGCTGCAATTGCATTGCAGTAGTACCTTAGATGCCAAACCACACACCAATTAACATAGGTCTACCTTAGTTCAACGCTTCCATATATACAAAACCACACACCACTTAACAGTACTGGTGCACATAGTTCAACCATAAACGTTCACCAACATAGAATAGCCTAGGGTAGTAGTTAGCATAGTTAAAACCAAAAGAGCATCAATTCTAGCTGCGAGGGTGCGCACTGCCCTAAAGCCTCATCAAGTACTCGGCGTACGCGGCGTGCGCCACCCTGAAAGCGTGGCCATTCTTGAGGGAGCCACGGGATGCTCTGAGTGCATGCTGAATGACACTCGTTAGGTCGCCTTTCATCAACTTGTTGCAGAAAGGGAATCCGTAGCCCGGCCTTCCGATTTTAGGCCTGACACGTTTTTCGTGCAACCCATTGTCAAGCTCCCTCGTCTTGCGCCTCCTATAGATCCTCTGGGTTTCTGGGTCGCTGTCGACATCGTCAGATAGTACCTACATGTAGTATAAAATGTTGCGTAAGTATATTTAATATGAGAATTCAGCAGGCACAGAGTCTATGAAACATAATATAATAGATGACAGCGTAAAATATCTTCAAATGATCTTGAAAAAAATAAATGCATAACTTATTAGTTGCTACATAAACAACTAAATGGGATAGTACCATATAGTAAAAAAATGAAGGATCAACCATACATGTATGTTCCAAGCCCCGAACACAGATACCATGTCGAAGAGAGCAAACAACTTAGGGGCTGTTTGGTTCTAGGCCTAGCATTGCCACACTTTTTGTGTGTATGCCATGTGGGGCCCAAGTGTGGCTTGCCAAAGGTGTGGCTGGAACCAAACACTCACTTAAGTTGGTCAAACTTGCCTAACCTTAGGTGTAGCAATCTTTGGCAAAGTTAGTCAAAAACTAAACAACCCTTTAGTGCAACAAAATTCACTTATTACGTAAAAATGCATGAACTGATGATGTAACATGGCAGAGCAGCATACAGATGTACTAATGCAAAAAAATGACTTATAACTTACATGCATGACTTTCTGATGTGCCACTGGTGCATGACTAGATAAAATAGCTAGTGAGTTGTATCTATTTAGGGTTAGAATTTTGTGTGCTTATGATCATGGATATTGAAAGTCCCCATCTTATCATCGTGGAAGATTCCCTTGTTGATCGATACCCCGCCCATCAATGGTCCTGAACTATTCAACGTTCTAGGTAAAGAAGTTATTATGAATTTTGACAATAAGTGATCCCAAATGTTGTACTTACAAAAAAACTAATTAAGACAACTCAAGTAAAACATTGATGATATCCAATTTCTTTCTAAAATAGCCATTGCTTAGAGATAATCAATGTTTAAAATCATTGCCACAGCCACTTATGGAACATTTAAACCAAAGATCGATCAAGTGCACATAGAAGAAAAGCAGCCAAACATGTACTCAACATTTTAATACCTTATTTGCCTTGTACTGGCTAGAGAAAACCTAGGATATTACAAAATAAATAAATAAAGGGGATAGATGACTAACGTCTTCTTCGTTCACGTCGCCGACGACCACAGGCTGGGGCAGAGGAGGCAGCACCCGTGGCAGACGAGCAACTGGCCGAGGCTGAGGAGTCACCTGCTTTGGCAGAGAAGCTAGAGGAGCTACCTGTTCCGGATTATTAGCAGAATAATTTATATAGATCAAAAACTGACATATACATGCCTCAACAAATGTAATCTAGCTACATGGCTGCGGATCCAGGATTTCATACTTGGGTGTTCAAAATTTTATATTGCAAACTGAAACCACAACAATATTCTTCAAATGGAGGGAGTAATATCTAAAATGTTCATGTGAAAAGATTCTTTTTCCATCATAATGACAGTACTGACATGAATGACAGAAAATGAAGATTATTTACTTCATGACCATACAATATGACATTTTCATAAACAAGGCATGGTGTTGTTATCCTTAAGTTGCACAAAATATTTTCACAATCACCTACATAGGCAATTCAATTCCATGGTCTAGCTACGTATTTGTATTAGCACAATCACCAACCCTAGCTGGATTTATTAGCAGAATAATTTATCTAGATCAAAATATGACCTATACAGGGCTCAACACATGTAACCTAGCTAGTTACCTAACGCATCTACAGAATATTGATATGGAGTCCATCGATCAAAGATAAAAAGAAACCCTGGCCTTCCCCAAAAATAGAGAAAAGGACTGACCAGAGAACACCTAGGATTTTACAAAAACTTAAAGGAAATAGATGACTAACGTCTTCTTTGTTGACGTCGCCGACAACCACAGGCTTGGGCACAGGAGGCGTCACCCACGGCAGAGGAGACACCTGGTCCGTCTGAGGAGCCAGAGTAGCTACCTGGGCCCACATAAATAGCAGAATATTTTATATAGATCAAAAAATGTCATATACATGCCTCAACTAATGTAACCTAGTGACACAGCTTCGGATCCATGATTTCACAGTTGGGTGTTCAAAAATTTATATTGCAAACTAAAACCACAACAATATTTTCAAACGGCTGAGATCAAGTTGGCTTTTGACTCCAGAAGGCATTCTTCTGCCTCTGCTTCTGTTACTCCAGGAATGAAAGAGTTAGGAGTAATATCTAAAATCTTCATGTGAAAATATTCTTTTTCCATCATACTGACAGTACTGACATGAATGACAGAAAATGAAGATTATTTACTACATGACCGTACAGTATGACATTTTCATAAACAAGGCATGGTGTTGTTATCCTTTACTTGCATAAAATATTATGCTAAAAATAAGCAACCAAAAAATATATTTCAAGTAGGGATGATAACAAGTCTAAAATATTACACCCTATGGTAATTGGACTCCAGGAATCAAGCAATTGGTGTTGAGCAAATTGAATGACAAAATTTGTGTCTGCTGGATTAAGCGTTAGAGGCTAGTTTTATACGAATTGACATGAAGTTTAGTGCACAAACTACACCACTTTTAGTCCATTTACCAATAAAACACCATATATAAGAAATTTCTGCCAAAAAAATTTGGGTGCACTACTGTACCGGTGCTACTGCTTTCAAAATTTGGCATCAACACATTTTGGATTCACGAGAGCCATGGGATCGGAGTGGTTGGTAGACCTTAAAAACAACATAACCTATACAATGAGGAGCCGATCCCCACACCCATGCACCCATGTGGATCCGCCCTGGAACCTAACGGATCTAAAGAATCTAGGTACGGATTTCATAGATGGAAGAAAAGCAGAAACCCTAGCCATGCCCAAAAATAGAGAAAGGACTAAACAAGGAAACCTAGGATATTACCAAAAATAGGAGATAGATGACTGACCTCTTCTCCATCGTCGTCGCCGTCGACGTCGACCATGGGCTGCGGTAGAGGAGGCAGATGGCGTGGCAGAGGAGTCACCTGCTCCGGCGGAGGAGCCACCTGCTCCAGATGAAGAGCCTGGACATCGTCGAGGATGTCAAGGCCACCTTGCTGCCCGCTCGACCCCTCACCGGCGGCGACGGGTTTCTCCATGTCCAGCTTCACACGGGGCTTGGATGCTTCGTACGCCAGGGCGTCAGCCCCGGCGTCGACCCTCCCTCCCAAGGTGCGCTTGGGCATCTCGACGGCGGAGGTGCAGCGGCGGGAAGTGCACGGTGAGTGGTGAGGCATGGGAGGAGAAAACCCTCGATTGTGGCTATTTGTGGATTTGTGGATGGAGAATTGGACGAGGGGGCAGCGATGAGATTAATGCTATGGGGAAGCAGAGCAGCCGGCTTTAGTCCTTGGCTAGTCAAACACAATTGTTGCCACGTTCACACCTCCCCGTGCGTTGTTCACACCACCATGTCCGCCACGTCAAAACGCAACTTCTCACTAAAATGAATGGCCCGATCGTGCACAGCCATGATTTAGGAGTAATGCAACTTCCCTTCAAAGAATGTGTAATGCAACTGCTCCCTCATTACATAGAACAAAGTCATACAGTGGGACAACTGCATTTGTAGGCTTGTTTCATGTGCACGTGTCATGTTTTATATTTGTCCAAAAATATGTTGTAAAACTTTACAAACAATGGAATGGCAAATGGATGTGACAAAACTTCATCGGCAACCGCGCGGATTCGTCTGCCATACGCCCGATGTCCGGTACCGAGGAGGGGAATGTTGATCCATGCGATGCCATGCGTTTCATCTGGACCCATATCATGCACCCCTAGCCAACCGGGCCGACAACATGCGCCGCTAGCCTTCTCGATCCAAACCATGCGCTAGTGTCCACCATGGGCAGAGATGCTCATGTGGACAGGTTTGCTAGCACTAGTGAATGACATCAGATCTCGGTGTGCAATATGTGTAGCCGCGTGTCGCTTTGGCATGCATGGCATACCGACGGGAGGGACACGTCGAAGGTCCAATGAACCGCGGTGGGGTCAATGGTGGATGTATGGTGTGCTTCAACCTGGCTAACGGCGCATGGTTTGAGTGTAGGTGGCTAGGTGTGCATGGCTGGGGGCTAGATGGCTAATGAGTGCGCATGCATCATGTGTACATTGTCAAGGTTGAATGGTGGGTGTCTATGTGGCCATGTGTGCATGCATGGTGTGGGTCTAGTTGGCGTGCGGCGCACGGGACATGCCTTGGTGGCTAGGGCCCACATATTGCGGCATAGAGTTCTGAAGCAGATGAAGGGGCAGGCCCCGCTCTCCAACCACAGGCCGGACTCGTTCCCTCTCGATGGCTAGCTCCGGGATGCGTTTTGGTCTCGTTTACACACAATCTACATGAAGGCTTATGCCTACCGCTCTCGATGTTTGACCACACCCTCAATGGGTCATATGATGACACTGTGACAGGTCCCAAGAAATTTTGATCCCTCATGAATTTGCATGGATTATAGCGGCGGCAGACGACACGCCGGCATTTTTGCCCTTGATAAGGACTCTGAGGCGGCCCTTCCCATTGGTAGCACATGGCCCATATATGGACCAGAGAGCTTAGCATGGGACTGTCACCCCAATCCCTGCCATGATTTCATGTGGCCGCGGTATAGATCCTGAATTTCCGAGGATACTACCCTAGAAATGCGGCAAATGTCCCGAATATGGCACGCGGGCTCCAAGAAAGGCCGGGACCTGGCATGCGCTTTTGGATTGTTCTCCGTTGACCCGAGAGAAAGCACCGATGAAAACGGAGGAACAGGCCCGCACTCAGTGCGCAAACCGGACGTGTTACCTCAAGGTAGCTAGATCCAAACCATGCACCCCTGCCGTCTAGACCCACGTGGCGCACCACTTAGGCACTAGACCCACACCACTTATGCCAGCCCCCAAGCTAGGCATTCCCCCATGTAGACTCATATGTCGCACCCTGCAAAATAGCTTAGCACAAGACTTTCACCCCGATTTCCACAAAATGCACCACTACACGTAAGTTGTTTTTAAATTGCTTGAAAATAGCAAGGTTTCTGTTAAATTATAATTTTCATTAATTACACATTATAAGGTGCATTTTTTCCCTCAAAAAGGGGTGCATTCCTTTTTGTAAACCCACAAAATTCCTTCCTTCCCTAAAAAAAACGAATCCTTCTTCACCCTCTCACGATCACCTTCACGGTGGCCTCGCCCTATAATCTAGGAGTAGTCGATCCAATCTCCCCACGGGGGCCAACTTCCACGCACTATCTATCTTGGTTGGTTGCAAATATCTCTCCAAAATGGTTTATTATGGGAAAATCACATTCTTTTGTTTTTCCTTCCAAAGATATGTGGTGAAAAAACATGGAACAAAATTGTAGGAGGCATGGTGGGATACGTGCACATGCTGTCTTTTTGTACTACAAGTGCACTTGTTGGCAAATTGCATGTGCACGTGTCATGTTTCATTTTTTCTTGAAAATTATGTTGTACACCTTTACATAGACGCTTGAATTATTGTTTTCACATGTTAATAATTCCTAAATGTTGAATTTCAGCATGCACATAACACATGGTATCCAAGCTTCGTCGGCGACCGCTTGGATTCGTCTGGCATATGCCCGCTGTCCGGTACTGGGTAGGGGAATGTGGATCCACGCGATGCCATGCGTTTCATCTGGACCCATGTCATGCACCCCTAGCCAACCGGGCCGACAACATGTGCCGCTAGGCTTCTCGATCCTAACCATGCGCTAGTGTCCACCATGGGTAGAGATGATCAGGTGCACAGGTTTGCTGGCACTAGTGAATGACGCCGTATCTCGGTGTGCAATATGTGTAGTCACGTGTTGCTTCGACATGCCTGGCATGCCGAGGGAAGGGACTCATCGTAGGTCCAACGAACCGAGGTGGGGTCAATGGTGGAAGGATGGTGTGGGTCAACCTGGCAAACGGTGCACGGTTTGAGTGTAGGTGGCTAGGTGTGCATGGCTGGGGGCTAGATGGCTAATGAGTGCGCATGCGTCTTGTGTACATTGTCAAGGTTGACCGGTGGGTGTCTACTTGGCCACGCATGCATGCATGGTGTGGGTCCAGTTGGCGTGCGGTGCACGGGATGGGCCTTGGTTGCTACGGTCCACATCTTGCGGCACAGAGTTCTGAAGCAGATGAAGGGGCAGGCCCCGCACACCGTTCGTAGGCCGGACTCATTCCCTCTCAATAGACAACAGCTCCGAGGCGGCCCTTCTCTTTGGTGGCACATGGCCCATATATATGGACCAAAGAGCTTAGCATGTGATTGTTACCCCATTCCCTACTATGATTTCATGTGGCCGCTGTCTAGATCCTGAATTCCCGAGGATACTACCCTAGAAATGCGGCAAATGTCCCGAATATGGCACGCGGGACCCAAGAAAGGCCGGGACCTAGCATGCGCATTTGGATTGTTCTCCGTTGACCCGAGAGAAAGCACCGATGAAAACGGAGGAACGGGCCCGCACTCAGTGCGCAAACCGGACGCGTTACCTCAAGGTAGCTAGATCCAAACCATGCACCCCCGCTGTCTAGACCCACGTGGCGCACCACTTAGGCACTAGACCCACACCACTTACATCGGCCCCCAAGCCAAGCATTCCCCCCGGGCAGACTCATATGTCGCACACCGCAAAATAGAATTAGCACAAGACTTTCTCCCCGATTCACGAGGTTACTACCTTGTGCACCCCTAGCCAGCATGATACACTGCATGCGCCTAGAGCTACCTGGGCCCACAGCATGCACCACTACACGTAAGTGTCCACAAAACGAACTAACCCATAACCAACTTTTTTTTGCCAAAACAAGTAAGTTGTTTTATAATGGCTTGAAAATAGCAAGGTTTTTGTTAAATAATAATTTCCTTAATTACACATTATAAGGTGCATTTTTGTCCCTCAAAAAGGGTGCATTCCATTTTGTAACCACACAAAATTCCTACCTTCCCTCAAAAAAAGTATCCTTCTTGACCCTCTCACGATCACGTTCACGATGGCCTCACCCTATAATCTAGGAGAGGTCGATCCAATCTCCCCACGGGGGCCAAGTTCCACGCAGTAGATATTTTTGGTTGGTCGCAAATTTCTCTCCAAAACGGTTTATTATGGGAAAATCACCTTATATTTTTTTACTTCCCAAGACATGTGGCGACAAAAGCATGGAACAAAATTGTAGGAGGCACGGTTGGATACGTGCACATGCTGTCTTTTTCTACTACAAGTGGACTTGTTGGCAAATTGCATGTGCACGTGTCATGTTTCAATTTATCTTGAAAATTATGTTGTACACCTTTACATAGATGATTGAATTATTGTTTTCATATGTTAATAATCCCTAAATATTGAATTTTAGCATACACCTAACAGATGGCATCCAAGCTTCGTCGGCAACCATGGTATTCGTCTGCCATATGCCCACTTCATGCGTTGCATCTAGACCCATATCATGCACGCCTAGGTCTGTCATGTTCCATTCCTAGGCATGAAAAGATATTATCGTACCCGATGTTGCTAATTGGACCGACATGTACAACTAGTATCAATGGTAGAGGCGTTTCACCGTGCGCCACGTCCAACAGTTCACAAAATTTGTTATATCAAACTGAAACTTGCAAAATAGGGCTCCCCACCCCCCCTCCCCTCCGATTTCAAATACCAAACTATCAGTCATAGAACCAACATCTTTTTCGTAGAGATTAAGGTACTTCCACATTAAACCTAATACTACAAATTCAAAGGATCAACTTAATACATTAACAACACATAGGGATGTAGCCCAGGAATCCAACGAGTACTGACAAAAGGAGGAACAAAAGCTGGAAGAAGAAGGATCAGCCAGCAGCAGCGCCATCAGCCTCCTAGCCTCACAACTCCAGGTCTCCAGCCATGTGAACTCCAGGTTTTTTCCTGCGAAACACGAATGGCAAAGTTGCTGTTACAGATTAGGACTTAGTGAAAATTATAGTTATGCTGAAACAGTTATAATGACTAGCAGTGTTAACATGATGGTTACAACAAGCAAACAAAACCAAGCTCACAAGTTGCAACTTACTTTTAACATCAAACAATTATATTAACATGGCCACTTTAGAGCAAGATTTTACCATGCAACATAAACTTGTCATAGCAACAAAAGGCATGGCATGAAAGTATTGACAACATAATGCAAATAATGTTTAGGAAGCATGGCCATAGGAGTTATATTTTTAGTGGCAACCTTCAAGCAAAGTTGCATAGTTTTATAACAGACAGAGGGGCTGGAATTGGTAGAGGCACACTGAGGTTGGCTAGCCATCGAGGATGACCAGTGGGCCAGGGGCCACATGGCTGGGAGCGTTTGTGTGTGTGACTGCCGTGGGACCCGGATGTCAGTGGCTTACGCTAAAAACAAAAGAGGGGTTTATAGTTTAGTGGGAACCATCAAGCAAATTCGCAAAGTTTTATAGTTGACAGATTTATACTTGCTGAGATGCACAGAGTTAAAATGATGGCATGTTGGAGGCAATAAATAAATATGCTACATGGCTTGTCATGGCATCTAATTGCATAGAATGCTAGTACAAATCATGGAGAACAAGACATACAACATGAGCATCTCCATAAGAGCTACAGATTCATGGCTACCACAAAGACAAAATGAAATGTTTTAAATCAGACTGATGACTTAGTGAAAACAAGCATATTCATTTCAGCAACATTCACATGGCATCTTTTCATGGTTAGTTCAGTGCCTTATCATGTGTTTCATGGCATGGAAATAATTTTAACAACTAGTAGGCATGAAAAATGCTCCAAACACATGTACAAAGTTTCACCATATGATGCATGGATTAAATCACACAAAAAAGACAAAATGGCAAGTTATGCAAACATGTCATGCTCCAAAACTCATCGAAATGACAAAACTAATACCACAGATGGATGCAGATATGCTACTCCGATCCATTAAGTCCAAATCATAGCATATACTCTAGGATCCTATCATTCCAACTACTCCACACAGCCCAAAACATATCACATATGCCCACCCACACAATTTTCTTATCTTCTTCTTCAAATCTATTAATCCAATTTTCTTATCTTCTTTTTCGAAACTCAATTAGCCAAATTAAGCTTGATTCAGTAGTGAAGGGACAAATTCAGTTAACTAAAAAATCAGTTAACTTAGCAAATTCAGTTAACTTAACATACATAATTCTGCCTAGGGTTCATATACATAAAAATCTAGCACAAAAAGACTAAAAGTTTTCCAAGGGTTCATATACATCAAATTCTAGCACTAGAACACTACAAATTTTGCCTAGGGTTCATAAATATGCCTAGGGATCATATACATCATAATGCCAGCCCCCAAAGCATGTAGTCAAATCTTCAATCAATTTAATCAGATTAAAATGACATCCTTCCCCATTCAATCACTATCACCATGACTATAAGCATGAGCAGTAGGAAGGTTAGGAGTGGGGAAGCTTACTCATACCCCTACTACTCCTTGGCCATAGAGCACCACCTCATGAGACGAGTGGAATGGTGAGGGAACCGTGGAGAGCGGTGGGGAAGCGACGTCGTCTCATATCTGTTCCTGTGGTTGCTCGACGAAGTCTCCTCTGGCACAGGGTCTAATGGCAAGATCATAAATGGCACCATATAGATGCTCGGTTCTCGCTCCTCTGGTTTCTCGATCTTGGAGCGCTAGTTCACCACCGAATCCTCGCGGCCTCACTCGGGGAATCCGACTGCTCCATAGCCTAGAGGAGGTACTCGATGCAGGACACCGGCTCTCCTCCATGGATCGCAGCCCTCTCTCTGTTTAGCAGATATGGGCTCATCCGCTGCTGTGAGGCCGCTAACTGCCTCCGGTAGTCAAACCAAGAGACGATTTCCCTGAGCCTGCCTAACTTGACCTCATCGCCGCCGACGATCTTCACGATCTCGTCCTCCATCTTCATGGCAAAGTTGGACTTCTCGCCGCCGGTGACCTGCACGATCTCGCCCTCCATCGAGGTTTTGGCTAGGATGGCAGAGGGGTGGATGTGGAAGAGCGGCGGTGGTCGTTGCAATGGCAGGGGAGAGGAGCGGCGGTTGTATAATGGCAATGGAGGGCGAGATCCATGGGCGGTGGTTCTACATTGGAGGAGAGGGCGGCGCGCTGTGCATAATTTTTCTTTGACTAAATTGGCCCAATCATCGGGTGTTGTGGAGTTGGGGGAAGGGTTGATGATTTGTCACATCCGGTGAGTAATTTAGGGTTTTATATCATCACAAAAAACCTAAAAAATTCCATACAACATCGAAAAGCTACCAAACTTGGCATGGATGCCCATCATGTTGCCATGTTGGTACAAGGCTGTGGAAAAAAATTGGTCCGACTTCAAGGATGTCGACAAAAATGTCCTTCGAGACGGACCTTTCCCTCCTACCCGAACGGCCTCCGGTGAAGCAAGTTAAGAATGACACCAAATTTTTGTCTTTTTTACACAGTCCAGAAAAAATGTCTTTTTTTGCATGGGGTTTTGAAATGCATTTAATTTTTTTATAATGGGTGTATCTAAATTACAAGCCAAAACGGGCCAAAACAACATGTCCAAACAGTAGCACAATATTGCATGAAAAAAGCTGGTAGCTCTACCAAAAAGCAATCAACAACTCAAAAAAAAGGTTCAAATATAGTAGCAAGAACTTAATAATAGAAAGACACATAATAAATATAGATAGTTCGGGCCAACCAAAGCCCACAGCATGAGATATAGTACGCTTACAACTTAAATAACACCAAGACAAATATAGATAGATAGATTTAGCTAAAAAAGATAGATAGATAGATAGATGGCTGCCGCCTTCTCCGCCAGGCTCCTCCTCACTCCTCCTCCGGGCGCCCTTCACTGCTCCTACGGGGTGTTGTTGATGGGGTACGGCAGAGTGTGCATGCGCTCCGCGGTGGGGAAGATGTTATGGGTGGTGAAAGCTATGAACTCGCATCCACACCAGAACACGCGGCCGAGGAGATAGAACGCGTCGAAGGGGTTGGTGAAGTGGGCAAGCATAGCAACCACAACCCCGTTGTGGATGACCTCCTGGACTCGGTACATCCTTGGAGATCCCCGGGGGAGGTGGCGGTAGCCGGCCCCAACGAAGAAGTCGGTGAACTCCCTTGTGTCGCTCCACCTTGACATCGCCCACACACGGAGGGTGCTCTTGACGTACACCCCGGCGGGGTAGAGCATCTCCGGCACGGTGGGGGGGGAGCGGTAGGTTGGCCCGGTGTACTGCATGGCTGCGGCGGGCTGGTTCTTGGGGATGTTTGTGGTGAAGAACAAGAAGGGTAGACGCAAAATGCAGGTGGGAGAGGATGGGAGATGGATGAAGGGTGTGAGAGGAAGTGGAAGATGATAGGTGGCTTAAATAGCCACCGTGGCAGTAATGGGGTCAAATGTGAACAAGTTTTTCCACCCACCTCGGCATCGGGAGTGTACACGCGTGGGAAGCTGTAGTCTGAATCAAAATGCGGCATTTAAGTGCTGCCCTATGTGTCGTCGGTCAGGTCAAGCGGGGACGGCTCTGCGGCGTGTGCTCCTTCGCTTATGTGCACGCATGCAACGTAGGCTGAAGCGAGCGCATGCATGCAACTGCATGCAACGTAGGCTCGCTCGGGCGCATGCAACGGCGACGGATATCGCTCGGTCCAACGGGTGGGCTTCTTTACACAGCCCAACGGCGTGCATGCATGGCAGCCCACCCTCAAGCGTAGAAAAAAAACGAGGCGCAAAAAAAACCAACGTAAGTATTATATGATTTTATCGATGCGAAAACCCTAGAAAATCCTTACAACGTCAAAAAGCTACGAAACTTGGCAAGGATGCTAGTCATGTTGGTACAAGGTTGTAGAAAAAAAATTGGTCCACTTCAAGGATTTCGACAACAACATGCTTCGAGACGGACCCTTCCCGTCCTACCCGAAAGGCCTCCGGTGAAGCAGGTTCAGAATGACACCAAATTTTGCCAGGATGTGAGTCCAATGAGATCAACACTTGTTCATGTTGGCCAATGTGGCACTGACTGTCGAAGGAGATAAAGATTGATACTTGTTCATGTGGGCCCATATTTTTTGTACATTTGGTGTCGACATAACACACAAAAAAACATGACTATATGCTTTTAGGTCTTCACCCTCCCAAATTTGTTGGCCAACTCAGCAGGTTTTGCCTTAAGATGCCACCTCTTTCTGTAAGCTGCAATTGCTGTGGTTTTGGAATGCTGGTTCTCTTTCCTGCAGAACGGGCATTTATAGCGACCGTTACGCCGGTACACAATCTTTGCAGCCATGAGCCACTTGAAGATTTTCTTTCTGAAAGCTTCCCTCAGCGGGTAGGTAGTTGTCTCATTCTTCCAAATCTGCAATCTGGTATTAGAAGAAAAAAATCTCATGCCAGCGAATTGTACATTATATCAAAGGCAGGCATAAATGGATTGTTTTTTCTTTGTATTGGTTTTCTAAAACTTTGGTTATATGAAAGACAGTCATAAAATGGAATACAAATGATCCATTCATCTAATTTTGCAAACCCTAGGACTAATGACCGTACACTTAATCAAAAAAGCGAACAGTACGATTGTCTGTACGACTAGCGAGGAATAACAAGAGAGCAATTTCTAGGGTTAACCTCAAGAAGGCAAATTCTAGGGTTAATCTCTC
The DNA here is from genome assembly GCA_011799875.1 of Thinopyrum elongatum. NCBI lineage: Eukaryota > Viridiplantae > Streptophyta > Magnoliopsida > Poales > Poaceae > Thinopyrum > Thinopyrum elongatum. Next base: position 410,129,096 of record CM022302.1, on the reverse strand, counting down.
CAGACACTAACTGATTCGTCATTGTTGGTGTTGTGTTGGACCAGCTACGGCTGCGGATCGGCGGTGATGACGTCCTTGTCGACCAGCTCCTGCATGGGGTCCACATCCGCCGCACGGAGCGCACCAGCCACGCCCCCTCCTCCGGCAGGTAGTATCATCCTCGCCGGCAAGAATGTGGGCTTTTTGGCGGCGGCGAGTAGTGGGCGGCGACGAAGACGTGGGTGGATAGGCAGAGGCGATCGAACGCTGTAGGCGGGAGCGAGATTTGGGGAGTGAAAATTCAGTTTGTTTGGGAGAGAGAGGTCAAGGCCACGCACACTTCGTCACTTTTGAATTTTAGGTAGAAACATGCACGTATACGGCCGATCGTGCACACCCAGAGATTTGCCCGAACCAACCAATCAACCAACCAAGCAAAAGAAAAGTGCACATTGTCGGTCCACAAACATGGCAACATAAACCGAACACCAAAATAGGAGGGACGGTTTTTTTGTTTTGCGCAGTACTACTAAATACTAGAAGGGACAACTACTCAAAAAAATACTAGAAGGGATAGTTGGCACATTTAATTTCACGTGGCATCTAGCTTTTTTGTTCATCGCTAGCTATGTTGTACCGATTAGGCAAAATGAATGGATAATTATTAAACCCTAGCTATTGTTAAGGTTTATTGGTGTGTGTCTACGTGGCCAAGTGTGCTTGCACGGTGTGGGTCCAGGTGAGTGTGATGCACGGGACGGGCCTTTGTGATTAGGGCCCACATCAAGAGGCACCGAGTTTTGAGGAAAGTGAAGGAACGAGCCCCGCACTCCGTCCGCATGCCGGACTTGTTCCCTCCCATTGGCTAGATCTAGCATGCGATATGGCCTCGTTTACACTTAGCCCGCGTGAGGGTTTATGCATGCCGCTCTTAGTGTTTGACCACACCCTTCATGGGTCATACGATGAGACCACGCCAGGCCCCGTGAAGCCCCGCCTAGGCACTAACCGCACGTATTACCTCTCGGTAGCTAGATCCAAACCATGCACCGCCGCCGTCTAGACCCACGTGGAGTAGCACCTAGACACATGACCCGCGACACTTACGCCAGCCCCCGAACCATGCATCCCCACCGTGTAGACTCATATGTGGCCATGTGTGCATGCATGTTGTGGTTCCAGCTAAGTGCGATGCACGGGGCGGTCCTTGGTTACTAGGTCTAACATCACGCGGCAACGAGATTTGAGGCAAATGAAGGAACGGGCCCCACACTCCCTTCATAGGCCGGACGCATTCCCACTCTATGGCTTGATCCGGCATGCGATATGGCCCCGGTTGCGCACAGCCTACGTGAGGGCCTATGCATGCCGCTCTCGATGTTTTACCACACCCTCTAGGGGTCGTATGATTACACCGCGCCAGGTCCTGTGAATTTTCGGCCCCTCGCTAATTTGCATGGATTATAATGGCAGCAGACGAGCATCATAGCCTAGAGAACGGCATCGAGGCCACCCCTCCCTTTGGTAGCATATGGTGCATATATGGACCAAAGAGCTTAACATGGGGCTTTCATCCCAATCCTTGCTATGATTTCATGTGGCCGCCGTAGATCTTGAACTTTCGAGGTTACAACCCTAGAAATGCGGTAAATGTCCCGAATATGGGAGGGAGGGCGTGAGAAAGGCCATGCAATAAACTCACTGGTACAGCGAGGTGCTATACAAACGGTTTTTAACCCCTTTCTGTGATGGCGTTTGGAACTATCGCCAAGTGAGTGACTGCGATAGGGGGGTCCTTCCCACACAACCCAGAAACCGTCGGGGCTAGGGAGCCTTGATGCATATAGTTGTCCCTATAAAACTGTTTCTGATATCTCGAATATCCCAAACGCTTCATCCTTGCTACTCGTTTGTGCTCGCATTGCCATCGCAGTCGGAGTTTTGTGGTTTTACCTAAAACTAGGCACATTCCAGGCACAGGAGTTTTCCAGGCACGTACCAAGCTGGCTCTACATTTACGATGCCTGGCACATCACAAACAGTTCATGATTCTAAACCGTGTACGATAGGTCGACAATCACACACATTTAGTTTTCCCGCACCGTTTGTGATAGTGTCTGACATCACACACGCTTTGCAAACGGCAACTGTGTGCATTGTTACACACGTTTCCTCTCCGTGAACCATGTCGGATTATGATGAATATCGCACACGCTGTGCTTTATAGACCGTGTGTGCCGTAATGACCTGCAGACCATAATTTCACCCTAATTTAATTTTTGCTATTTAAAATTGTAACTAATTTGAACTTGAAAGTAGGCTATAGCTTTATTCATATCCATCAGGTTCAAACAACCAATGCATTATTTGATTCACAGGTACATATGTTCAAGAATTACATAAGCACCAAATAAACAATGATGAACCAGGGTTCTATACTTGTACTATTACAGATGGTAAAGAAAGAGGCGACAGGCATTCTGGTTGCTGAACAAGGTGAAGCGGAATGGCCCTATTGTGCTCTCCTGGATGCAGAAGGCACGCACGATGTAACACCCTGCTTTTTGCTCCTGTTTTTTTTCCTTCGCGGGATTTGACTCCCGTCTTTTTTCTCGGTGTTATCGGATTTCTTTAGCTCTTGGGTATATGAAGATGGTCATTTAACCTTGCCTTCCCTATCCAATCAGAGATTCTCTTTGGCCCAACCTTGCCACCCAAGATCTATTCTCAGGGTTTTGCCACCGAAACCCTACCTTCCGAGTTATCGGAAGGGAAACCCTAATCTCTTCCGTTACAAAGGTACCCCAATTTCCTTTGATCTGCTGACTCCCAAACTTCTCCCAGTAATCATCCTATCTTTTTAAACCCTGGATATGCAAAAATATTGCCAAGTCATTTTCAATATTTTTCATTTATAATTAATTCCTTTTCCTGCCAGTTAAGGGAATTAAATCCAGGAAAATATCTATCCATCTCCAAAGTACATGAAAACTTTTGGAGATATTCTTTGTGATCATAGTGAGCTCCCATAAAAATATTGGCCATAATTAAATAAGGGAAATTGCATTTCCCTATTTAATGCCAATATTGCATTTTGGGCAGTTTCTAAAGGAACTACCATTTTCGTAGACAGGAAAAACCCCAAATAAATTGTGGAGCTTATCCAATCCATATCTTCCCCATTTCCATCAAAATTCAAGTCCCATAGTTCAAAGTTTGAGCACAGCATCAATTTGCAAATTCTGTCCAGATTTTCAGATTGCAAAGGAAGTGCTTGAACCCTTGATCGATTTGAACTGAAATTTTTCATGGAGGTTAAAATTAAAAAATAACTCATGAAAACTAAAAATCAGCTCAATCCCTCCATCCATTCTTCCACAACATTTTTTTCAAGTTTTTGTCCATTTCAAAGCTCTGTGAAGGAAGTACCACTTTGGCATTTCTAAATGAGCTGAAATTTTACCAGCATCTTCATGTATCCAAACCATCACTCTCCACAAAATCTCACTTCATTTCATCAAACCATTTGAGCACAGCTTCAAGTCCAAGTTTCTGGACCAATTTTTGGTTTGTGAAGGAAGTGTATGCAAATGGGGTCTAAATGACTTCAAATTTTTCAAGCACATACTACTTCCTACCTAATTTCATTTTGACATAGATCCAACTCCATTGGTCCATCCATTTCTCCAGAAACTACTACAAACACCTTCCTGTCAGAACCTTATTCTGCAAGTCTCTCTTATCTCTGAGCTACCTAGCTAGTTCCAGATACTCCTCTCACCTATTTGAGCAGCGAGGAACATGCTGGACATGGTTGGACAGGAAGGAGCCTTCCAGAGCGTGTTGTGCCCGTGGTGTCCGCGTGAACAGCGAGCAAAAACTGTGCTCTACGCGGTCGTCGCGTCGGGCAGGACAACTCGAGCAGCGCCGGCTTGTCCAAACATGTCTAGTGGCTCCGCAGCACCCACGTACCCCCTCTCCAGGCCCTTCCCCCTCCCCAATCGTCCTCCTCGCGCCATGGCGATCGCCGCCGCTATTCTGCCCGTGACCATCGTCGTTTTCTCGCTTGTCTCTTCTTTCTCTGAGCTCTCCCGAAGCCACTACCTCCTTCTCCACGCTCCCGGAGGCCTTGCCGACATCGCCATCTCCAGCCACGTATTTCCCGAGCTCCAGTGAGTGGATAGGAAGGCCACGGCGGCCGAACCTATCCGGCGAGCCCCCATGGCTATAAATAGCCCGTCCCCGGACCCCGCGAGCTCACCTCTCAGCCTCCCCACATTCCTAGCACCCCGCCCAGCCTCCCATTCGAGCTACAGGAGCCCTCCTCATCCCTCCCCGCCGCCATGGCCGCCGGTGGCCTCCGCTCGAATTCGGGCAAGCCAGGGCCCCTCCTCCACCTTTCTCCCCACCAGAAGGTCCTCTCGGCCATCGCAGAGCCCTGCCCAACTTCACCCCTCCCTCTCTGCCACCATAGCGCCGAACCCGTCGCCGCCCGAATCACCGTCCGCCGCGGGCAGCGTCGCCACCGCTCCGATGGTCCCCGGCGTCCGTGCCTCCCGCCGTTGGATGCGCCTCTCTATTCTGAATCCATCCATGGGCGAAACGTCACCAGAGACGGCCTGTAGCGCCGGCGTTTGCCGGCGGAAGCCACCCTTCTCCTCTGCCAGGCAGGCGCGGGAGGAGGAGGAAGGCCCTGCTGGCGGGCCCGACTCATCAGTGGCTCGACCCCCTCTCTGTTCGTTTTTTTTTCGGTGGCAGCGCAAATGGGCTCGGCCCAGGACAGCAGCAGCAGTCTGGCAGCAGCCGAGGACCTGGGCCGGCTTCGGCACAGTACAGCCCAAAGAGCACAGTGCCCTTTTTCTTTTTTCTCGCAGAAAAAACTGTCCAGGGACCCAGATGTGAATAAAAGTTTTATAGAAAGGTCCTTGAACAGTCAATCTGCTGTATATTTTCAACCACAACTCCGAATCAGGTGATTCCAACGCCCACGTCTTCAGTTCATCGAGCCCGTTCCGATGGTATCCTTTTCACCATGATGACACATTCTGAAAATGATCATTTTGCCCTTGCCCTTCGTTCAGCCCATCCGAAAGGGAATCTTTTTCGGCGAATTCTTCCGCGGACTCTTCGCACTTCTTCCCGGAGTATTCATTCACGCCAGGCAAGCCGACCATCTGATATATGCCCTAAAGCATTGCTCTGTGATATTTCTTGCATGTTTAAATTTATATGTTTGTGCTTGTCTGTGTAGTAGTGAGTTGTATGTGACTCCGATGAACCCTTGCTTGCACTTTCTTCGGTGACGGCACCATGCCTGTGTTCTGAGCTGTTTTCGGCCGTCCGGGGTGGATGCCGACTTTTATTTCTCTTGTCAGCAACTGTCTGTGTTCTGAGCTGCTTTTCGGCCGTCGCGGGCAGCTGTTGAATTTCTTTTCGTAGTAGTGACCCTATGCTCTGAGCTATTTTTCGGCCGTCTTAGGGAACTGCTACATTCTTCTTATCAACACCGTCTCATGTTCTGAGCTGCTTTCCAGCCGTCTTGAGCCGGGGTTGAGTTATTCCGGTAATGTCCCAAATCTGAGTTGTAAAGACTATTCTGGTGGCTACTGGTTTCTTTGCTGGTTTTGTGCAAGGGTTCCGATGGTCGTAACTTATAGCTAGAACTTGTAAGGTGATGACTTGCCATTTAAATCTTGTTTCATTAATGACTCATTGTGATGTTATATGAAGATAGGTAGTTATGTTTCCACAGTTGTTACCTCATACATAGTTACCACCATGTTAAGTTATTAATGATAAACAACCATGCTTGCTAAGTACCTGCTAAAACTAAACCTAGTCGGTTGATCCAGAGTCACCTGTCCGGACTTATCCGTGCAACCACATTTGCCGGTATGGGACGGCCTTGACTTGGTCTGATCGCGTGCTCTTTTATCGGTACCGCCAACTAAGGAAGGTTATGCGTGCGCGCTACCCTGGCCCGGTAGGCGGCGATAACCTTGTGAGCCCAGTTGATTGTTTAACCTGGAAGTCCCCATTTGGGACAGTTTAGTTTGGCCATGACGGTGGCAGGTGTCACGAGGTGACACAGGGGCCACCCAGGGCAGGACTCCGGGGGAGGATGATTGCCGGTGGTATGGTGGAGGAGTCACGGGTTAGGTAGGTTTCGTTGGAGCAACCCTGGTCCACCCGAATGGGATCACAAGGTCAGGTGCTCTATGGTGTGGGTAAAGTGCGCAACCTCTGCAGAGTGTAAAATCTATTCGAATAGCCGCATCCACGGTATTGGACAGTCCTTCCAGACCTCTCTAGGTGGTCAACCGGAATAGTAATAATAATGATGGAAGAACTCGCTTTATACCCTGAAGTACTCAGTGGACCGTGAATATTCTGAGGATTGTAAGGCAACCCGGAAGAGAGTAAGTTTATCAGACTTACAGTGGAGATGCATAGACATCGGATGATGTCAGGGATATGATATGTTGGCCATGGAATGGCTATGAAAGTGATGGTCGGATAACCGAAAGACTTGGATTGGATTTGGTTCAACTTCAGATTGGATCATGAGAATGTTCGGAGTATAAGTCATTTACTTGCCATGCTTTACTTTACTTTGGTAGTATCACTGGATAATCCTGTTATGTCATGATCATTAATATTACTAGATAGGTATGCCATGCCATGATAATCAATGTTGCTCTAATAACATATGCATGCTTGAATGCCATGGATTGCTTTGCTTGGTGTATATGTTAGTTTGGTTTGCTTGCGAGTACTTTCAAAAGTACTCAGCGGCCTTCAATGTGGCCAGGTTCACATAAGGATCCGCCGTCCGTCATCGAGGCGCCAGAGCATTCGCGGGCTAGAAGAGTAACCTAGTCAGATCCTTGTGGATTGGAGCCGCACCAGGACCATGCTGCCTTAGATAGAGCTTTTCCGCTGTCATCACCTCTTGTAATATCTCATGTAAGACTTATATATCCATTAATAGAAATGCCTGTGTTCTTGATACTTGTTGTAAACGCACATGCCAGAGTGATTTCTTGGGCTGGTATGCGTGGCGACCATCTGGCTACAGTGGTAATCAGGCGGGGCGCCACACACGACTCTAGTCCAACCCCTTGTGATGGCCGGCCACCAATCATGTAGTTTGAGAGGTAATCTTAAGTAAAGTGCTTCAGGATCCACTGCAAGGGAAAAAAGATTCAGACATTGTCATCTAACACAACTCATTACGGGCAGTAAAAAGAAGGCTACAGAGTTCTTACTTACCATCCTGCAGTTCACTGTTGTGTTGCATAAAGTGTAAACAAATGGTTCGATTGACATCTTTTAACCCATTTTAATAACAATCTTTATCAGTTTCCTCACTTGATGCTGGTTCATGAATATCTCATTGCCCCATACGGAGAAAGGGTCGAAGTGTGGATCTTTCGCAATGACATATGTACCTAAAAGCACCAAGTTAATATTAGAAGCTAAACAACAATTGCAAAATGATGTAGTACAACACTCCCTCCATCCCATTATATAAGATTTTATTACATGTATATCTAGACATCATCAGAACATTAAGGTAACACTCTTCCTTGTTGCTATGTAGCCTGGGATTGCATATTTAGTCATTCAGTACAATGCATGTGCTATGTAGCCTCAGATATATTAAATATGGCCCTAGTTAACCTACTGATAAATGGGTTACAGATATATTTAGTGAAATGTCTGATTCGACGATTAATCCCTTATCTGCCCTCAGGCTATATGGTACCAGCTACCGATATCTTGAACAGTGAGTACATATAAGCAATGCGATGAAACTAACCTCAATGGAAAACAGCACTGTTCTCAATATTGTCCTGTATGAGTACATATAAAGGCATGTTAAGCACAACAGGCTAAACATCAACCAAATATATCCATGGTAGACAACATAATCTACAAATGATAGCTTCAGTGTGCAGGTTTAAGCACGCTAGTTAAGCAAAACAAGAAGTGGAAAGGTGTGTTAACTGCATCAGGCATAACATTTAAAAACAAGCAAATAGTCATTCAAACTGGTATTGTGCAGGTCTAAAGTACACTAGTTATTGTTAAAAAAACGAAAAGGCGTGTTAACTGCAACATCCTTAAAAGCAACCAAATATCATAATTCATAGTGGTATTGTTGAAACTGTTATTGATGAAATTGAACTGCACAGCAAATAGTTGCACATATAGGGCATCACATTGTGAAGAACTGAAATAAACAAGGCATAAGGTCATCTCTAGTCGACCTTTAAAAGTTAACGGACTAAAACCCTTAGTGGATATATATATATACTCTAGCAATTTTTGGCCATTTCTAGTCTATCCCCTAAACTTAATGTTGTAAACTTCAATTTGGTCAAGTTCAAAGCAGGTTCAACTGAAAGTAGCATGCATTCAAACATAAACATAGGTAGTTTTGCATAACTGAACATAAAACATAAATTTAAACTAAGCTAAACTACTTTCGATCGAAGTGGAGGTCGAGCCAATCCTTCCTCGTCAGGTACGGTGTGCCGCGAGCCGGGTCCGGGCCGGTGCCGTCATCGGGGTCGTTGGGGAAGACACTCCTCCACTCATCGACGTCGATCTCCTCGTCCTCGCCGCCCACCTCGACGCCCTCCGTGCCCCCGTCCTCGCCGCCTTCGACCTCGTCATCGAAGGAGAGCACGATAACCTCGCCGCCCTCCGCGCCGGCAAAGATCACCCGCTCCACCTCCACGAGCTCCGGGTGCTACCGGTGGAGCTCTTACATGTAGGCCTCGGCGGCGGCCTCAACCTCGAGGCACTCCCACGCCACGTGGTCCTCCCGCACCATAGCCGAGCTCACCACCCCTGGCTCCGGCGGAACGAGGTCGACCAGACATGTGCTGAAGGGGAAATTGAGCCTAGCCGATGTGCCGTGGTAGCGGACCTGCCAGCGGTCATACTCCATGGCCGCGAGCTCAGCCGTGTGGAAGCTACCGAGCCATCGGCGGGTGTGGGTCTCCCGATCCGTAATCTCGGCGACCCACGTCCCCCACCGCCGCTGCCGGACCCCGAGGTAGGACCTCGTCGACGGCCGAGCCCGAGGGAGGACGGGGAATTCCTCGAACCGGCGTAGGGGCGCGGCGGCGGGCAGATCGGGCGACCGACGACGACGGATCGATAAAGAGCCTGCGGAGGACGACGGGGACACCTCGGCGGCCACCTCGCCGGCGTCGGGCGAAGAGGCCGCGATAAACCTCTTTTTGACCATTGGCTCCTCGAGCTCTCTGGCACACAGGCAGAGGTTGAGGATGGAGGCGGCGGCGGTGGCGATGGCGTCGACCTACCAATGGTTTCGAGCCAAGGAGGGGTGGTGTGTGTCTATGTGAGCGGAGGTTTTGGGGAGTGTGTGGTGTGTGTGGAGGGGGGGCAAGGTGGTGTTTGAGGAAATACTGCGGCAACTGAAAATTTTACTAGGCGGGAGTAAAATGCCGGTATACTGAAAGTTTGGATCAAGGGCGAGCAGATATTTTTGAGATTGCGAGGGATGCAGAGGCGGGAGTAAAATGCCAGGGCAACTGAAAATTTGAATCAAGGGCGAGCAGATATTTTTGAGATTGCGAGGGATGCAGAGGCGGGAGTAACAAGGCGGGGCTACTGAAAATTTGAATGAAGGGCGAGCAGATATTTTTGAGATTGTGAGGGATGCAGAGGCAGGAGTAAAATGCCGGGGCTACTAAAAATTTGAATCAAGGGATTGAAGCAGAGCGGGAGTAACAGACATCGCACACGGTCCGCACATACTAATCGTGTGCTATCAAACATTAAAACCTTCCAGGCGGTAGATATTTTTGAGATTACGAGGCAGTAGATATTTTTGAGACCGGGAGGCAAGCCTCGTGGAGCCCAATCTACTGTACTGATGTGATTGACTGCAGGGCACGGGCGTGGCACACGGGTAGTCTGACCGAACCGTGTCTGTTGCGTACCCAATCGCAGACGATTTCTACATCCAACTCGTGTGTTGTTTATAAATTTGGCAAAAAGAATAACGCGGGAGAGGGTCAGAACACGAACACACTTGCATGTGGACCAAATATATGTATGAAAAGGGTGGTTTGATGTTCAAATACCCAATGCACAACTTTGATGTGGCACCTGTCGCACAAAAGCACAGTATTGCTAGTCAGCCACCCCCTACGAACCCCACTTCGTGTCGGCGGTAAGGGAATCCTAGCTATGAATGCATGCCCCCAAATAGCTAGGTCTGAAATCTCACCCTACCGTAACACAAAACCTATAGGAGTCCATCATATATATATGGTCAAACTTCCCCTTTCGCTTCCCGACAAAGGTGGACCGTGTGCCGACCCACAAATGTGTGCTTGTGTCGCGAGATGGGTGAGACCACATATGAACCACATGAGGGTGACCCTACTATATGTATGAAAAGGGTGTGGTGTGATATTTAACTACCATTCACAACTTTGATGTGGCACGTGTGCCTCGCAAATTAACCGGACTTCCCCGACCCCACGGAGGTTGCAGGTAGTGCAAAGTAGCCCCCCCCCCCCACACACACACACTCGTCGGGGGGAGGGCATCTCACCAAGACGTATTGTAACACGGACCAAGCAGAATCCAACTTGGTCGTACAACCTCTCTCGCTCATTGTTGGTCAAAGTGATGGATGTCCACACGGCCCCGCAAAATGGGCTAGCTTGTCGCCGATAACCTCGCGAGGGAGTACTGTATGAAGACAAACCCACTCTGTGCATGTGTTCCAAGTATGTATATGGAAGTGGTGTGTGTGGTGTTTGAATACCCAATGCGCAAATTTGATGTGGCACCATGCTTTGGAACCGTAAAAGCCCCACACTGAGCGAGGGTTCACGACGCGTAGCATGCGCTCAAACTTAATTAGGCTTGGAATGATCGACCTACTATACGGTAACTCGAAGCAAAGAAGAAGAATCCACCCTGGTAACCTTTCTCGTCGTTGGTCGAAATGATGGACGTCCACGCGGGCCCATGAATATATATAGGCTTGCCGCCCATAACCAAGCGAGTGAGAGTGTGTCCAAAGACAACCATTGCATGTGTGTGTCCCAAACATATTTATGGAGGTGTGTGATGCATGCATATGTGTTGAATACCCGACCCAATGCACAACATTGATGTGGTGCATGCGTTGAAAATCGCAGAGGTCCCCACACAAAGCAAGAGGTCGTTCATGACGTGTCGTGTGCTCGCCCCCCCCCTTCGATCCAGCGGGATGGATTCATGTGTACACATGCGCTATTATATATATGTAATCTCACATCATGATCTATATCATGAGACAAACAAAAAAATAATCCCCTCCTAAGTCAAATTAGTTAACCTCTCTCACTGTCGGTGAAAGTGATGGACCAAGCGGGCTGACAGATGGAAGCATCACCGATAACCGCATGAGTGAGTGCCATATATAGGACAACAACCATCGCGCTTGCATGTGTGCCAGAACATATATATGGAGAGGTGTGTGGTTGTGATGTTTTGAATACCTAATGCACAACTTTGATGTGGCATTTGCCTCAAAAACCGCAAAGTCCCCACACGGAGTGAGGTTCATGTGACACCTAGTATATATATGCTGGTCACCCCCCCCCCATTCGACACGTACTATACACCTAGTAACACAGCCCTAAACGAATTAATCCTCCTTGTTCGTCAAACGTACCTCTCTCTCGTTGGGTCAAAGTGATGGACGACAAACTCGCGGGCCCAGCACAGAAGCGAAGCGTACGTCGCACGCGAGTGATCATCCTATATAGGACTGCGTACCACCATCTGCATGTGGCCCAAAGGGGTGTTTGTGTGATGTTTGAATACGCAATGCACAACTTTGATGTGGCACCACATATATAGGAAACCAAAAAGTCCCCACAAAGAGCGAGAGGTTCATGATGCGTGGTATGTGCTATATGTACGCCCCCATTCGACACGTGATATATATGTACTTCTACTGTATAGCACAAACCAAAAAAGAATCATTCCCTGATGGTCAAATTAACCTCTCTCTTGTTGGGTCAAAGTGATGGAGGACAACCTCGCATGCCCACGGATGGAAGCGCCACACGCGAGTGAGTTCCTATAGGGCAACCATCGCCTGCATGGTATTGCGTGATGTTAGAATACCAATATAATGTACAACTTTGATGTGGCACCTGCCTCGGGAACCGGAAAGTACCCACATGGAGCAAGGTTATGACACGCATATATATAGAGTATTCATGTTGCCCCCTCTTTGACATGTACATACTCCTACCGTGCATATATGTAACACAAACCAAAAAAGAACCATCCTTGTTGATCAAATTAACCTCTCTCTCATTGTACATTCAACTGATCGATGACGACCTCATGGGCCCATAGAGAGAGTCACACGCGAGTGAGTGTCATAGGACAAAACCACCACATACATGTGCCCGTGTGTTATGTGATGTTTGAATACCCAATGCACAACTTTGACGTGGCACTTGCTTTGAAAACCGGAAACGCACTACACCATGATGCGTAGCCCCCTCACTTCAAGCCAGTGGGAGGGTGTGTACGCACGTTCTCGAACTTTGATATGGAATCTCACCATGATCCACACCACACACATGCCAAGATGAATCCACCTTTTGGTCAAATGCCTCTCGTTGTCGGTGAAAACCTTTGTGGGCTAACGAATGGGCACGTCGCTGATAACCGCACGAGGGAGAGTGTCGAGAGGACCACCAATGCATGCATGTAGCCCGAACATGTATGTATGAAAGGGTTGTGTAATGCTTTAAATAACCAATTCATGACTTTGATGTGGCATATATGACTCACAAAATGATCAATAATCCCACACGGAGGTTCACGACTCGTAGTGTACTGCCGGACCCCTCCCCCCAACCCCCACACACACAGACACACACATCCCGCACCACCACAGCCACTCTGAGGCATGTCAAACTTTTTCTGCAGTGAACATGTGACCAAAGGAGTGTCGTGTTAAAATTTAAAAAAAACAGACATCATTCGACCGTTTTTATACATTGATTGATTTCCTAGGGATTTAATGTGCAAAAATCAAATTTGAGCTACATGTGCACCAAAATGGATTGCAAAAAAATATGTGTCCCTGGGTGCATGTTTCCCCATGCAAGAGATTTCAAAACATTGAGAATATAGATTTTTAAAATTCAGTAAATCCAAAACTTAGTTGAAATTTATGAAACTTATCGTGGTGTCATATATGGACACCAGTAGACTGTGATATTATATTTTTTCATCAAATTTGAGACACGTTTTGATATAATCTTCTTACAAACGGGAGATTGTTAATAACTGGCAACCAATATCTCATACGGATTATTTATTCGGACCGTGTGCGTTAGACCGTGCCATGCTCCGGTTAAGCAGTAAAGCGGCAGAATGAATCATCAATAAACCAAAAAATATGCGTGCTGCCACGCGCCCCGTGTGCCGTGCGAGCAGGCGTGAGTTGACGGGACGCATGCGAGCAGTCCCCCGCGCAGGTAGACCGGGAGGCGTGTGTGCAGGTGTGCGTATTGACGGGAGGTGTTTTTGCTGCGCAGTGTCACCGGGAGGCATGTGAGTAGCTGTGTGAAATGATGGTAGGAATGGCAGAAGTCCACCGCACAGGCTCACCGGGAGGCGAGACAGCCTTTGACCGCCGCCCGCCTCGCTCCCACTGGTCCGTATTAATTGCGTGCCCGAGCCGCCGGCCATAATAGGCGGATGCACCCCCAGTCCACAGTGGGCACCAACGTCTGGACTCTGGAGTGTATGAGGATGCCGCCGAAACACACCATCGGAGGGAGTGGCGACGCCGGGGCTGGTGAAGCACCCACGCAACGCGTGAAGCTGGGCACAGAGGTTGTCGTCGACATCGACGAGGTCTCACGCGGGCAGCAGCATGACCTTGACTTCATCGGCGCCGTCGTGCCCCCCCCCCCCAGCCGGAGTCGGATGTCAACAGCAACTCCGGCAATGACTGTGACTCCGACGAAAAACCGGTTAGTCATCTATATACCCATTTATGCGGCAAACATATCATGTGTTTTCTTTGGTTACTCCCCCCCTCTCTAATTTTTTTGGAATACAAATCCTATGGTTATGTTCTCTCAGTCCATGAAATCAGAGTAATTAAGATCTATTAGATGCACGTAGTGCATTGATTGTTTGAATGTTATCCGTATAGAGTTAGTGATTAATTGTTTGTTCTATACAAATGATTTTTGCTAATAATTCGACTAGGGTTAGCGTGCGTGCTAATAATTCGTGGCCAGATCTTGAGAATTGATTTTGAGTGTCCTACATATATGTTTGTGCCTTTTTTCTTCCAGATCTTGAGAATTGATTTTGAATGTCCTACATGTATGTTTCTGCCATTTTTTCCTTTTAGATTGGTATGTACATAGATGAGGCTCTGGCCAACGCCGCCGCCGGATGTAGATCTTGGACCCGGCTGCTCGGCCAGAAGCGGCCACGCCCCTTGGACCTGAGGAACCAGTAGAATCTCCGGCGGACCGCATCAGCGATCTACCGGACGGCATCCTTGGGGAGATCATCTCCCTTCTCCCCACCAAGGATGGCTGCCGCACACAAGTCCTTGCATCTCGGTGGCGCACTCAGTGGCGCGCCGCGCCTCTTAATCTTGACTGTCGTCAGCTATCTGTCGATGATGATTCTGAACTCCCCGGAGCCATCATCTCCTCCCACCAGGGCTCCGTTCAACACATCTGCATCCCGGCATGCTACCTGCTGGACATACCCTGCACGGTGGCTGCCTGGTTGACATCCCATCAATTCGATAAACTCCAGCAGCTTGAGTTCTACCATGACTATGTATGTAACATACCACGAACCGATGTATCTGTGCCCTCACCACCAATGTCCATCTCGTGGTTTTCCTCCTCTCTCCACACCACCACCTTCGCCCGGTGCCATCTAGCAGACAATCTGGTACAAATGCTTCGACTCCCACTGCTAAAAAAACTTGCGCTTGTGGTGGTTGATCTGTCGGAGGCCGCACTGCACAACATCATCCACTCTAGGTGCCCTGCCCTGGAGCGCTTGCTGCTTGTTTTTGGAATAGAAATTCATATCCGTTGTCTCAAAATAAAGTCGCACCACCTTGTAAGCATGGGAATTTGTTTTTTTGGACATGATCTCATCATCAAAGATGCCCCTTCACTTCAAAGGTTGCTCCTTGATTCTACTATAGTACCTTCGCAAATAACTGTAGTCTCTGCGCCTAAAATGGAGACCTTGGGTGCAATTCGTGATCCTTTTAGATGGTTCAAGATGGTGTTTGGCTCCACACCTATTGAGGTACTGTATATTATTCACGTAAACTTTTGTAATCTGCTTTTTTCATTTGTGCGCATAAGTTAAGTATCATCTTGGAGTACACTTTTGGTACTAATATTATGTTCTATGCTCAATGAAGAGCTTGTCCATCCTATCAGTGGTGGTGGATTCTGTCAAGACCTTACATATCAGTATGTGGTATTTTGATCTGAACACGATTATTGGCTTGCTGCAATGCTTTCCATGTCTGGAGAATTTGTATATAAAGGTGATGATTTCACGCACATTGAAAGCCCATATATAATGTACTATAATTAATCGTTCAGCTATCACTCTTTCAACATAATCTTTTTTAGACATTAACTATTTTCAATCTTCATCTCTATTTAGGCACTAACACATGGAGAAAAAGGTATAACCAATCGATGGTTCAAGAAGCACCGGGATTTTCTCAGATCTCATGACATTCGTTTGAAGACAGTAATGCTGGAAGGATATGCATCCAACAATGCAAACACTAGCTTTGTCACATTCTTCATGTTGAATGCGAGGGCACTATTGTCCGTGAGGATTAAGTTTTTTGACAAGAAATTTCTTATGGCTGCAAGTGTTGAATAGCATAAAAAGAAGTTTCAGGTGGACCTAAGGGCTTCTGATCGTGCTCGGCTTCTATTTACAACAGCTTGTCATCATGGACTAGTAGAATTTCTGGCCCGGGATCTTGATTTTATGGATCAGACCGATCCATTTGATTGTGACTACCAAAAACTTTGGTTGAGTTAGATGTCATTGTCCTGTTCAATCTGGGTTTTGTCTAAACCTGATGAGCAATTAATCCTCGTGCTTTTGTACTGTTTGTAAGCTGGAGTTAGATATTGTTGCCCTTTTCAACTCGGCTTTGACCCATATTTTCTTTCATACTGGGCCAATGGCTTGCCATTTCTTTAATTAAGACATAAATATTATAAGCATTCACAACATAGGGAAAGAACATCACTCTCGCGGGACCCTTGAGATCTTTGTTCATTACAGAACCGCAAGTTCTTAGCGCCCACCAGCACCCACAAACTTATTTTCAGCTAGCACACCAAATGGGTTGTAATTCTTAATAAGAAAAGCTGCATGGTAGTGACAGATTTGGATTTGTCATTTGGGACCCACGAGGAAAAAGCCTATCCAGGGCGGTGCCGACTCGACAGTAAACATTGAGAAACCTGGTTTTAAAATTACTGTAAATCCAAAACTCGCCTCAAAATCATGAAACTTGGCATGGTGTTATGACATGGCACCAACATGCTGTGGTAAAAAATTAGTCCAATTTGGGACAAGTTTTGGTACAAACTTCTTACAAAACGGAGCTTCTCTCAAAAAGGCTCATGGTTCCGAGAGGGAACTTGTCACCTATGTGTGCGAAACGAAATACGCTGTCTCTTCCCACCTTGATTTATTTTACAGAGGCAACATGCAACTATAGGAGCATCGTCCTAAAAATATGAAATTATTCAGGGTTCATTTTGCCTTTTTATACATTATTTGAGTTTTCTAGGCATTTTGGAACATACTTTGGTGTGTGCAAAGGTCATGTGTGTACTAGCCACCTATGTAATTGGATGTTCAATCTTTTATGGAATCAAGTCCTTATAAGTTCTAAGTACATATGATGTTGTTCTGTGTGCAATGACATCGCACACGGACCATACTAGGGAGCCCGTCGGTGATGATTTCATCAATCCCTGACAATTGTATACCACCAAGTGTTTGCCCACAACACATACGGCTTATTAGCAGCAATTGTCTATATTATTATCGGTCTTCGCACACATTTCTGATTACAGACCTGTTTGCCGCGTATCACACACATCTAGTAAAATTGAACCATTTCTGTTCTCTTGCCCCAAAGCAAACAGTTCATCCGAGTGAACCGTATGCCGTATATTGCACACACCTTGATATGGCTGACTGTTTCTTTTGTGTTTCCTAATCACAAACAAATCATCCGAGTGAACTGTATGCCGTATATCGCACACGCCTTCATCTGGCTGCCCGTTTTTGTTGTTCTGGCTCATCGCAAATAGTTCATTGAACTCAACCGTATGCCTAGCATCGCACACGCAACTAAAATCTGAACCGTGTTTGATGTATCCGCCATCGCAAACGTTTTGCACCTTTTTTGATGGGTTTTTTACATCACCGTTTGCGATTAATGCATCGCACATAGTTTCATCGAAGGGTCTCTGATTGTAGTGTCGCGTTAGCAGCATCCTGCAGTAGTGACTACCCCCATAATTTAAGTTTGTTTTATCTGGCAAGACAAACAAGTTTTTTTAAATAAGGATTTTTAGCATGTTTTAATAAGAATTTTATAATTTCACATTATAAGGTGTTTTTTTTTCATAAAACAAAGGTGTTGTAAACGCACAAAGCTCCTCATTAAGCCTCTCACCATCACGTTCACGTTGAACTCACCCTAAAATCAAGGAGAGGTAGATCGAATCTCCCCACGGGGGGCAACCTCCACCTAGTAGCTAAATATGGTTAGTTGAGAATTTCTCCCCAAGTCGTTTTTTGAGGCAAAATCACATTCTTCTTTTTTCCTCCAATATTGTGGCGAAATACATGGAAGAAAAATCATGGGAGGCACGGTGGAACGAGTGCACCTGTTTTTTCCCTCCAAAAGTGCACTTGTTGCCATATTGCATGTGAACGTATCACCTGTACAAACAATTGAATTGTCGTTTTTATTTTGTTAAAAATTCCTAAGTATTGAATTTCAGCATGCACCTACCCCATGGTGGTTCGGTCAAATTTGTCTTATCTGAGCTCCGCCAGCGACCGTGCAGATTCTTGTACCATGCACGTGCTGCTCCGGCGTCCGGTACCGAAGAGGGGAATCTGGATGTGATGAAATACAATTCATGTTGACCCATATCATGCACCCTTAGCCAACCGGGCCGACAACATGCACCACTAGCCACCTCGATCTAGACCATGCGGTAGTGTCCACGATGGGCAAAGATGCTCAGCTGGACATGTTTGCTGGCACTAGTGCATGATGCCCAATCTCAGTGTGCAAGACGTGTAGCCATGTGTCGCTTTGACATGCTTGGCATACCGAGGGAGGGACTCATTGGAGAACTAATGAACCAAGGTGGGATCAAGGGTGGATAGATGGTGTGGGTCAACTTGGCTAAAGGGGGACGGTTTGAGGCCATTTGAACAATGTATGACATGGCTATGGTCATGAGCTACCACACTTGCCTTACCACGAAATTTTACATAAGGGAATAGTGTAAACTTAAAAAAATTTAGTTTTATTTTTGGATATCCTGTTTGTTACATTTATGGCACCATGTACAACAAATTTGGGGTTATTTGGAGATGGTCGAAAAAAACACTTCATGTGTACTTAAGCGAGTTTTTCCAACAAGGTGGTTTTTTCGACCACATCCAAATCACCTCAAATTTTGTACACATTATCTCTTTCATAAACATTGACAGAATATGAAAGTTTCCATTTTTTAGAATTTTATATAATTTATAGTGGCTTAGTGAAACTCAGGTACATACCTCTGACTTTACCTTAAGGGGAGAGTGTAAACTTCATTATTGTTGAAATTTCTATGATAATCATGTTTATTACATGTATGTGACAATGTAAAAAAATTGGGTGATTTGGAGATGGTCCAAAAATAAACATGTGACCATATACAAAAGAAAAGCCCACCTCTAACCGGAGATTTCAGACCCCACGGCCTACATACGACTAGAAACCCAACCATATGGGCCAGGATGCAGGCCCATGGGATATTCATTTCTCCTGCTAGTAGGCCCCACAGGGCATACACGGAGCTGGATAGAGAACATGATGTTTCAGTGAGAGAGGCTCATGCAAATGCTCTCTCAGCCGCGTATGCCATGAATGTGGCCATAAGATTGAGCATTTGGGTTGAAAGCCATAAATCTTCACACATGATAGCTCATTTCCGAGAACACTTTTTTAAAATAGTTGCCGTATTACAAGTTTATTTTTTTTCCTGATAACTTGGTCACATATAATGACACAATGCGAAGGTTTTCCAATTTTTTGATTTTTTTTTGAATTTTTTATGCCCGTTTCAAAATGCGGTCAAAACAGCGGGCATGACCATTCCTAGCTAGTGCTTGAATCTTGGAATTTTTTTGGTGTTTCTATGATTAAATAGATACTTATGTACCTAGAAATGATTTTTGGAAAAAATAAAGAGCAAACTATGAGTCAGCTACAGTTCAAATTTGACCCGCTTCCTACTGAATCGGTGAAAATTTGTCTTTTTCACCAGAGGTGGATCGAATCTTTTGACACCCAACCATTTGGTCAATTGTGCATTAAATATGGCCTAATATTTTAGAAAATTAATTTGGTCCAAATTTGTAACAAATATATTGTAGGTCCTTCACAAAAGAACTCATTTTGGACACTCGAAAAATGAAAAAATGATTTAAAAGATCTCATTTCTCATAACTCTTTAAAAAAATATTTGTCTTATTTCACTTTGTGATTATTCCTGAAAACTAAAGTCAAATTTGCTGAAACAATGGGAAGTTTTTTTTTCAATTTTTCAAGTCATAATAAAATAGCTAACATGATTTAGCACCTTACTTTTAGTCGATTACGACCAATTTAAATGGTTAAAATATCATACCTGTATACTGCGTTCTGATTGGTCCAGGGGCCTCTCACGCGGATCGTGGATAAATAACCGTCGGATGCTCCTGGATCCAACGGCCCGCACCTCACCCTCTCACCCACCCACCGCGAGCTAGCCCTCAAAAAAAAACCCACCGCACACCACTCCTCTCTCTCCCCGCGCAGCGAACCCGAGCGCTCCAGATCCAGATCCCTCCCCTCCCCACCTCAGATCCTCTCCCCTCTCCCCACTCTCAGATCCAATTCTGGTGGTCGCCGTCCGGGACGACATGCTCATCCCGCGGCCCGAGACGGAGGCCGTCGTGGACATGGTTGCCACCACCGACCGCGATCGGGGGTCCTGGTCCTCTCCCTCGTCGTCCTCGGTGGCGGCATCTGTCTGAGCCACCGGGCCGCCACCACTGACTGCGAGCGGTTCCTGGAGCGGCCGGTCATCGTGCTGGAGGCGCTGCTCCTGGCGCTCTCCCTCGCGGGGCTCGCGGGGTCCCTTTGCCGCGTCTTCACCGTCTTCGCCTTCGTCGTCACCAACCGCGGCGCTGGTTCTGTCGTCTCCGGCCACGGGTACCGAGAGTACCGCCTCCGGGAGTACTCCACCTGGCTGCAGCGCCGGGTCGAGGACGCCGACAATTAGGCCAAGATCCGCAGCTGCCTCCGCGACGGCGGGGTCTGCCAGAGGTTCGGGGCCAGCAGGGAGTCGCTGCAGCAGTTCGCCACCAACAACTGCTCGGACCTGAATCGGGGAGGTTCGGGGCCAGGTCGTCAGCAGGGGTACTCGCCCGTTCCCCTTCTCACCTTCCTTCCAACCCCCAACCCCTCTCTCTCCCTCTCGCTCTGGGTACTGACGACCTGGATTTTTGTTTCCCTCTCACAACAGCAGATGGCCTGCGTTCAGTTCGGCCAAGGCCAACACCAGGCAGGCACTACTCCGATTCAGCTCTCTTCTTTTACAATTTCTATCTATTGCATCACCGGTCAACACAATCTCACTCGGACTACTTATGCCAACCACCACAAAATTACTTCCTTTGGTTTTGTTATCAAGCAATAACTATTTTGGTCATGGGATTCTCTCCTAGCTGCACTGTCCCCTTGTATCGCCCGTTTCCCTTCACAAATTTCTTCGTAATCCATGGTGCAGGGGTTCGTGCTAGCTGCTTCATCCCGGTGTACATCCGGTGGTCGTCAAGCAACCTTCTTCTCTTGCTCCAACTCCTCGCATCATGCCCAGCAAGGTGATGACCGAACCCTCTGTTAGCTGGCCCAAACTAATGGCTTGATGTTGTGTTGTGCTTGTGGTCATCTGGCCATAATTTTCCCTTTTTGTTTGGACATGTTGGCATGGTCCAGTGCATCTTAATTGACATGGTTCAGTTCTAGATTATCTGTGTAATTGTTATCTTAAGGTTTACCAATAGCTACTCTTGTTGTAGATCATATACTTGTGGTGGCTACCACCGTGGTGCATAGCTATGCTTTAGGTTGTTATACAAACATGGTATTTCCACGGTTGTCTTCTAGAGCACATAAACCATAATGCTTGCTAAGAACTGGTGCTAGGTCCTAAGTTCTTTGTTCACAAGGTTCACTTGATTAGGCGCTGAAATGATGATTTGATGGTTGCTTGAGTACATAGAACTTTTTGTA
Source organism: Thinopyrum elongatum (assembly GCA_011799875.1). Lineage (NCBI taxonomy): Eukaryota > Viridiplantae > Streptophyta > Magnoliopsida > Poales > Poaceae > Thinopyrum > Thinopyrum elongatum. Next base: position 410,107,444 of record CM022302.1, on the reverse strand, counting down.
TGTTTGACCACAATTTCTTGTCATTTTCATTCTAACTATATGCAAATCTTCTTGTAGGCTCGGTGAGGGATGCTCCACCAGCATCCTACTGCTTGGCGGTGGACGACAAGGACTTCCTCGTGCACGAGGTGTCTTCTAAGATCTATGGCGTCAAGGTAATCTGACTCTCTTCGACCCTGGTTCTTTTGTGTGTACGGTTGCTGCAGATGGTGGTCTGTGTGGATCTTGTTATAGTGAGAGTGGTATGCTGGTGCTGGCTTGAAAGAAGGGAAGAAATGCTTAGCAATCTATTTCCGGTAGCATTTAGCTGTTTGTCAAAATGCTTAGTAATATAAGACAGAATATTGGCTGGTGTTGTTTTGCGTCTGGTTCTGCTTTGGTTTCATTTGCATCGGGTTCTGCAATTGGCCAAGCAAAAGTATGGCCACTATAATCCATAGAAATGCTAGGATGCACAAGTTGATAGTTGACATTTGGCATTAATCTACCGAAATGCTGCCATGGCCATGCTGCTATGTTAATTTGATGATGTTAATTCATTGCTGCCATGCTGCTATGTGGACAAAAGTTAATTTGCCCATGCCCATTGCCATGCCTTCCTTTTGTTAACTTAATTTCAGTTTACTTGATCGTGTAGGTGGTCGTGCTGAAGGTGTCCCTGCACTGCAAAGCGTGCGCCGGCAAGGTGAAGAAGCACCTCGCCAAGATGGAAGGTGAGCACCACATCTCTGAAAGTTTGGTGACAAAATAATGCATCTTGAATCCTGGGAAGACCAGTTACTTACTAATAATCTATCATTGGAGGATATGCTACAGCAATGCAGCAATTTGAATTGATATTCACATTGAATTAATGACTTGTCTTGTTGTATGGGATTGAAACATACCCATATAAAAGAAGTCTGTTCCATGCAGCATTTTCAGTGTTTTCCTCAACTTGTTTTCGTTGTTACTTGATACATACTACCTCCGTCCCATAATAAACCATCAAATGTACTCTTGGGAGGGATAAACATCTTTTTTAGAACATGGGTTGAAGCAGACTGTAGTTGCTTACTGAGAATATGAAAATGAGATATTCTGTTTGCTAATATGAAGATAGCATTGTGTTTAATCCAGTACTGATGATTGTTTTCATTCCCAAATAAACTTGTTAATGATGGTGATTTTGTACTAGCATATAAACTTGTTTTTGTTGTCACTTGATACATACTTAGCTTGTACTTGAAGTTGTGGGTTAATGCTGGTAATTTTGTTCTACTTGTATGCATTGGTACCCCCATCATCGAGCGCACGGATGCAATAGTGGCAAGAAGATCATGGTCGTGTGCATCATCAAGCACACCATGGCGAGCATCCACCTCCTCACAGTGGCAAGAAGAGCAGGTGCCTAGTTTGTAATCGCTGTCGAAGGAGCTCCATGCTGAAGAACATAACACTTGTAGAGCTTGTAAAGTACTGTATCTAGTTATTGAACTTGTGGAGCATGTAACTGTGAATGCCATACTGTTGTTACACTTGTAGAGCTTGCAAAGTGTATGTTAGAGCTTATTACGTGTTATTTGTACAGCAACAGCTCTGTACTGACTCTGGCTGATAATATTTGAAGTATTTTGTGTGTTTTTTGTGTGCCAATTTAAATATTGTGTATTTATTTATGTTAAATTGGAAAGTGAAGAATGTGACCCTGACAGCAAGGACCCACCTGACTAGTGGACCTATTTTGTAGAAAAAGAAAAATGAAACTGTTGAGACAAAAAGGCCATGGCCCAAAAATAAAAAGGCTACAATGTTGGGCTTGGCCCATGTGGCTGACCAGAATTAACAGGAAAAAAATCTGAATTAGTGGGCTTGGCCCAAGTAAAGAGTCAAATCGGACCGGGCTGATTCTTATCAATGACCAATTCAATTGGTCGCAATTTTGCCACGTCAGATTGCCACGTCGGATCCGATGTGGCCTGAGCAGACAACCAATGACCAAAAAATTGGTGGTTGAACCAATGACCTTTCCCATTTCAGAAAAAAGGTCGTTAATATCCATTAAAGACGGTCAGCTTTTGACCATCTATTTTTGGTCACAAAAAGGTCGCAAATGAAAAACAATGACCTTTCAGCGACCAATAGTGATGGTCGCAAGTTGACATATTTCTTGTAGTGTATGACAGACAAGTGGCTAATTGAGTTGGTTACCCTGACGATCCTTCATCCTTCCAGAACATATTTTCTTTTCTTTTTCCAGGAACAGATTGTTGGATGCGGATGTATGTAGATGGGATGTATGTTGAAGGTGTGCGTGTGTACATTCGGGTGGGCCGAGTAACAGCACTAGTAGGATTTATGTTTTGGTAGGACTTTTCTCAAAGATTACTGCTCAGTCTCAGACACTACCTCAGTTGTGCTGCAGAGGAGAAGGAGCCAATGCCGCGTGTCGACGCTCGAGATGAGCCCATGCTGTCGGTCGAGGATCAGGAGAAGGACATGTCTGAACAAGCTGTGGTGCGGCGGGCACGCGCTGCGTTGCGGGGTTATGAGGAGTGGAGGGCGAGCCACCCGCTCAGTTCAAGTGTATGATTGTTGATTACTGATGCAGTACCTTTGTTGATTATACTGTATGATTGTTGCCTAGTGTGTACATGCTCTATAAGCCCTTTTCTTAAATTCTCATCCTTTGCTTTTCTTCATTTTATTTTGTTTACATAGGTGGTGTGCATAACCTGTCGACAGGACTGCAACAGGCCCAATGCCACTAGGTTGACATTTACCATCAGGCTAGATGGGGACACTTCAGCTGTGGTATAAATAAGCATGTAAATTTTTACTTGTATTGTGTTTGTTCCCCTCTACTTTGAAGATCAAGAAAATGTAGGAAATAAATAGCAATTAAATTCTACATCTACAGCGCATGGCACCAGTTCAGCGCCATCCCAGACAGTTCATTGCTTTTTCAAGCGAGAGGGAGCCGCACGTATGATTTTGGCATGTACAAAGGGAATTCAAGGGCGATCATCGGTGGTGAAAACTAGTGCAGGTTTGTTGAAGACTTTGACCTGCGAGAAGGCGACCTTGTCTCCTTCGATTTGACTGAAGACATTCCTATGGTGTACTTCTGCAACCTGCCAAGGACATGCGATCAAAATGAAGAGCATAAAGATCCTCTAGAATCAGCTGTCATAACGAAGGGAATTAATCTGACGAAGCAAGAGGAGCTGAACCTACATGACCTTTTGGCGATGAAGAAAGGTTATATAGGTGCATTTTTTGTCCACCGCTTCACCAAGTCGAACATAGCAGGAAAGACGATGGTATGTTTTTGGTGTATTAGTATTTTCTATTTTGTATGCAATTTTCTTTGTTTTACCATGGAGAGAAAGATTAATGATATGCTATTGTAGCTGAAACCAGTGAATACACTGATGTTTGTTTTTGCATATCCTTTTGTTTCCCATAACTGTAGATGTATCCCTATGTAATATATGTAGATGTAGCTGAAGATCCTTTTGTTTACTGTTCCTTCACATATTTGATAATTTTTCTTCCTATGATGGTGCATACAGAGATTACCGATGAAAGTTGTCGACGCCCTGAAGACCCCAGGAGATGGGGAGATACTGGGAGATGGGCTTGCTGGCATTCGGCTATGCAAGGACAGTTTCATGCCGGTCAAGTACCACAAGTGTGATGATGGCCGCATCATCTTCGGCAAGGGATGGAGTGATTTTGTTGATAGTGAAGAGCTCAAGATTCATAAAGCCGTTCTTTTCGGTTTCAAGACCACCACCCGTGGAGATCTTCAGATCAAGGTGGTTATGAACATGCTGACCGAGGAGCCACAAATGTAGCACGACAACGCAAGAGTGTCCTTTACACTAGGTATAGTGCGAAAACTATGTTGATAGCAGTTATGCATCTATGGGGTTACGTCTTCATTCTGTCTTGGGTGACGATGAATATGAGAGGAGGACATGTTGCAGTTAGAGTAAATGCTAGGATTGGGCCCTATTCAGGACTCAAAATAGGGCTTACACAGGTGGTTGCTTTATTGGCTACTATTTCCCTGGCTATAATCATGAACGATGGCAATGCAAATGGAATTTAAGGGCATTTTATTAATAATTTAAATCATGGAGTTAAGATGGTAGAACTACCTATGAGTGTTTGCATAGGAGATGCGGGAAGGGCATCAGCTGTGTTCTTGACTCTTTGGTAATGCAGGAATAATGTGAGATTACAAAATAAATGGTATAGTGATCTTATGATTCTTGTTTAGCTAATTTTCTTGTGGATCATGGGATGGTCTATATTGCAGATGAAGGTGGTAAACAAAGAGGTGCTGATGTTGGGAGCAAAGCTGCTAGAGCATGTAGCAGGTGAATTGTACAGATCATCGCAAGTGTGGAGTCACAGCGTACTGCGGTGTCGCCTGCGCATCTCTCAGCTATATTTTCTATCCTCTGCCGTAGTTTTATTTTTTGGACCTTGATGTTAAGTCTGGCTGGTCTTGCTACCATGTATGATTTGTGCTGCTAGTTGATTACTTTAGTTTCTAGCTGTTGTTTGTATCAGGGGCTTGAAAGACCATATGGTTTCTGTTAATGAAAAATCAGAGGGGCGACCCTTCTTTTGATTAAAAAAATGAACTTTCTCTATTCAATAAAAAAATGAACTTTCTCTATTCAACCCCAGTTGAGAACAATATTTACGATAAATCTGAAATAATCTTTTGGTAAAAACGGCTATTGATACGTCTCCAATGTATCTATAATTTTTTATTGTTCCTTGCTATTATATTATCTGTTTTGGATGTTTTATATGCATTAATATGCTATTTTATATTATTTTTGGGACTAACCTATTAACCTAGAGCCCAGTGCCAGTTCCTGTTTTTGAGTTTCGCAGAAAAGGAATACCAAACGGAGTCCAAACGGAATAAAACTTTCGCGATGATCTTTCTTGGACCAAAAGGAAACCAGGAGACTTGGAGATGAAGTCGGAGGAGCCACGAGGCAGCCACAAGGACGGAGGGCGCGCCCCCCACCCTTGTGGGGCCCTTGTGCACCCCCTGACCTAATTCTTTCGCCTATATATACTCTTATATGCCCAAACCACCAGAGGCATCCACGAAAATACTTTTCCACCGCCGCAACCTTCTGTACCCGTGAGATCCCATCTAGGGGCCTTTTTCGGCGTCCTGCCGGAGGGGGATTCAATCACGGAGGGCTTCTACATCAACACCATTGCCCTTCTGATGAAGCGTGAGTAGTTTACCTCAGACCTACGGGTCCATAGCTAGTAGCTAGATGGCTTTTTCTCTCTCTTTGATTCTCAATACCATGTTCTCCTCGATGTTCTTGGAGATCTATTCGATGTAATACTTTTTTGCGGTGTGTTTGCCGAGATCCAATGAATTATGGTTTTATGATCAGCTTATCTATGAATATTATTTGAATCTTCTCTGAATTCTTTTATGCATGATTTGATATCTTTGGAATTCTCTTCGAACTATCAGTTTGGTTTGGCCAACTAGATTGGTTTTTCTTGCAATGGGAGAAGTACTTAGCTTTGGGTTCAATCTTGTGGTGTCCTTTCCTAGTGACAGTAGGGGCAGCAAGGCACGTGTTGTATTGCTGCCATCGAGGATAAAAAGATGGGGTTTTCATCATATTGCTTGAGTTAATTCCTCTACATCATGTCATCTTACTTAATGCGTTACTCCGTTCTTTATGAACTTAATACTCTAGATGCATGCTGGATAGCGGTCGATGTGTGGAGTAATAGTAGTAGATGCAGAATCGTTTCGGTCTACTTGACACGGACGTGATGCCTATATTCATGATCATTGCCTTAGATATCGTCATAACTTTGCGCTTTTCTATCAATTGCTCGGCAGTAATTTCTTCACCCACCGTAATATTTTCTATCTTGAGAGAAGCCTCTAGTGAAACCTATGGCCCCCGGGTCTATTTTCCATCATATTACATTCTGATCTACTATTTTGCAATCTTTTATTTTCAGATCTATAAACCAAAAAACCTAAAAATATTTACTTTATCTTTTGTTTAGTTCTACCTATCTCTATCAGATCTCACTTTTGCAAATAACCGTGAAGGGATTGACAACCCCTTTATCACATTGGGTGCAAGTTGTTTGTTTGTTTGTGCAGGTATTCGGTGATTTGTGTGTTGTCTCTTACTGGATTGATACCTTGGTTCTCGAACTGAGGGAAATACTTACCTCTACTTTGCTGCATCACCCTTTCCTCTTCAAGGGAAAAACCAACGCAAGCTCAAGAAGTAGCAGGAAGAATTTCTGGCGCCGTTGCCGGGGAGATCTACGCCAAGTCAAGCCATACCAAGTACCCATCATAAACTCTCATCTCTCGCATTACATTATTCGCCATTCGCCTCCCGTTTTCCTCTCCCTCACTTCTAAAATGATTTTCTAAAATATTTGCCTTTTTCTTCGCCCCTCTCTTTGCCTTTTCTTCGCCCCTCTTCCGTTCATCTTCTTCGTTTGCTTTTTGTGTGCTCATGTGTTGGATTGTTTGCTTTGTCACGATGGCTCAAGAGAATACCAAATTGTGTGATTTTTCCAACACCAATAACAATGATTTTATTAGTACTCCGATTGCTCCCGCTACTAATGCGGAATCTTGTGAAATTAATGCCGCTTTGCTGAATCTTGTTATGAAGGATCAATTTTCCGGCCTTCCTAGTGAAGATGCCACATCCCATCTAAACAATTTCGTTGATTTGTGTGATATGCAAAATAAAAAAGATGTGGATAATGATATTGTTAAATTGAAGCTATTTCCGTTCTAACTTCGAGATCGTGCTAAAACTTGGTTTTCATCTTTGCCTAAAAATAGTATTCATGGAATAAGTGTAAAGATGTTTTTATTTCCAAGTATTTTCCTTCCGCTAAGATCATCTCCCTTAGGAACGATATTATGAATTTTAAGCAACTTGATCATGAGCATGTTGCACAATCTTGGGAGAGAATGAAATTGATGATACGAAATTGCCCTACTCATGGTTTGAATTTGTGGATGATTATACAAAAAATTTATGCCAGATTGAATTTTGCTTCTAGAAATCTTTTAGATTCGGCCATGGGAGGCACTTTTATGGAAATTACTCTAGGAGAAGCTACTAAACTTCTAGATAATATTATGGTTAATTATTCTCAATGGCATACCGAAAGATCTTCCACTAGTAAAAAAGTGCATGCAATTGAAGAGATTAATGTTTTGAGTGAAAAGATGGATGAACTTATGAAATTATTTGCTAGCAAGAGTGCTTCTTTGGATCCTAATGATATGCCTTTATCCACTTTGATTGAAAATAATAATGAATCTATGGATGTGAATTTTGTTGGTAGGAACAATTTTGGTAATAACGCATATAGAGGTAATTTTAATCCTAGGCCGTTTCCTAGTAATTCCTCTAATAATTATGGTAATTCCTACAATAATTCTTATGGAAATTATAATAATATGCCCTCCGAATTTGAGAATAGTGTTAAAGAATTTATGAGTTCGCAAAAGAATTTCAATGCTTTGATTGAAGAAAAATTGCTTAAGATTGATGATTTGGCTACGAACGTGGATAGAATTTCTCTTGATGTTGATTCTTTGAAACTTAGATCTATTCCACCCAAGCATGATATCAATGAGTCTCTCAAAGCTATGAGAATTTCCATTGATGAGTGCAAGGAAAGAACCGCTAAGATGCGTGCTAAAAAAGATTGGTTTGTAAAAACGTGTTCTTCTAGTTTCCTTGAAAATAATGATGAAGATCTTAAAGTGATTGATGGGACTCCTATTGAATATTTGTTTTCCAATATAAATCTTGATAAAGATGGGACTGGAGATGAGTCAACTTTAGTTAAAAGGCATCCCAATGATTCAGAGTTTTTAGATCTTGATGCAAAAATTGATAAAAGTGGGATTGGAGAGGTCAAAACTTTAAGTAGCAATGAACCCACTCTTTTGGATTTCAAGGAATTTAATTATGATAATTGTTCTTTAATAGATTGTATTTCCTTGTTGCAATCCATGTTGAATTCTCCTCATGCTTATAAACAAAACAAAGCTTTTACTAAACATATCGTTGATGCTATGATGCAATCTTTTGAAGAAAAGCTTGAATTGGAAGTTTCTATCCCTAGAAAACTTTATGATGAGTGGGAACCTACTATTAAGATTAAGATTAAAGATTATAAGTGTCATGCTTTGTGTGATTTGGGTGCTAGTGTTTCCACGATTCCAAAAACTCTATGTGATGTGTTAGGTTTCCGTGAATTTGATGAGTGTTCCTTAAATTTGCATCTTGCGGATTCCACTATTAAAAAACCTATGGGAAGGATTAATGATGTTCTTATTGTTGCAAATAGGAATTATGTGCCCGTAGATTTCATTGTTCTTGATATAGATTGCAATCCTACATGTCCTATTATTCTTGGTAGACCTTTCCTTAGAACGATTGGTGCAATTATTGATATGAAAGAAGGAAACATTAGATTTCAATTTCCGTTAAGGAAGGGCATGGAACACTTTCCAAGAAAGAAAATTAAATTGCCATATGAATCTATTATGGGAGCTACTTATGGATTGCATACCAAAGATGACAATACCTAGATCTATTTGTGTTTTTATGCCTAGCTAAGGGCGTTAAACAATAGCGCTTGTTGGGAGGCAACCCAATTTTATTTTTGTTTTTGTTTTTTGGTTCTGTTTTGAAATAAATAATTCATCTAGCCTCTGGTTAGATGTGGTTTTATGTTTTAATTAGTGTTTGTGCCAAGTAAGACCTTTGGGATGGCTTACAGTGATAGTTGATTTGATCCTGTTGAAAAACAGAAACTTTTGCGTCCAATCTCAGAATTTTAATAATTCACTGGAGCGCGGAAAACCCCTGAATTGTTTACACAAGATTTATATACGAATTGCCTCTGTTGTCCAAATTTTCAGAGTTTTTGGAGTTACAGAAGTATTAGAACAATTCAGATCTTCGCAGACTGTTCTGTTTTTGACAGATTCTGTTTTCTTTGTGTTGTTTGCTTATTTTGATGAATCTATGGGTAGTATCGGGGGGTATGAACCATGGAAAAGTTGGAATACAGTAGATATTACACCAATATAAATAAATAATGAATTCACAATAGTACCCCAAGTGGTGATTTATTTTCTTATACTAACGGAGCTTATGAGATTTTTTGTTGAGTTTTGTGTTGTGAAGTTTTCAAGTTTTGGGTAAGGATTTGATGGACTATGGAATAAGGAGTGGCAAGAGCCTAAGATTGGGGGTGCCCAATTCACCCCAAGTTAATATTCAAGGACAACCAAGAGCCTAAGCTTGGGGATGCCCCGGAAGGCATCCCCTCTATCGTCTTCGTCTATCGGTAACTTTACTTGAGGCTATATTTTTATACACCACATGATATGTGTTTTGCTTGGAGCGTCTTGTATGATTTGAGTCTTTGATTTTTAGTTTGCCACAATCATCCTTGCTGTACACACCTTTTGAGAGAGACACGCATTAATCATGATTTATTAGAATACTCTTTGTGCTTCACTTATATCTTTTGAGCTAGGCAATTTTGCTCTAGTGCTTCACTTATATCTTTTTAGAGCACGGCGGTGGTTTTATTTTATAGAAATTGATGAACTCTCATGCTTCACTTATATTATTTTGATAGTCTTTAAACAGCATGGTAATTTGCTTTGGTTATAAATTTAGTCCTAATATGATAGGCATCCAAGAGGGATATAATAAAAACTTTCATATAAAGTGCATTGAATACTATGAGAAGTTTGATTCCTTATGATTGTTTTGAGATATAAAGATGGTGATATTAGAGTCATGCTAGTGAGTAATTGTGAATTTGAGAGATGCTTGTGTTGAAGTTTGTGATTCCCGTAGCATGCACGTATGGTGAACCGTTATGTGATGAAGTCGGAGCATGATTTATTTATTGATTATCTTCCTTATGAGTGGCGGTCGGGGACGAGCGATGGTCTTTTCCTACCAATCTATCCCCCTAGGAGCATGCATGTAGTACTTCATTTCGATAACTAATAGATTTTTGCAATAAGTATGTGAGTTCTTTATGACTAATGTTGAGTCCATGGATTATACGCACTCTCACCCTTCCACCATTGCTAGCCTCTCTTGTACCGCACAACTTTCGCCGGTACCATACACCCACCATATACCTTCCTCAAAACAGCCACCATACCTACCTATTATGGCATTTCCATAGCCATTCCGAGATATATTGCCATGCAACCTTCCACCGTTCTGTTTATTATGACATGTTCCATCATTGTCATATTGCTTTGCATGATCATGTAGTTGACATCGTATTTGTGGCAAAGCCACCGTTCATAATTCCTTCATACATGTCACTCTTGATTCATTACACATCCCGGTACACCACCGGAGACATTCATATAGAGTCATATTTTGTTCTAAGTATGGAGTTGTAGTTCTTGAGTTGTAAGTAAATAAAAGTGTGATGATCTTCCTTATTAGAGCATTGTCCCATGTGAGGAGAAGGATGATGGAGACTATGATTCCCCCACAAGTCGGGATGAGACTCCGGACAAAAAAAAAAGAGGCCAAAAAAATGAGAGAAGACCCAAATAAAAAGAAAAGAAAAGAATGAGAGAAAAGAGAGAAGGGGCAATGTTACTATCCTTTTACCCCACTTGTGCTTCAAAGTAGCACCATGATCTTCATGATAGAGAGTCTCCTATGTTGTCACTTTCATATACTAGTGGGAATTTTTATTATAGAACTTGTCTTGTATATTCCAATGATGGGCTTCCTCAAAATTGCCCTAGGTCTTCGTGAGCAAGCGAGTTGGATGCACACCCACTTAGTTTCTTTTTTGAGCTTTCATAAACTTATAGCTCTAGTGCATCCGTTGAATGGCAATCCCTACTCACTCACATTGATATCTATTGATGGGCATCTCCATAGCCCGTTGATATGCCTAGTTGATGTGAGACTATCTCCCTCTTTTTGTCTTCTCCACAACCACCTTCTATTCCACCTATAGTGCTATGTCCATGGCTCACGCTCATGTATTGCGTGAAAGTTGAAAAAGTTTAAGAACATCAAAAGTATGAAACAATTGCTTGGCTTGTCATCGGGGTTGTGCATGATTTAAATATTTTGTGTGATGAAGATGGAGCATAGCCAGACTACATGATTGTGTAGGGATAAGCTTTCTTTGGCCATGTTATTTTGAAAAGACATAATTATCTTGTTAGTATGCTTGAAGTATTATTGTTTTTATGTCAATATTAAACTTTTGTTTTGAATCATACGGATCTGAACATTCATGCCACAATAAAGAAATTACATGGATAAATATGTTAGGTAGCATTCCACATCAAAAATACTGTTTTTATCATTTACCTACTCGAGGACGAGCAGGAATTAAGCTTGGGGATGCTTGATACGTCTCCAACGTATCTATAATTTTTTATTGTTCCATGCTATTATATTATCTGTTTTAGATGTTTTATATGCATTAATATGCTATTTTATATTATTTTTGGGACTAACCTATTAACCTAGAGCCCAGTGCCAGTTCCTGTTTTTTCCCTCTTTTTGAGTTTCGCAGAAAAGGAATACCAAACGGAATAAAACTTTCACGATGATCTTTCTTGGACCAAAAGGAAACCAGGAGACTTGGAGATGAAGTCGGAGGAGCCACGAGGCAGCCACAAGGACGGAGGGCACGCCCCCCACCCTTGTGGGCCCCTCGTGCACCCCCTGACCTAATTCTTTCGCCTATATATACTCTTATATGCCCAAACCACCAGAGGCATCCACGAAAATACTTTTCCACCGCCACAACCTTCTGTACCCATGAGATCCCATCTAGGGGCCTTTTCTGGCGTCCTGTCGGAGGGGGATTCGATCACGAAGGGCTTCTACATCAACACCATTGCCCTTCCGATGAAGCGTGAGTAGTTTACCTCAGACCTACGGGTCCATAGCTAGTAGCTAGATGGCTTTTTCTCTCTCTTTGTTTCTCAATACCATGTTCTCCTCGATGTTCTTGGAGATCTATTCGATGTAATACTTTTTTGCGGTGTGTTTGCTGAGATCCGATGAATTGTGGATTTATGATCAGCTTATCTATGAATATTATTTGAATCTTCTCTGAATTCTTTTATGCATGATTTGATATCTTTGTAATTCTGTTCGAACTATCGGTTTGGTTTGGCCAACTAGATTGGCTTTTCTTGCAATGGGAGAAGTGCTTAGCTTTGGGTTCAATCTTGCGGTGTCCTTTCCTAGTGACAGTAGGGGCAGCAAGGCACGTATTGTATTATTGCCATCGAGGATAAAAAGATGGGGTTTTCATCATATTGCTTGAGTTAATTCCTCTACATCATGTCATCTTACTTAATGCATTACTCCGTTCTTTATGAACTTAATACTCTAGATGCATGCTGGATAGCGGTCGATGTGTGGAGTAATAGTAGTAGATGCAGAATCGTTTCGGTCTACTAGACACGGACGTGATGCCTATATTCATGATCATTGCCTTAGATATCGTCATAACTTTGCGCTTTTCTATCAATTGCTCGGCAGTAATTTGTTCATCCACCGTAATATTTTCTATCTTGAGAGAAGCCTCAAGTGAAACCTATGGCCCCAGGGTCTATTTTCCATCATATTACATTCTGATCTACTATTTTGCAATCTTTTATTTTCAGATCTATAAACCAAAAAACCCAAAAATATTTACTTTATCTTTTGTTTAGTTTTACCTATCTCTATCAGATCTCACTTTTGCAAATTACCGTGAAGGGATTGACAACCCCTTTATCGCGTTGGGTGCAAGTTGTTTGATTGTTTGTGCAGGTATTCGGTGATTTGTGCGTTGTCTCCTACTGGATTGATACATTGGTTCTCAAACTGAGGGAAATACTGTAACACCCCAAAAATTTAATCATATTTTTATTAAATAAAATTTGGCCAGAATTAAAATTTTGAATTTTTTACTAGGTCTTTTATTATTTTCAGAACCATTTTCTGTTTCTGTTTATCAAAATTCTTCCCTCCATATAGAAATTTTTGGAAATAATATTGTGGCTTTGGTAGTTTTCTCAAATCATTTCAATTACATTTTAATAACAGTAAGAATTATTTTCAGAATAAAAATTTGCCCAAAACAATTCTTTTAATAGCTTTTTCAATATTTTAAATGCCTCTATTTCACTACAACCATTTTAAATAATTCTTTTTAAATCCCACAAAAATTATGGGAGGTCATGTGATGCCTACATATCACTTTTATGCAAAAACCAAACTTGGCCTTTTGAAAAATTTGAGTGAAACAATATCTTTTCATTTCTGTCCATTTTCTAGGTTATAACTACAACCCCATTTTTCCTTACTCCAAAAATTCTGAAATTTTTCCCACTTACTGTCCTTCCAACCAAACCCTTAAGTCCAAAATTTTAGCTCCATTGGAATCCTTTAAGTTCACCAAATATTCTTCTAAAGTTTCTGTCCAGAAATGAATTTCAGTGAAACTTGCACTGGCTAGTTTCTCTTTTTGCCAAACCAGCTCCACCAATATCTCTACCAATCAGAGAGACACCATCCTGCCAAGTCTCACTTCCGAAAAAATTTCCCTAGCTAGCTCTATCATTTTGTCAAACAGGTTGTGAGCATGGCAGAAATTTTCAATCATCAAACTTTTCACTTGGCACTTGGTTCTTTAGCCAAGCCAGCATGTCTCTCATATTTTTCACCTTAGTATGTGTTACCCTGTCAAAAACTAGCTTGGTTAGAACCACCTAGGGTGCCATGGCATTCGTTCGAGCACCCTATGTGCGTGCACTGGACGTGCCCGCAGCGCGCGCGCTGCAGGCCCGGACACCTCGAGCCTCTGCGCATTGCCAGCACCGTGTCCTCTTGCTACCTAACGCACCCAAGCCACTGAACCAACCACCAGCAACCCACCGAACCTAACCCTGTCCGCTAGTGCCGGCCAAGCCACCGGCCAGCACCGTCGTCGTCTTAGCTACGTCTCTGCCGAGACGCGTGGCATATCCAGGAGCTGCCAGCCCTCCCCCTGGACGGTGGCCTTCCCCCAGAAGCCTCGGCGCTGCACCGACCACACTCACCGCCTTCCCCAACCACCTTATCTCCATTAATGGCCGCCGCCGGAGTCGGTGAAACAGCGAACTGCCAAACCGACGTAGTCAAACTATAAAAGCCCCCCCCCCCCCGAGCTCCCTCCGCTGATCATCACTTCTCCCTTGCTCCTTATGAGCCTCCCCGAGCAGCAGGACGACCTGGAACGGTCGCCTTTTTCCTTCTTCGGCAACCATGGCCTCAGCCTCGGCCTCGGTCGATTCGACCACCTCCATGCCTCCCTGCTCCATCTAGCCACCCTGGCCAACCCTCACCACCACCACGAGGCCCTCCCAAGTCCTAGCTAGCCTCGGGGATGGCCATGGCCTCGCCCCGATCCAACTCCGGCCGCCTCTGTTCCGCGACATCGTGCTTCGCTCCGGCCACCCCCGGTCCCAATTTCACCGCCCACGGGCGCGGGATGGAGCGGCGGATCCATCCCCGCCGTCGCCCGAGGCCGCCGTGCTCCCAGTCGCCGGCGCCAACAAGGCCAGACCTCCTCTGTTTCCCCTGTCGGGAGGAGGAAGAGAAGAAGAGGGGAGGAGAGAGGGAGAGCGTGGGACCCGCGCACCAGCCTCTCAGGCCGCGGGCCCCGCCGTTTAAGTGAAGACGGATTCTTCCCTGAAGCCGCCTTCGCGCGAGGAAGGCGTACTTCGGCGAATGTGCCTTCGACGTTGGCAGCTCGCCCGCGCAGCCGATCGGCTGGGCCAGCCCAGTGGCGTCGAGCGGCTAAACCGCGCTCACGGCGCGCCCCTGCTCTTTTCCGTTTCTTTTTCAGTAAACTCCAAATAATTCCACAGCCACCAATTCAAATCCAAAACTAATGATTTAAATTTCTGTAGATTCCTAAAATCATGATCTTTTATTCCAGCCTAGGTGAACATTTTTCCCAAACTCTGTTTCCACTGGATATTTTAAATATTCTATTTCTCTAACTATTCCAACTTAGATATTTCATTAGTAATTCATATGAACTCCAATTAAATTGATTCTTTTTTTGTTATTCCTTATTTTTCATCTAGTTTATTTTAGTATTTGTTTCAAAAATATTTGAAACAACTTTTAATACTATTTTTGAATTATGTGGTAATTGCTATAATCTTTAAAATAGGAAAAATGGAGGGAGGAAACTTTTCAAACTTTTGGAGTGCACCAAGTATTTCTGCATGCTCAAGGCAAGCATCTTGAACACTTGATATGGTGAATGCATGGTAGTTTATTTGCTAGAATAATTTAAACATGACTATGTTAAATTCAAACTAAATTGCATATTGCTAGTAGTGCTTGCATGGTTTGAATTCGAGTAAAATTTGCATGTATGTAGTGTTGGTATATTTCATCGTACCGTGCATCGTGTGTTGCCATGACTAACTTGCAGGAGCAGGCATAAGTGAAATATCGTTACCGGCAGGAGGATGATCACATTGGAGCGTGATCATGCCTTGTTTGTTGTGCATGTTGGAGCATGCAAGTGTTGTGGCCCTGTTGGGAATTGATGTTGAAGGAATACCTTGGTGTGCTAACTGTTGCAGGAAACTTAATGCCTCCTGAGTCGACCATAGATCGAGTCTTGTTCCGGTAACCCCCATACTTGTTTCGTGCTGCCACAGGTTCCTGCCACGGGTAGGGTATGGTTCAGTAAGTTGATAACCCCTTTCCATGCACACACCGTACAGAGGGCCACGATGAGGGTTTCCCAGGGATCCGGGACTAAATCCTATCATCGAGTCAGGGGGCATGGGTGTTTCCAGTTGTGACTGAGAGGGGGGCACCCCTTGTAATCCGCGCGTATTAATAGTGATCCCATGCAGGACGTTGGTCTCTCCGTCTCAGAGTTTTTCTTGAACGATGCCTTGGGTGATTCCTGGCATCCGGAAAGTTAATCTGGTGTGTGCTGGTCAGGTGTGTTTTCAACCCAAAGACCGTAATGGGAATTAGTCAGTGTCACGGTACTGACTAAAGAAATTCTTTACTTGTGGGTAAAGAGTACACCCTCTGCAGAGTTTAAACCTATTCGAATAGCCGTGTCCACGGTCAAGGATTACAGTCTGGGTTGGTCAAGTGTCGGTCTTAGCGTCGGTCTTCGGAGGAAATACTTAAAATGTGCCTGAATTGTTTTTGTTGAATATTTATTGTCACCCTGATGCTATCATGAATATTTTGCTATGCTTGTTAATAATACTGTGGTTATACATATTATTGTGGACTAACACGTTTCTCTTATTTTAGATTCCTGAGTGTCTCAGGGGCTGGCTAGACTACCCCGGGCACTCAATTTTATTTTTAAGACCTCTCTGTGGCGTCCCTTGAGTTATTAGGCGGTCTGTCACGCCACTACTCTTGTGGACACCCGATTGGCATTTATTTTCAAGACCTCTTCGTGGCGTCCCTCGAGTTATCAGGCGGTTTATCACGCCACTACTCTTGTGGATACCCGATTGGCATTTCTTTTCAAGTCCGACCGAGGCGTCACTTGACACCCGACTGGCATTTCTTTTCAAGACCTCTCGTGGTGTCGCCTGAGTTCTCGGATGGTCCTGTCTCGTCCGATTTCTCTTTTAGACACCCGTTTGGCATTTCTCTTCAAGACCTACCGTGGTGTCACTTGACATCCGACCGGCATTTCTTTTATTTTGTTTTCCTTTGACTTTCCTTGTTTATCACTAACAATTTTATATATTTTCACCTGCTAATATTTTATCATGCCATGAAGTAATCCCTGTCAGCATGCATTTTTATAGTCCAGCATGAGCATACGCATAAAGTTTGGTTCATCATGATCTTATAATTTAATTGTTGCATTCGGTATATCTTTTGTTCATGATGTTTGCGAGTACATTCAAACGTACTCACAGGCTTGTCCCTGGCTATTTACTTGGCCAAGTCAGGATTTCTACAAGGAGTACCACAGCAATGTCCATGCGGAGCCTAGGATGGCAGCCATGCGGGATAGGAATTATCCAGGTCAGCCGTTCCTGTGGGGAATGGAGCCCCATCGACGTTGAAGAATCACGAGACAATTCCGTCATCCACCACTAGAATCACTGTTGTATCATTAGACCTTTATGGTCTTGTATCCAATTCTTGTAATAGCTTGGTAATCTGTAACAAGGACGTGTCCACCAGTAACGGTAATCCTGGGCTGGTGATGACCCGAGGGGTTAAATTTCTGGGATATGTTGTGTCCCCGAAATCCGGCCCCGACAAATACTTATCTCTACTTTGCTGCATCACCCTTTCCTCTTCAAGGGAAAAACCAACGCAAGCTCAAGAAGTAGCAGCTATCACATTCTGTATCATAGCTAGTGAAACCGAAACAAAATAAACATCTTAAGTATAATATCTCGTGAACGTGGATCAAATTAGGGAAGACAGCTAGAATAAAGGATGATTCAACTTGCGAGAAATTTGAACTTACGGCTTAATAGCAGTATAATAAAGTTTACAGACTATCAGCTAGATAAATAGAAGAAACATTTTAGGTTGACTCATTCTTCCTTCCGGACTTCCTCGACCGCCTAGATGGTTTGGCGAGATGCTGGCACTGGCTCTCGAACCCCTTCTGGAAGTTCACCAAGCGCCTGTATACATCGTAGGTGGCATACGCATCCCTGGAAGCATAATAGATGTTCTTCAGGGGCAAGGGCGCTTCTGCCCATATATGGTGGTCATCTTCTGTGATAGCATCCTTCATCTTGTTGTAGCTATGGTGGATGATGGAACCAGCATAGTCAGCCAAGCCATACTTTGCCTTAATCGTCACTGGATCAGGCACTCTCCACATACTCTGGATAGCCACAAAGTTTCGTACCACCAGACCAACACGCTTGAGTTTTTTCTGGTCATTGTTGATGTCCACCCCAACAAAGGTGTACTCCTCGTCGAGCAGGAAGGCGGCCAGCAGGCCACAGTGCTCATCAGCAACGCTTATGTGGTACACGAGGATGTAGAGGCCAATGCATAACTGGACCACGGTAGCCATCTGTGTCGGACCATGAGGCCAGGTGAACTCCACATCCAGTCCAACTATCTTCTGGTCGTTGTTCTGCAGCCAGTACTTGAATCTGAGTATGCAGTACTCAACACAGCTAGCCTTGTTTGTGTACTTCACAAAAATTTCGGTATTGCCATCTGCCCTGACAGCATAATCTTTCACGAACTCCATGCCGAAGGACTGTAATTGATGAAACCAGTATAAGACATGAAGCATGACAAGAACATGATAACAGAAAGCCAAGATGAATATGACAGCAGATAGTATAGTAATTCTGGTGCTATTGAAAGTTTATCTAAACAAGTCCATGAACAATTTAAACTAAACATGTACTCCCTCTGTAAAGAAATTTAATATCTTTTAGATCACTAAAGTAGTGAACCAAAAGTTGTTATATTTCTTTGTAGAGGGAGTATATGCGAATTAACAATCAAAATTTACGTTGTTGAAATATTTATCTAAACAACTGCATCAACAATCAAGAATGAACATGTATCTATGAATTGTTCATCGCCCATGCAGATGAATCTGTGTGTACAAACTAAAGAAGCAGGAGAAAAACAAGAAATTGACAAGACAACGGACTAGATGTTGCATGCAGATGAATCTGTGTGCAAAATTCTCATAAGGCAATGGACTACATGTTGCATGCATATGAATCTGTGCGCACAAAATAAAGAAGCGGGAGAACAAGAAATTGACAAGAAGAAGGCCATCGTATGTGTTGCTACTGGAGAACTACTAACAAAATTGATAGGAAGGAGAACTCACTGATCCAGAAGCCAGATTGTTGGGAGAGTGGGCGACACAGAGGAAGAGGGAATTGAGTGGACGCAGGGGCAGAGGAACCATTTTTTGAGAGTCGTGGCAGTGAGGACGAAGCGCCCTCGCGCATGCCCGTCTTAAATAATTGGGCAGGACTCGTCCTGCCTATTGGAGTCCTCGCTTTCCTTTCTCATGTTTTCATTTAAAATGGTCTCGTCCCATTATAATAGGCCCATAAAGAAAGCACAAGAAGCCCAAACGCTTCACGGTTGAGATTACTGATCTAAATTTGCTAAAAAAAACATTACGAGATCTAAAACTACCTCTTCGTGAGATCTCTACGTGATATAAAACTACCTCTTCGTATCGTTTGTTTATGGTATATCCCAAATTCCCAATATTTCCTTGTGGTCAGTTGTTAGAGAATCCCCTATAAATACAAAGCTTTTCACGGCATAGATCGTATACTCCACCCCACGCCTCCAAGACCTAGCCTTCCATGACTACACTGAATTACCACCCCACGCCGCCCAAAGTAGCTCCCAGGTCGGAGAAGCCGACGGAGCTGTCATCTTAGAAGCCTGCGTCGGCGAATCCTGAGATGAAAGAGAAGGGCACTGTGGTGCCCCGCCAGAGTACTACTGTAGCCAGACGGTCGCCACGCATACCAGCCCAGGAAATCACTCTGGCATGTGCTTTTACAACAAGTATCATGAACACAGGCATTTCTATTAATGGGTATATAAGTCTTACATGATAGTTTACAAAGGGGTGGCAGCGGAAAAGCTCTATCTAAGGCAGCATGGTCTTGGTGCGGCTCCAATCCACAGGGATCTGACTGGGTTACTCTCCTAGCCCACGAACGCTCCGGCTCCTCGACGATGGACGATGGATCCTTATGTGAACCTGGCCACATTGAAGACCGTTGAGTACTTTTGAATGTACTCGCAAGCAAACCAAACTAACATATACACCAAGCAATGCAATCCATGGCATTGAAGCATGTATTTTATATTAGAGCAATATTAATTATCATAGCATAATATACCTATCTAGCAATATTAATAATCATGTTGTAACGGGATTATCTAGCATAATTAAACATCTAGCAGCATTGATCATCATGACATAAATGGGTTATCTAGCAAGATAACTACTGAAGTAAAGTACATTAAAGTAAAGCATATTAAGTATATAATCCATATTCCGAACATTCTCATGATCCAATCTGAAACTGATTCAAGTCCAATCCAAGTCTTTCGGTCATCTGACCATCTCTTCCATAGCCATCCCATGGCTAACATAACATATTCCTGACAACATCTAATGTCTATGCAGGACCGGTTCTTCTACCATTATTATCATCATTACGGTTGACCACCTAGTGAGGTCTGGACGGGCTGTCCAATACCATGGACGCGGCTATTCAAATAGATTTTACACTCTGCAGAGGTTGCGCACTTTACCCACACCATGGAGCACCTGGCCTCGTGATCCCATTCGGGTGGACCAGCGTTGCTCCAACGAAACCTGCGTGACCCGTGGCTCTCCCATCGTACCACCGGCAATCATCCTCCCCCGGAGTCAAGCCCTGGGTGGCCCCTGTGTCACCTGCCACCGTCGTGGCCAAACTAAACTGTCCCAAACAGGGACTGTGCGCAAACAACCAACTGGGCTCACAGGGTTATCGCCGTCTACCTAATTAGGGTAGCACGCACGCATAACCCTCCCTACATGGAGTTACCGGTGAAAGAGCACGGAGCCAGACCAACTCAAGGCCGTCCCATACCGGCAAATGTGGTTGCACGAATAAGCCCGGACAGGTGACTCAAGATCAACTAACTATGTTCAGTTTTAGCCATTATTTAACCAGCATGGTTGTTTATCGCAATAACTTGAGATGGTAGTAGCTATGCACGATCATAACAACCTATATCCATATGATATCATGACAGGTCCTTAGTGAAACAAGATTTAAATGGCAAGTTATCACTTTATAAGTTCGAGCTCTAAGTTACGACCATCGGAACCCTTGCATAAAACCAGCAAAGAAACCAGTAGCCACCAGAACGGTCTTTACAACTCAGATCTGGGACATTACTGGAATAACTCAACCCCGGCTCAAGACAGCTGGAAAGCATCTTAGAGCATGAGACGGTGTTGATAAGAAGAATGTAGCAGTTCCCTAAGAGGGCCAAAAAACAACTCAGAGCATAGGGTCACTGCTACGGAAAGAAATTCAACAGCTGCCCGACACGGCCGAAAAGCAGCTCAGCACACGGACAGTTGCTGACAAGAGAAATAAAAGTCGGCATCCACCCCGAACGGCCGAAAACAGCTCAGAACACAGGCGTGGTGCCGTCACTGAAGAGAGTGCAAGCAAGGGCTCGTCAGTGTCACATACAGCTCACTACTACTCAGACAAGCACAAGCATATTAATTTAAACAAGGCAGAAATATCACAGAGCAATGCTTTAGGGAATATATCAGATGGTCGGCTCGCCTGGGGTCGAAGAATGCTCCAGGAAGAAGTGCGGTGAAGCCGCGGAAGAATCGCCGAAAACCGTTCTCTCTCGGAGGGGGCTGATAGAAGGCAAGGGCAAAATGGTCATTTTCATAGTGTGGGAACATTATGAAAATGATACCATCGGAACGGGCTCGATGAACAGAAGACGTGGGCGTTGGAATCACCTGAATCAGAGTTAAGAGCGAAAAGATGTGATGGTTTGACTGTGGAAGGACCTTTCTGTAAGAAAAGTATTTACTTCTGGGTCCTCCGCAATTTTTCCTGGAAAATAATAAAAGGAACTGCGCCACTGGGCTGACTCGGGCCGAATCTGGCCGCTGCTGCCGCTGTTCACCTGGGGCCAGGCCCAACTGCGTGGCCGCCTTCTCTAAAAAAAATGGAGGGCGACCGAGCCGCTGCCAGGCTGGGCCCGCCTGCAGGGTCATCACCCACCTCCCGCTCGCGCTCCCGACCGAGAGGGCCGGCTCCCGCCGGCGATTGCCGAAGCTACAGGGCCACTTTGGCGGCACTCCGGCTATGGATGGGTTCCTCGCAGAGAGGCGCATCCAGTGGTGCAGGAGTTGGACGCCGGGGAGCTCGGAGTTAAGCGATGCGTCGGCTGTGGCGGGGGTAATTCCGGCGAGCTCGGGCTCGAAGCTCCGGTTGGCCTTAAGGCCAGGCAACGACGCGGATGCGGTCTCCGGCGAGCACCACCTCTCGGAGTGGGAAGTACGGGCGGCGGGGTGGCTGGAAATGCGGCGGCGAGACAGGGCAGTGAGTGGCGGCTCCTTGACAATGGAAGGGCTCGGGTGGCCGGCGAGGCTAGGCAAGGGGGCGGAGGGGGACTACGGCGGCCGGGGAGTCCAGTAGTGGGCTCGGTGGAGGCGGGGAAGGCTCGGGTGCCGCGAATTTAAGCAAGGACGGGCGGCGGCCATCACGGTGATGTGGAGGCAGAAGGGACTTCGGCGAGGTACTGCGGGGTCAGGGAGGCTTCTAGGGAAGAGAGGAGGCCGCTGCGGGTGTTGTGGTGCTCGAGGAGGCTCGGGGTGGCGGCTTATATAGGCGGCTGAGGCGAGGAGATAGGGATGGCCGCCGTGGCGCCCTTATCACCTCACTGGTGCTCCGGCGAGGTGGCACGAGGGGAGCGGTGCCGACCTGACATGCAACAGGAGGAGGGGACGGCTCGAGGAGGAAGAAACCAAAGAAGGAGGCGACAACTCGAGGGTCACGGGGGTGACAATGCCGCGGCGGCGACCGTCGGGGCGCGAGGAGGAAGATAAGGGAGGGGGAAGGTGCTGGAGAGGGTGCACGCGTCCATCGCGGAGCCGCTGGACATGCTCGGACAAGCAGGGGCCCACCAAAGATGACCGAACGGAGCAGGCCGAGCGCAGAGCGCCGTTTCTGCACGCCCGCTACATGGTCACCACGCGCACCGCACGCTCCGGCCCGCATCTGCCTTCCAGGCCTTGTCAAACAGGTGCCTCACTGCTCAAATAGATGGGACAAGTGGCTGGAACCACCTAGATAGCTCCAGGATGAGTGAACCTTGCTGAAAAATATTTTAACAGCTAACTTTACTGGATTCTAGAGGAGAAATGGATGAGGGTGGGGAGTTGCAACTTTGTCAAGGTGAAATAGGGTAGGAAGGAGTATATGCTGGTAAAACTTGAAGGCATTTGGACCTCATTTGCATATACTTGCTTCACAATGCAACATTTGGTCAAGAAAATGGATTTTGAATCTGTGCTCAAATGGTTTGATGAAATGAGTTGAATTTTTGTGGAGAGTGATGATTTGGAAGTATGAAGATGCTGGTAAAATTTCAGCTCATTTGGATACACCAAAATGGTACTTCCTTCATAGAGCTTTGAAATGGACAGGAACTTGAGAAAATTGCTGTGGATGAATGGATAGATGGATTGAGCTTATTTTTGGTTTCCATGAGTTATTTAGCAATTTGAATCACCATGAAAAATTTCAGCTCAAATAGATCAAGGGTTCAAGCACTTCCTTTGCAATTTGCCTAACTGGACAGAATTTGCAAATTGGTGTTGTGCTTAAATTTAATGGGTGGAACTTAGGTTATTGATGGAAATGGTGAAGATATGTATTGCATAAGCTCCACAATTTATTTGGGATTTTTCCTGGCTACCAAAGTGGTAGTTCCTTTAGAAACTGCCCAAAATGCAATATTGGCATTAAATAGGAAAATGCAATTTCCCTTATTTAATTATGGCCAATATTTTTATGGGAGCTCAATACGATCACAAAGAATATCTCCACAAGTTTTCATGAACTTTGGAGATGGATAGATATTTTCCTGGATTTAATTCCTTTAAACAGCAGAAAAAGGAATTAATTATAAATGAAAAATATTGCAAATGACTTGGCAATATTTTTGCATATCCAAGGTTTGTAGATGAAGGATGATCAGTGGGAAAAGTTTGGGAGGCAAAATATCAGAGGAAATTGAGGTTCCTTTGCAACTGGAAGAATTAGGGTTTCCCTTCCGGCAACTCGGAAGGTAGTGTTTCAGCGGCAAAATCCTGAGAATAGGTCTTGGGTGGCAAGGTTGATCTGAAGAGAATCTCTGGCTGGATAGGAAAGGCAAGGCTATATGACCATCTTCATATTCCTAAGAGCTAAAGAAATCCGATAACACCGAGAAAAAGGACGGGAGTCAAATCCCGCAAAGGAAAACAGGGAGCGGAAACCAGGGTGTTACAAACCTACCCCCCTTAAGAAAATCTCATCCTCAAGATTTCCGGGCTTACCTCCCGGGGAAGGGGGACTTACCCGTGTGCGACTTGGATCCATCAGCGGTCTTGTCTTCGTTGGTTCACTAACCTTTTAACTGCCTCTTCTGATGGACCAGGTGTTGTCTCTACACATAGTTCCCTTGAATCCTTCTCCTTCCTGTCAGGTAAACCTTTCATCCAGATAGTGGTGTTGCTGGGTGGGGTAGCAGATAATACCAACAAATGGCTCAGTGTCCATGGTCTGGAAGCAACTGCTTCGGGTTTTTATTGCGATACTTTGTACTCTGACTGTCATGGGCAAAACATCATTTCCTTGTACCAGGCTCACTTGCTCGTATGGCCTCGAGTGAGTGGGGGTGGCTTTCTTTTTGCCGTGTCAGAATACTCAGTCTGGTTGTGGGTTCCATGCTGATATTTCCTTCTGACTTTGTCCTTAGGTGATCCACAGTTCAAGAAACCACACGACCGAGCTATTGCTAAAGGGTCGGACATGATCACAAAGTAATCATAGACAGTAATCTCTTATTCTAATGATGTCATGATGTCTATGAGCTGTTGGTGCTGACGTGTTTTGAGCTATTTCATCTGAATGTCTTGTTTCCAATTCCGTCGCTGGTGGAAAGGGTTCTGTCATATATAGCCTCTGTAGTCCTTGCTATGACTACTGAACTGAACACAGTATTGCTATCATTCGGTGCATTCTTTCAGAGTATAGCCTCTTGTCTTGGTTGGCGGCCCATATTCAGGTGAGTATAGCATGTTGACTGCATTGTCGTGGCTGTATATGCAAGAGTCTGACGAGGATGGGTAATACCACTCTGTCTGTGAAGTTGTATCTCGTCGACCGTCACGGAGGTTGTTTGTCCACCACTTCTTGGTTCTTGAGGGTTCCTTTGATGGACATGTCATGACTTGCCAATATGGCCTCTTGATTATTTTCCCGGTCGGTCGGGCTCGTTCTCACAAATTGCTCTTGCATATCTCATAGGGGTTATTGTGCTCATGTTCTTCTTTGAAATATGGGGCCAACGTTTCTCTGAACACAGTCATTCCCGTGTACGAGTGGCTCGCATGAACTGATCCTCTGGGCTGCATGCTCACAACGTATGCAGGTACAGGATAACTCCTTTCATAACCACTGAGTTCTGAGGCGGATGTGTGTCTAGGCTAGTTCTTGCTTCTGACAAGCTTGTTGTAGGCACGATAGCGTGTTGAAGAAGGCTGAATTCCTTAGGCTCGAAGCTTTTGCCAGGGCAGCGTGCTGAAGAAGGCTGGGTATCGTGCCTCCAAAAGTTTCCTTCATGTGTCTTGCTGGGGAAGGTTAGGTGCCTTATGCCAGAAGCTTTCCGTGGTAGCACCCTGTGGAAGATGGGAGTGTCGTACCCCAGAAGATTTTCTCACCAAGTGGCGTACCAAGGAAGATTGGCAGTCTTGCGTCATAAGCTTCTCTTGGTAGCTTGTGGAGGAAGGCTGGGTTTCATATACCAGAAGTCTTTTACGGCGATATGTGGTCGGATTTATGACCGATTCTGGCTTCTTTCCGAAGTATCCGGAATTTACTCATAGCGGACCCAAAACTTGACATAGGCCATACCATGACTAAAGATATTCCATTGGTCATACACATCGCTTGTCCTTCTGCTGGTCTGCTCATTGCTGTTGTAAAGGCTGCACAACTGATGCAGACTTCATGTTGATAATTAATTCGGAACACCCTTTGTATCCAAACCAGGTGTTGCCGATAATAAGCAATTAACGGATCATTCCATTTGGTTCAGCTGAGCTTCCCAGCACTTGAAGTTTTCATTGATTCTGGGCAATCGCAAACTTATCCATTTTCCTTGCAAACCTTGATCACAGTGCCCAGAAAATTTTGTATTTGCATCGGTGAACTTCAAGATTTGCTTTGAAATTTGTACCAACGTACCAGAGTTTTGTTGCTGCTCTTGGCACATTCACATTCTTGGAATATGTCTTCGGTGGGTAGTAAATGATTCTTGGGTCCATTGAGAAAAGACCTGGTTCACCTCACTGACTGAAATAGTCCTTGTATCACGGACGGAATAATTTGTCCTTACTGGTGTTCATTCTTGATAACTCATCTGACTGTTCCTTAGGCGTGATCTGTTCTGAGGTCAATTTTCTCAGGTATATTCTAGCCTTGTCTGTTGCACATGGATTCTGCTTCTGACCCTTTCTTTATTCTTGACAGATCCGGTGTTGTTATTTCGAATACCAGGCAGTTGGCTTGGCTTGACTCTTGCTGAATTGGGATTATTGGGTATTATCCCAGTTGTATACTAGTCTTCTTGACGGTGCTTACGGATGGATCCAGTCGGAGCGAAGAAACGGAACCGACAAAAGAAACAAAAACCGTGAAAACCAAACAGCGAACAAAGCTCAAATTTTGCGGACCTTACACACATGGCCGAGGATTCACTAGTATAACTAGTATAGCACACTCGATGCACTTCTAAGGATTTAGAAGCAAAACCACACAATGCTCCTGGTAGCAATTGGTGTCAAGTTTCTACTACTTCCCGAGGGAACATCACACTCGATACACGATGGCTATGGTCGTGCGATTCTAGGGTTATTAGGGAGAGACAGAATTTATAAGTGTTTCCCAAAGGAAACTAGAGTTAAGAAGAGAAGTACCATGGCTAGCAAGAAGGGTAAGGATATCTGGTTTACCTAGGGGGTTTAGGGCTCACGGGTCATTGCCGGGTGCGAATATTTCACACCCGAGGCAAGGCCACGAGAATTGGGGTCTGATGGAGCCAAAAACCTATGGGGTTGCCTTATGATCAATAGTAGCCATTCCAGGTTGGCAAAAGATGGCTGAAATCCATCTGGGCTTTCTACTGAACACAAGACAATGAAATCTGGCTATGGTAACCTATAGTCAGCCTGGCTGCTCTGATACCATCCGTTGTGGTGCCCCGCCTGAGTACTACTGTAGCCAGACGATCGCCACGCATATCAGCCCAGGAAATCACTCTGGCATGCACTTTTACAATAAGTATCATGAACACAGGCATTTCTATTAATGGGTATATAAGTCTTACATGATAGTTTACAAAGGGGTGGCAGCGGAAAAGCTCTATCTAAGGCAGCATGGTCTTGGTGCGGCTCCAATCCACAGGGATCTGACTGGGTTACTCTCCTAGCCCACGAACGCTCCGGCTCCTCAACGACGGACGATGGATCCTTATGTGAACCTGGCCACATTGAAGGCCGCTCAGTACTTTTAAATGTACTCGCAAGCAAACCAAACTAACATATACACCAAGCAATGCAATCCATGGCATTCGAGCATGTATTTTATATTAGAGCAATATTAATTATCATAGCATAATATACCTATCTAGCAATATTAATCATCATGTTGTAACAGGATTATCTAGCATAATTAAACATCTAGCATAATTAAACATCTAGTAGCATTGATCATCATGACATAACAGGGTTATCTAGCAAGATAACTACTGAAGTAAAGTACAGTAAAGTAAAGCATATTAAGTATATAATCCATATTCCGAACATTCTCATGATCCAATCTGAAACTGATTCAAGTCCAATCCACGTCTTTCGGTCATCTGACCATCTCTTCCATAGCCATCCCATGGCTAACATACCATATTCCTGACAACATCTGATGTCTATGCAGGACCGGTTCTTCTACCATTATTATCATCATTACGGTTGATCACCTAGTGAGGTCTGGACGGGCTGTCCAATACCGTGGACGCGGCTATTCAAAAAGATTTTACACTCTACAGAGGTTGCGCACTTTACCCACACCATGGAGCACCTGACCTCGTGATCCCACTCGGGTGGACCAGCGTTGCTCCAACGAAACCTGCCTAACCCGTGACTCTCCCATCGTACCACTGGCAATCATCCTCCCCCGGAGTCAAGCCCTGGGTGGCCCCTGTGTCACCTAGTGACACCTGCCACCGTCGTGGCCAAACTAAACTGTCCCAAACGGGGACTGCGCACAAACAACCAACTAGGCTCACAGGGTTATCACTGTCTACCTGATCAGGGTAGCACGCACGCATAACCCTCCCTACATGGAGGTACCGGTGAAAGAGCACGGAGCCAGACCAAGTCAAGGCCGTCCCATACCGGCAAATGTGGTTGCACGAATAAGCCCGGACAGGTGACTCAAGATCAACCAACTATGTTCAGTTTTAGCCATTATTTAACCAGCATGGTTGTTTATCGCAATAACTTGAGATGGTAGTAGCTATGCACGATCATAACAACCTATATCCATATGATACCACGACAGGTCCTTAGTGAAACAAGATTTAAATGGCAAGTTATCACTTTATAAGTTCGAGCTCTAAGTTACGACCATCGGAACCCTTGCATAAAACCGGCAAAGAAACCAGTAGCCACCAGAACGGTCTTTACAACTCAGATCTGGGACATTACCAGAATAACTCAACCCCGGCTCAAGACGGCTGGAAAGCAGCTCAGAGCATGAGACGATGTTGATAAGAAGAATGTAGCAGTTCCCTAAGACGGTCGAAAAACAGCTCAGAGCATAGGGTCACTGCTACGGAAAGAAATTCAACAGCTGCCCGACACGGCCGAAAAGCAGCTCAGCACACGGACAGTTGCTGACAAGAGAAATAAAAGTCGGCATCCACCCCGGACGGCCGGAAACAGCTCAGAACACAGGCGTGGTGCCGTCACCGAAGAGAGTGCAAGCAAGGGTTCGTCAGCGTCACATACAGCTCACCACTACTCAGACAAGCACAAGCATATTAATTTAAACATGCAAGAAATATCACAGAGCAATGCTTTAGGGCATATATCAGATGGTCGGCTTGCCTGGGGTCGAAGAATACTCCAGGAAGAAGTGCGGTGAAGCCGCAGAAGAATCGCCGAAAACCGTTCTCTCTCGGAGGGGGCTGATAGAAGCCAAGGGCAAAATGGTCATTTTCATAGTGTGGGAACATTATGAAAATGATACCATCGGAACGGGCTCGACGAACTGAAGACGTGGGCGTTGGAATCACCTGAATCAGAGTTACGAGCGAAAAGGTGTGATGGTTTGACTGTGGAAGGACCTTTCCGTAAGAAAAGTATTTACTTCTGGGTCCTCCACAGTTTTTCCTGGAAAATAATAAAAGGAACTGTGCCGCTGGGTTGACTCGGGCCGAATCTGGCCGCTGCTGCCGCTGTTCACCTGGGCCAGGCCCAACTGTGTGGCTGCCTTCTTAAAAAAATGGAGGGGCGACCGAGCCGCTGCCAGGCTGGGCCCGCCTGCAGGGTCGTCACCCACCTCCCGCTCGCGCGCCCGGCCGAGAGGGCCGGCTCCCGCCAGCGATTGCCGAAGCTATAGGGCACCTCCGGCGGCACTCCGGCTATGGATGGGTTCCTCGCAGAGAGGCGCATCCAGCGGTGCAGGAGTTGGACTCCGGCGAGCTCGGAGTTAAGCGAGGCGTCGGCCGTGGCGGGGGGCAGTTCCGACGAGCTCGGGCTCGAAGCTCCGGTTGGCCTCAAGGCCAAGCAACGACGCGGATGCGGTCTCCGGCGAGCACCACCTCTCGGAGTGGGAAGTACGGGCGGAGGGGTGGCTGGAAATGCGGCGGCGAGACAGGGCAGTGAGCGGCGGCTCGTCGACAATGGAAGGGCTCGGGTAGCCGGCAAGGCTGGGCAAGGGGGCGAAAGGGGACTACGGCGGCCGGGGAGTCCAGCAGTGGGCTCGGTGGAGGCAGGGAAGGCTCGGGTGCCGCGAATTTAAGCGAGGACGGGCGGCGGCCATCACGGCGATGTGGAGGCAGAAGGGACTCCGACGAGGTACTGCGGGGTCAGGAAGGCTTCTAGGGAAGACAGGAGGCCGCTGCGGGTGTTGTGGTGCTCGGGGAGGCTCGGGGTGGCGGCTTATATAGGCGGCCGAGGCGAGGAGATAGGGATGGCCGCCGTGGCGCCCTTATCACCTCACTGGTGCTCCGGCGAGGTGGCGCGAGGGGAGCGGTGCCGACCTGACATGCAACAGGGGGAGGGGACGGCTCGAGGAGGAAGAAACCAAAGAAGGAGGCGACAACTCGAGGGTCACGGGGGTGACAGTGCCGCGGCGGCGACCGTCGGGGCGCGAGGAGGAAGATAGGGGAGGGGGAAGGTGCTGGAGAGGGTGCACGCGTCCATCGCGGAGCCGCTGGACATGCCCGGACAAGCAGGGGCCAACCGGAGATGACCGAACGGAGCAGGCCGAGCGCAGAGCGCCGTTTCTACACGCCCGCTACATGGTCACCACGCGCACCGCACGCTTCGGCCCGCGTCTGCCTGCCAGGCCTTGTCAAACAGGTGCCTCACTGCTCAAATAGATGGGACAAGTGGCTGGAACCACCTAGATAGCTCCAGGATGAGTGAACCTTGCTGAAAAATATTTTAACAGCAAACTTTACTAGATTCTAGAGGAGAAATGGATGAGGGTAGGGAGTTGCAACTTTGTCAAGGTGAAATAGGGTAGGAAGGAGTATGTGCTGGTAAAACTTGACGGCATTTGGACGTCATTTGCATATACTTGCTTCACAATGCAACATTTGGTCCAGAAAATGGATTTTGAATCTGTGCTCAAATGGTTTGATGAAATGAGTTGAATTTTTGTGGAGAGTGGTGATTTGGAAGTATGAAGATGCTGGTAAAATTTCAGCTCATTTGGATACACCAAAATGGTACTTCCTTCACAGAGCTTTGAAATGGACAGGAACTTGAGAAAATTGCTGTGGATGAATGGATAGATGGATTGAGCTTATTTTTGGTTTTCATGAGTGATTTATCAATTTGAATCACCATGAAAAATTTCAACTCAAATAGATCAAGGGTTCAAGCACTTCCTTTGCAATTTGCCTAACTGGACAGAATTTGCAAATTGGTATTGTGCTTACAATTTAATGGGTGGAACTTAGGTTATTGATGGAAATGGTGAAGATATGTATTGGATAAGCTCCACAATTTATTTGGGATTTTTCCTGGCTACCAAAGTGGTAGTTCCTTTAGAAACTGCCCAAAATGCAATATTGGCATTAAATAGGAAAATGCAATTTCCCTTATTTAATTATGGCCAATATTTTTATGGGAGCTCAATATGATCACAAAGAATATCTCCACAAGTTTTCATGAACTTTGGAGATGGATAGATATTTTCCTGGATTTAATTCCTTTAAACAACAGAAAAAGGAATTAATTATAAATGAAAAATATTGCAAATGACTTGGCAATATTTTTGCATATCCAGGGTTTGTAGATGAAGGATGATCACTGGGAAAAGTTTGGGAAGCAAAATATCAGAGGAAATTGAGGTTCCTTTGCAACTGGAAGAATTAGGGTTTCCCTTCCGGCAACTCGGAAGGTAGGGTTTCGGCGGCAAAATCCTGAGAATAGGTCTTGGGTGGCAAGGTTGATCTGAAGAGAATCTCTAGCTGGATAGGAAAGGCAAGGCTATATGACCATCTTCATATTCCCAAGAGCTAAAGAAATCCGATAACACCGAGAAAAAGGACGGGAGTCAAATCCCGCAAAGGAAAACAGGGAGCGGAAACCAGGGTGTTACAGGCACGTCATAGAAGCCGATGAAAGAGAAGGGCACGTCGGAGAAGCCGGCGAAGCAAAAGATGAAAGAGAACGGCAATGGAGTCGGTCGCTATCGAGAGAATCCTCCGGTAACGAGCGAGATCCTTCTATTCTGTATACTCCCTCCTTCCCAAGTCTAATTTTTTGCATGCAATCCCATAATTTACGGCACACTTTCCTTTTGATCTCATTTAGTTACAGCCATAACTAACTATCCCTATTTTACTGGAAGGGAGATCGTGGATGCCTTCCTCTCTTAGTTTTAAGTCGTGAATGCCTCTCTCTCTCTAATGAAAGTTGCGCTAATTTTCGTGCTGGAAAGTACTACATGTAACGATATGGAAAGGAGGGACTAGTAATTTAACTTTGTTTAAAACCAGCTACCGAATCAACAAAATAATCAAAGTACTCCTAAATGGCTGATCAAATACGCAGTGGACAGAACACAAAGTAGTTTTGTACGTAAGTTGTTTTCTCCTTTTGTTGATTGGCCTGTTTTACACTAAATGTCTAGAAATTCAAGACTAGTGTTTGTAGCTAATTTGTTCACTGTGAATCTGTGGTAACTAGGCCAACTTGTGAGTTATGCGCGTTTTAATGGTCACAATGTACATGATTTAGTAAAAACATGCAGAAATATGACCATGCCTCACTTAATTGGCATTGAGAACATCAAATGTATGTACTATATTAATTTTTAGGCTCACATGTTTTGGTCCATGTCAACAATTTTAGGCTGCTTGATGATGCCTAGTTGTGTTTTTGGTTGCTCGAGTCACTACTATGGTCATGTTTACTGAACATCATGGTTATCGTCTCTGTTTATATGCCTTAAAATTTGGAAATTGGTAATTTTTTGGCATAGGCTTTCTAAATGACGTTGAAGTTGACTAGAAAACATCATATTGATTCGACTTATGCGAGTTCTTAGTCTCTAGTCAATGAAACTGTTGGTGATTGCCCTTAATTTTGCATGGTCTTTACTATAATATTTTCTTGTAATTATATCCTTAGATCACCATATATAGTAGTTAATTTGATTGAACATTTGCTCTCATGTACTTTAGTAGTAAAAAATGGTAATTGATTTTTTTGAAGCTAATGGGAACTAAGGAGTATGTGCTCTTGAATGCTTGCAATGGAACTACTACATTATTTTTTTTAGATTATCTATAAACTATTGATCTTCTGATTATGTAGGCAATTGTTTTCGTAAGTGTGGTGCCTGAACTTTAGTAGTGTACATAGACCAAAGTCTGCTCTTTCTACTAAAAATCTATACTATTATCAGTCAATTTGCCGACAGAGATAGCTTGTTTTTTCAATGTCTGGTGTTCATTATATGGCCGAGAAGCTCTATGATTTCATGCAGTACTGTAGAGCACAATTTTGATATTGGCATAGATTAGATCTAGTCGGTTCTATGCGTGTTTAAATGAATACCATACAGAATCTAATCACACTATTTGTACATTCAGGGAACTCGGGTTGCTTCTTTGCTGCAATACGAGAAGTTCATAAAAGAATTAAACACACAGCAATGGACGTACATCCAGTTGATTGGACTGGGTGAACTTCTCAAGACTCCTGGCATGAAAATGAGACGTCTACTGTGCCAGGCCATCGCTTATTCATATGATGCAGAGCAGGATGCCTTTATAATTAATGGGAGACCATGTAGGATCACACTAAAAGATGTGGAGCATATAACAGGCCTGCCCTGCATGGGGAAGAATCACGTCTCTTCAAATCACAACGATACTTTGGAGTTGTGGAAGGAACTGAAAGACCCCAATGACACAAAAGTAACTTTGAAAGGATTGCTAGCCAAGATGAAAGGCGACATCACACCTAATTTTGTCAGGCCATTTGTCTTGTACACCATAGGAAAATATGTATGCCCGACAACATAGCAGTATGTGGACAACAGATACCTTGGGATTGTTAGAAACGTTGAGACGATAAAGAACACCAATTTTGGACAGCTTACGCTTGACCATCTTATGGCTAGCGTCAAGAAATTTGTAAATGGTGGAGCAAATCTGGAGGGGAACCTACCACTGATGCAGGTAATACAACCATTATTTACATACCATACATTTAATTTTATGGAAAAAAATTTAAGCTGCTTTTGTTGTAATGCAGACGTGGTACTACGAGAAGTGGAGGGTGCACCAATTGGACTCTACCATCTCGTATGTATCAAGGTTAAGGCCGCTGATCCAAAATTGGAGTGACGAGAAGGCACACAAGGTTGACAACATAATCAACAAAAATTATATAGGGGTTGGAAAGGTAAAGTGTTAGTATTGTGTGCCTAGATTATCTACCATATATTTTGAATGATACTAACAACACTAACATGCAGTGTGTCGATGACCTGCTGCTGCCTTTCAATCCACCACCAGTTGGGACGCCGGTCAAACCGAAGACTGACGGTCAGGTAAATGACGAACATCAGGCACGAATATATATTGTAA
The DNA here is from genome assembly GCA_011799875.1 of Thinopyrum elongatum. Classification (NCBI taxonomy): domain Eukaryota; kingdom Viridiplantae; phylum Streptophyta; class Magnoliopsida; order Poales; family Poaceae; genus Thinopyrum; species Thinopyrum elongatum. The sequence continues at coordinate 410,073,182 of CM022302.1, read as the reverse complement.
CTTTGCAAGTACAATCGAAGTTATATGCTTCTAACTACTTGTAATTTGCAGGATAAGGCACTCATCGGCCGTGTATTGGCTGATTTGAAAGAAGTTGCCTCCATTGTGCGGGAGGCCAGTGCACAACAATTCAATAGGATGTGCACCCTTGAAAAAAAATGGACGAGTGCCTTAGGCGTACCCTTGCGAACGGCAGACGCACAGACGACCTCATCACAGAATTCAATGTAAGTATACCATTATGATTTTCTATAAATAATTTTACTATCAATACTCTCCACACTAACACATTTTTTTAAAAGAACCACCGCTATGGAATATTTGATGCTGATCGCCCAGGACTCGAGGACATACAGCTATCTGACCTGGGAGTACCTGCGGACCCAATGGAGGTCCCAGGAGAGAATACTACTCACCAGCAAAAACAAAAAGATGACACGGAGGTCACTGCCAAAGGCAATTCTGCTAAGGGAATACAAAAAGATTACATGGATGCCCCCATGAAGAACGTAGCTGAAGATTTGCAACCTGCTCCTAGTTTGCATTCGCGAAAGCATTCCAAAACCACCAATAGCCTTGAAGCTTTCATGGTGATACACATTTTACATCTAACTGATTTTGTTTTAAGTTAAAGCAGATTCGTAGCTAACATATGATCTTCCACGTTCAGGATGAAGAAGACAGAGTTGTTGCTGCAGCTTGCAAGGAGAGTCTCAAGAATGTTTCACAGCTTTATAAAGAGGTGGATGCTTCGCAGGGTGCTCCGAGTTTGGATTTGCGAAAGCATTCCAAAGCCACCACAAGCCTTGAAGCTTTCCAGGTGATGCACATTTTACATTTAACTAGTTTTGTTTTTTTATTTCAGGCAGATTGCTAGCTAACAAGTGCTTTATTTTGAATCACAGGATCCTCTGAATTTGAGGCACAATAAGAATGTGTGAAAGGCTGAAGAAAGAAGGAATCAAGATGACGAAGATGTCAGTATTGAGGTGGGGGAGAGGCAGGTACCAAAAGAAAGCACCGGTCTGCCAAGGCTAAGGGAACACGGGAGCCGGAAGAACCCCATGTCTTCCCAATTGATGAGGACAACTATGATGATTCTTTAGCAAAGCAGCGACAAGATAGTGTGGTTGAATCCATGCTACCAACTCGTGCGAGCAGCCGGAAAAGGGTGGTATCTTCATTATTGAACAATGAAGATTATGTTCTGTACGATAGTGATAAGAAGAGAAAGAAAATCAGGACTCCATCGGAGTCTACCAACGATTCCAAGGACCCAAAGAATACAAAGACGAAAACCAGTGCAAGAAATTTAAAAGATACAGACACATGTGCTTCGAGGCTGGAGACCGACCTTGACAAGTTTCGACAGAATTACATGGCCGAAATTGTCAACACCTCAGATCTTGATAAACAATTGGTGGTAATTGATGACATTGTTCTGCTACAGAAGCATTTGCAATGCCTCACCATGATAGATGGAGGCGAAGATGACAAATGGTTGGGTGACGAAGTAAGATATTTGCCAAATTAGTTTATCAATTTTCTTTTGCACAGTACAATTAACTTGAATTTTGTTTTAGGTGGTTGATGATGTGATTCAGATCATGCGTCATGATCATCCTAAGGACATAAGGGACGGGCAACTGGTTTACATTGAGAGGGTGGCCGGCGTCGCTATGCTCGAAAGAGATGGTAAGGTAGAGAACTGCCACGAGGCCGCTTTGGCGGGCAGTCATGGAACAACAAAAGGAGACAACTACCTCAGACATGATCTGGTACCATCTAACCATGGCATAAACACATTTATTTTTCTAATTATTATGCATGTCGATGTAATCATCTTTGCTTTCCAGGTTTTCCTACCTACGAACATGGCGAACACCTACTGGTTCCTTATGGTCGTAAACCCTAGAAGGAGGGAGATTCAGATTCTTGATTCACTTTTCAGCTACATAGTACGCACACAAGTGAATCACGTGGTGAGATTTTAAACGTGTTTCAATATAACATAGGATTTAGCATCATACCTAACCATGAATCGTGAGCAACTTCTCATCCCATGGACTTGGTAGATACGTGGGGTGGAAGCACATCTAAGAGCATCGCTGCGAATCAGTGGACCACAAAGCCATGCATGGCAAGACATTAACGTGACCCAATGGACAGTAAAGCTTGTTCCTGTGCCAAGACAAGATGACACGTCAGTCAACAATATTAGCTTCTAATTATGTTTTTCATTGTTAATACGTGAAATGCTGCTAACAGAATTAGATGTTGTAGTTCTTCTTGTGCACTCTACATGCTGAAGAACATCGAATTCTTTATGGGAGAAGATCTTACACTGCATTATGACCAAGTACGTAGAGTAACACCTAAAATTCTGTCAATTTTGTAAATGTATGGAACGATACTAACATATCCTCCCATGCAGGCCTACATCGACAAATATAGAAGAGAGCTGCCTGTTGTCCTTCTTAATTCGCCCTACAACAAATTGAAATCCATGAAAAGGCTGAAGACGTACAATGCTAGCCTATCGGATGCAGCTGCAGTTGAAGATCATGAAGATGCAAGCAGTTCGTCCAGCAGGATTCTTAGATATGGAGTGTACACTTGGTTATGAAGCGGTAGAGTAGTGTGTGGTTTGGTTTTAGTCCCAAAGAAGGCTTCCTAGCCATGTTCTTAGTCCAGTGCGGATTAATCAAGTTGTAATACTTCACAGTACTGGTTCCAAATACTATTCTTGAAATAAATTTGGTCTGCATGGGAGACGCTGAAACATATATTTGCTTTTTACAACCAGTCCTTTTGAAGGTTAGGAAGGTTAACTGAATTCTTAAATTTATAGTTAAGTTTCGTCAGAGTCTGGACAAGATTCAGAACAATTACATAGTGCACGAGCAAACCTAGATGAAGTCGTGTCAATTTTTCCATCGCTAGTTGGAAGTGTCGTGCAAGGTTTTCAGTTTCAGTTTCAGAAAAATTTCAGCGAGTGCTGAAATATTTTGGCCGAAATTCAGTGAGGCTGAAATATTTTGGCCGAAAGGAAAATATTGCAGTGAGTGCTGAAATGAATCAAATTCAGTGAATTTCATCGAAATCTCACCGAAAGTGAAAACCATGGTGTCGTGCCATCTTGAGCAGCACCAGACATGATTCAGTATTATCAAAAAAATTTGGTCTCACATATACGAGGAAAAAAGATATGAGCATGAGCATGCAAGATCAGATGGGCAATAAAATAGCTTCACAAGAGAGAGTAAAATACTTCATGTGTGAACACTCAATCCTAGTTGACTTAGAACCAGTTTTCATCCTAAAAGAGGTCCAGTGATTGACTTAGAACCAATAATAAAAGCGGTCCAGTTCTTTTGGCTGATTTTCAAAGAAACGCGAACTATATTTTTTTGACAATCGTGATTCTCAAGAGACCTATGTGTTGTTACGCAACTTACCTTAGATTTTTTTACACCATAACTTATCTTAGCTAAACTCTCCACGCCCCCCCCCCCCCCCCCCTAATATTCAACCAGGTGGGTCCCCTCCCTTGATTTCCTCCAACCGAAAAAATCGTTACGTAGGTATATGCCCGGGTTGTTATGATCCCTATAAATAGGGATCCTTTGAAACCTCGTAGATCATAGTTCGTCCTTCTGCGCCGCCCAAACTAGCAAGACCGAAGGACGGAGCAACCCAGGAATCCAGCAAGACCGAACGACGGAGCCAAACATGAATCCTCTAGTAACTCGCCATGATCTCCTGCTGCAACCGCTGCTTTTTTTCGTGCCACGATCTTCCTCCCATGATCTCTTGCTGCAACCCCACTCATTGTTTGCATATTCATGTAACTCAGCATGTTTTTAAACAAATTAAGTTGGGGGCGTTCGGGGAAGGCGCTAGGATTTGTTTCCTACCAGATTGGCAGTTGATTGATTAATTCCCGGCTAATTCCCAGCGTCTGGTCTTGTCGATGCCAATTAGTGCAGCGGGCGCTTGCCTTATTTTTTCCTTCCGCATGAGTTATGGAAGGCATCGCTAGCCCATGTTTTAATTCCATACTACTGATCATGATTAGCGCCTAGAGTTGAGGAGACCACGGTTGGATAGTTTTTTATTTTCCAATCTTTATTTTATTTCAGATAAGCGCCTTGCAACATAGATGACCTTATATGAGTGTTCAACGTAACCAAGCTGAATCTAATGATAGTATTTGCACATTCATGGAACTCATCATGCTTGTAAACAAATTACCTCATGCAGTAGCGTAGAGCACAATTTTTATGTTGGTATATATAAGCTGTAGTCGTCTGTTTGAGTGTTTAAATTGTATACCATGCTGAATCTAATCACACTTGCACATCCATTGAACCCAAGATGCTTCTTTGCCGCCATATGAGGAGTTCATAAATGGATTAAACACGCAGCAAAGGATGTACATCCAGTTGATAGGCTGGGTGGACTTCTCAAGACACCTAGCATCAAAATTAGACGTGTAATGTGCCAGGCCATCGCTAATTCATATGATGCAGAGCAGGATGCCTTTATCATTAATGGGAGACCATGTAGGATCACACTAGAAGATGTAGCGCATATAACAGGCATGCCCTGCGAGGGGAAGAAGCACGTCCCTTCAAATCTTGATGATACTATGGAGTTGTTGAAGAAACTGAATGACCGTAATGACACCAAAATAACTTTCAAAGGATTGCTAGCCAAGATGAAAGGCGACAGTACACCAAATTTTGTCAAGCCATTTGTCTTGTACACCGTAGGCAAATATGTATGCCGAACAAAAGAGGAGTATGTGGATAACAAATATATTGGGATTGTTAGAAACATTGAGACGATAAAGGGCACAAATCTTGGACAGCTAACGCTTGACTATCTTATGGATAGCGTGAAGAATTTTGTAAATGGTGAGGCAAATCTGGAGGGGAACCTACCACTACTGCAGGTAATTCGCAGTAGTACAATTATCAGTTACCTAACATACATTACATAATGTACGAGAATGTTTGTAAACTGCTTTTGTTGTCATGCAGACATGGTACTATGAGAAGTTCAGAGTGCACCAATTGGACTCTAGCATCTCGTATGAATCAAGGTTAAGGCCGCTAATCCAGAACTGGAGCGAGGAGAAGGCAGAAAAGGTTGACAATATAATCCAGAATAATTATCTGGGAGTTGGAGAGGTAAAATGTCAGCACATTGCCTGGATTATGTAACATATTTTCTAAATCATACTAACTACACTAAACTGCAGTATGTTGAGGACCTGATGCGGCCTTTCATTCCAGCACGAGATGGTACACTGGCCAAACCGAAGACTGGCGCTCAGGTAAATGAGTTACATCAGGCACAAATATATATTGTAACATTGCAACTAGTATGAAGTTATATGATTCTAACTGTTTCAAAGTCTCAGATTAAGGTACTCGTCGGACGTGTATTGACTGATTTGCAAGAAGTTGCCTCCCTCGTGCGGGAGGCCGGTGCACAACAAGTCGATAGGATGTGCTCCCTTGAAAAGAAAATGGATGAGTGCCTTAGGCGTACCCTTACAAATGGCAAGCTCACGAAGGACCTCATCAAAGAATTGAATGTAAGCATAGAATTATGAGATTAGTATATATAATTGGAAATTTACGTGTACAAGGTTTTTTCTAAATTAGTTTACTATGAAAACACCCCCGACTAACATGTATTTTTTAAAGAAAAAACGCGATGGAATATTTCCAGGAGTGGAAGACATACATCTTTCTGACCTCGGGGCACCTTCACACCCAATGGAGGCCTCTGTTGAGAATGCTGAGCATGCTTCTGACCAGGGGAAACAAAAGGATGTCACGGAGGTCGCTGCTAAGCACCATTGTAAGCAGGGAATAAAAAAGGATGACATGGAGCCCCCATGAAGAACCTTGATGAAGATTTTGACGTACGCATGTTAACTTAATTATGAAACAATCATTTTCGTTTCAGAAATAACATGTGATCTTTCACGTACAGGATCAAGCATTCGAAAGAGCTGTTGTAAAAATCGAAGATAATCTCAAGGGTGTTCATAAGCTTTTTAAAGAGGTGGATGATATCCAGGGTGCTCCTAGTTGGGATACGCAAATGCATTCCAAAGCCACCACAAGCCTTGAAGCTTTCCAGGTGATGCACATTTTACCTATAATTGAGCAAGAATCTGCTAAAGGCTAACACGCGGTTTATTTTGGATGACAGAATCCGTTCAAGAGACGGAGTAAGCACCACTCTGTGAAGGCTACGGGATCGCGGGAGCCTGAAGAACCCGTGCCTTCACAGATGATGACAGCCATGATGAATCCTTTCAAAAGCAGCAAGAAGTAAGTGTAGTTGAATCGACGCCACCAAATCATGGGGGCGAAAGTAAAAGGGTGGTATTGGAATTATTTAAGAATGACGAGTATGTTTCGTACGATACTGAGAAGAAAAAAAGGAAAAACAAGACTCCATCAGAGTCTACAAATGATTCCGCGGACACGAACAATAAAAAGAGGAAAATCGGCTCTAGCAACTTAAAAAAGAGGTCAGAAGTTCCTGTATGGAAGAGGGGCCAGCTAGACGTGGTTCGACAGGATTTCGTGGCGTCACTGATCAACACTACAAATCGTGCAAAACAAATGGTCTTAGTTGATGACATTGTCGTGCTATCGAAGCATTTGCAATGCCTCACCCAAAAAGATGAATCTGAAGATGGCATATGGTTGGGTGACGAAGTAAGATATTTCACAAATTAGTTTATCAAGTTTCATTTTTGTACAATACAATTAACTTGATTATTGTTTTAGGTGGTTGATGCTGCGATCCAGCTCATGCGTCATGATGAACCAATTGACACAAGGGACGGGCAAGTGATTTACATTGAGAGGGTGGCCGGCGTCGCTAAGCTCAAAGAGATGGTAGGATAGAGGAGTGCTACGAGGACGCTTTGGCAGGCATTCCTGGAACAACACAAGGCACCAACTACCTGAAACATGATATGGTATTTTAACCTGACGTAGAACAGATTTTTTTTTATTACTATACACATTGACCTAATTATCTGTGCACTCCAGGTTTTCCTACCTACAAACAGTTTAAACGTCCACTGGTTCCTTGTGGTTGTAAACCCCAGAAGGAAGGAGATTTAGGTTCTTGATTCACTTTTCCACTGTATGGTACCCAGAGAAGTAAATAACATGGTGAGAATTTCAACATATTTAATTATAACAAAGGATTTAACATCGTATGTAAGTATTAGTCGTAGGCAACTTCTCATCCCATTGGGCTTGCAGGTACGTGGGATGGAAGCACATCTGAGAGCAGCGATGCGAATCAATGGGATAGAAAGCAATGCATGGGAAGACATTAACGTGATGCAATGGCCAGTAAAGCTTATTAAAGTGCCAAAAGCCGATGAGACATCAGTCAACAATATTAGCTTTTGTTTTTGTTTTAGATTGTTAATACGTGAAATGCTGATCTAACAAAATAAAATGTTGCAGTTCTTGTTGTGCACTGTACATGCTAAAGAACATCGAATTATTTACGGGAGAAAAACTGAGGATGCAATATGACCAAGTACGTAGAGTAACACCTAAAATTCTGTCATTTTCTGAAACTTATGGAACGATACTAACATATCCTCGCATGCAGGCCTACATCGACAAATTCAGAAGAGAGCTACCTGTTGTGCTTATCGATTCACCCTACAACAAAATGGAATACAGGAAAAGGTTCAAGCAGTACCATGCTAGGCTATCGGATGCAGCTGCGGTTGAAGACGATGAAGATGCAAGCAGTTAGTCCAACAATGGTTCATTCTTACATGTGGATTGTACACTTGGCCATAAAGCGATAGAGTAGGGTGTGGTTGGGTTTTAGTCCTGAAGAAGGTTTCCTAGCCGTGTTCTTAGTCCATTGCGGATGAGTCAAGTTGTAAAACTTCAATAATATTGGTTACAATACTTTGCTTGAAATAAATTTGGTCTCTACGGGAGCTCATAGAAATCTATATTTGCTTTTTACAACCACGTGACAGTAACAATGCCTGGAAAAGGTTCGGACCATATACAGTGCACGGGCAAGCCTAGAAGAATAATGGATTATGATATGTTTATTTTCATACGAGAGAAAATGGTACGAGCATGAGCATAGCCTCACAACAGAAGGAAAAATACTGCATGAATGAACACGCAATCCAGCTATCCCAGGAAATGGCACAGCCAATGTCTCGTAGGATAACAAGAGCAAAGCACGTATCATAGGGGGCCTTTGCAGGTGTTGCAACGACCGTGGTGTGGCATGGTAGGGCGTGTGCTGAATTGAAGGGATATCCGGGTTTGCATGCACCTTCAGGAGCACAGTGGGGTGGCCATGGTACATCCACCCTGCCTCAAGGAATCACATAGCATGTTGTGTCATAACCCTGCAAAACAGAGGAAAAATTACTACTTGTACTCACATTGTCAAATGTGTCCAGCTAACAAACGTTGCACATAACTAAACACGGAAGATCTTCTATTGCAACATATTCAAGAATCGAATGCTCATTCCTTTCTATTTGCTTTCTGCGAGGATCATTACTCTCTCTTTAATAAGACTAAAACATCATAATAAGAATTTACACTAATCTTCAAATGGTGGATATCCCATGTGAATCTAAACAAATTATAAAGCAGATGCCAAGTCTGTTGATCCCAGTGCAGCAATTGCACAATCAGCAGCGAGCATCATAAATATTGAGCAACATAAGCTATGAATTGTCTATAGTACATTTCAGAATTAATAGATTATCATCTCTCCTGATCTCCAAATCCAACGTCTGACCTATCAGCCAAACTGGAAGAATAGAGCTTGAATGAAATATATAAGAATACGTATGCAACAATCGAACATTCATAGATCTTGCCCTGATGTGGATGAGGTCGGACGAATGGGACTGGCCGTCGAGGCCGGCCGGCTTCATCCAGTCACGCAGTACCCCGCCAGCAGTGAGAACATGATTCATCTAGAGGCCCAACCACCTTGCCTTCGGACGAGATGCATGACCAGATCAAGTTGCGGCCATGGTGAAGAGGTGAGTCTGAGGATGCGAACAACCACGTGGGGAGTGGGAAAGAGGTAGAGACTCACCTCGTGGCTATAGGCACCCGCATAGAGGAATGGGAGGTGGGATGGCGCCGAATCTTCGCCGACGGCTGCCGCGGGGAGGGCAGTCATCGTCCTCTCGTGTTCGTCAGTGAAGAGGAGGTGCGAGAGCGTGAGGGAATTCGGGTGGGCGGAGGGAGGGGCCGTGATGCGCGGCAAGATCCTATCGCGGGGATAAAACCCTACCGTCGGCGAGGGATCTTGCCAGGGCCCCTCCCCACCGGCGAGGATCTTGCCGCAACATCTTGCCGCGGCGAGGGAGTAAAACCCTAGCCAATGGGATAAAAATCGAACCGAAAATAGCCCTGAAATTCGTATCGAGAATGCCCTCGAAATATTTGGGAGGGAAAATCTGATAAGTTTGAAATATTTTTTCTCCCAAAAATGCCTCTCGGGGTCTGGTATAATACACGTGACATCAGCGTATTGCATCAGATCTGGACCGTCGAATTCGCTCCAACGGACGGCCCATATCGACATGATGCACTGTAAAATGACTCAAAGAAAATTAGGCTCCCAAGGCAGGATACGATTAAAGGTGGCGGCCAAGGGGTAGAAGCACATCCCACGGCACCAAAAACATAACCCTAGACCGTACAAGACCCATTTTCACCGTTGGTTCTTCTAGATGAACGAAGTGCAGCAAAGCGCGCCTTCATTTTCTCGTATGAGCTAACTAGCTCAAAGAAGCCACAGGACATTTTCATCCATTACTACCAACCTCAGATAACACGGCAAAAGAGCTTAAATAACTCGCGCATCTCCTGGAAATCCAGGGTGTCATGCCGTATAAATAGCAAACTAGTATCTATCTTTAGGTTCATGTGAGGAACACAAACACGTGCGTGGTAATGGCAGATACTAAACGATCCATATGCCAGGACACAACTTTACCTTTTTGGCTCTCCATGGCCAGATCAAGGCCACCTGCGTGTATCGAGTGGTTCTCCTAGTCCTAGAAACATAGAACATAGCTAAAGCTAAATCGGTTAAAACCGTTAGCTCTTTGCCTATTAATCGGCCTCCGTTGCCTTCTTGTCTCTCTCGAGCGCGTCTTCTAGGTTTCCTTCGCCTCCTTCCTCGGCTCCCGACCCGGCGGCAGGTTGCGTGCCAGCTGACGGGGCCGATGGAGTTCAACGCATCCTACTTCCACGCGTTCGGCAACCCCGACTTCGCGGCGGTCTTTTCCGACGGCAGCGCGCAGGCCCTCCGGCCGAACCCCTCCGCCAGCGACGGCGAAGGAGCCAGCGTGAAGGCGGAGAAGGTGGCTAGGCCCACCGCCACCCCCTCGTCCGTGACCTTTGTCGTCCCCGACGAGGAGCTGGGGGAGGCGCACCACTTCCTGAACGAGTGCTCCCGCTGCCACAAAGGCCTCACCGGCGACATCTTCATGTACAGGTCAACTACGCTCGCACGTCATGATAGAAACTGCGTACGCCTTGCTTGCTAAGAGAAATGTTATTGACATTGTGCACCCACGCCATGCGTTTGGTCGTTCAGAGGGGACACGCCGTTCTGCAGCGAGGAGTGTAGGAGGAAGCAAATCGAGACGGAGAAGGCGAGACACCGGAGGAAGAAGCAAAACTCCCCCAAGGCGCAGGCGCAGGCGGCCACGGCAGCGGCGGCGGAGAGAGAGAGCGCGCCCCAGGTGCGGCGGCCGCAGCCACAGTAGAGCTCCACCATCAATCAGGCCTTTGCCGTTGCACGGTTTCAGCATGCATGCGTGCCTGTAGAAGAGCGTGAGCTCCTACGTACGTACGGACAGAGGAAGAGCATATATCCTAGTTACACGTCGGGAAAATGGTACTACCGCGTACTATACACATTTTTTAATCACGGGCCCATATTCCCACTTGTTTGTAATTTCTAGGGAAAATTGCTCCTCTTTTTGTTTGCTTCCTGATTCAGATCACGGCCACTTGAAGAACCTATGAGCCATTTTCTTCTACCCTGTGTCTATTGTATCTATTGTTCTCCTTTTTTTAACGAGAAAACCAGGCGATCTACCCATTTCATTAGGACAGGGAAAAGAAAAAGGTAACAAATGAATTATTTACATGAGAAAAGGCGGAAAGAAAATAAAAATTACACAAACGGCTACATCTCCAGTAAACATGCCAGCCAAACCTGCTCAAGGTCTTCCTTGACGACGTGAGCTTGTGACAGAGTTGTTGAAGATAATATTCAAAAACACAAATATGTTCATTTCTTTCCAAATATTCAAAAACACAAATGTAACCATTTGAAAGAAATAGCATCCCGAACAATAATTTTCATGTTCCACCAATCATTAAGGGAGTAGAAACGTATGTGTCATCCCATAAGGGATAGAGAGCCAGGTTGAAACAATACACCACATGCCGAAAGAGAAAAACATTCACGCACGCTAGATGCTCATTTGTCTCGTTACCGGTCAGGGAAAGCTTGCAAATCTCGTCGTAAGTCTATCTACGGATGGCAAGCCGATCTGCCATAAGAGCATTCAGGTGAAGAAGAAGCCACATGAAATTATTGCATTTGGGCTCAACTTTGAAGTTCCAAAATTTTCTAACCATGAAAGGCACCATGGCGCCAACAAACTGAAGATGGTACTTGTTGATGCCAAGTACTAGCCAGAGGACGAAGCATACCACACGATGGAGTCATTAATTAGTTGTGGCTCGCATTGAACATTTTGGAGCTTTGTGCCGAGTAGAATTGACAACTCCAATGGAGTGCATTCAGTGGTCATTCAATGGCTCCTTGACCCGTGCTTAAGCCTCACAATTGAAAAATTGGTAGCGTTATATCTTTCATACTATCCCCAATAGTGATGGTGGTGACCGTTCTGAATAGATCCATATCATTAGGACCCCATGACCTGTCCGGAGTAGTCCAAGGAAACCCCGCCAACAGAGGCACAACACACTCCCAAATCTAGCAACACCGAGAGACCGTCAAGCTCCTTGGGGTGACAAACCATGTTCTCGTCAATGAGTTGGGTAGGAAGAGGACGAACGTATGGAAGATGTCGATGGCAACAAGAACATATTGTGCAAGAGTAACTCTGTCAGCACGGGTGACGTTTCTACTTTTCCAACCTCCTAGCTTAGACCCCGTTTTATCAATAAGGGGTTGGAAATCATTTTCTTTTTTAGCTTCCTCAGGTGCAAGAGAAACATCTTTGTCCTCATCGGGAAGTGAAGGAGGCAATCTTGCAAACCAACCACTCGGTAACGAATTGAGTTTTTCTTGTCTTTTTTCAGGTTGGTTAAGAATACAACTAGCATTGGCGAAGTACCTCAGAATTTCAACAATAGCACATGTAACACCCCGAGAATCATGCTACAGTAATTCCACCCTAATGATGGCCATGCCATCATTATTACTATGCAAATTGCCACTTGTCCCGAAAAATCAAATGCAAATTCAAATTTAAATCTAAAACAAGTCAAATTATTATTTTTCTCAAAATATAAAACTAAAATGTTCGGATAGTTCTATAAATTCCGCTGATCATTTGTCATGTGGAAACCAACTTCATTTGACTCACTAATTAATCCTTAGCAAAATATTAAAGTGGTCCAACGGCAACTATTATGGGATTTTAAATATAAATAAACATTTATGTTTTTCACAAACCACATGAAAACTTTTGTGCTGTCTCAAAATATTGCGCCAAATTTCAAGTTGGCCTAAATTCATTTGCTATGGGAATTAAGTAGAAAACAGTACCGAAATATTAAAACGGAGAAAATAGAGAAGGGGCTAACTGCACACTGTACACTGGAAGACTAGTGCTACAGTAGCAAAGCCCAAGCCACCACGGCCTTCTCCTTCCTTCTTCTGTACAGAGAGACAGAGCCATGGCCGTGGCCTCAGGCCGGCCGTCCACGCGCCCGATGAGCTCGTGTCGAGCATCGACGACACCCCGAGATGGATAAGACCGGCCCCCTCCTCCCTGAAACCCTAGAATCCCCTTTTTCTTCCCTCTCACGCCCCTGCCTCTCCTGCTTGACGCCCGTGCTTTGCCGTCGTCGCCGCGTCGTCGTTGCCATGCTCCGGGGCATCCCCGAGCTGGTACAAGGTGGCCATGAGCTTCCCCAACCTCGTCTCCTTCACCTACGCCTCTGGATCGAAGCCAAAGGGCCCTGTATGTTGGGGAACGTAGTAATTCAAAAAAATTCCTACGATCACGCAAGATCTATCTAGGAGAAGCATAGCAACGAGCGGGAGAGTGTGTCCACGTACCCTCGTAGACCGAAAGCGGAAGCGTTTAGTAACGCGGTTGATGTAGTCGAACGTCTTCGCGATCCAACCGATCCAAGTACCGAACGTACGGCACCTCCGCGATCTGCACACGTTCAGCTCGGTGACGTCCCTCGTACTCTTGATCCAGCTGAGGCCGAGGGAGAGTTTCGTCAGCACGACGGCGTGGTGACGGTGATGATGAAGTGATTCCGGCAGGGCTTCGCCTAAGCTCTCCGAAAATATGACCGAGGTGGAAATCTGTGGAGGGGGCACCGCGCACGGCTAAAAACAATTAACTTGTGTGTCCTAGGGTGCCCCCCTCCCCACGTATATAAAGGAGGGAGGGGGAGGCCGGCCGGCTCTCATAGGTGCGCCAAGGGGGGAGGAATCCTCCTCCTAGTAGGAGTAGGACTCCCCCCTTTCCTAGTCCTACTAGGAGAAGAAGGAAGGAGGGGGAAAGAGAAGGAAGGAGGGGGCGCCGCCCCTCCCCCTAGTCCAATTCGGACTAGGCCCATGGGGGGCGTGCGGCCAGCCCTTGGCTGCCCCTCTCTCTTTCCCCTAGGCCCAATAAGGCCCATTACTTCTCCGGTGGTTCCGATAACCATTTCGGCACTCCGATAAATATTTGGAACCTTCCGGAACCTTTCGGGAGGCCAAATACTATCTTCCAATATATCAATCTTTACCTCTCGGACATTCCGAGACTCCTCGTCATGTCCGTGATCACATCCGGGACTCCGAACTACCTTCGGTACATCAAAACACATAAACTCATAATACCGATCGTCATCGAACGTTAAGCGTGCGGACCCTACGGGTTCGAGAACTATGTAGACATGACCGAGACTCATCTCCGGTCAATAACCAATAGCGGAACCTGGATGCTCATATTGGCTCCCACATATTCTACGAAGATCTTTATCGGTCAAACCGCATAACAACATACGTTGTTCCCTTTGTCATCGGTACGTTACTTGCCCGAGATTCGATCGTCGGTTTCTCAATACCTAGTTCAATCTCGTTACCGGCAAGTCTCTTTACTCGTTCCGTAATGTATCATCCCGTAACTAACTCATTAGTCACATTGCTTGCAAGGCTTCATATGATGTGCATTACCGAGAGGGCCCAGAGATACCTCTCCGACAATCGGAGTGACAAATCCTAATCTTGATCTATGCCAACTCAACAAACACTATCGGAGACACCTGTAGAGCATCTTTATAATCATCCAGTTACGTTGTGATGTTTGATAGCACACAAGGTGTTCCTTCGGTACTCGGGAGTTGCATAATCTCATAGTCAGAGAAACATGTATAAGTCATGAAGAAAGCAATAGCAACAAACTAAACGATCATCGTGCTAAGCTAACGGATGGGTCTTGTCAATCACATCATTCTCTAATGATGTGATCCCGTTCATCAAATGACAACTCATGTCTATGGCTAGGAAACTTAACCATCTTTGATTAACGAGCTAGTCAAGTAGAGGCATACTAGTGAAATTTTGTTTGTCTATGTATTCACACATGTATTAAGTTTCCGGTTAATACAATTCTAGCATGAATAATAAACATTTATCATGATATAAGGAAATATAAATAACAACTTTATTATTGCCTCTAGCGCATATTTCCTTCAGTCTCCCACTTACACTAGAGTCAATAATCTAGATTACACAGTAATGATTCTAACACCCATGGAGTCTTGGTGCTGATCTTGTTTTGCTCGTGAGAGAGGCTTAGTCAACGGGTCTGCAATATTCAGATCCGTATGTATCTTGCAAATCTCTATGTCTCCCTCCTTGACTTGATCGCGGATGGAATTGAAGCGTCTCTTGATGTGCTTTGTTCTCTTGTGAAATCTGGATTCCTTTGCCAAGGCAATTGCACCAGTATTGTCACAAAAGATTTTCATTGGACCCGATGCACTAGGTATGACACCTAGATCGGATATGAACTCCTTCATCCAGACTCCTTCATTTGCTGCTTCCGAAGCAGCTATGTACTCCGCTTCACACGTAGATCCCGCCACGACGCTTTGCTTAGAACTGCACCAACTGACAGCTCCACCGTTCAATATAAATATGTATCCGGTTTGTGACTTAGAGTCATCCGGATCAGTGTCAAAACTTGCATCGACGTAACCACTTACGACGAGCTCTTTGTCACCTCCATAAACGAGAAACATATCCTTAGTCCTTTTCAGGTATTTCAGGATGTTCTTGACCGCTATCCAGTGATCCACTCCTGGATTACTTTGGTACCTCCCTGCTAAACTTATAGTAAGGCACACATCAGGTCTGGTACACAGCATTGCATACATGATAGAACCTATGGCTGAGGCATAGGGAATGACTTTCATTTTCTCTCTATCTTCTGCAGTGGTCGGGCATTGAGTCTTACTCAACTTCACACTTTGTAACACAGGCAAGAACCCTTTCTTTGCTTGATCCATTTTGAACTTTTTCAAAACTTTATCAAGGTATGTGCTTTGTGAAAGTCCAATTAAGCGTCTTGATCTATCTCTATAGATCTTGATGCCCAATATATAAGCAGCTTCACCGAGGTCTTTCATTGAAAAACTTTTATTCAAGTATCCTTTTATGCTATCCAGAAATTCTATATCATTCCCAATCAACAATATGTCATCCACATATAATATTAGAGATGCTACAGAGCTCCCACTCACTTTCTTGTAAATACAGGCTTCTCCAAAAGTCTGTATAAAACCATATGCTTTGATCACACTATCAAAGCGTTTATTCCAACTCCGAGATGCTTGCACCAGTCCATAAATGGATCGCTGGAGCTTGCACACTTTGTTAGCATCCTTTGGATCGATAAAACCTTCGAGTTGCATCATATACAACTCTTCTTCCAGAAATCCATTCAGGAATGCAGTTTTTACATCCATTTGCCAAATTTCATAATCATAAAATGCGGCAATTGCTAACATGATTCGGACGGACTTAAGCATCGCTACGGGTGAGAAGGTCTCATCGTAGTCAACTCCTTGAACTTGTCGAAAACCTTTTGCAACAAGTCGAGCTTTGTAGACAGTAACATTACCGTCGGCGTCAGTCTTCTTCTTGAAGATCCACTTATTCTCTATGGCTTGCCGATCATCGGGCAAATCAACCAAAGTCCACACTTTGTTCTCATACATGGATCCCATCTCAGATTTCATGGCCTCAAGCCATTTTGTGGAATCTGGGCTCATCATCGCTTCCTCATAGTTCGTAGGTTCATCATGGTCAAGTAACATGACCTCCAAAACAGGATTACCGTACCACTCTGGTGCGGATCTTAGTCTGGTTGACCTACGAGGTTCGGTAGTAACTTGATCTGAAGTTTCATGATCATCATCATTAGCTTCCTCACTAATTGGCGTAGGTATCACTAGAACTGATTTCTGTGATGAACTACTTTCCAATTCAAGAGAAGGTACCACTACCTCATCAAGTTCTACTTTCCTCCCACTCACTTCTTTCGAGAGAAACTCCTTCTCTAGAAAGGATCCATTCTTAGCAACGAATATTTTGCCTTTGGATCTGTGATAGAAGGTGTACCCAACAGTCTCCTTTGGGTATCCTATGAAGACACATTTCTCCGATTTGGGTTCGAGTTTATCAGGTTGAAACTTTTTCACATAAGCATCGCAACCCCAAACTTTAAGGAACGACAACTTGGGTTTCTTGCCAAACCACAGTTCATAAGGTGTCGTCTCAACGGATTTAGATGGTGCCCTATTTAACGTGAATGCAGCCGTCTCTAAAGCATAACCCCAAAACGATAGCGATAAATCAGTAAGAGACATCATAGATCGCACCATATCTAATAAAGTGCGGTTACGACGTTCGGACACACCATTACGCTGTGGTGTTCCGGCTGGCGTGAGTTGCGAAACTATTCCGCATTGTTTCAAATGAAGACCAAACTCGTAACTCAAATATTCTCCTCCACGATCGGATCGCAGAAACTTTATTTTCTTGTTACGATGATTTTCCACTTCACACTGAAATTCTTTGAACTTTTCAAATGTTTCAGACTTATGTTTCATCAAGTAGATATACCCATATCTACTCAAATCATCTGTGAAGGTCAGAAAATAACGATACCCGCCGCGAGCCTCAATATTCATCGGACCGCATACATCAGTATGTATTATTTCCAATAAATCTGTTGCTCGCTCCATTGTTCCGGAGAACGGAGTTTTAGTCATCTTGCCCATGAGGCACGGTTCACAAGTACCAAGTGATTCATAATCAAGTGATTCCAAAAGTCCATCAGTATGGAGTTTCTTCATGCGCTTTACACCAATATGACCCAAACGGCAGTGCCACAAATAAGTTGCACTATCATTATCAACTCTGCATCTTTTGGCTTTAACATTATGAATATGTGTATCACTACTATCGAGATTCAACAAAAATAGACCACTCTTCAAGGGTGCATGACCATAAAAGATATTACTCATATAAATAGAACAACCATTATTCTCTGATTTAAATGAATAACCGTCTCGCATCAAACAAGATCCAGATATAATGTTCATGCTTAACGCTGGCACCAAATAACAATTATTCAGGTCTAAAACTAATCCCGAAGGTAGATGTAGAGGTAGCGTGCCGACGGCGATCACATCGACTTTGGAACCATTTCCCACATGCATCATCACCTCGTCCTTAGCCAATCTTCGCTTAATCCGTAGTCCCTATTTCGAGTTGCAAATATTAGCAACAGAACCAGTATCAAATACCCAGGCACTACTGCGAGCATTAGTAAGGTACACATCAATAACATGTATATCACATATACTTTTGTTCACCTTGCCATCCTTTTTATCCGCCAAATACTTGGGGCAATTCCGCTTCCAGTGACCAGTCCCTTTGCAGTAGAAGCACTCAGTATCAGGCTTAGGTCCAGACTTGGGCTTCTTTGTGGCACCCCGGCTCAGAGGAAACCGGAACGCCCCATATTCCAGTCCCAGGGACAAGTCCACTGGAATACGGCACTGTTGGCATAGAACAAATCAGCTCTTTAATGCTATAAATACGGTTACAAAGATTACATCAACACGGCGACACTACGCCTGCTCAAAATAGCTCTATGCTAACAGCGGATCGACCTGAGGAGGCGGAGTATCTCTCGGCAGCGGAACAGCGTCGGCGGTGATGGACTCCACTCCGCAGGGACTCTGGCTAGAACGCGTATCCTAGCTCGCGCAATCAACATCTTCGACAAACAAGCAGTCATGGCATGACCTGCAAACTGGCATGACACGCCAGGTGAGTACTTTGAATGTACTCGCAAGCTCACAACAAACATCAGCATTAAGGCAAGACAACATCACAGCAATCAAGATTAAGTTAAGATTTATTGTGACCGAAGGAATGGTTGAAATGAGCAATAACAGGCTACTCTTCCTGCATTCTGGTGACCAACTCATGATCACTCCAAGAACATCCAACGATCATCCTCGAGATCGTTACCAATACTTGCCCATGGCATGATATCCGACTGTTACCATACTCAGATGAGTTCCTTCCTTATCACTGTCATTATAACGGTTGATCTCCTATAGAGGTCTGGACGGGCTGTCCAATACCGTGGACACGGCTATTCGAATAGATTTTACACTCTGCAGAGGTTGTACACTTTACCCACACCACGGAACTCATGGCCTCGTGCTCCCATTCGGGTGGACCAACGACGTTCCGACGAAACCCGCCTGACCCGTGACTCTTCCATCGTACGACCGGCAATCATACTCCCTCTTGGAGTCAAGCCCTGGGTGGCCCCGTGTCCTCAAGACACCTGCCAGCGTCCTGGCCAAACAAACTGTCCCAAACGGGGACCTGGATCCAATAACTCAACTGGGCTCACAGGGTTATTGCCGCCTACCGGGCCAGGGTAGCGCGCGCGCATAACCCTCCCTCTTTGGAGGTACCAGTGGAAGAGCACGCGATCAGACCAAGTCAAGGCCGTCCCATACCGGCAAATGTGGCTGCACGAATAAGCCCGGACAGGTGACTCTCGATCAACCAACTAAGTTCACTTATTACCAGGTTGTTTCATCAAGTTAACTTAGTTGGTCAAATTAGGCATCTTATCCTCGAACAATCTTTCTGTCACAGCTGACACTCCGGTATCATAGTAATCCAATAACTGGCATGCTTAGGCTACTGCTACTAGTTCATATCCACAAATGCCGGATGGAATCCCAAAATAATCATAGACGGTAATCTCAACATCATAACCTCAACGAGTGGGTAAACTACTAGTCATTAACAATCCGGTATTCAACATCTACTCATGCATGTCATAATCCAATCCATGCTACAGATAACATTCTTGCTATTAAAGTAATTAATTAAACTATGATATTGCATTGCAATTATGCAGATGAGGGTTGTGGCTTGCCTGGAGATGAAGGAGTCATTGGAATGAAGTGCGGAAATGTCGCGGGGACGAATGCCGGAAACAGTACTCTCTCGGAGGGCTGTTTACGGACAAGGGCAAAAGGGTCATTTCCACTGTGGGACCACATAGTGAAAATGGTACCAGCACGACGGGCTCGACGAGACGAAGACGTGGGCGTTGGATTCACCTCGATCGGAGTTACGAGCAAAAAGTTATAAGGGTTTCTCTGCCAAGGACCTTTCTGTAAATATTTTATTTACTTCGGGGTCCCTATCAGCTCGGCTGGTCGCGCACTTTACGGAAATACGTTTCCCAACGAAGGAAACGGAAACACAGCGGGCGCGTCCACTTATCCGAGCTGGCGGGTGCGGGGCCGGGCTCTGTGCAGCTGACCGGTGGGGTCGGGGCGATGCGGGGCCCGCCTGGCCAGCTGGACGGGCGTCGTCCTCTTCCTCTCACTCGCCCGAGGAGCAGAGGGAGGAGGGCGGTGCCGGCGCTCGTCCGGCCGGCTCCGGCCACCTCTGGTGGAGCTCGAACCACCGGAGTGTTCTCCGAGGCGCGGCGCATCCATCCATCCCACCCACGGACTCCAACGGCGACGGGAGAGATGGCGAGCTCGAGCACGGCGGACGGCGGCGTCGGTCAGATTTGGGTGTGGCGCCATGAGTCGCCGGAGTCGAAGATGAAGTGCGGGGAGGAGTTACTGGCGTCTGGGTGTTCTACTGGTGGTGGTGGAACAGAGGAAGAGGCTCGGCAGCGAGCTAATTTAGGAGGTGGAGGGCGGCGGCCATGGCGGTGAATCGGGGCAGGGAGGAGCTCTGCAGCTCGAATGAGGGATTGGGGAGGGGTAGTCGAGGATGGGGAGTGCGGTGGTGAGCTAGGGAGAGGCTCGGAAGGCCCTTATATAGGCGAGCGACGAGGAGGTCCGGGCACGGCCACGGTGCCACGTGCACCGGCGTCCCGATGCTTCGGGAGCTCGCCTAGAGGGGAGGAGAAGCATCCGTGAGCTTCACGGAGGGCGGAGAGGGTTCAGGAGCGGCCGGGGAGGTTCAGGAGAGCTCGGGGCGACGGGACTCGTCGACGGCAGAAGCGGACAGGGAGCGGCGCGGCTGTGCACTGCGCAGGAAGAGACGGGAGAGGGGGGAGACTGGTCCAGGGAGGAAGAGGACGACAAGGGGCTCTGTTGGACAAGATCATACGCGCGGATACGACGATCAGAGGAGGGGCCCGAGCAAGAAGTCACGCAGCTCGCGTCCACGGCGCGCCAGGGTGACGGTCACCGCGTGAACTTGGCCTTGCCACGCGTCCAAGTCGACTCCAACATGTCAACTCGATCAGTCACTCGTAGGAAGAGGTCAAGGAGGAAAGAGACAGGCACAGAGAGACTTGAGGTGACCGCAGCTAGCAGTTCTATCCAGAACAGCAAGGTGTTTGGAGTGGGCTGGGGGAGATCGAGCAGGATCTAGACTCTGATATTTGGCATGGGGTGATAAAATGCTAAGATGATCATGTCTGCAAATTTGCAGCTTATTTGGATGAAGATAAATAGCACTTGCTGTTCAAAGGGCCTCACTGACCAGATTTGCAAAGTATGAAGTAGCACTCACATACTTCATTGGATTGAGCTGAAATTTGGCAAGAAAGGGTTATTTGGACATATGAAGATGCTGTAAAAAATTCATACCAAATGGACATGCCAAAATGGTACTTCCTTCACAGCTATCTTCTCTGTCCAGAAACTTGGAATAATTCTATAGAATTATTGGGAAGATGGATTGAGCTCAAATTTTGTGGAGAGGTGATATATGGGTAGAAGAAAGTTCTGGAAATTATTCATGAATTATGGAGCAATAAAAATTATAGTTGCTTCACAACCCATAATAATTACCAGAAATAAAGATTTGATGCTGTGATCACATAGATGATTGGATAAGGTTGAAACTTGGTGGAGAGTCATGATTTGGGCAAATGAAGGTGCATGCAAAATTTCAAATCATTTGGATACTCCTAGATAGCACTTGCTTCATTAAGCTTCTAGTTAACCAGAAACTTAGGAAATTAGCCAAGGGAGTTTTAATATCCAAATAAAGTTGAATTTTGGCATGTGGCAATGATATGGATAGGAAAGAATGCCCAAAAAGTTTGAGAGCAAGTGGGCCAATATAAAGGGTACTTGCTTCACAAACTTACAACTAGGGCAGAATCAGAAAAGGAATTTTGGTGGATTATTTTTGAACATGGCAAGGAATATTTTGACATATCTGGATAAGATATGTCCCAAAGGATTTATGAGAATTATTTGGGAATGATAGAAATATGAGTTGCTTCACAACTCAGAGCTGACAGGGTTATTCCTTTAATAGAAAAAGGAATATTCCCAAGAAAAGAATATTGGGATTGGTCCAAGATGGAAATTACAAGGTCTTGGGATGATTTTGAGGTTGACAAGCCACTTGGGAGAGGAATCAAGGGTGATCTCTCCAGGTTTCAGGACTACTAAGCCACAGAAAAGCAAATCCAGACCAAAATAAAAAGGAAAAAGAAATGGGCAAAATCCAGGGTGTCACATTCTTCACTTGAGCAGCAACTTGCTTGCCGTTCTTCTTGAAGTTCCCCTTCTTCCCTTTGCCCTTTTTCTTGAAACTGGTGGTCTTGTTGACCATCAACACTTGATGCTCCTTTTTTATTTCTACCTCCGCAGCCTTTAGCATTGCGAAGAGCTTGGGAATTGTCTTATCCATCCCTTGCATATTATAGTTCATCACGAAGCTTTTGTAGCTTGGTGGCAGTGATTGAAGAACTCTGTCAATGACACTATCAACCAGAAGATTAACTCCCAGCTGAGTCAAGTGATTATGATACCCAGACATTTTGAGTATATGCTCACTGACAGAACTATTCTCCTCCATCTTGCAGCTATAGAACTTATTGGAGACTTCATATCTCTCAATCCGGGCATTTGCTTGAAATATTAACTTCAACTCCTGGAACATCTCATATGCTCCATGACGTTCAAAACATCGTTGAAGTCCCGGTTCTAAGCCGTAAAGCATGGCACACTGAACTATCGAGTAGTCATCAACTTTGCTCTGCCAGGCGTTCACAACGTCCGGCGTTGCTCCTGCAGCGGGTCTTGCACCTAGCGGTGCTTCCAGGACGTAATTCTTCTGTGCAGCAATGAGGATAATCCTCAAGTTACGGACCCAGACCGTGTAGTTGCTACCATCATCTTTCAACTTGGCTTTCTCTAGGAACGCATTAAAATTCAAAGGAACAGTAGCACGGGCCATTGATCTACAACAACATAGACATGCAAAATACTATAAGGTACTAAGTTCATGATAAATTAAAGTTCAATTAATCATATTACTTAAGAACTCCCACTTAGATAGACATCCCTCTAATCATCTAAGTGATCACGTGATCCAAATCAACTAAACCATGTGCTAGGCTCATCAAGTTTAACTCGAGTATTCTGCGTGTGCAAAACTGGCTTGCACCCGTTGTATGTGAACGTAGAGCTTATCACACCCGATCATCACGTGGTGTCTCGGCACGACGAACTGTAGCAACGGTGCATACTCAGGGAGAACACTTGTACCTTGAAATTTAGTGAGAGATCATCTTATAATGCTACCGCCGTACTAAGCAAAATAAGATGCATAAAAGGATTAACATCACATGCAATTCAATATGTGACATGATATGGCCATCATCATCTTGTGCTCTTGATCTCCATCATCGAAGCACCGTCATGATCTCCATCGTCACCGGCGCCCCAGCATGATCTCCATCGTCATCGGCGCTCCAGCATGATCTCCATCGTAGCATCGTTGTCGTCTCGCCAACTTATTGCTTTTACGACTATCGCTACCGCTTAGTGATAAAGTAAAACAATTACATGGCGATTGCATTGCATACAATAAAGCGACAACCATATGGCTCCTGCCGGTTGCCGATAACTCTGTTACAAAACATGATCATCTCATACAACAAATTATATCACATCATGTCTTGACCATATCACATCACAGCAAGCCCTGCAAAAACAAGTTAGACGTTCTCTACTTTGTTGTTGCAAGTTTTACGTGGCTGCTACAGGCTGAGCAAGAACCGTTCTTACCTACGCATCAAAACCACAACGATTTTTCGTCAAGTGTGCTGTTTTAACCTTCAACAAGGACCGGGCGTAGTCACACTTGATTCAACTAAAGTTGGAGAAACTGACACCCACTAGCCACCTGTGTGCGAAGCACGTCGGTAGAACCAGTCTCGCGTAAGCGTACGCATAATGTCGGTCTGAGCCGCTTCATCCAACAATACCGCCGAATCAAAGTATGACATGCTGGTAAGCAGTATGACTATTATCGCCCACAACTCTTTGTGTTCTACTCATGCATATAACATCTACGCATAGACCTGGCTCGGATGCCACTGTTGGGGAACGTAGTAATTCAAAAAAAATCCTACGATCACGCAAGATCTATCTAGGAGAAGCATAGCAACGAGCGGGAAAGTGTGTCCACGTACCCTCGTAGACCAAAAGCGGAAGCGTTTAGTAACGCGGTTGATGTAGTCGAACGTCTTCGCGATCCAACCGATCCAAGTACCGAACGTACGGCACCTCCGCGATCTGCACACGTTCAGCTCGGTGACGTCCCTCGTACTCTTGATCCAGCTGAGGCCGAGGGAGAGTTTCATCAGCACGACGGCGTGGTGACGGTGATGATGAAGTGATTCCGGCAGGGCTTCGCCTAAGCTCTCCAAAAATATGACCGAGGTGGAAATCTGTGGAGGGGGGCACCGCACACGGCTAAAAACAATTAACTTGTGTGTCCTAGGGTGCCCCCCTCCCCACGTATATAAAGGAGGGAGGGGGAGGCCGGCCGGCTCTCATAGGTGCGCCAAGGGGGGAGGAATCCTCCTCCTAGTAGGAGTAGGACTCCCCCCTTTCCTAGTCCTACTAGGAGAAGAAGGAAGGAGGGGGAAAGAGAAGGAAGGAGGGGGCGCCGCCCCTCCCCCTAGTCCAATTCAGACTAGGCCCATGGGGCGGCGCGCGGCCAGCCCTTGGCTGCCCCTCTCTCTTTCCCCTAGGCCCAATAAGGCCCATTACTTCTCCGGTGGTTCCGATAACCCTTCCGGCACTCCGATAAATATCCGGAACCTTCCGGAACCTTTCCGGAGGCCAAATACTATCTTCCAATATATCAATCTTTACCTCTCGGACATTCCGAGACTCCTCGTCATGTCCGTGATCACATCCGGGACTCCGAACTACCTTCGGTACATCAAAACACATAAACTCATAATACCGATCGTCATCGAACGTTAAGCGTGCGGACCCTACGGGTTTGAGAACTATGTAGACATGACCGAGACTCATCTCTGGTCAATAACCAATAGCGGAACCTGGATGCTCATATTGGCTCCCACATATTCTACGAAGATCTTTATCGGTCAAACCGCATAACAACATACGTTGTTCCCTTTGTCATCGGTATGTTACTTGCCCGAGATTCAATCGTCGGTATCTCAATACCTAGTTCAATCTCGTTACCGGCAAGTCTCTTTACTCGTTCCGTAATGTATCATCCCATAACTAACTCATTAGTCACATTGCTTGCAAGGCTTCATATGATGTGCATTACCGAGAGGGCCCAGAGATACCTCTCCGACAATCGGAGTGACAAATCCTAATCTTGATCTATGCCAACTCAACAAACACTATCGGAGACACCTGTAGAGCATCTTTATAATCACCCAGTTACGTTGTGACGTTTGATAGCACACAAGGTGTTCCTTCGGTATTCGGGAGTTGCATAATCTCATAGTCAGAGAAACATGTATAAGTCATGAAGAAAGCAATAGCAACAAACTAAACGATCATCGTGCTAAGCTAACGGATGGGTCTTGTCAATCACATCATTCTCTAATGATGTGATCCCGTTCATCAAATGACAACCCATGTCTATGGCTAGGAAACTTAACCATCTTTGATTAACGAGCTAGTCAAGTAGAGGCATACTAGTGACATTTTGTTTGTCTATGTATTCACACATGTATTAAGTTTCCGGTTAATACAATTCTAGCATGAATAATAAACATTTATCATGATATAAGGAAATATAAATAACAACTTTATTATTGCCTCTAGGGCATATTTCCTTCACTGTATGCTCCACATCGAGCCGCCATCCCCACCACAGCCGCCGCGGCCATCGTCGTCGGTCCCCACCTCCGGCGCCCCCCCCCTTTCCTCTTTTATTCGTTGCCGTTTGCCGTCGTCCCCGAGCTAGGTCGTCCTCTTCCATGGCCGCGTTCGAGCCTCAGTGTACGCGCACGCGCCTGTGCCTGCTCCTGCCCATGGCCGCACCCTGGCCACGACCCGCACGCACCCGCTCCGCTGCTTCCCCGCCTGCCCTCGGGCGCCGGCCGTCCCCTGGCTGCGCCCCACGCGCCCGCCGCTGTTGCTGCTGTTTTTGCCCTGCCCCTGCTGCTCTATTGCCGCCGTCGCTCTGCTGCTTCATGCCGCTGCTGCATGCTACCACCGTCGCGCCCATAGCTCGCCACCGCGCAGCGCTGCTGCTGCTGCCTGGTGTTGCCGCTGCTGCCGTCCCCCTGCTCTCGCTGCCGCACCGTAGCCGCGCTCCCCTGCTCCTCCCGCCGCTGCATTCTGCTGCTGCTCTACTACAGTAACGTTCAGTTACTGTAGTAGTAGCTAGCTTGGTTGCTGCTACGCTGACTAGCCCTCTGTACAGCCCATAAACAGCAACTAAACGACAATTAATACGAGTAAAATTCATGTGGGCAGGTAGTACACTTGACAAGGTTCAAAACATCCCATTGGACCAAATTCAAAAGATGTAAGGATTAAATCCTATGAAAATCACAAAATCTTATGTTCGTATATTTTAACAGTTTCTGGAACTAACTTCAAGTGGCACTTTTCAAATGCAGTTTCGGTCAAGCAACTGAACTCTAACATGGATGTCAATGATACTGTCATGTGGATCACAGAAAGATGATAAAATTTGGTAAAGGGCACTAAGCCATAGGATGGACAGAACAACAGTTATAGCCTTCGGAAAACAGCTAAGTGGTGTTTAAAACTGAGGTCTTCTCAGACTTGGCAGAATTTCGGAGATTTTCAGAAAACTTCGGAAATTCGTAGAAATTCATCCGTAGCTCGGATAGAAAAAATTTCTACATGAAAGTTGATCAGAAAAACGAGACGAATCCGGATACGCTAACCACATGCCTGTCAGGTGCCCCTAACTACCAGAACATGGAACTTTCACATCCGGTTCATCTGACCGATAATTGCCCAGAGCTGGTAAGATATCTCCGGATGTTTTCCCCGCTCCGTCTGCAATGTGTAGCCCTACGTTAGGCCTCCCCTAGCACCGCGTATCTGCCTTGTTACGTTTTTTGATGCTTTGATTGTTCTGTTATTTATTGTTCCTTCCCCTCTTCTCTCTTGATAGACTCCGAGACCGCTGCTGATGCCCCCCGAGTACGACTACGTTGATGACGACCCTGCCTTTGCCGCTGAGCAACTAGGCAAGCCCCCCCTTTGATCATCCCGATATCGCCCATTCTATTTTCTCATGCTTGCATTAGATTTTGCTACTGTAATTGATTGCTCCTATTCTGATGCATAGCCTGCTTTTGTAACCTGCTTATTGTTACCATACCTGCCTATTTCAAACTGCTTAGTATAGGCTGGTTAGAGACCCACCAGTGACCCCCACTTGTCCCTACTGCCCCGCTGGATTATCAGAAGACCCGATCAACGGGATTGAAGACCAGGCCCCGGCACTGCACTTCACCCCCTTAGTTGTACGACACTACTGGGTTTCTATCGAGTGCCGAGGGTGATACCTCGTCAGCACTTCTGATGTTAACCTTGTAGGTTAGTTCATCGATTGTGGTCATCGAGGGTGATTCCTCTTTCACCACTCCCGATAACGACATTGTCGTGCAATACCTCAAGTGTGAACCCATCGAGGGTGATTCCTCCAAGTTCACCTTGACGGATACATCGAGTAGGAATCCAACGAGGGTGATACCTCGGATTCCCAGATGTTATGGACACACAGATACTTGGACTTTACAACTGATACTTGGAAAGGCGGGTCGACCCTGAGGGGTACCCGCGGATGATGGGATGTCGGATTGACCTGGAGGTTACCCGTGTGATAAATACGAGGCGCGGCCGGGCATTCTTAGCCCTTGCAGCAAGTCCTCGAGACAGGGCGACGGGGTCACATCGATCATGAGTCTCTGCTTGTTACCGCAAACCCCTAGTTCACTAACGATTTGGATATGTGATCCGAGCAGGCCTCCGGCCTGATAGCACTAACCATCACGTGGGAATAGTTATGGGCACTCTACATCGTAGCATCAGCCGAAAGCTCTGTCAGACGTCCAGTTCAGCATTGCGGCACGGTCGGATCGTGTCGGCCATCCAAGGCGGCGCTGGTATCCACCCTGCTCGCAACGACCCGGAGTGCACAGGGCGATGGCCCAAGACCCCTGAGTGCTTAGGATGTAGACCGACGGGGACCTCTCTGCTGAGCTCTAGGTAGGGTTGCGGTGTGTCGTTTGGCCGAGGCCGGGCATGACCCAGAAAAGTGTGTCCGGCCGGAGTTAAGCGAGCGTGGTGGGTAAGTTGGTGCACCCCTGCAGGGAAGAAAACATCTATCGATAGCCTGTCCTACGGTAACGGACACTCGGAAATGTATACTGATCAATACTTGTGATGATAACTGGATATGATGGCTCCGGGATTGCTTCCTCGCAGGGAGTCGAGGAAGGATCCCTAGGCGAGACTGTTACTTGACACAACCACTACTACTTTATACTGTGCTGATCTACTCTCTTCTATTGCTGCAAGACCGCTGAAGATGCTAGTCTTCGATAGGACTAGGCCTTCTCTCTACTCTGGCATTTCTGCAGCCCAGTCCACATATACAGCCTTCCTTTGATAATGTTGCATATGTAGTGTAGATCCTTGCTTGCTGAGTACTTCGGATGAGTACTCACGGTTGCTTTGCCTTCCTTTTCCCCCCATATCCATTTGATGCACCCAGATGACGGAGCCCCTGAGACAGCTGCCCCGCCGACGACTACTACTACCACCTCGAGAGTGTTCACTACTACGAGCTGACCGACGACCAGGAGTAGGTTTGGAGGGTCCCAGGCAGGAGGCCTGCGCCTTTTGATCGTAGCTTTTGTTTTGCCCCGTCATTCTAAAGGCTTATCTGTTTTATTTCATATCTGTACTCAGATATCTGATGCTTCCGCTGATGCATGTATGCGAGCTTATGTATTCGAGCCCTTATTGGGGAACGTGTAATTTCAAAAAAAATTCCTACGCTCATGCAAGATCTATCTAGGAGATGCATAGCAATGAGAAGGGGAGAGTATGTCCACGTACCCTCGTAGACCGAAAGCGTTAGCTTAACGCGGTTGATGTAGTCGAACATCTTCGCGATCCAACCGATCAAGCACCGAACGTACGGCACCTCCGAGTTCAGCACACGTTCAGCTCGATGATGTCCCTCAAACTCTTGATCCAGCAGAAGGTCGAGGGAGAGTTCCGTCGGCACGACGGCGTGGTGACGGTGTTGGTGATGTGATCCGCGCAGGGCTTCGCCTAAGCACTACGACGCTATGACCGGAGGAGTAAACTATGGAGGGGGGCACCGCACACGGCTAAGAGAATATCTGATGTGCCTTTGGGGTGCCGCCTGCCCACGTATATAAAGGAGGGGAGGAGGAGGCCGGCCACCTAGGGGGCCGCGCCAAGGGGGGAGTCCTACTAGGACTCCCTAGTCCTAGTAGGATTCCTCTTTCCTTTCCGGAGAAGGGGAGAAGGGGAAAGAGGTGGAGGAGAAGAAGGAAAGGGGGGCCGCGCCCCCCACCCCTAGTCCAATTCGGTTTGGGCTGGGGGGCGCGCGCCTCCACCTGGCCGCCGCCTCCTCTCTTCCACTAAGGCCCATGAAGGCCCAATAGTCCCCCGGGGGGTTCCGGTAACCTCCCGGTACTCCGAAAAATGTCCAAACCTTTCCGAAACCATTCCGGTGTCCGAACATAACCTTCCAATATATCAATCTTTACCTCTCGACAATTTTGAGACTCCTCGTCATGTCTGTGATCTCATCCGGGACTCCAAACAAACTTCGGTCACCAAAATACATAACTCATGATACAAATCGTCATCGAACGTTAAGCGTGCGGACCCTACGGGTTCGAGAACTATGTAGACATGACCGAGACACATCTCCAGTCAATAACCAATAGCGAAACCTAGATGCTCATATTGGCCCCTACATATTCTACGAAGATCTTTATCGGTCAAACCGCATAACAACATACGTTATTCCCTTTGTCATCGGTATGTTACTTGCCCGAGATTCGATCGTCGGTATCTTCATACCTAGTTCAATCTCATTACCGGAAAGTCTCTTTACTCGTTCCGTAATGTATCATCCCGTAACTAACTCATTAGTCACATTGCTTGCAAGGCTTATAGTGATGTGCATTACCGAGAGGGCCCAGAGATGCCTCTCCGATACTCGGAGTGACAGATCCTAATCTCGATCTATGCCAACCAAACAAACACCTTCGGAGACACCTGTAGAGCATCTTTATAATCACCCAGTTATGTTGTGACGTTTGATAGCACACAAAGTGTTCCTCCGGTATTCGGGAGTTGCATAATCTCATAGTCAGAGGAATATGTATAAGTCATGAAGAAAGCAATAGCAATAAAACTTAACGATCATTATGCTAAGCTAACGGATGGGTCTCGTCCATCACGTCATTCTCTAATGATGTGATCCTGTTCATCAAATGACAACACATGTCTATGGTCAGGAAACATAACCATCTTTGATAAACAAGCTAGTCAAGTAGAGGCATACTAGGGACACTCTGTTTGTCTATGTATTCACACATGTACTAAGTTTCCGGTTAATACAATTCTAGCATGAATAATAAACATTTATCATGATATAAGGAAATATAAATAACAACTTTATTATTGCCTCTAGGGCATATTTCCTTTAGCCCTCGAGGCCCTGGCTTGTAATATAAAGCTTGTATGACTTTATTTATGTTTTAGAGTTGTGTTGTGATATCTTCAAGTGAGTCCTTAGGCTTGATCGTGTGCATTTGCGTGTATGGTTAGTGCACGATTAAGCCGGGGGCGTCACAGTTTGGTATCAGAGCCGACTGTGTGTAGGAACCCCCCTTTCCAACTCCTTGGCCGAAGTTGAGTCTAGTATCCGAAAAACTGTTTTACTAACTTGGCTGTGTGGCTTACAGGCCCACGTCACCAATTGGGTGGTATTAGGATCTTTTATTCCTTGTCTATACTCTGGGACTCTGATCTCTCTTCTACTTGGGTTAAAAACTTTACTAACTCCGACATTAGGATCTCGTAACCGTTTTCTCCCGGAAAGCCCCTTCACCACAGATGATCGTCTGCTACATCAGAAGACTCTGAAGATACTCCTCGAAATTTCCCGAGACTATTAGGCCTACTGCTCTTGCAAGTTCCCTACTACCGATAATCACCGTGAACAGCTGCACATCTTTGCCGTTTGTATCCTCATTTCTAGTTACTCCTTTATGTATGAGTTACCCCGAATTACCCCTCGTTAACCCGGGAATCCTTTGAGTCTACTGCCATGCAGCTTCTTTCGCACTACGGATAATTCCTCACACCTATCAGGGATTCGTTCATCCCTAGTTGACCATGTGCTTCGCAACATCCTTCCTATTGTTAATCGATCTTCCGAAAATTCTCTGCACCCTATTGATCTTGAAATTCTTGCCTTCTTGCCTTATGGTTAATCCCCTATGTCTAGTAATCTCCGTTGACATCTCTTGTCATTACCATTTTGAGCCCCTTGATTCTATCTGCTATGAATACTCACAATCATCAGATTGTTTCCTACTAATTCATCCTTCCGGCTCAGACGTCATTCTGGACATGAACTGGTTCTCGGAAAATCAATCCTTGATTGATTGGCCATCTAACTCTATTCAACATACTCATCTTTTATCAGAGCCTCTGCCTCTGATCCCCCGATTTTGGAATCATAAACCCTTCGAATTCAAACTTCGGCTTAATCAAATGATTCTATAATCCAATGCCTTTGCATTCTTTCTTCTTCTGGTTGAGTACCGTTACTCACATCAGATCCCTTGTGGACCACCAAATCCCTATTGGATTATACCCGACACTGTCCATCGTATTCAATAACCTTGTGAGTTCTTCCGTGATACAAATACCTTCGGTAAATTGTATCATCCGCTTTGACTTCGACACTTTGCTTTCGAACTCATATCCCTTGCTTTGGTTGATGGTTGTATAGATTCGTAAAATGTCCCGGTGGGTTGTATATATGCTTCTGCCATCTACGAGACCCCAGAAACTTCTATGGGTCACTCACTACTAGTGTTACGCCAGATAAATTTTCAACATTTCAACTTCATTAAAAGCGAGAAGTGAATGAGAGATTATGCATTGGAGAAGTGGGAGTCGACCTTGAACCTCTGTGTTCATGCCCATGGACCCGATGTAGAACTCATCATGGAAGTTGCTCGTAAAAATAATTATTACTTTGGAATAAGTTTATCTTGTATCTATGAATTGATCCTTTGCAATCGTGGTTCTGACCATGATTGTCCTTCTTTCATCTCATTTCGCGGACAAGCTAAAGCACTTGTCTTCTGCAAACCAATATGCCTGCCCAACCTCTATCCTAACTTACCCTCGAGTGTTACCCCTTGGTATCTCGGGAATATCGCAGGAACTACATAACTTCTTATGAGTTCTTCATCGAACTACTATTGATCACCAATTCCAATATCCCCGGGTTCTGAGTGGTTGGTCACTCGAGAACACCGGTAAGTGAATCGATCCCGCACTCCGATTCGATAACTCTAAGTAATTTTTGTTGATTATGAGTTTAATAATCCTTCCAGTCATTCCTAGCCTGACCGGCTATATCCTATCGTGCTAAATTTTAAATGTGCTACATGGTCCTTCTCCCCAGAGCACAAATTCTGACGATGAGCCAATCTTACGTCGATCTTTCTCATCTTATCATTTCACCTCGAACAACAAGCTTGGTTTCGAGCTTGTGCAGTATCCGTAGTTTCAATAACCTTTCGCTTCATCATTCCTTTTACTTTATGCCGTCGCTGATCAAAGGCATCTTCATGAAATCTCTCGACAAAATGTATCTTCATCATTGTCAACCTTTTGGTTTCTTTAAAGTGGTGAAATGAATTCATGGCTAGAAATCCCATCCCTGCCCCTCGATGATTTGTGATATCATCGATGACATCATTGACTTTCTGCCAACACAGATCTGGTTGTGCTTGGTTATTCCTTACGTTCTGAGATAATCTTGGAATTGTTTCTCGGTATCTCTTGAGATCTTTGAACCCAATCTTTACTTGACATCATATCATTGCTGCCACGAAGCATGACTGTGGAATTTCGAATATCAACAAGAACATTGGAGGCAAATTACCAAATGCTTCTTGATCTATTATCCGGACACCGTCCTACGGGTAAAATCTTGATTTTCCCTCGCCCCTTATCTAAAAGATTTTGTACCTGCTGTCCTGTCAGGTATATCATGTTCTGTTTTCCTTGGAAAGGATATACTCCTAATTCTAGTGTATAGGCACATTCTTCCTTTTCCTTGGTCTGTTTAATCCGATAATTTCATTTTCCTTTCCATTGTTTTGTTTAACCTTTATTGTGACCTATATGACTTAAGCAATATTAATCCTCTGCTTATGAAAACACCTCGGTGCATAACTCTGCCAGTAAGACCCTATTACTATTGTTGATGACATTCCGGTAACCACCGATGGACGAGAACTTTGCCTATTGGTCCGCCTCGTTCAATGAGCAGGAAAATGGTTCTCTTCGTCCCTCGCCCTTGGTACCGCCGATGTTACCGACATAACTGACAGACTATCCTCTGACATACCATGATGTCGCGACCATTAAGATGTCACCGTTCTCCCTACTTTTGATCGACACCCCCCATAGTTCCATAGGATCGGAACCTGACTCTCCTGTACAACCTTGATTCCGAAATATTCTTTGCATATGACTTTGTGTGTTATCCCGAGCCACCCTCCGAGAGATGATCTATTCCCGATGCTCTGAACCCCTTTTCACACTCTATTCAGGTATTCATCGGATGTCCAATCGCTTAAACTTCTCATGGTACCTTCTTGAATTGCTCTCGATATTTTCTTAAGTTTCAACTCGATTTCGCCACCTTCCCTAATGTTATCTACCAGATAAGCAACCTTGAAGAGGTCCGTTCTTCCGAAGTTACCCCTTGTCCTTCGTAAGTACGATGAAGACTCCGAAGAAAGGATGACGACTTCATCATGATGACCGGGAGAAGAGAAATGAAGACCTCAACGAAGGGGATCAACCTCTTCGAGAAGAGCATCCAAGACCGAGAAGATCCGTTGAAATTTCTTAACCAGAACTTCCCCCTTACTCTACTTCTTAAATCTCAGGACGAGATTTCTTGTAGTGAAGGAGATTTGTAACACCCCAAGAATCATGCTACAGTAATTCCCCCCTAATGATGGCCATGACATCATTATTACTATGCAAATTGCCACTTGTCCCGAAAAATCAAATGCAAATTCAAATTTAAATCTAAAACAAGTCAAATTATTATTTTTCTCAAACTATAAAACTAAAATGTTCGGATAGTTCTATAAATTCCGCTGATCATTTGTCATGTGGAAACCAACTTCATTTGACTCACTAATTAATCCTTAGCAAAATATTAAAGTGGTCCAACGGCAACTATTATGGGATTTTAAATATAAATAAACATTTATGTTTTTCACAAACCACATGAAAACTTTTGTGCTGTCTCAAAATATTGCCCACTAAGTATGCGCCAAATTTCAAGTTGGCCTAAATTCATTTGCTATGGGAATTAAGTAGAAAACAGTACCGAAATATTAAAACAGAGAAAATAGAGAAGGGGCTAAGTGCACACTGTACACTGGAAGCCTAGTGCTACAGTAGCAAGGCCCAAGCCACCACGGCCTTCTCGTTCCTTCTTCTGTACAGAGAGACAGAGCCATGGCCATGGCCTCAGGCCGGCCGTCCACGCGCCCGATGAGCTCGTGTCGAGCATCGACGACACCCCGACATGGATAAGACCGGCCCCCTCCTCCCCGAAACCCTAGAATCCCCTTTTTCTTCCCTCTCGCGCCCCTGCCTCTCCTGCTCGACGCTCGTGCGTTGCCGTCATCGCCACGTCGTCGTTGCCATGCTCCGGGGCATCCCCGAGCTGCTACAAGGTGGCCATGAGCTTCCCCAACCTCGTCTCCTTCACCTACGCCTCTGGATCGAAGCCAAAGGGCCATGTATGCTCCACATCGAGCAGCCATCCCCACCACAGCCGCCGCGGCCGTCGCCGTCGGTCCCCACCTCCGGCGCCCCCCCGACATGTTCGAGCACGTCCCCGACCTCCTCCCAGTGAGCCTCATCGATTCCCCCCCCTTTCCTCTTTTATTCGTTGCCGTTTGCCGTCGTCCCCGAGCTCGGTCGTCCTCTTCCATGGCGGCATTCGAGCCTCAGTGTACGCGCACGCGCCTGTGCCTGCTCCTGCCCGTGGCCGCGCCCTGCCACGACCCGCGCGCACCCGCGCCGCTGCTTCCCCGCCTGCCCTCGCGCGCCGGCCATCCCCTGGCTGCGCCCCACACGCCCGCCGCTGTTGCCGCTGCTTTTGCTCTGCCCGCTGCTGCATTCTGCTGCTGCTCTGCTACAGTAACGTTCAGTTACTGTAGCAGTAGTTAGTTTGGTTGCTGCTACACTGACTGGCCCTCTGTACAGCCCCTAAACAGCAACTAAACAACAATTAATATGAGTAAAATTCATGTGGGCAGGTAGTACACTTGACAAGGTTCAAAACATCCCATTGGACCAAATTCAAAAGATGTAAAGATTAAATCCTATGAAAATCACAAAATCCTATGTTCGTATATTTTAACAGTTTCCAGAACTAACTTCAAGTGGCACTTTTCAAATGCAGTTTCGGTCAAGTAACTGAACTCTAACATGGATGTCAATGATACTGTCATGTGGATCACAGAAAGATGATAAAATTTGGTAAAGGGCACTAAGCCATAGGATGGACAGAACAACAGTTATAGCCTTCGGAAAACAGCTAAGTGGTGTTTAAAACTGAGGGCTTCTCAGACTTGGCAGAATTTCGGAGATTTTCAGAAAACTTCGGAAATTCGTAGAAATTCATCCGTAGCTCGGATGGAAAAACTTTCTACATGAAAGTTGATCCGAAAAACGAGACGAATCCGGATACTCTAACCACGTGCCTGTCAGGTGCCCCTAACTACCTGAACATGGAACTTTCCCATCCGGTTCATCTGACCAATAATTGCCCGGAGCTGGTAAGATATCTCCGGATGTTTTCCCCGCTCCGTCTGCAACGTGTAGCCCTACGTTAGGCCTCCCCTAGCACCGCGTATCTGCCTTGTTACGTTTTGTGATGCTTTGATTGTTCTGTTATTTATTGTTCCTTCCCCTCCTCTCTCTCGATAGACTCCGAGACCGCTGCTGATGCCCCCCGAGTACGACTACGTTGATGACGACCCTGCCTTTGCCGCCAAGCAACCAGGCAAGCCCCCCCCCCCTTTGATCATCCCGATATCGCCCATTCTATTTTCTCATGCTTGCATTAGTTTTCGCTACTGTAATTGATTGCTCCTATTCTGATGCATAGCCTGCTTTTGTAACCTGCTTATTGTTACCTTACCTGCCTATTTCAAACTGCTTAGTATAGGCTGGTTAGAGACCCACCAGTGACCCCCACTTGTCCCTACTGCCCCGCTGGATTATCAGAAGACCCGATCAACGGGATTGAAGACCAGGCCCCAGCACCGCACTTCACCCCCTTAATTGTACGACACTACTGGGTTTCTATCGAGTGTCGAGGGTGATACCTCGTCAGCACTTCTGATGTTAACCTTGTAGGTTAGTTCATCGATTGTGGTCATCGAGGGTGATTCCTCTTTCACCACTCCCGATAACGACGCTGTCGTGCAACACCTCAAGTGTGAACCCATCGAGGGTGATTCCTTCGAGTTCACCTTGACGGATACATCGAGTAGGAATCCAACGAGGGTGATACCTCAGATTCCCAGATGTTATGGACACACAGATACTTGGACTTTACAACTGATACTTGGAAAGGCGGGTCGACCCTGAGGGGTACCCGCGGATGATGGGATGTCGGATTGACCTGGAGGTTACCCGTGTGATAAATACGAGGCACGGCCGGGCATTCTTAGCCCTTGCAGCAAGTCCTTGAGACGGGGCGACGGGGTCACATCGATCGTGAGTCTCTGCTCGTTACCGCAAGCCCCTAGTCCACTAACGATTTGGATATGTGATCCGAGCAGGCCTCCGGCCTGATAGCACTAACCATCACGTGGGAATAGTTATGGGCACTCTACATCGTAGCATCAGCCGAAAGCTCTGTCAGACGTCCAGTTCAGCATTGCAGCACGGTCGGATCGTGTCGGCCATCCGAGGCGGCGCTGGTATCCACCCTGCTCGCAACGACCCGGAGTGCACAGGGCGATGGCCCAAGACCCCTGAGCGCTTAGGATGTAGACCGGCGGGGACCTCTCTGCTGAGCTCTAGGTAGGGTTGCGGTGTGTCGTTTGGCCGAGGCCAGGCATGACCCAGAAAAGTGTGTCCGGCCAGAGTTAAGCGAGCATGGTGGGTAAGTTAGTGCACCCCTGCAGGGAAGAAAACATCTATCGATAGCCTGTCCTACGGTAACGGACACTCAGAATTGTATACCGATCAATACTTGTGATGATAACTGGATATGATGGCTCCGGGATTGCTTCCTCGCAGGGAGTCGAGGAAGGATCCCTAGGCGAGACTGTTACTTGACACAACCACTACTACTTTATACTGTGCTGATCTACTCTCTTCTATTGCTGCAAGACCGCTGAAGATGCTAGTCTTCGATAGGACTAGGCCTTCTCTCTACTCTGGCATTTCTGCAGCCCAGTCCACATATACAGCCTTCCTTTGATAATGTTGCATATGTAGTGTAGATCCTTGCTTGCTGAGTGCTTCGGATGAGTACTCACGGTTGCTTTGCTTTCCTTTTCCCCCATATCCATTTGATGCACCCAGATGACGGAGCCCCTGAGACAGCTGCCCCGCCGACGACTACTACTACCACCTCGAGAGTGTTCACTACTACGAGCTGGCCGACGACCAGGAGTAGGTTCGGAGGGTCCCAGGCAGGAGGCCTGCGCCTTTCGATCGTAGCTTTTGTTTTGCCCCGCCATTCTAAAGGCTTATCTGTTTTTGTTTCATATATGTACTCAGATATCTGATGTTTCCCTTGATGCTTGTATGCGAGCTTATGTATTCGAGCCCTCGAGGCCCTGGCTTGTAATATAAAGCCTATATGACTTTATGTATGTTTTAGAGTTGTGTTGTGATATCTTCAAGTGAGTCCTTAGGCTTGATCGTGTGTATTTGCGTGTATGGTTAGTGCACGATTAAGCCGGGGGCGTCACAGCACACATCTCATCAATGTCTGAGTTGGTAAAAAATGACGCACCATCGGCATAAATAGGCAGCCTATAGAAACCATTTTTTTCTCTTTAGTCAGCTTGAGGAGGCCCTCGGCGTCTACCTTCATAATGAGCTTTTGTAGGGGTATCATCTTATCTTTTATTGTCAACGTTTCCTTGTTTACAATCACTATCGTGCAATTTTAGGTTGGCTAAACCTGCAATGTTCCAATCGCATCGTAACACCGGCCTGCTAAACTAGCGTGTCTTGGTTCATAGAGTATCGGCCATGGAGCACCACAAACTTACATGAGGTCTTGCCTCTCCCTACCATGTGAAAGACTAGCTTGATAAGAGGAATCTGCATTTCCTCGTCCCACAATAAATATGACACTAAATCCAACAGAAGAGCTAACGTTTTCCTTGTCATTCACCTATGCGCCTGAGCAACTTCAGCGAAAGTCCACACGACCGCGCAATCCCTGCGACTTCATCACAAGTGATGATGGGGGCTTGCCTGGGGGAGGATTTTTGCAGTTCACCCTATCGCACCTCCCATGTTTGGGCCATAAAAGCCCAAAAAGGCATAACAAGAGGGGCCCACGCCGAGGGAATCGACTTCTATAAATGTGCCCCCCCTGGTTCCTTACTAGGGAGCCCAAGGTGACCATGACTCTGAAGACGAGACGAACTAGGAGAACAAGGTGTTGGTGGGAGAGACAACCTACCAAGAGCCCAATAAATATGTGGCCACCCATATTTGGATCATCAGGAATGACAATGTTTTTAGGAATGAAAGGTCCACTTTTGCTTCTTGGAGGAGGAATTTTTTACATAACATAACTCTGCTAGTTCATAGGACTAAATGTAAATACAGAGATGGTCTTATGAACTGGATTTCTTCTTTACATTAGTTAGACTGAGTTCACCTAACCTTACATCTTGTACGTAAGTCCTGGTAGGTATGTATATATAATTATATATACTTGTAATTTATGTCTGTAATGGTTGCTTTTGGGGAATAAAGGACCATGGGGTTTTTGCCCTGCGGTAAATAGTAAAAAAAAATGTGGCCACCCAACTGGAACAGGGACATGTTCGATCGATGCCAAGACCACTCGAAGCCCAAGATTTACCGAATTAGCCTAGCAAGATAGATCCGATCGAGACATCTCGCCTAGATTGTGCACCCTCAACTTGTCAAGTTCACTCAAACTCGACGAACACACATTGTACTTGATCATTGTAATCACTTAGTGATATAATTCTAGACAAGTAGAATTAGGGTTTTTACTCACCGCGCAAGGGCCCGAACAAGGGTAAAATCTGTGTCCCGTGTCCATCCAGTAACCGAAAGTTACGTCTCACTGCCATACAAATAAACTGTAGTTCCCGCACTTTTGTTAGGTACGTTGTGAAAAACACCTCGACATGAGGAAGTTTCAGCTTTTGTTCGGAGGCGGCGTGTAGGTGATGTTGGTGATGTTGCCATAGAGGTCTTGTCACCCCAACTGGTTCGTCCCAAGATGGGAGATGGAAGTTGCTTAGGGACCCCATTGTGTTTCTATATCTCAGTTCAGGTCCACCTGTAAAATCTAGGGACTTATTTTTATACTTTTTATTTTTTTTATTCGTGGTGTAAGATGTATCGTCCCACTGCTTTATGTTCAATGCGACACTAGATCTTTTGAGGCCCTTGTTTTTGACTAATGACTTGATGAGTAAATGAAAACAGTGACTCCAGTTTGATCCTTTTCTTCCTCTTGGGCACAAATCTTCTAGGATTTTTTTTCCTTGACTCATTCTGGGACATTTTTCCCATTGTAGATAACATCAGACTCAACTGATCAATGTCATCATGCCAACTTATAGAAACTAAAATTCAGTCAAAAAAACTTATAGAAACTAAAATGCAATGCAAGGCAAATAATACTCCACTACAACAATGTAGAACATTAAGAATCTAGACCCTGTTGTCATTGTATCTCTCATATATTTTTTAATATAGGGTTCTTTCGTCCGCTCA
Source organism: Thinopyrum elongatum (assembly GCA_011799875.1). Lineage (NCBI taxonomy): Eukaryota > Viridiplantae > Streptophyta > Magnoliopsida > Poales > Poaceae > Thinopyrum > Thinopyrum elongatum. The sequence continues at coordinate 410,032,713 of CM022302.1, read as the reverse complement.
TCCTTCCTCCAACTTCTCCCTCCTTCTTTCTCCCCTTTTTGATTTTTTGTCCCCCATATCTGATTTTTACACCGTTTTTTCCTAAAAATCGCCTCAACAGACCTACCTCTTATTCTACTTACCCAATGAACCGTTTTCTTTGGCGAGACAATAAATGCTTTAAGTGCTTATCAAATAAAGTCTTATTTTTACACAATCAAATTAATATAGGCTGATAATTTTTTTAGACAAACGTATAGGCTGATAAATGACGAACTAACTACTAGAATATTTACGCACCCGTTACAATGTATGGTGAATTATATCTAGTGAAAGAAATTTTGTTGTATGGAAGAAAAGAAGTTTAGTACGTTGTCAGCTTAATGGTCAGCGTATTCTGAATTATGAATTTAACCTTGTAACAACGTTGTTCAAACATAGTTCAAGCATAGTTTGACAACACGAAAACGTGCAAACATAAAAATATGTAGTACTCGCAATAAAAAGGTAAAATATCTTTTTTTTTGTTAAAAGTAAAATATCTAGTACTCCTTTTTAGAAGCTCACTCATGACATGAAAAATATCCCGCAAAAAAGAGAAGTTGGCCAATGCCACCGAATGCAAAAAAAAAAAAGAAGAAGAAGAAGAGGTTGGGCGATGCGTCTGGCCACCTTGCCAAAAGCCCAAAATCCCCTCCTCAAAACCCTACATCTCCGCACAACACCGAAGCCACCGCAGCCCATCGTCCGCACGACTATAATGCTCGCCGCCTGCGCCTGGAGGCTGTCGCAGCGAGCCGTCACGTTCCTTCCCCGCGTGCGACCCCAAATCCTAAACCCTTTCCCCATGGCCGCCGCCGCCGGCGCCACCTCGCCCAAGCGCCTGAGGGTCTACTCGTCGGCCGCCGGCGACGCCGACTCCTCGAACGGCGCGGGGAACGGCAGGCGCGTGGGAACCCACAACGGCAGCTTCCACTGCGACGAGGCGCTCGGCTGCTTCCTCATCCGCCTCACCTCCCAGTTCGCAGGCGCCGACGTCGTCCGCACCCGCGACTCACAGGTCTGTCGCTTCGTCGCCGGCTCGATTGGCCTGCCATTTCCTGCAAGAACTGTTTCAGCGAATTACGTGGTGGTTGTTTCGGCGAGGTGTACATCTGTGGGAGCACCGCTTCCTTGCTAGGATTCCTAAAATTTAGGGATGTAGGAGTATTAGCTTGCAATTATACCTGGATTTACTACTTTAACTCATATTATTGGACTTAATTTTGTATCTGGATAGGTGCTGTATGACAGTATGAATGTGAAACTGTAAACTGAAACCCTGCAGTGTCGTGTTTTTTGTGTGCTACAGCCTCCTATCATCTAGTACAGAAAGTCATGAACTCCATCTTGCCCACATCTCATGCTAAGTATGCCTTGTGGCTAAGATGTTTTCTTGTCTATGGACTACAATAGCATGATTCCTCATCTCCTGGCCCTTTTTAGTTTGTAAATTCGTGTCAGTGCCACAATAATTGTTGGGTGAGATTATGAAGTTGTCTTAATGTGCACGCCGGCACTTCATCTGGTTGGATGATTTGCTTACGAAATCCCACTTGTATATGATACAGCAAAAATATGCACTATCATTTATTGTATTCCGTTATGCGCTTATTTGTATGTTACTTTTTCTTTTGGAACTTCATTCTAGATCCTTGATTCGCTGGAGGCCGTGCTTGACGTTGGTGGGGTCTATGATCCCAGCCGGCATCGCTATGATCATCACCAGAAGGGCTTCAACGAGGTCTTTGGACATGGCTTTAACACGAAACTTAGCAGTGCTGGGCTTGTTTACAAGGTACTTCCCATAGACGATGAAGGTGTTGAAACAATAATTCTTTTCCATTAGAAGCTATAACTAGGTGGATTCATTGGGGGATATGTTACTGCAGGTTGTGAATTTTCATAGCACACTTGTCTTATGTACGCACAGACTTTTCACAATTTGCTAGTTCATCAAAGTTTATATGTTGCAAATTATCGACTGTAACTGCTACTTTGTCTCCAAAATGTTGAATGATGGTTTGCTTATCATTTGTTTTTTTATACTGCAGCATTTCGGTAAAGAGATAATTGCAAAGGAGCTTCAGCTTAATGAGGACCATGAAGATGTTCACCGCGTGTATCTTGCCATATACAAAAGCTTTGTTGAGGTGTGAATCTAAACTCATAACCAGCCGTGAAATTTATATCTGTACTTTTTTAATATGGAAACTTTGATTTGAGGATAGGAGCATGACTGTTGACTAGGAATCAGCAGTACCAGCTGTGAAATTTGTGAGCTTAGTTAAAAAAAAGTAATTTATGAGCTTAGGGTTGCGTAAGCATAGGGATACTGAGGGAGGGAGTTCCAGAATCTACACTTTTTCCTGAACTGTTTCCTGTGTTAGAGTCTGTAGTTAGCTTTAACATATATAGATGTGGTTTGGCTTTATCGGAGTCAGTTGGAAAGATGCACTGTATGTTGGCTAAACACGGTCGCAGTCGGCTGCTTGTAGCCGGCTGTGTGGTTCAGAGATGTTTCTTCTAGGCAGAAAAGAGATAAGAGCATCTCTAGCAGACCCCTTATGTTACAGTTTGCGGTTTTGCTCGGATAAAGGCCGAAGATAGCTGCGGCAGAACAGAAACCTCAAATGGACCTTTAAAATTTGAAAATAAAATTTCGTGCGAGAGAAGAACACAAGCAGTAGAACTAGGTGCATCCATACATACTTGATCATCCATACATAGTTGGTTTACATATACTAGATCCGAGGAGGCCGCCTACCCCTAACCCTAATGCCCAAAATGTGGCTCACCGGAGCCCTCCGGGTGCGGCGGCGGAGATCATCAATCGTCGTCATCGGAGGTGAGGTCGACGAAGATGGCATCCTGCGCGGCGCCACGCGGCCATGTTGTCGTCGAAATTGTGCGCCCTCGCGAGCCCCTGCTCGTACAGGACGGCGTCGAGTTCCTCGTCCCGGCGGCGGCGCTGCGCCGCCGCCTCCTCCCGCGCACTGCGCGCGAGGATGGCCGCCTCGATGGCGTCCGCATCAGAAGGGGGGAGGAAATCCTCCGGCCCGAGGACGCTGGCGCTCCGCCTCCGGCTCCCTCTTCACCGCGCGGAGCGGCGGGAGCTCCTCCAGCTCCCTCTTCACCGGCGGGAGCGGCATGCGCGAGCTAGCCCAAAAAACGTTTTACGGGCTGGGGCGACTATACGGAGTCTGATCTGGCCCAAAAAAGGGGCCAAACCCGTATAGTCACCGGAATTATATGGGCCGGACGCTTTTACAGCGTCTGCTAGAGATGCTCTAATATAGGCCTACATTATCAATCAGTTGACAAGTTCTATACTTGCGCTCAATGGTTTGCAAGTTAATAAGGCCTAGATAACCTCAGTACATGAATTGACATCTGGCATCAATTTTCTGAGACACATCCTGTTGTCCTTATTTTATTCGCGTGTTTTTTTGTCTACTATTTGTCTTAATTACCCAATACAATATGATGTGCCAAAGAAGCAATATCTTTTATGTAACAGGCACTTGATGCAATCGATAATGGAATCAATCAATATGACACAGAGCAAACCCCCAAGTATGTGAACAATACACACTTGTCTTCACGCGTTGGGCGCCTTAATCCAGACTGGACCGATCCAGATCAATCACCTGAGAAGGAAAATGCCGCGTTTCAAAAGGCAATGGCTCTTGCCGGAAGTGAGTTTATGGAGGTAGGACTTATGCCTGTTTAGTCAGTTGACGTGTTTTGGTCATGCACTGCTTAAGGACTTATTAAATTATGTGTGCTATATCCTTGTTTTTTTTCAAATGGAGTTGTCCCAAATTCCATTAGTCCCTAAGCAGAACATCTCCTGTTTGTCTGACTATATTTTCGCTTTCATTGCCAGAGTGTCCGCTTTCATGTTAAGTCGTGGCTACCTGCAAGATCTATTGTCATGGAGTGTTTGCTGTCAAGAGGAAATGTTGATCCAAGTGGAGAAATCATGGTTTTAGATAGATTCTGCCCGGTAAGATCTTGGTAGTTTTTGGACTATATCCATTTTCATCCTATGCACAGCTGTGGTTTTGCACTGTTGGTCTCTGATGCACATCGAAGCCAGAAATGATCAAATGTTATACCTGATTTGCTTATTTTAGTCTTTAGTGTGCTCAATATTTTTGCGTTTTCCACCTTAAATCAAACTTATTTCAGCAACTGCTTTGTTTAATTATTAACTGCCTGACGTATTGAAGTGTACTGTGATAATACTAGAAGTACCAGTGTGTAACCTGAACGCTTCTCCATTATGGCAGTGGAAACTTCATCTATTTGAGCTAGAAGAGGAGCTGAAGACTGACCCTCTGACCAAGTATGTGCTGTATGAGGTAAGAAATGTGGCCCCTTCCAATTTTCTTTCGACAGTGTGAGTACACTTGTGCATAGTAACCACCAATAATGCTAATCTGGAAAAGAAGTGATGTAATGCTTTAAAGTTGTAGTAATGCTGGCAGTTTTGCAGCCAGCACTGGGGTCTACTTTCTTCGCATGTTTTTTTTTGTTTCAACTAGTTTCTTTGTAGCATGTTTCTTGTTTCACCAGATTTTCATACATATGTTGACTTCGTCTGCATAACTGCAGGATGAGAGGAGCAAAGGCTGGCGAGTGCAGGCCGTCTCTGTTGCACCAGACAGATTTGAGAGCCGAAAGGCTCTCCCAGAGAAGTGGAGGGGCATGAGAGATGATGAACTGTCGAAGGAAACCGGCATCCCTGGCTGTGTGTTCATCCATATGAGTGGCTTCATTGGTGGGAACAAGACCTACGAGGGAGCGCTGGAAATGGCAAGAGCTGCCCTCAAATGCTAATTCAACCGAAGCAACAAGCAGCAAAACAGTCTTACCCATGTTATGATCGAGTTTCTGCACCTGCACCAATTTTACCATTTAACTAGTTGGCATTTGAGTATGTATGTTCGGTGGCGTAAAACATTCACCTGATAGCACAGATTGATTATCTGTATGAGGCTGAACAAGTAGAGTTATATTTGATGAAAGACGAGGAAGCTCATTAATTTGTTGCCCTTCACCATTGTTTCACTACTGCTATTACAAGCATAATAAGCGACTGAATAACAGTATCGTACATTATCTGCAGTTTGACAACTGCAAGAAGATTAGTAAAAGATGAACATCTGAATTGTAATTTCCAGACGAAGAATACGGCAGTGAAACACTATGGGATGCCTGTACGTGGACTAGATACAACCTTATGCACGAGCTATGCAAAACAAGGACAAGAATTTTACCGACATTTTCAGCAGTTTTGGTTCTGAACGACGCGGTCACGTCTTGACGCGCTTGGCGTCCGCATAAGCAGTCTCCAGGTCCCCCAGGAAGAAGAGGATCCGGTCAGATATCTGCCGCTTCTCGGCTTCAGTACCCTGCGGCTGCGCGTCCTTGGCGTCGCAGCTCGTGCCCAGGTAGCTCTGGATCTCGCCTTGGTAGATCAGGTAGTAGTCGTTTCCCTCCCTGATGATCCTGACGCCCCTGGAGGCAACACAACAGAGGGGAGCTTCAGAGTCGCTCACATACTACTACCTGTAAAACTCACTCACGTATGCCCTGCTGAACTCTGAAGTACTTATTGACGAACTTACAGGCCGTATCGGTCGCATCGGTCCTGCACGACGAAGACGTCCTTCCAGGGCTTGGCACCCTCCGGCTCCGGCGCGTAGAAGGCCGTGGCGTCGGCTCCCCACCTGTCCTCGAACAGCTTGCGCCACAGCTCGTCGTCGCAGGTCAACGCGTTCCACTTCCTGCAGACTGAACAGTTCGGGCAATTCAGGCCACCACAAGTTCTGAATTATGCTACAGGATAGCTGATAAAATGCCACGATAAGGAGTAACGGAGACCGCCGAGGAAGAACCAAGAAGGATGCCATGGCAACATAAGAAGCAACGGAGGGCTTTTGGTAGAGTAGCTGATAATAGGATGTCGACATAAGAAGTAACGGAGGAGTTTGATCGAAGGCGGCGAGCGAACCTTGGGGAGCGGCGGCGAGGGACTGGTGATCCAGCAGGTGGAAGATCTTGAAGCACAGCTCCCCGGGCAACCCATCCATCTGAGGAATCACGGGGAGCTCCGAGGGAGCGACGACGATGATGAGCGGTGAGGACGTGAGGGGAACATGCGGCAAGGGGAAGCAAAGGTCGTTGGTGGTTAGATAGATGCAACGGCTTGCGGTCCCTCCCTCCCTCCCTCCCCCGTGTCGACATTCGCAAGAGAAGAAAGAAAGTAGAGACGATCTGTGCACCTTCCCGTGGCTGACGCGTGGGTCCCATGGAGGCCGGCGGTGCGCGGTGTCCCTGGCGGTCTATACCCGCCTTGTCTCGGCCTGCGTCGTGCGCTCGTGGTGGCTGGTAGATAGGGCGGCGACATGACACCTCGCATGCGGTGGCACGCGCACATCTGGCAAATCTCGCGCCAACACGCAGATCGCGTCACGTGTGCCACAGCCGCTCCGCCGTGGCGGTGCGGGCGCGATTGGCTTGCCCGGTTGCTCTTGCTCCATCTCCGTTCGACACATGCAGATGCACTGACTCCATGCCGCTCGTAGGCGCCTTCGTCATTGCAAATGTGTTTTCCGCTTTCGAGATTCGTTTACGGACACTCGTTCTTTCCGCCTTCCAGGGCCGTTGCGCTGCACTGGAACATTTTCACACTGGGCGACCGACTCGGCAGCCAGCGCACACCGCCGCCGACGCCCCCTCGGCTCTTGCAACCCGCAATGGCGAGGCCCTCACGCCAAACCCTGGCCCCGCCGTCCGCGACCTTCCTCCGCCGCCTGTACGGCCACTCGAAGCCGCCTCGTTCGCCGGCCTCGGCGTTCCGGAGAGCCGCGGCGGTGCTCCTCCTCGCCGCGGCCGTGGCGCTGCCCTGCGCCGTGCTGTACCGAGCCGTCGTGTCGAACACGCCTCCACCGGTGCAGGTCGCCCGGGATCGCCGGCAGTGGGGCCCGCCTCTTGCTCCGGTTATGGTCCCCAAGGCCGAGGTGGGCGGCGACCTCGACCACATTTCCGCCGACGATCTGGTGTGCTTCCGTCTCCCCTCCTCCACTACCTCCTCGTTGATGTTGCCAGTCTCTCGTCTGCCTTACTTTTCAGTTCTGTAAATTGAATAGTGGAACTACATATTTCAGGTCGCTAGCATGAGCATACTGTTATCCGGGCCTCATTTTTTTGAGTTAATATCCCTAATTTTAGCGTTTGGCCTTCAGAATCAACTGATCAAGCAACTGCTCTGTCCTATGTATGGATAGATTGTTACGATGGAGCTTTATCTTCGGGAACAGCCAATTTTATTTGGTGGGCATGAACATGAATTTGGATGTTAACATCTGCAGACCTTAAGGAGTGAATGAATACGTACACTTATAGCTGCTGATTTATATGACATCATGAATATTCTAAGCTTATTTATTAGTTGGATCTGTTCCACTGAGAGAAATACTGCCAGCAAACATGTCAAATGATTAGCCTTGTGCTTTATAGTGGTATTCAAATGATTGTACATTTCCTGGTGAAATGTCAACCTTCCTCCTTATTTTAATCATTCCTGTCTTGTTTCGATTGAAATATTTTATTCTTTGGGTTATGTCAGTGATTAGCCTGATGCCTTTCCTTTTTAGCACTACGTCATCAGATGAAATGTGTTTCAGTCTAGCACGCGGTTGATATGCTACCAAATTGAATTGCTTTCTGAGGCAGAACTTATAACTTATTTACTCGGTGTAACAATTAATGTAAAACCATCCTTGCAGGACAGTGAATATCTCAAACTTGAGCAAGTTCTACAAACGGCTTCTATGGACAATAAGACCATTATATTGACGACGCTTAATGCTGCATGGTCTTCTCCAGGCTCAGTTATAGATCTTTTCATTGATAGCTTCCGGCATGGTGTTAGAACTAGTTCACTACTGAAACACCTTGTGATAATAGCCTTCGACAGGAAAGCATATAGACGATGTACTGAGATCCATACCTACTGTTATGCTCTTGTAACCGGTAATGTGGACTTTTCTCAAGAGAAGAGGTTTCTGACTGCTGGGTATCTGGAGATGATGTGGAAAAGGCTGGATTTCTTGCGCCTAGTTCTTGAAAAAGGTTACAGCTTCATTTTCTCGGTAAATTTCCATGTTTATTTACTATTGCATTAATATTCTACTTTGATACCAACACAATAAGATGTACCCTTTTCCTAAAAATAGCGAACTTGAAAAGTCAAATCGATAAGCATAAACTGATTTGCTTCTCTTGTATGTATTTCAGGATGCAGATATAATGTGGTTTCGCAATCCATTTCCATATTTTTATCCGGATGGAGATCTTCAGGTTGCATGTGATCACTATGTAGGCAATGCAACTGACTTGAGAAACATAGCTAATGGGGGGTTCAACTATGTGAAGTCGAACAATCAAAGCATAGAGTTTTACAAGTTTTGGTATTCTTCACGACTGAGATACCCTGGTTATCATGACCAGGATGTACTTAATTTTATTAAGCATGATCCTTACATTATGGATATTGGATTGACCATTAAGTTTTTAAGTACTACATACTTCGGTGGTATTTGTGAGCCAAGCAAAGATTTAAATGAGGTTTGCACAATGCATGCTAACTGTTGCATTGGATTGCAAAGCAAACTTCATGATTTAAGAATCATCATGGAAGATTGGAGGGATTATATGTCTATGCCACCAAGCTTAAAAACATCTGGGGCATTCTCATGGAGGGTACCACAAAATTGCAGGTATAATGCTACCTTGGAATTAAGTTAGAGATTTTTGTAGATAAAAAGTATGCTATGTGATCAATTATGTACTGTTGTCTAATAATGTTTGGTTCCTTTATGCAGTCTTTCATTGTTAAACCAGTGAGACATGTTTTTGGATGCAAATGGTGTGGTATAGTCAATCATGTCAATTTCTGAGAATTTTGTTGGCAGCTGGAAAGAAAAATGTACTTGAAAGGTTTGTTTACATCATTATTATATCCTCTGTTTTTACCAAGACCAGATTATGATCTTGTATTTACATATGAGTTTAACGATACCCTAGTTGATGCTAGCCTTTGGTGGTCAGCAGTTGCTAATGTAGATTCTAAAAAAGAAGAGAAAGACACAATTGGTAGTTTAAGTTTGACGTAGGACTTAAGGCTCAAATTTGGATGGTTTATGCAGTCTTTCATTGTTAAACCAGTGAGACATGTTTTTGGATGCAAATGGTGTGGTATAGTCAATCATGTCAATTTCTGAGAATTTTGTTGGCAGCTGGAAAGAAAAATGTACTTGAAAGGTTTGTTTACATCATTATTATATCCTCTGTTTTTATCAAGACCAGATTATGATCTTGTATTTACATATGAGTTTGCCGATACCCTAGTTGACTCTAGCCTCTGGTGGTCAGCAGTTGCTAATGTAGATTCTAAAAAAGAAGAGAAAGACACAATTGGTAGTTTAAGTTTGACGTAGGACTTAAGGCTCAAATTTGGATGGTTTTAACCAAAATAACTTGTTTACATTACTTATTAGACACTGTCCAGTGGAGTACCGAATAAGATTCTCAGATTCAATTTTACTGTCTTTCAGGAAAAACCAGTGCATGAGGAACTCCACCTTTTGTTTGAGAAAGACCCGGCTTAGCCAGATTATATCTTGAGGACTCTGCCAGTTGATGCCTTCATCAGTGTTATGCATCCTCTACTTTGGAAAAATAACCAACACGAAGGTGCAAGCTATTTCTGTTCTCCAGTTTCCATTTGACAGTGGAGCTGCAGCCTTATGTGCAATTTTTTTAATTGCATCAGTTATGTATACGTTCATCTGTTTGATAAGCACTGCGACAGAGACAGTTGTAGAATCAAACTGAGGGACACTAATAGAGGTGATCTGGACACAGGATTGGTAGATAAGTCACTATACTACTTAAATCACCTTAACTGATGATTTCCAGAAGCCTGACACATAGTTTCCTTGCCTTTTAGTGGAAGCCCTTTTTCTCCTCTTATTGATAGTCTAAAAACTAGCATGATGCAACTTTATAATTGTCGCAATGTTCAAGAATGAACTTTTAGAACGTGACGGTGAATCTTAATTTGTGACTTGTGACATTATCAATAGGGAACATTCCAAGTTCAAAGGTTGAGCGCATCGGCACAGCAAAAGATGAACTGGCTATGACTTCCCAGTGTATCATCCATGACCATGCAGAATGACTATGAGGGTTGGAAGGGTATTTTCAGTGTTTATAGGATTCCTGTTGTTTCTAATGCATTGAGGCTCACTTGATTCATTTGGTAAAGTGAATGAAAAACGTGAGCATATAAATTTCCCTTTGATGGCACTATTCATTCTTTTGATTGATTCAAAGGAATGGAGTAAAGAAATATAAATGAAACTACAACCATCATCCGATCTCAGATTCAAGTGAAACAACGCAGGATTTCCAGAAAGTGAAACAACGCGGGATTTCCGGAAAGATTTCCAGAAATGACGGAAATGGCATTCTGTTTTCCCATTGACATTGCTTTGACTTTTATTTCACTGTGCTTATTCCAGTCATGTGTTTTTCTGTGAATCGTGTACAAAACTTATGTGCTTTCCTAGGCTCTGGTTTGTACATGTCTTCCTATCATATTCTTGTGTTCTACTACCTTTGTAGTCTGTACACTAATTATAAGACGTTTTTGCAGTTCAATAGTGTACAGAGGGAGTATTTCATATATTACCAAATCCTGTGAATCAAGAGGTTCAATACCGAGGAAGGAACTTCAGTTGATATCCACTAGAAAATCGAAATACTGAGGAAGGATTTTTTTTTTTTGACAGAACCGAGGAAGGAATTTTAGTTGCTATCCACTAGAAAATGGAAACCAATTGTACGTCATGCAAAAGAGAACTGTTTTAGGCTGCTAGCTATTTTGACCTCATTAATTGTTAAACACAAGCCCATTGAGGCAAGGAAATATACAGATTGTAGCTGTTAGAATCATGCAAATTTAAGAAAGTTCAAATTTAAGTCGTTCGAATGAGAGTTTTCCTTATTGGTAAACTTTGATTTCATTTAGGCAAACAGAACCAGGACTACCAACAACACTGAAACTGTAAAACCACGTGTCCTACAGGAGGTAAATTTGTATTTGTGACTTTCTAAATATATCATTTTTTTTTAATATGATTTCACATTTGGTTTGATCCTATGAATTCAACTCAAGTGCAAAAAAAATTCCACGATTAAAAATTCTAAAAGATAATTGTGGATCAACTTTAGATTTAGCAGTTAAAAAATATTGCATGATAAAAAAATCTATAAAATAATTGTGGATCAACCTTAGATCTAGAATTAAGAGAAATAGATCTCATAAATTTACCAAATTATAGGTCAAGCTGAATCAGATTGATGTTTAAATACCTGAAAAATTCAGATTTTTCTGAAATATAGAGGTAAACATTAAAAACCTAATTTCCTGGGTATTTTATTTTCCTATTCTTTTCACACATTTTCTTCTTTTTTTGTGGAAGTTTATATTTGTTCGAATAATTTGAAGTTTATTATGAAAAGGTTCTATAATTTTAAATGTAATCAAGTACTCTCCCAGATTCCAAAAAAAGTGTCGCAGTTTACCTTAGTTCAAAACTGCGACACATTTTTTGGATCGGAGGGAGTAGGTTTTATAAGCTCTGAATATTCTTCTTGGATCATCTGTAGTGTAGGATCCTAAATGCATGTTTTTTTCCTACAAAATGCTCAAGCGCTCAACTCTGAATGTATCACGTTTTTTCCTCACATATAATTGTTCTATTTTTACGAAAGTTTATGTGTTCTAATAATATGAAGTTTACTGTAAAAAAAGGACTCCGATTTTTGGCTCTGGGAAGCATGCTCCCTAATGAATAGTATAATCAAAATAAATAGTAAATAAATTAAAAAATTCTGATATTTTTTTGTAGATGTACATGTTAGTGTAACAAGTGTGCTTGACAATTTCCATGCGATACAGGATAACAGTGCTTTGTCGGTGAAAAAAAAAACTAAATTAAGTGTAGCGTTCCACTTGTTTTTTTACACAGGTCAAAATGCTTTAAGTTTTTCCCCTGAAAATTTGCGGATAGCATTTGGATGTGGCAATGAACACTTCTATTATTTTTTTTGACATTTGTAAAATCCATTTCTGGCACGCAGGAGCATGTGCTCCCTAGAGCCAAATTGAATATCCGGTGAAAAATTCTATATTTTGAAATATAAGTTCAGTAATTTTTATAAAGCTCTGAATGATTGTTCTAGGATCACCTGAAGTGAAGTGCAGGGTCCAAAATGTCTGTTTTTCTCTACAAATGCTCAAGCGCTCAGCCACAATCATGATCTCGCTATTATGTCAAGCAGGTACAGTCTTGTCGCTATAGACTAATGGATACGGCCCGTGTTCATATCAAATCTTGTCTCTGTAGACTAATGGATTTGGTTATTGCTATGACTATGAGGCCTAATGATCAATACCCTATTCTGCTTTTCCTACAACAAGGACAATCCCCTACTCTGATGAATCTTCCGGAGCACGTCGTTGATGGAGGTAACCTGCTACTCATCAGGCGCACACATCCTCCTTTCGCTTGCTCAGATGATGGTGTCCACTTCGAAAACAGTGAGCGAAATCACCACACCACATCATTTCAGTTAGACAGACCTTATCTTATCACGAAACCGGGGTCTTATCCGCGATGCTCTACTCTGACATGTTTGGAGCTCGCTGGGCTTTCTTTCAGTCGAAATCACACCTTCTGTCCAAAGTTGCACTCATGATCACTTTCTTTCTGACGGTTGCTTTTGCACATGTTTTGATTCTACATATCCGTGAGACTTTTTATTTTCGCGGGTTACCTACCTGAGACTGTTGAATGCCACTGAACTTGATCATCCTTTGTTCGGTGGTAAAAGATCGTCGTCGCAGTGGCAGCCTCAGGTCCTCAGCAGCATGATACCATGTGCCGAACCTGGCCGGCGACGGTGAGAAAATCCGGCGAGCCAAACTGCAGCCCGTGTGCTAATCCGGCCGGCATTGCTTGTGTCTGAAGAGAAACCACGTCTGCAGGTTTGCTGATGAGGAACACCTTTGCCTCTATCATTTGCTCTTGCGAGGTTCTTTTTCCGGGGAGTCTGGTACGAGATCCTGTGCGGTGTGCCTATCATGGCCGAAGCCAGCGCACCATGCAAAGTTCAGGGCGATTGGTCCCTTGGAATAAATCTCAGTGGATATGATACCATGCATGCAATGCAGCAGCATATATTTTCTTCTTTTCAGCCCGGCTTTGCTGAAAACCAGCAAAGAGCTTCCCGTGTGCATATGTGGCTTTAATCATGGGAATCATAATAATCCAATTATCCAGGAAGAAAAAGCACTAGCGATGCATGCACTCGGATGGTAGATCAAGCCTTTAGTCATTCTCTAATGTCTTTTGAGGGGCGGTCCCTTCGATACTGACTATGACACTGCTCGAGGCAAGGTAGGTGTTCATCGATCTTCCCTTTTTTTAAAGCTGAAGTGGTTGTTGATAACGGTTTTTCGTATGCGATGGCACCCAATTCTTTTGAGGCATAATTCAGCATCGTTTTGTTTATTGCGCATGCAGGTGAAAAGCTCCCTTGGCGTTCCAGATGAATCATGTGTGCATGACGATTTATTTTGTCGAAATGCATTGTTTCGAATATTAGAAATACTATTTGGAAAACATACAGGCAGTTTTTAAAATATGAAAAAAAATCCATTAGCAATATCATACTGTACAGCCATACAAATGTTCACTGTTAATATTATTTACCCTGCAAAAAAAACTGTAATATTATTCCGTCTGTGCCTTTGTGGAATACAGCAAGGAGGTCGATTTGGTACCTTGCAAACTACATTGAATTTCAAGTCGCGTGGCACGCTTTTCCACAAGGAGCATTATTTTTTCTTGAGAAATCCTATAAACATGCGTGTACCCTTTTCAAATGGCGCTTTCGAAAGTTTCGAAAGGATGTACATTTTCGCAAGACATGTGTTCATGAATGTGCAATATTCGCTGTTCTTCCCCGCAAAAATAATAATAATATATATTCGCTGTCCATTCAGATGTGCATCCTTGCGGCCAAGATATTTCGGTGCCGTAACAGAAACAAAGGTGCGGTGCCTACACTGTTGCTCTCGATCGCTTCGAAATGCAAGCACAAGTGCACCAACAAACAAAGGCTACAGAACGTGCGCGCGGCTTCGGTCCCGAAAGCCAAACATCCGTCGCTCAAAGTACATCGCTTTCGTCGTGTCCAGCCCGTGACCCCTACACGTCGCGCCGAGGCCGAGTGGTGCACCCAACCCAAGCCATGCGATCCGTTGGTTGCGCCCGGGCGGCTGGCTCGACCATGTGATAAGTGCCGCGGAAAAAGGCACTGTAGCCATGTGCCGAACCGAGTGGGTGCGTCGGTTCGCCACTACGGGCTAGCTCCAAAACTGAAAGCGGCAGCTCCCCCGGGCGCCCCCTGAACTCGGGGCGTCTCCGGCCGTCTGAAGCAAAAATTCCTTTCCGCGGCAACAGAAGTCTCAGCGCCATCTCTGGTTCCTGGACGCCACTTGCGGCAACCGACTCGTGTCGTCCCGCAGGATGTTGACACTTGTTACCATGTCCCGCGCTGGGCCGCGCGCAGATCGCACGCACGCACTGTAGTGGATACGAGAGCGTGAAAAGAACGGAGGTGAAGGTCTGTGCTAGAAACGTGACCACCCAGCGACCTAACGCCAAAAGTCAATAGTACGCAGGGGAACGTGGAGGCGGGCAGTAGCTGAGTGACAGGTAGCAAACACCAACCGAAAGTCTGTGTACCACACCGGAGTGCTGCTCGTGCGGCCCCAAACCAGGCCACCTGTCCCCTCCCTAATCCCGTTGCTAAGAGATGGGGTTGGCTGCTCGGATAAGTCAAGGTTTTAGCATTGTTTTTCTCTAATACTAAAGTACGACTATTACAACAACTAATGCGTCCGTCAATTGACTGTACAAGTGGCGTATGACATAATTGAACTCGGACTCTCTCTCTCTTTTTTTTTAGGATCGAACTCGGAATCTCAAGTGGTATATAGACATTGGCTTCGTTGGGTGCATCATATGATGCAGAGCCCGATGGTTATCCTTCTTGTTGAAAAAGGATAATTTTTTGAGCTTTTAATGGCATATATTTAATTTCTCTACATGGATTACTTATTATTTCAGGGAAAAAATCTTTATAATTTGTTCAAATGTATGATACTATGCTTAATTTCCTCTACATGGATTACATTTACTACATATATATACACCTTATTTTCTCTATAACCCTGACATCCTAGTTTCCTGGCGGCCTTGCTCATGTTGACCTAGTAGAAAGATTAAAAAAAGAAGTCACACTTAGATGAGTGACTCTTGTTAAGACACGTGCTAAAGAAGAGCACTACGGTGACCATATTAAGCCGTGTGGCAACAGTGAGTGACGAAGTATTGGAACCACTTTCAAGTTCCAACTTCCAAACGAACCACTCCACTGACCTACCAGGCCTACGACCCGCCCGTGCTCATTCTTCGCATTTTCCTCAAGATCAAAAGCCGACGATCGCCTCCCCAGACCATCTCTATATAAGCCAGCGACCCAGCGCCTCCCATCACACACTTCTTCCACGCTTCCTCCCCCGAGCTACGACGACGACTATCGACTAGCTAGCCAGCTACTCCTCCGCGCAAGCCAGCGGCGAAGCTCGTGAGCTCCCTCCCGGTGCCCGGACATGGTGGCGAGAAGGCTCCTTGAGGAGGCGGCGACCGCCGGTGCGCAGCAGGACTCGCTCAACTCGGACCTGGTCCTCATCCTCGCCGGCCTGCTCTGCGCGCTGGTCTGCGTCCTCGGCCTCGGCCTCGTGGCGCGGTGCGCGTGCTCGCGCCGCTGGGCCCGGGCCGCGGACGCCCCGCCCGGCGCCAACAGGGGCGTCAAGAAGGAGGTGCTGCGCGCCCTGCCCACCGTCAGGTACGTCGCGGACGGCGGGGAGGCGTCGGAGGCGGACGAGTGCGCCATCTGCCTCGCCGAGTTCGAGGACGGCCATGACATGCGGGTGCTGCCGCAGTGCAGCCACGCGTTCCACGCGGCCTGCGTCGACGCCTGGCTGCGCTCGCACTCCTCGTGCCCGTCGTGCCGGCGGGTGCTCGTCGCCGAGCTGCCGCGCGGCGAGCGGAGCGGACGCTGCGGCGCGCGGCCCGGCGGCCTCGACGCGCTCCTCAAGGCGGTGCCGCTGTGCCGCTGACGTCGTTGTAGCTCGGCATTAGTGGCGTGCGCACTCTGGACAAAAGGCCAAGGGAAAAGTGTGTCGAGGGAAATTAGCCGGTGCATAAGCTCATCGGTTAAGCTTCTTATTTACCTTTCTCTTGGTTTGGGGGCCTGCTGGGTGTTAATTCTTTTTAGGTGTGGCTACTCTGGAAATGGGAACCATGGAGCATGGAGGCGTGTGTACATACATATTTGATGGGGGAATTTGTGATTGTAACCTATTTGTACATATGTGGAAGTTGCTATAAAAACATGCACTTAGCTTGAACTGGGAATGTGAATTTGGTGGTACTTTCTGCTTATTTCTCACGGTTGGAACTCCAAAATGGCAGAAGAATTTGCTAAAGACTGAAACGGCACGTGAGTATAACTTGGCGAAAGTTGTGGCCGAGCGTGCATGTACACTTACGATTGTTGCACTTCACTCGCTGCTCGCTCATCCACTAGATCAATCCAAAAGGAACTCGAGTTTTTGGCGCGATTGCTGAGGAATTGACATCCACCCCTCCCTTATCTCGGAGTGTCCAGTTTTGCATCCAGATTTGCGCGTATACATTTCTTTTTTTATTTCTACCAAAAATATTAAACTTGAAACTTTTTGATGGCAACTTTAGTCACCCGAGTATGGCAACTTTAGTCACCCGAGTATGGCACCTTTAGTTATGACGCATGGCAAATTTCTGTTTGGATGACAAGTTTCAGTATTTTTTGAGATTTATTTTTTACAAATGGTAATTTTAGTTATAAAAATGTCAGGGCGATGTTACTTCGTGCCATATGTGTAGCACTTAACATTTAGGAAACTTTAAGGGTCCAGAGCACATGAATATTTACTACTCCCTCCTTCTCATATCCTTAGGCGTATTAGTAGCCAACACGAAAATTAGCGCAGTTAAATTGTTACTTGAATCATCGTACAGGCTGCTGAGATGTAGGCATCCACGAGAGACCTAGCCAGAGATTTGTTTTTCTTTTCAGAAAATAGCGACCGTGAGTGGTTGTTGTAACTGAATAAGAGAGAAAAAAGTATCTGCACCTTAGATTTCGGGACTACATGCAAAAACTTACATGCCCAAGATTTTGAGGAGGAAGTACTATGGAAAAAATGTTTTCTAATTGTTTGGTGCTTGAAAATATCTTAAATGATAAGTCTTATTCTGAATCCTATCATTTCATATATCTATTTTGCACCAAGAAAATCTGAAACAATTTACGCATAGTGCAGTACTCGTGTTTTTTTTTAACACAATACAAAAGCGCTCATATATATAGGTGGGTACACTCACAAATTTTACGAAATCATCGCAGACGCCTCGTAGTTGACGGGAACGTTTCCTCCCACTGAACGCGCATCGCCGGAAATCATAAAATAAATTCGGGATAAATGCGAGCACCAGAACTTAAACCCTGGTGGGTTAGGGATACCACTGTTCATCTAGCCATCCAACTACAGGTTAGTTTGCAATACTATGTGTTGTTGACCGGTAAAGTTTCAAGTTTAAATGTAACTTTGTTTAAGAAAAAAAGAAAAAGTTTTTTTTTAAAGAAAGGAGTTTCCCCAGCCTCAAGTTTTATCAAAAGGTGAGGCAATAAACATTCAACCCGTTTCACAACGCTCGGCTACAGCAAGAGTACTGCAACGGACAAATTACAAAAGCAAAGTATGAAGATAGCAATAGTCACACGTAAGAGCATCTACACCCGGACTCAGCAAATCCGGCCCCTTATACGTCCGCGGACGCGTCCGGGACTCAGCAAATCTGGCCCCTTATACGTCCGCGGACGCGTCCGGGCACGCCAGCGGACACTGATCAGGCACTCCCTATATCCGCGCCTCTACACCCACGTATCTCATATCCCGCCCCTATATTCATACTAAACCATGCAACATTGATAAAAAGTATGTAGATCATGAGCAGACATACAAATGCACAATCGGTTCATCAAAAGATCACAGGCAAATCATCGAAAGATAGTCAAAGTTCACATAATACACATAATACGACGGACAAGTTCAAATTACAACTAAAATTTTGAAATAAAGACGGATCTTCACTACTTCCTCGTCGGCCCTTTGCCCTTTCGGTCGCCGGCGCAGCTGTAGGAGTTTATCAATAAGCATTTTGAGCAAGCAAGCCATTAAGCAACACCTCATCCCCTTTTAATAGTATTGGCTTTCCTATGGACTCAATGTGATCTTGGATCACTAAAATGAAAAGAGTAGAGTCTTGAGCTTGAGCCAATATGTGTCCTTCGCATTTTGAGGGGTCCACATTCCTAGTCCATGCCATGCCAATAATTGAACTTTCTGAAATGATCATCTTGAAAGAGTATTAATTCAATGAGCTATATGTTGTTAAGAATTACCAAAACCACCCAGGGATTAGTTGCACTTTCAATCTCCCCCTTTTTGGTAATTGATGACAACATATAGATCAAAGCTTCGACACATGATAATAAGAATGAAATATATCGTCGCTTTGAGAAGTATGTGATAAGCAAGAGCTCCCCTTAAATTTGTGCATTATTTAAAATTTGCTTTTGAATGCAAATGCACAATCGATTAGGATCATGGGTTACTCTTTCATGTCACATACATCTTGGTGGAGCGCTCAAAATGATGGAATATGAAAATATGCACTCATCACCAAGGCAAAGTGAATGATCATACAAGAGAGATAAATAATGTCATCATCCAAGCACAAACATTAATGTAGGATATGATCAAACACATGACCATAAGTATCTCACACACATAAACATAGAGTATCAACCAAGCAAGCACACAAAAAGTAGCAAACAAGTAGCAAAGAGAATGGCAAAAAGAAGCAAGCACTCTCTCTCGAAGCCTATGATCTATACACTTTCTCCCCCTTTGGCAACAAGTTACCAAAAAGTTTGAAAATGCATAGTGCTATGCGGCTCTCTAAGCTTGATCTTCAGGAGCCGGTGTAGAGAGGACTCCAAGAACAAATGCATCTGTTGAGGTTGTTGGAGCTGGTGGAGTTGCAACCGGAGGGGCAACTGAAGCTGTAGCTGCAGGTGCTAACGCAGTAGCTCTTGTATCTGTCACAGGCACTGCTGCAGATCTCTGTGCTCTAGGCACTCTCTGAAAAGCATCTGTGGTAGCTTTCCCTTTCCTCTCTTCAGCTTCTTCCTGGAGCTGCTCAACAGCTATCTGCATCTCTGTCACCTTCAAGTCCAGATCATAAAACTTTGTTTCAATGATCCTCTCTAGGCTCTCTTGATTCTGAGTCAGGGTTCTTTGGCTTCAACTTTCTGAGCACTTGGGCTTCCTCTTCTTCTTCCATTTCAGGCTCTGGGGCCTTGTTCTTTTCAGCAGCTGGTATGTTTCTTGTGCTTCTCTTTGGTGTAGACCTAGAAGCTTGAGCAGTAGACTTGGGGGCAGTCTTGGGCTTTGCTGGAGCAGCCCCAGACTTGATGGCATCCCCCATCAATTTCTGAGTCTTTGGTGCTGGTGCAGCATCTTCCTCTTCATCTTCTTCCTCATCAGATTGGATCATCATTGCTGGCTTTCCAACAACTCTGGCCATAGTCTTCTTGACATTTTCCTTTCTCTTCTTGCCCTCACCAGCAGCCTCTCCAACAGTTGATTTGGAAGTTTCAAGAGTTGAGGCTCTGGCCTTAGACATGGGCACTCTCTTTGCAGGAGCCTTCTTATTCAAACCAGGTTTTGTAGAGGCAGTTGTGCCAAATTCCTTCTTGACCACCTTCTTCTTTGAGCTGACCTCTTCCTCAGCAGCCACATAATCTTCATCTTCAGAATCAGAATTTCTCTTTCTCCTCTGCCTAGTAGCAGCCTTAGGCAAGTTGCTAGGAGTACTTCTGCTGCCATCCTCATAGCTGTCAGAGGGACTAGTGCCCTCACTTAGATTCACTTGCTCCTCAGACTTGTTCTGCCTATCACTCTGATCAGACATTCTGGCACTGCAAACTGAAAGCTGTCCCTGTGAATAGTTATAGATGAGAGAGTGGATGAGCATCACAAAGTGCAGAGATTTTGCAAAACAATTCATTCAAAAATTTAGTTTTAGTTTTCCACAGAAAGCATTTCGGAGCTACCGATTTGTTAAACTCGATGCCACCGAAGCAATATTGGAGTCTGAACTAGTGAGATTGGTCAGACCGAGATACAGTTCGGTGAGTCCGAGATTGCTAGGGTTTCACTGAGAGTTGAACTCGGTCACACCGATTTGCAACTTTCGGTCAGACCGAAAGTTACAAGTGCAATGGCCTAAGCCAAATCGGTGAGACCGATTTCTACAACTCGGTCGGTCCGAGATGAGTTCGGCGGAAACCTAACCCTAAATTTTTGAATCAAAACTAATCTAAAGGAAGTTTTCGTTGGATAGATTGGTCTCATACGTGGTAAGAATCATGGCATTGTCTTTGTGCTAAGAATCGAAGGTAAAGATTGCACAAAGGGTCGAACTCATACCCTAACTTGGCGATGAGCTCGCTACGGCGGCAACGGCGGTGAAGATTCCGTTGACGGCGGCGGAGACCAGCGGCAGGGGGTCGCTGGCGATGAGAGGACGATCCGGAGACCTGAGTTGGCAGAGCAGGACACGCGCGGGCGAAAAGTTTTCAGAGAAATTTCCAAAATTTGACCCGTCGGTATATATATCCTGACCCTGTCGGTGTGACCGAGTGGAACAACTCGGTGGCACCGAGATGCAGAATCGCAAGCGGTTACTGCAACTCGGTGTGACCGAATGGTTCTAATCGGTTGCACCGAGATTGAAAACCTAGATCAACTCAGTGAACTCGGTATGACCGAAAAGGATGAATCGGTCAGACCGAAATGCACAGAGAGGTTTTGTAAGTTTAAGTCTATGACGAATCGGTGACTTCGAGTGCTCCTCACCCAGAGGGTTCGAATCTGACTTGATCAAACTTTGTGATGTAGCATGAATAGAGTTTGAGACGAGAAAAGCATAGATAGCTAGAGGAAGTTCTTAGGCATTCTTGTCCATCCATTTGGCAAAAGAAACAGACCAAACAATCAAAGCGACAAATGGATGTCCTCGAATGAGAAAAAAATATGCAACCAACATGCTCACACAATAAAATGGCAAATGAAATATGTGACAAAGCATGCACAAACACTCTAGCATCTATCAAGCAATTGGCAATGACTAGGTCATCTATATATGAGTATATTGACTTAGGAGTCAAATGAGAACATTTGATCATAGGTCATACTCATCGTTTAAGCACAAGTGGGGTTACCACTTTTACATAAAGCATTGTTGTGTTCACACCATTAGAGTGGCTTTAGCTCAATTCTTAGAGTAAAGCTCCCCCTAGATGTGATATCCCCCCTAAGAGGGGTGAACTAACCTTGGGTTTTGTCGATGATGACTTCATGTAGATGTTGAAGATGTGGATGCTCAATGTTGATGTAGTTCATTTGGAGCAATCTATTGGAGTGAGTTGCACTTTCAATACCTACATGGGTTAGTCCCACAAGGAACAAACAAGGATATCCATAGACATAGAGTGAAGTACACACAAGATGATGTCCATGAAAGCATTAGGTTACCTTGTCCCTTGTCTTACCAACAAGAGGGTTTGTGACTCCTTGAACTAGTGCAAGATATGAAAGATGATTGCACTTGTTCTTGCCAAAATGATATGAGTGAAATATGTTGGCGGAGTCACCCTCAAGAATTCTCTAGTTCTTCTTCTTCGAGATCCACATCATCTTGATGGGAATCCTTGGAGTTGTAGTCATACATGATGAAGTAGAACTTGATGTAGTCTTGGGAACCCACTTGACCAAGGCCTTAGGAGCTTCTTCAAATGCATCAATCTCCTCTTGAAGCTTGTCCTTGCCTTTTTGCTTGAGGTCTTGTGGTGGAAGATCATCATGAGCTTGTGTCCCCTTGAAGAAAGTAGGATCATACTTCTCTTGTTGAGGAACAAACTTCGTCTTGGGGTATTGATCTTCTTCCCACTCAACTCCATTGGCATTGAACTTTCGTTCAAAACCAACACCTTGATTCTTCCGGTGCCTTCCTTGCTTGCGTACAATTTCCTCAAATTGCTTACTTCCGGCAAGGCTCTTGTAAACACCTTTCTCTATAATTCCCTTCAATAAGCTATTTTCTTGCTCAAGTGTAACTTGGCTAAGAGAATCATTAGTGGAATCAAGAGAACTACTAGAAGCAACAATATTGGATTTAGCATAATTATTGTTACTACTAGAAGAAGAATCTTTCTTACTCTTGTTGCTAGATTTTACTTGTGGCATGTAAGTAGACAAGAGTAAACGCTTGGCAATGTAAGAAGAACTTTTCTTACGAAGATCATCATTGATTGCTTTTAAGAACCCTTACTCTTGCTCTAGGTTGAGCTTTTCAAAGCGTAGTTTCTCATGAGTCTTTAAAAGCTCTCGATGATCTTCTAAGGTAGTTTCATGAGCTAACTTAAGAGTGTTTAGTTCTTTAGTTAGACGCTCAATCTCCTTCTTATCATCGTCATTCGTTTTTATCTTGTTTAGCATGATTAATAGCAAGTTCATCATAGTTTTCATCACTAGAGTTGTCAACAAGTAAATCATCATCACCTACCAAATCATCTTCATCACTATTGAAATCAACATACTCGGGGTATGATACCTTTGGGCCTTTAGCCATGAAGCATCTTCCAATTCCTTCATTTGGTGAGTCAAATATGTCATAGGAGTTGATTGACACAAGTGCTAGACCGGCAACACCTTCATCTTGAGTATATTCAGAGTCGGAGTGATAACTTCTCTCAGAGTGGTGGTCGGAGTCGGAGCCGGATACCCATTCACCAACATGAGCTTGATGTCTTCGTTTTGTATAGCTCCTTGATGACTTGTCCTTCCTTTCCGAATCCTTGCTTCTGCGAGAGGTTCTTCGTTCATAACGATCATCTCTACTCCTTCTCTCCCTTGGAGGTGATTCTTCTCTTTTGCTTCTTCCTTTAGGTGAGTCTTCTCTTCTTTTGTAGGGAGCCGTACACTCATTGGAGTAGTGTCCGGGTCTTCCACAATTGTAGCAATTACGCTCACGACTAGAAGATCTTTTGTCATTTTAGGACCTTGACTTGGAACTTCTTTCCTTGCTTCTACTCTTGTAGAACTTGTTGAAGTTCTTCACCATTAGGCTCAATTCCTCATTGATGGCTTGTTTATCACTTGATGATGTAGGAGCATCACATGAGGCTTTGTAAGCACCACTAGACTTGTTGTGAAGCTCTTCTTTATCCTTGAGTGACATCTCATGAGCAACAATTCTTCCAATGACTTCAGTTGGCTTGAGATCTTTGTAATTTGGCATCATTTGGATCAATGTGCACACGGTGTCATATTTTCCATCCAAGGCTCTTAGGATCTTCTTGATGATGAATCTGTCGGTCATCTCTTCACTTCCTAAGCCGGCAATCTCATTTGTGATGAGAGCAAGCCTAGAGTACATTTCAGCGACACCTTCACCATCCTTCATTTTGAACTTGTCAAGCTGACTTTGAAGCACATCCAATTTGGATTCCTTGACGGAGTCGGTACCTTCGTGCATATCAATCAAAGTATCCCAAATTTCCTTTGCATTCTCAAGACGGCTGATTTTGTTGAATTCTTCAGGGCACAATCCGTTGAAGAGGATATTGCAAGCTTGAGCATTGTATTGCAACATCTTCAATTCTTCCGCGGTAGCTTCACGATTTGGTTCTCTCCCATTGAAGAATTCACCTTGCAAGCCAATACACACAATAGCCCAAACGGCGGAGTTATGTCCAAGAATATGCGTTTTCATCTTATGCTTCCAACTAGCAAAATTAGTACCATCAAAGTAAGGCCCTCTACGGTGGTAATTTCCCTCGCTAGACGCCATACTCTCCTAGGTTGTGAAACCAAGGTTATGATCACCAAAGCTATGGAAATCAAGGCAAATGGAGACCAAAGCTCTGATATCACTTGTAGGATCGAAAGTATGTCTAGAAGGGGGGTGATTAGACTACTTAACCAAATAAAAACCTAGCCTTTTCCCAATTTTAAGTCTTGGCAGATTTTAGCAACTTAGCACAAGTCAAGCAATCAACCTACACATGCAATTCTAAGAGTATAGCAGCGGAATGTAAATCATTGCATATGAAGGTAAAGGGGAGGAGTTTGGAGGGAGCAAATGCAATGTAGACACGAAGATTTTTGGCGTGGTTCCGATAGGTGGTGCTATCGTACATCCACGTTGATGGAGACTTCAACCCACGAAGAGTAACGGTTGCGCGAGTCCACGGAGGGCTCCACCCACGAAGGGTCCACGAAGAAGCAACCTTGTCTATCCCACCATGGCCATCGCCCACGAAGGACTTGCCTCACTTGGGTAGATCTTCATGAAGTAGGCGATCTCCTTGGCCTTACAAACTCCTTGGTTCAACTCCACAATCTTGACGGAGGCTCCCAAGTGACACCTAACCAATCTAGGAGACACCACTCTCCAAAAGGTAATAGATGGTGTGTTGATGATGAACTCCTTGCTCTTGTGCTTCAAATGATAGTCTCCCAAACACTCAACTCTCTCTCACAGATTTGGATTTGGTGGAAAGATGATTTGAGTGGAAAGCAACTTGGGGAAGGCTAGAGATCAAGATTCTTGTGGTTGGATTGGAATATCTTGGTCTCAAGACATGAGTAGGTGGTTCTCGCTCAGAAAATGAATGCTGGAAGTGTAGGCACGTTCTGTTGGCTCTCCTCACGAATGGAGGAAGGGTGGAGGGGTATATATAGCCTGCACACAAAATCTAACTGTTACACACAATTTACCAAACTCGGTGGGACCGAATAGTGAAACTCGGTCAGACCGATTTAGTTCAAAAATGTGACCGTTAGGATTTTCGGTGGGACCGACATGTCAACTCGGTGAGACCGATTTCATTAGGGTTAGGGCATAACATAATCTCGGTGAGACCGATCACATGAACTCGGTGAGACCGATTTCTGTAATAGGCAAACAGAGAGTTGGTCAGGCAAACTCGGTGGGACCGATCGCTCATTTCGGTGAGACCGAAATGTTACGAAGAGGAAATAGAGAGTTTGCATTGCGAACTCGGTGGGACCGATCGCTCATCTCGGTTAGACCGAAATGTTACGAAGGGAAACAGAGAGTTAGCAATCCCATCTCGGTGAGACCGAGATCCCTATCGGTGAGACCAAACTGATTAGGGTTTTTGGCAGTGGCTATGTCAAATGAACTCGGTGGCGCCGGATAGATCAAATCAGTGGGGCCGAGTTTGACTTTTGGTTTGGGACATATGTGGATATGAGAAAGTGGTTGAGGGTTTTGGAGCATATCACTAAGCATTTTGAGCAAGCAAGCCATTAAGCAACACCTCATCCCCTTTTAATAGTATTGGCTTTCCTATGGACTCAATGTGATCTTGGATCACTAAAATGAAAAGAGTAGAGTCTTGAGCTTGAGCCAATATGTGTCCTTAGCATTTTGAGGGGTCCACATTCCTAGTCCATGCCATGCCAATCATTGAACTTTCTGAAATGATCATCTTGAAAGAGTATTAGTTCAATGAGCTATATGTTGTTAAGAATTACCAAAACCACGCACGGATTAGTTGCACTTTCAAAGCCGCTCCCTCTGGATGTCTTGGCGTCATCCGCCTCGCGAGGCTTGGCCCCTCGTGAGGGTCTTGTGTTGTCGATGCTGAAGACGGGCCGTACCAGGCCGTTGATGGAGCCACGCCGTGGGCCGCAGGCAGGCAAGTCTGGGTACCCTGGTTCCCAGAACGCCGACAAGCGGGCACTAGAAACTAGCGCTGCCCGCGCGGACCAGCGGCCGGAGGTGGAGGAGGCCATCGGGCGGGAGGAGCACATCGGGCAAGTCTCGCAGATCCGCGCGCGGGGCGGCAAGGGCCGGCGGCGGCATCGGCGCTGCCACGACGGGCGACAGGGGGCGTCGCACCAGACTCGGAGCTGCCGCCCGTATCGACCCACGAGCGCTCGAGCGCGATACGGAGCGCCAGCTCCTCCTCGTCTCCGGAGCTGCCGTCGGAGTGGCTGCCGGTGCTGGACATGCTCGCCAGCAATATGGTTTGGCGGATTAGGGAAATGGGAGTGTCGGGTAGGGGAGCGGAGCGGAGTGAGCTAGGGTTTCTGCCGGACGGGGGGTTTTGTGGGATCAGGGTGGGCCAGCGGTGGGCCGGGCTGACGTGACGGACGCGCCCGGGTGTGCCCGGGCCGCCTCATATCCGCCCTACATTTGGGACGGATATGAGGGGTGTCGGTCAGCGCGGGTGTTTGAGAGCTTCGGTTGGGTCGGTATTTTGTGACCGGTCAGTGATCGGACGGTCTGCCCGGGTGTATGAGACGGATATAGGGCGCCTGGCTGTAGACGCTCTAAGAGCTTCTAATCCGACCCTCAAACGCCCATGGACGCGACCGGGCGCGTCCGTGGATAGTAACTGGTCACGCCTCAAATATTTGATTCTACAACCGGAGACTTCAAATTAGAAACCTCAAATCCATATTATTACACGCAACATGAAACCTAATCTAAATGGAGCTCGCCCGGTTCCGCCGTGCCCGTGTCCGGCGGTCGGCTGTGCTCCCTAGAGTGTTGGTCCGATCACCGGCAAGGTAGAGTAGGGCATGGGACACGAGCCATCTCACGGGACTCAAGGCGCCATCGTCTCCCATGCCCTACTCTTCCCCGTGAGAGCCCGGAATCTGAACGGTGCCGGTGGCTGTCAGATCGATGATGGATCCATCCGGGGTCGAACTGGCAACATCCACCACGAGGCGGTTGCGGCGCCCGGACTGGTGCAACATACCGGGCACTGGAGAATGCGACCTCGCCTCGCCGACGTCCACCGCCGTGAGGGCTACCGCCGTCTCCCGCGCCCGCTGCCTTGCACGGCGGGCACACTGCGCCATGTTTGCGTTGGACGACGCCCATGGGGCGTCCATGGCCTCGGCGCGCCAACGGAGGTGTTGCGCGTCCGCCACCGCGTTTGGACGCCAGACGGACTGCACCACCTCCGGTGAGGCAGCGACGACACACCTAGCGTCGGATCCATGCTCCATTTGGGCGGACGCAATGCATTCCCGACGGAAGGAGTCCGAGCGCTGCCTTGCACGGGCCTCCTCTCGGGAGCGGCGGAGCGCAAAGCGGACGACCATCTCCTCCTCGGGGCCATGTGGGATGAGCTCGGGGTTGACGGATCTGGAGGTGAAGGACTCGGATCCGCTGCCCGCCATGCTGAAGAAGGCCGGATGGGAGCTTAGGTGGCGGAGGGGGGTGGGGGAGTGGAGTGAAGTTGCTAGGGTTTGGTCCGGAGAGCGGATGGAGAGGAATATATGTGTGGGTGCGTGGGCCAGTGTAGGCTGGGTCTGACGTGGCAGACGTGTCCGAGCATCCCATATTTGGGTTGGATATGAGGGTGTCGGTCATCCCGGGCGTTTGAGGCGACCGTCTAGGTCGCATTTTTGTAACAGGTCAGTGACCGGGCTATCCGCCCGGACATTTGAGACGGGTTAGAGCGTCCGGCTGTAAATGCTCTAACACATCATCCACAACCTATGAATGCAACCTAGATAGTAAACAAAAGGATCTAACACTATCACACTATTCCTGATCCTATACCATATCATATCTCTTTCCTCCTCCACAAGAAAAGCTGTTCTCCTCCCGTCGGCACCGCCGATGGTCCGTCCCATCTCCGATGGCCTCTAGGCCATGAAGGTGCAGAGGATCTTGGCCCCCCGCAGGCGGGAGGGACCCCGTTCTCGTTCTTGTTAGAGCCAGCGTCTTGGTTGGGGCTGTGTGGCGGCGGCGATGTCCCTTAGTAGGAATAATGTCTCCCATGTTCTATCCCCATCCCGATGGTGCGTCTAGCATCGTCGGAGGGCGTGTGGAGGTTTGTCTCTGTTGGATCTTGCGTTATTCGGTGGATCTATTTGGATCCGGTCTTCGTTCGTCATCGTTTAGGTGTTTACAGGTTTGATGTAGAATCGAAAGTAGGTCTAGAGGGGGGGTGGGGGGCTTTTTGAGACAAACTTGACCAAATAAAAATCTGACATTTTCCCAATTTTAGTTGTGGGTAGATTTTAGCAATTAGCACAAGTCAAGCAATCAACCTACACATGCAATTCTAAGAGTGTAGCAGCGGAAAGTAAAACATTGCATATGAAGGTAAAGGGAAGGGTTTGGAGAGTGCAAATGCAATGATGACACGGAGATTTTTGGCATGGTTCCGACAGGTGGTGCTATCGTACATCCACGTTGATGAAGACTTCAACCCACGAAGGATAACGGTTGCGCGTGTCCACGGAGGGCTCCACCCACGAAGGGTCCACAAAGAAGCAACCTTGTCTATCCCACCATGGCCATCGCCCACGAAGGACTTGCCTCGCTCGGGTAGATCTTCACGAAGTAGGTGTTCTCCTTGCCCTTACAAACTTCTTGGTTCAACTCCACAATCTTGCCGGAGGCTCCCAAGCGACACATAACCAATCTAGGAGACACCACTCTACAAAAGGTAATAAATGGTGTGTTGATGATGAACTCCTTGCTCTTGTGCTTCAAATGATAGTCTCCCCAACACTCAACTCTCTCTCACAGATTTGGATATGGTGGAAAGATAATTTGACTAGAAAGCAACTTGGGGAAGGCTAGAAATCAAGATTCTTATGGTAGAATTGGTATATCTTGATCTCAACACATGATGATATAGACCGAACCTCGTGGTGAGATCCGATCTATTGTTGCGGCCCAATCTTTCACGACACTCCACCTTTAGTAGCAGCACCCTCTCGCCCGCGCACGTGATGTACATGAAGTAGAGGGTTTGAACCTTGCGGCCCAGCATGAGAAAACCAATCTCGATGAAGGTACTCACGCACAAAACAATTTCCACGAAGAGAAATCGCAGCACAGAGGTTTTCTAAAGATCCCTCCAAAACTTGATACGGGTGTCTACCCTGAAAAACACATCGTGTCTATTTCATAAAAAATAACCTCCCCTTTACATCAGACGCACACATGACTTTTATATCCGTGGACTATCTACCTAGATTTGGCCCTCAAGTTGGCCGTACCTTTTATCTCTTGACCCTTGCGTTAAACAAATGAGGAAACTAATTTAGAGTTTTCCGTATCTAGTCTTGCCTTTTACATCTCGGCAAGATCTCAACTATCTAATTAAACTACAGGACCGACTTAAACTCTCGTTACCTTTTGGATGCACCTGGGTACGTGGTAATAGGAGGAGGTCCCCATCCAGTAGCGCACAAGGAAAGAAACTCCCGAGGCAGCAGAATCTTGGCCGTGTATCTATTCTCTGGTGGACGTGGAAACATGAAGAAATAACATATTTTATTTCCACATGCACTAGCACATGCACGGTTTTGCTGCAAAGCTTTTCTTTCCTTGTATGTACGTACACTTTGGATTGCATGGATTGCATGCACGCATATTTGGCTCAATGAAAACAATTCCGTTTTTAAGTTACTTTGGTCCATGGCACAGTCACGGACTCCAACTTCTCCTTGTAGATATGCACTCGTACATGTCACATTAATCAGCTCTTCCTCAACTTCGTACTGTTTATCATCAATCTTTAGGTTTGGCATAACTGAAACATCACTTACAACTTGATCAATAATTGAATTAATATTCTGAATAACCGGCATGGCCTTATCACATGAGTAGGTGGTTCTCTCTCAGAAAATATATGCTGGAAGTGTAGGCACATTCTGATGGCTCTCTCACATATGGAGAAGGGGGTGGAGGGGTATATATAGCCTCCACACAAAATCCAACCGTTACACACATTTGACCCAACTCGGTCAGACCGAATAGAAGAACTCGATGAGACCGATTTAGTTCAAAATGTGAACGTTAGGAATCTCGGTGGGACCGACTGGAACAACTCGGTGGGACCGATGTGCTAGGGCTTAGGGCAAACATCAACTCAGTGGCACCGATTGCATCAACTCGGTGAGACCGAAGTGAAGCAATAAGGCAACAGAGAAGATGTCAAGCCAACTCGGTGCGACCGATCGCAATTTCGGTGAGACCGAAACAATTGCAACAAGCAACAGAGAGTTTGCAAGGCCATCTCAGTGAGACCGAGATCCGTACCGGTGTGACCGAACTGTTAGGATTTCTGGCAGTGGCTATGTCATATGAACTCGGTTGCTCCGGATGGAATGGATCGGTGTGGCCGAGTTTGACTTTGGGTTTTGGACATATTTGAAATGAGAAAGTGGTTGAGGGCTTTGGAGCAATATCACTAAGCACTTTGAGCAAGCAAGCCATTAAGCAACACCTCATCCTCTTTTAAATAGTATTGGTTTTCCTATGGACTCAATGTGATCTTGGATCACTAAAATATAAAAGAAGAGTCTTGAGCTTTTGCCAATACGTGTCCTTAGCATTTTGAAGGGGTTCCACATACTCTTGTCCTTTCCACGCCATTCATTGAACTTTCTGAAATATTAAACTTGAATGGATATTAGTTCAATGAGCTATATGTTGTTATAAACTACCAAAATCACCCAGGGATTAGTTGCACTTTTAATCTCCCTTTTTGGTAATTGATGAAAACATATAGATCAAAGCTTCGACACATGATAATATGAATGAAATACATCGTCGCTTTGAGAAGTATGTGATAAGCAAGAGCCCCCCTAAATTTGTGCATTATTTAAAATTTGCGTTTGAATGCAAATGCACAATCGATTAGGATCATGGGTCACTCTTCCATGTCACATACATCTTGGTGGAGCGCACAAAATGAAAAGAATAGGATAACATGCACTCATCACCAAGGATAAAAGTGATTGATCATACACAAATAATCATAGAGATAATCATGCAAGCACACATTAAGCGTAGTATGATCAAACACATGATCACATAAGTATCTCACGAGCATAATGAAAGGATCGAGAAGAGGGGTCTAGAGGGGGGTGATTAGACCCTCAACAAGCAAAAGTAGCAGTTTTTAAGTTCTTCAAGTTGAGGTGGAGTTTTAGCACAAGTTTAAGCATTCACAATACATTTCAAGCAAGCATGGCAAGAGTATATGAGCAGCGGAAAGTAAAGCATGCAATTTGCAAGAAAGTAAAGGGATGGGATTGGAGTGTGCAAATGCAATTGGAGACACAGAGATTTTTGGCGTGGTTCCGATAGGTGGTGGTATCGTACATCCACGTTGATGGAGACTTCAATCCACAAAGGGTAATGGTTGCGCGAGTCCACGCAGGGCTCCACCCACGAAGGGTCCACGAAGAAGCAACCTTGTCTATCCCACCATGGCCATCGCACATGAAGGACTTGCCTCACTCAGGTAGATCTTCACGAAGTAGGCGATCTCCTTGACCTTACAAACTCCTTGGTTCAACTCCACAATCTTGTCGGAGGCTCCCAAGTGACACCTAACCAATCTAGGAGACACCACTCTCCAAAAGGTAATAGATGATATGTTGATGATGAACTCCTTGCTCTTGTGCTTCAAATGATAGTCTCCCCAACACTCAAATCTCTCTCACAGATTTGGCTATGGTGGAAAGTTGATTTGAGTGGAAAGCAACTTGGGGAAGGCTAGAGATCAAGATTCTTGTGGTTGGATTGGAATGTCTTGGTCTCAACACATGAGTAGGTGGTTCTTTCTCAGAAAATGAGTAGTGGAAGTGTAGGCACGTTCTGATGGCTCTCTCTCTGATGGAGAGGAGGGTGGAGGGGTATATATAGCCTCCACACAAAATCTAACCGTTACACACAAATGAGCCAACTCAGTCAGACCGAATAGGTAAACTCGGTGAGACCGATCCAGTCAAAAATGTGAACGTTAGGCTTTTCGGTGGGACCGATATAATCAACTCGGAGGGATCGATGTGCTACGGTTAGGGTAAAACCTCATCTCGGTTTGACCGATTACACAAACTCGGTGTGAGCGATTTTAGTAATAAGCAAACAGAAAGTTGGTCAAGCAAACTCGATGGGGCCGACTGCATATTTCAGTGAGACCGAAATAGTTGCAATAGGCAAAAGAGAGTTTGCAAACCCATCTCGGTGAGACCGAGATCCCATCGGTGAGACCGAACTGATTTGGGTTTCTGGCAGTGGCTATGTCAAGGAAACTCGGTGGCGCCGGATGAATCAAATCGGTGGGGCCGAGTTTGACTTTAGTTTTAGGACATATTTGGATTTGAGAAAGTGGCTGAGGGATTTGGAGCATATCACTAAGAACTTTGAGCAAGTAGACCATTAAGCAACACCTCATCCCCTTTTAATAGTATTGGATTTTCCTATGGACTCAATGTGATCTTGGATCACTGAAATAGAAATGAAGAGTCTTGAGCCTTTGCCAATCTTCTGTCCTTAGCATCTTGAAGGGGTTCCACATCCTCTTGTCCATGCCACGCCTTTGCTGAACTATTTGAAATATACTAGATGAAAATATTAGACCAACAAGAGATATGTTGACATTAATTACCAAAATCACCTAGGGAGCACTTGCCAATAGACAAGTCTTGTATTGCTTCCGAAGGGTCTTTGTCACCTACATCAATAGGCAATTGCTCTACTTGCGAGCCGTTAGATTCATCAAACTTCACATCCACCGTCTCTTCAACCTTTCGGGTGAAATTGTTGTAGACACGGTAAGTGTGAGAGTTTGAGCCATAACCGAGTAGGAAACCTTCATGAGATTTAGGAGCAAATTTCGAACGACGATGCTTATCAAGAATATAGCATTTTGAGCCAAATACTCGAAAGTATCCAACTTGGGGTTTGTTACCGGTGAGAAGCTCGTATGCCGTCTTGCCGAGTAGCTTGTGAAGATATAGATGATTTGTTGCATGACAAGCTTTCTCAACCGCTTCTGCCCAAAAGTGTTTTGGCGTCTTGTATTCATCAAGCATCGTTCTCGCCATCTCAATGAGTGTCCGGTTCTTCCTCTCAAAAACTCCATTTTGTTGAGGTGTGTACGTAGCCGAGAACTCATGTGAAATCCCTTCTTCGTCAAGAAAGGTATCCACATTTGCGTTCTTGAACTCTGTTCCGTTGTCGCTGCCAACCTTCTTGATCTTCACTTCAAATTGATTTTGGGCCTTCCTAGCGAAGTTTTTGAAGATCTTTTGGACCTGCGATTTATCATCAAGAAAGAACACCCACGTAAATCGTGAAAAATCATCAACAATGACCAAACGAAACAAGTTACCACCGAGACTCTTGTAGGCATTGGGACCAAAAAGATCCATATGAAGTAGCTCAAGCGGTCTTCTCGTGGTCATAATGTTCTTCACGGGATGACTTCCTCCAACTTGTTTTCCTGCTTGACAAGCACTGCAAAGTCTATCCTTGTCAAATACAACATCTTTAACACCAAGGATATGATCACCTTTGATAAGATTGTCAAGATTTCGCATGCCCACGTGGCCTAACCTTCTATGCCACAACCAACCTTTAGAAGATTTAGCAATTAAGCAAGTTCTAGGTCAAGCATTTTTAGTGAAATCAACAATGTATAGATCACCTCTACGTATACCGGTAAAGACCATATTATGATTATCTCTTCGAAACACTTGGCAATCTACTTCAGTGAATAGAACATTGAGACCGAAATCGGCTAGTCTAGATACGGAAAGTAGATTGTAGCCAAGAGATTCAACGAGCATAACATTTTGGATAGAGCTGTCATGTGAGATGGCCACCTTACCAAGGCCAACCACTTTACCCTTTGAGTTATCACCAAAAGTGACATACTTTCGAGGGCCGTCGTTTTCAGCAAGCTCATGAAACATATCCTTGTCTCCGGTCATGTGATCGGTACATCCACTATCAAGAACCCATTCCTTTCCTCCAGCCGTGTAGCCGCGAAGGTTAGCCATAAGACCAAAGTGTCTCATAGATTCATCAAGATCATAGTCACTATCATCATCCCTGTCATAATATCCATGTTCAACATCATCATCATATGAATGATCATTACCTAGAGAAGGCAATTCATTAGATTGACAACCATGACAATGTTCATCTTTATGAATCCTAATGACTTGAGAGATAATGTCACTAATGATTCCAACATCTCCTTTGGCACTCATGAGGTCACGAAGCTCAAATAGACAATCACCAAACTTAGGATCACTAGAATTCATCTTACTTAAAGCAATGGACTTTTGAAGAATCTCATCTAGATTTTTCAAGGAATAGTTTGGAAAGCGTTCCTCAAGATATCTCCATATAGTGTAGCACATTCAAGAGTAGGTAAGCAAGCAATCAAGTTTCTAGGCAATCCTCTAATGATAAGATTAATAGTTCTAAGATTGCGGATCATGTCAAGAGACTCATCGGGGGTAGGATACAAAGGATCAATAGGAGGCGCACAAGGGGTAGTAATGTACTTGTTCAAGTGATATTCATTGAAAATCTCAAGCATCTCATTTTTCCAAGCATGATAGAACTCTCCATCAAGTATAGGTACTCTACGTCTAATACTCCCAATCGTAGACTCATCCATCTTCCTCCAATGGCGATTAAAACAAAGCAATGGAGACCAATGCTCTGATACCAATTGAAAGGATCGAGAAGAGGGGTCTAGAGGGGGGTGATTAGACCCTCAACAAGCAAAAGTAGCAGTTTTTAAGTTCTTCAAGTTGAGGTGGAGTTTTAGCACAAGTTTAAGCATTCACAATACATTTCAAGCAAGCATGGCAAGAGTATATGAGCAGCGGAAAGTAAAGCATGCAATTTGCAAGAAAGTAAAGGGATGGGATTGGAGTGTGCAAACGCAATTGGAGACACGGAGATTTTTGGCGTGGTTCCGATAGGTGGTGCTATCGTACATCCATGTTGATGGAGACTTCAACCCACAAAGGGTAACGGTTGCGCGAGTCCACGGAGGGCTCCACCCACGAAGGGTCCACAAAGAAGCAACCTTGTCTATCCCACCATGGCCATCGCCCATGAAGGACTTGCCTCACTCGAGTAGATCTTCACGAAGTAGGCGATCTCCTTGCCCTTACAAACTCCTTGGTTCAACTCCACAATCTTGTCGGAGGCTCCCAAGTGACACCTAACCAATCTAGGAGACACCACTCTCCAAAAGGTAATAGATGGTGTGTTGATGATGAACTCCTTGCTCTTGTGCTTCAAATGATAGTCTCCCCAACACTCAACTCTCTCTCACAGATTTGGCTATGGTGGAAAGATGATTTGAGTGGAAAGCAACTTGGGGAAGGCTAGAGATCAAGATTCTTGTGGTTGGATTGGAATGTCTTGGTCTCAACACATGAGTAGGTGGTTCTTTCTCAGAAAATGAGTAGTGGAAGTGTAGGCACGTTCTGATGGCTCTCTCTCTGATGGAGAGGAGGGTGGAGTGGTATATATAGCCTCCACACAAAATCTCACCATTATACACAAATGAGCCAACTCGGTCAGACCGAATAGGTAAACTCGGAGAGACCGATCCAGTCAAAAATGTGAACGTTAGGCTTTTCGGTGGGATCGATATAATCAACTCGGTGGGACCGATGTGCTAGGGTTAGGGTAAAACCTCATCTCGGTTTGACCGATTACACAAACTCGGTGTGACCGATTTTAGTAATAAGCAAACAGAAAGTTGGTCAAGCAAACTCGGTGGGGCCGACTGCATATTTCGGTGAGACCGAAATAGTTGCAATAGGCAAAAGAGAGTCTGCAAGCCCATCTCGGTGAGACCGAGATCCCATCGGTGAGACTGAACTGATTAGGGTTTCTGGCAGTGGCTATGTCAAGGAAACTCGGTGGCGCCGGATGAATCAAATTGGTGGGGCCGAGTTTGACTTTAGGTTTAGGACATATTTGGATTTGAGAAAGTGGCTGAGGGATTTCGAGCATATTACTAAGCACTTTGAGCAAGTAGACCATTAAGCAACACCTCATCCCCTTTTAATATTATTGGCTTTTCCTATGGACTCAATGTGATCTTAGATCACTGAAATAGAAATGAAGAGTCTTGAGCCTTTGCCAATCTTCTGTCCTTAGCATCTTGAAGGGGTTCCACATCCTCTTGTCCATGCCACGCCTTTGCTGAACTATCTGAAATATACTAGATGAAAATATTAGTCCAACAGGAGATATATTGACATTAATTACCAAAATCACCCAGGGAGCACTTGTGCTTTTACAAGGAGCACTTGTGCTTTCAATCTCCCCCTTTTTGGTAATTGATGACAACATACATCAAAGCTTTAGATAAAGATAAGAAAGGTAACAAGTAAAGCTTTGGAAGGACATGTAACATGCATAAACTCCCCCTACATGTATGCAATCATGTGAAGATAGAATATAAGAACATGTGAGTGCATAAACATGTCAGAGCAAGCAATGAGTTACATGTATCTTGGCTATATGCATCAGAGCTAAAGATGTAGATACAGAGAGTATACCTTCATGTTCATGAGTCCTTCTTGCAAACAATATGTACATCAGCAAGAGATCATCATGCACATGAGTGTGATGCATATACTTACCTTGTGGTCTTGAGCTAGCTTTGGAAGAGATGACTATGAGAAAACAGGGTTAGATAACACAGAAGCACCACTAAACAGAGCAAACTCAGAAGAACACAAGAGTGCCAAGACTGGGATGACATGTAGTGAGTGAGTACTTAGTACTCTTAATTTAGTATAGACATGTCCCCAAGGATTAGAGATATGCAATGAATTCCAAAGATTTTCTTCCCTTGGATATTTCTCCCCCTGAATCTGATATTGGATAATGGGAGAAGGTAGGGTAAAACAAAATTAGTGCAAGAAACTCAGAGCAAGAAATAGTACAATCAACTAGGTATTAACATGTCTTTCCCCTCTTAAAGACATGTGACTTCTCTCCTCTATTGTTAATAAGCATCTGGAGAAGCTTAGATGTGCTTCTCTCTTATGTGATAAGCTTTGATGTGTGCTCTCTCTCCCCCTTTGACATCAATTTCCAAGAAGGGATCTTCTGGAGCATGAGTCAAATAGGTTCGATCCTTGAGTCACAGTTCAAAGCAGCATGTAGTTTAAGATGCTAGTAGAGGAAAAGAATCATCGAGTGGAGCTGGAGAAGAACTAACATTGTAATGGCAAAATGTTTTCTTAGTAGTGAAATCGGTAATGCCTATTCATTTTCATCGGTGACACCGAGTTAGTTGTGTCATAGATGATGCATATCGGTCAGACCAGGTTTGTCCTTGTCGGTTGTACCGATGAACAAATTACAATGTAAATTGCAATTCGGTCTAGCCAATAGGCAGAAATCAGTAAGGCCGAGTTCAATACGGAGGAAAAAATTTGTCATCTTAGCTCACTTGGCAAATAAGATCTCACAAGGATTTGCAAGGAATTAACTGAAATATTTGCAATGAATTAGATGCAGGGAATGCAGAGAATAACAAACTAAAAGAGTTGAAATCTAGATGAAGTTTTTTTTTGAAAGGGGAACAAGCAAGCAAGAGACAAATGCAAGAACACAAAGAAACACTAGAGAACTTCATCTAGAGTTGGTCGGCGACAGAGTCACCTATGTTAGAGTATATTGACTTAGGAGTCAAGTGATAACACTTGATCATAGGTCATACTCATCGTTTAAGCTCAAAATGGGGTTACCATTTATCGTTTAAGCATTTTGATGTTTTCACATCTTGTTGAGATGCTTTGACCCATGACTTGGGGTAAAGCTCCTCTAAGATGGAATAACATACCTTGAGTGGTGGTGTTGACCTTGATCATGTAGTTGAACTTGTGTAGGATGCTCAAGATTGATGTAGTTCATCAAGACTTGGGAGCACCACTTGTAGTTTGAGTTCATCTACCTACATGGGTTAGTTTTGCAAGGAAGAGCACTTGTGTATCCAAAATGACAATCATGAAGCTTGATATATCGAAATTGTCAAAGGATATGTTGAAAAGATTCATGCTTCCTTGTCTTCAACCACCATATTGTAGAGACTTGGTGATGTAGAGATTGCTCAAGATGAGAGTGAGTTGCAATCTCATAGATTTGGACTCATCCAAGTTCCTACAAGGGTTAGATAGCATGCAAGGGTACAAGTATAGATTCAAGACATATGATCATCATCATAAGAGAAATATCAAGGATTTGTCATAGGCTCATGCCTTGCATGTATCCAAATGGAGTTTCTACTCCAAGTTTGAGGCATCAATGATGTTCAATTCACCTCTCAAACGGAAAAATACTTTCTCATCAAGCGGTTTGGTGAATATATCCGCCAATTGCTTATCGGTACGAACATGCTTAAGATCGATGTCTCCTTTAGCAACATGATCTCGAATGAAATGATGACGAACTTCAATATGCTTAGTTCGAGAATGTTGCACAGGATTGTGAGCAATCTTAATGGCACTTTCATTATCACAAAGCAATGGAACATGTTTCACATATATCCCATAATCTTTAAGAGTTTGGGCCATCCAAAGTAATTGAGCACAACATGAACCGACGACAATGTATTCCGCTTTGGCGGTGGATAAGGATACCGAGTTTTGTTTCTTGGAGGACCAAGACACAAGAGATCTACCAAGAAATTGACAAGTACCCGAAGTGGACTTTCTATCAACCTTGTCACCGGCATAGTCCGAATCGGAGTAGACAACAAGATCAAAAGAAGACCTCTTATGATACCAAATGCCAAAGTTTGGTGTATGGATTAAGTATCTCACTATCCTTTTCACAGCCTTAAGATGACATTCCTTAGGGGCCGCTTGATATCGTGCACACATGCACACACTTAGCATAATATCGGGATGGGAGGCATATAGATATAACAATGAACCAATCGTAGAGCGATAAACGTTTTGGTCAACCGGTTTGCCATCCTTTGTCAAGTCAAGATGTCCACTAGTAGGCATGGGTGTTTTCATACCTTTGCTTTCTTGCATGTTGAACTTCTTGAATAAGTCCTTGGTATACTTTGTTTGGGAAACAAAGGTACCCTCCTTAGTTTGCTTGATTTGCAAACCAAGAAAGAACTTGAGTTCACTCATCATAGACATCTCAAACTTCTTCGACATTAGCCTTCCAAACTTTTCACTAAAATGAGGGTTAGTCGAACCAAATATGATATCATCCACATAAATTTGGCATACAAATAATTCACCATTAACCCTTTTAGTAAAAAGTGTGGAATCAATCTTCCCAATCTCAAAGCCTTTTTTAATAAGAAACTTTGTCAAGCATTTATACTATGCTCTAGGAGCTTGTTTAAGACCATAAAGAGCTTTGTGAAGTTTGTAAACATGATTAGGTTTCTTAGGATTAACAAAGCCGGGAGGTTGTTTAACATAAACTTCCTCCTCAATTTCTCCATTTAGAAAGGCACTTTTAATGTCCATGTGATATAATGTAATATCATGATGATTGGCATAAGCAAATAAGATGCGAATGGACTCAAGTCTAGCAACGGGGGCATATGTCTCACCATAGTCCATACCTTCGAATTGTGTATACCCTTGGGCGATGAGACGGGCCTTGTTGCGTACAACTTGTCCATCTTCATCTTGCTTATTCCGAAACACCCATTTGGTTCCAATGACATTGTGCTTTTCATCGGGCTTTTCAACAAGCGTCCATACTTGATTCCTCTCGAAATTGTGTAGCTCTTCATGCATAGCGTTCACCCAATCCGGATCATCAAGAGCTTCTTCAACCTTCATAGGTTCAATGTTAGAGATGAAAGAATAATGTTCACAAAAGTTAGCTAAGCGAGACTTAGATCGAGTAATTCTCCCGGTTTGAATGTCATCGAAGATTTGTTCAACGGGATGATCTCTTGAAACTCTTGCTCTAACTCGCAAGAGCTTTTGTTTGGGTCGGGGTGGAACATCCTCTTCATCATCTTGTTCTTCCTCTTGTCTTTCTTCATTGTTGTTGGCGTTGATGTTCTCTTGTGGACGTGGCAAAGGAGGTCGATGGGGTTCATCTTGTTGTACATCCTCGTTTCCTTCATCTTGTCGTGTTCCACTTGTGGATGCCTCCAAGTCAACTTGTGGTTCACCTTGTCGTGAAGTTGAGGCTTCCACTTGAACGGACGAGGTACTCTCCTTCACCTCCGTTGGGTGAATCTTGCCAATAGACAAGTCTTGTATTGCTTCCGAAGGGTCTTTGTCACCTACATCAATTGGCAATTGCTCTACTTGCGAGCCGTTAGATTCATCAAACTTCACATCCACCGTCTCTTCAACCTTTCGGGTGAAATTGTTGTAGACACGGTAAGTGTGAGAGTTTGAGCCATAACCGAGTAGGAAACCTTCATGAGAATTCGGAGCAAATTTCGAACGATGATGCTTATCAAGAATATAGCACTTTGAGCCAAATACTCGAAAGTATCCAACTTGGGGTTTGTTACCAGTGAGAAGCTCGTATGCCGTCTTGCCGAGTAGCTTGTGAAGATATAGACGATTTGTTGCATGACAAGCTTTCTCAACCGCTTCTGCCCAAAAGTGTTTTGGCGTCTTGTATTCATCAAGCATTGTTCTCGCCATCTCAATGAGTGTCCGGTTCTTCCTCTCAACAACTCCATTTTGTTGAGGTGTGTACGTAGCCGAGAACTCATGTGAAATCCCTTCTTCGTCAAGAAAGGTATCCACATTTGCGTTCTTGAACTCCGTTCCATTGTCGCTGCCAACCTTCTTGATCTTCACTTCAAATTGATTTTGGGCCTTCCTAGCGAAGTTTTTGAAGATCTTTTGGACCTGTGGTTTATCATCAAGAAAGAACACCCACGTAAATCATGAAAAATCATCAACAATGACCAAACCAAACGAGTTACCACCGAGACTCTTGTAGGCATTGGGACCAAAAAGATCCATATGAAGTAGCTCAAGCGGTCTTCTCGTGGTCATAATGTTCTTCACGGGATGACTTCCTCCAACTTGTTTTCCTGCTTGACAAGCACTGCAAATTCTATCCTTGTCAAATACAACATCTTTAACACCAAGGATATGATCACCTTTGATAAGCTTATCAAGATTTCGCATGCCCACGTGGCCTAACCTTCTATGCCACAACCAACCTTTAGAAGATTTAGCAATTAAGCAAGTTCTAGGTCGAGCCTTTTTAGTGAAATCAACAATGTATAGATCACCTCTACGTATATCGGTAAAGACCATATTATGATTATCTCTTCGAAACACTTGGCAATCTACTTCAGTGAATAGAACATTGAGACCGAAATCGGCTAGTCTAGATACGGAAAGTAGATTCTAGCCAAGAGATTCAACGAGCATAACATTTTGGATAGAGCTGTCATGTGAGATGGCCACCTTACCAAGGCCAACCACTTTACCCTTTGAGTTATCACCAAAAGTGACATACTTTCGAGGGCCGTCATTTTCAGCAAGCTCACGAAACATATCCTTGTCTCCGGTCATGTGATCGGTACATCCACTATCAAGAACCCATTCCTTTCCTCCAGCCGTGTAGCCGCGAAGGTTAGCCATAAGACCAAAGTGTCTCATAGATTCATCAAGATCATAGTCACTATCATCATCCCTGTCATAATATCCATGTTCAACATCATCATCATATGAATGATCATTACCTAGAGAAGGAAATTCATTAGATTGACAACCATGACAATGTTCATCTTTATGAATCCTAATGACTTGAGAGATAATGTCACTAATGATTCCAACATCTCCTTTGGCACTCATGAGGTCACGAAGCTCAAATAGACAATCACCAAACTTAGGATCACTAGAATTCATCTTACTTAAAGCAATGGACTTTTGAAGAATCTCATCTAGATTTTTCAAGGAATAGTTTGGAAAGCGTTCCTCGAGATATCTCCATATAGTGTAAGCACATTCAAGAGTAGGTAAGCAAGCAATCAAGTTTCTAGGCAATCCTCTAATGATAAGATTAACAGTTCTAAGATTGCGGATCATGTCAAGAGACTCATCGGGGGTAGGATACAAAGGATCAATAGGAGGCGCACAAGGGGTAATA
Source organism: Thinopyrum elongatum (assembly GCA_011799875.1). NCBI lineage: Eukaryota > Viridiplantae > Streptophyta > Magnoliopsida > Poales > Poaceae > Thinopyrum > Thinopyrum elongatum. The sequence continues at coordinate 409,990,345 of CM022302.1, read as the reverse complement.
ATGTACTTGTTCAAGTGATATTCATTGAAAATCTCAAGCATCTCATTTTTTCCAAGCATGATAGAACTCTCCATCAAGTATAGGTACTCTACGTCTAATACTCCCAATCGTAGACTCATCCATCTTCCTCCAATGGCGATTAAACCAAAGCAATGGAGACCAATGCTCTGATACCAACTGAAATGATCGAGAAAAGGGGTCTAGACGGGGGGGGGGGGTGATTAGACCCTCAACAAGCAAAAGTAGCAGTTTTTAAGTTCTTCAAGTTGAGGTGGAGTTTTAGCACAAGTTTAAGCATTCACAATACATTTCAAGCAAGCATGGCAAGAGTATATGAGCAGCGGAAAGTAAAGCATGCAATTTGCAAGAAAGTAAAGGGATGGGATTGGAGTGTGCAAACGCAATTGGAGACACGGAGATTTTTGGCGTGGTTCCGATAGGTGGTGCTATCATACATCCACGTTGATGGAGACTTCAACCCACAAAGGGTAACGGTTGCGCGAGTCCACGGAGGGCTCCACCCACAAAGGGTCCACGAAGAAGCAACCTTGTCTATCCCACCATGGCCATCGCCCACCAAGGACTTGCCTCACTCGGGTAGATCTTCACGAAGTAGGCGATCTCCTTTCCCTTACAAACTCCTTGGTTCAACTCCACAACCTTGTCGGAGGCTCCCAAGTGACACCTAACCAATCTAGGAGACACCACTCTCCAAAAGGTAATAGATGGTGTGTTGATGATGAACTCCTTGCTCTTGTGCTTCAAATGATAGTCTCCCCAACACTCAACTCTCTCTCACAGATTTGGCTATGGTGGAAAGATGATTTGAGTGTTAAGCAACTTGGGGAAGGCTAGAGATCAAGATTCTTGCGGTTGGATTGGAATGTCTTGGTCTCAACACATGAGTAGGTGGTTCTTTCTTAGAAAATGAGTACTGGAAGTGTAGGCACGTTCTGATGGCTCTCTCTCTGATGGAGAGGAGGGTGGAGGGGTATATATAGCCTCCACACAAAATCTAACCATTACACACAAATGAGCCAACTCGGTCAGACCGAATAGGTAAACTCGGTGAGACCGATCCAGTCAAAAATGTGAACGTTAGGCTTTTCGGTGGGATTGATATAATCAACTCGGTGGGACCGATGTGCTAGGGTTAGGGTAAAACCTCATCTCAGTTTGACCGATTACACAAACTCGGTGTGACCGATTTTAGTAATAAGCAAACAGAAAGTTGGTCAAGCAAACTCGGTGGGACCGACTGCATATTTTGGTGAGACCGAAATAGTTGCAATAGGCAAAAGAGAGTCTGCAAGCCCATCTCGGTGAGACCGAGATCCCACCGGTGAGACCGAACTGATTAGGGTTTCTGGCAGTGGCTATGTCAAGGAAACTCGATGGCGCCTGATGAATCAAATCGGTGGGGCCGAGTTTGACTTTAGGTTTAGGACATATTTGGATTTGAGAAAGTGGCTGAGGGATTTGGAGCATATCACTAAGCACTTTGAGGAATTAGACCATTAAGCAACACCTCATCCCCTTTTAATAGTATTGGCTTTTCCTATGGACTCAATGTGATCTTGGATCACTGAAATCGAAATGAAGAGTCTTGAGCCTTTGCCAATCTTCTGTCCTTAGCATCTTGAAGGGGTTCCACATCCTCTTGTCCATGCCACGCCTTTGCTGAACTATCTGAAATATACTAGATGAAAATATTAGTCCAACAAGAGATATGTTGACATTAATTACCAAAATCATCCAGGGAGCGCTTGTGCTTTTACAAGGAGCACTTGTGCTTTCACATTACACACAAGTAGCATAAGTAGCAACAACCAACTAAACCAAAGTAGCAAGTAAAATAAAACCAACAAAAGCAAAAGACACTCTCTCTCGAAGCCTATGATCTATACACTTTCTCCCCCTTCGGCAACAAGTTACCAAAAAGTTTGAAAATGTATAGTGCTATACGAAACTCTAGGCACAATCTCCGGGAGCTCCTGAAGGGGTCTTCTGGCTTGTAGCTCTAGTGTGCGTAGACGGCGTGGAGAGGAGTCCATCTGCAAATGCTTCTGCTGAAGTCTGTGGAGCTGGTGGAGTAGATACTGGAGGAGCAACTGTAGCTGTGGTGGCAGGAGCAGAATGAGCAGGCCTCAAATCTGCAACTGGCTCAGCAGAAGACCTCTGTGCCCTTGGTACTGTCTGGAAGCTGTCTGTAGTGGGTCTGTCATCATTGTCCTCAGCATCATCCCTCAGCTTCTCCACTATGGTCTGAATCTCTGTGACCTTCACATCTAGGTCATATATCTTGCTCTCAACAATCCTCTCTAGACTCTCCTGATTCTGAGTCAAGGTGGCCAAGCTCTTCTCAATCCTCATGGTAGCCTCTAGCAGATATGTGAGCTGATCTTGCTTGGACTTGATATTCACCATTGAAGCATCTGGAGCACTTGCTGCTTTTGCAGCCTTTGCTTTCTCAATCTTCTCCTGGGCCTGTGCCGATGTAGGATGTGATGCATCCATGACAACTTCATTGTCCTCAAAATCAGGCCTAAGAGGTAGAAGCTCTTTGTCAAGGAGATATGTCCCAGTTCCAACCTTGGAGTTGATCAACATCTGAATCTGTGGGGCATATCCACATGACCTCTTTTGGTCAGCTGCTGTCCTCTTGACTATCTCAACTATCAAGCTCATGACTTTGAATTTTTGGGGAATATCAAACAAGTGTAGCAAGTTGATGGAATGACCACGTATCATTCTGTGACCTCCTGACTTGGGCAACAAAGTATGCCTCAAGATGATGTTCATGGTGATCAGTCCAGCAAGCAGGTAGTAGATTGATCCAAGCTTGTGAGTCTCCAGAGCTGCATAGGGTATAGGCTTGTACATGTTAGCCATGGAGTTGTGATCCTTCCTGGGTTTGCCATAAACATCAATATCATTTTCATCTTCCTTTGGAGCTTTGATGAGCTCTGCCCATTCAGAGATTGATGACTGGTACCTGGTTCCCTTAGTCATCCAGACAATCTTCCCATCTGGGTAGAAGTGGGCAGTGCAGTAGAACTACATAATCATCTCATCATTCCATTTTGTCAGTTCTTGTCCAACAAATGTATCAACTCCATTCAGCCTGAAGCTCTCATGAACATGGGGAAAATAGTCTTCATTGTCATTAATGTATTCCCAATCAACCCATTTCATATCAAAGACTATGGGCTTCTTGTCCAGCAGCACAGTCTCATAGAAGTCCTGCTGTTCTATGGTATGGAAACGATAGTCCACAGCAGTCCTCCTCCTTGTGGCATATGGATCAGTCTTCCTCCGTTGTCTCAAACCTGCATCTTTTCTCAACTTCATATTTTCAGCCACAGGATGATCATCATTATGATCTGGAATCTTAGGCTTCAATTTCCTGAGCACTAGTGGCCAATCATCCTCTTGAACCTCAGGCACTGGGGCCTTGTTCTTCTCTGCAGCTGGGATATTTCTTGTGGATCTCTTTGGAGTAGTTTAATTGGGTGCAGCAGGTGGAGGTTTTGTCTTGGGCTTGGAAGGAGCAGCACCAGTCTTGATAGCATCAGCCATCAGCTTTTGATACTTTGCAGGTGGTGCAATAACTTCTTCCTCCTCCTCCTCCTCTTCTTCATCAGAATCTCTCATCATGGAAGGTCTTCCAATAACTTTGGCAATTGTCTTCCTGACCCTTTCCTTCCTTTTCTTCTTTCCACCAACAGCTTCAACTTCCTCTCTGGGCTCAAGTTTGAATTCCATAGTCTCATGGGCAGCAGTTGATTTTTTGGCTTTGGACATTGGAACTCTCTTGGCAGGAGCTTTCTTGTGTAGGCCTGGCTTGGCGGTGGCAGCAGCACCAACATATTCCTTCTTGACCACTTTCTTCTTGGAAGTCACTTCTTCCTCAACCACAAAGTCCTCATCTTCACTGTCAGAATTTCTCTTCTTCCTCTGTCTGGTAGCAGCCTTTCGCAAGTTGCTAGGGGTGCTTCTGCTACCCTCATCATAGCTACCACTGGGACTAGAGCCCTCACTGAGGTTGACTTCCTTCTCTAACCTGTTCTGACTATCACTGGCCTCAGACATCTCTACAACAGACCCTGTGAATAGATGGATGTAGGTAGAGTAGGATGAGCATCACAAAAGATAGCTGGTTTTTGCAAAAATTGATTCAAAATCTTAATTTTAGTTTTCTGTAGAAAGCATTTTGGAGCTAACGATTTGATAATCTCGGTGACACTGAAGCACTTAACAGAGCCTAAACATGCAGTTTCGGTCAGACCGAGTTGCAGTTCGGTGACTCCGAGATGCTAGGGTTTCACTGAGAAATTGCTTTCGGTCTCACCGATCAGTATGTTTCGGTCAGACCGAGTTGTACTTAGTGCAATAGCCTGAGCCAATCGGTGGGACCGAAAACTTCAATTCGGTCGGTCCGAGATGAGTGCGGCGGAAACCTAACTCTAAGATTTTGCATCAAAACTAATCAAGAGGAATTTTTGTGTGGATAGGAAGCTTTCAATCATGGCAAGAATACAGGCACTAACTTTGTGCATTGAATCAGAGAAATAAAATTGCACAAAGGGGCCGAACCATACCCTAACTTGGTGATGGCTCGCTACGGCGGCAACGGCGGAGGTGATTCCCATTGACGGCGGCGGAGACGTGCAACGACGGCGCACAGGTGGAGACGACGACGATCCGGAGACCAAGAGGGGCAGTAATGGGGGGGCGCGGGCTCGAGTGTTTGAAGGAATTTCCAAATGTCGGGCCGCGGTATTTATACCCATTAGCTGTCGGTGGCGCCGAGTGGAACGGTTTGGTGGCACCGAGATGCAAAACTGCTTGCAGTTGCTGCAACTCGGTGAGACCGAATTGTTCTAATCGGTGGCACCGAGGTGAAAACCTAGATCAACTTAGTGGTTTCGGTGGGACCGAATATGAATGTGTTGGTCTGAACGAAATTCACTAAGAGGTTTTGGAAGTTAGCCCTTGACGGATCGATGGCTTCGAGTGCTCCTCACCCGGAGGGTCCAAAAAAGACTTGTTCAAATTTTGTGATGTAGCATGAATAAAATTTGAGAAGAGAAAAAGCATAGATAGCTAGAGGGAGTACTTAGGCATTCTTGTCCATCCATTTGGCCAATAAAACCCAAACAATCAAAACTACAAATGGATGTCCTCGAATGGAGAAAATTATGCAACCAACATGCTCACACAATAAGATAGCAAATGAAACATGTGACAAAGCATGCACAAACATTCTAGCATCTATCAAGCAATTGGCGATGACTAGGTCATCTATATATGAGTATATTGACTTAGGAGTCCAATGAGAACATTTGATCATAGGTCATACTCATCATTTAAGCACAAGTGGGGTTACCACTTTTACATAAAGCATTAATGTGTTCACACCATTAGAGTTGCTTTAGCTCAATTTTTAGAGCAAAGCTCCCCCTAGATGTGATATCCCCCCTAAGAGGGATGAACTAACCTTGGGTTTTGTCGATGATGACTTCTTATAGATAGTGAAGATGTGGATGCTCAATGTTGATGTAGATCTTTTGGAGCAATCCATTGGAGTGTGTTGCACTTTCAATACCTACATGGGTTAGTCCCACAAGGAACATGCAAGGATATCCACAGACATAGAGTGAAACACAAATATTATGATGTCCACGAAAGCATTAGGTTACCTTGTCCCTTGTCTTACCAACAAGAGGGTTTGTGACTCCATGAACTAGTGCAAGATATGGAAGTTGATTGCACATGTCCTTGCCAAAATGAATATGAGTGAAGTATGTTGGCAGAGTCACCCTCAAGAACACTCTAGTTCTTCTTCTTTTGGATCCACATCAACTTGATCGGAATCCTTGGAGTTGGAGTCGTACTTGATGAAGTAGAACTTGATGTAGTCTTGGGAACCCACTTAACCATGGCCTTAGGAGCTTCTTCAAATGAATCAATCTCTTCTTGAAGCTTGTCCTTGCCCTTTAGCTTGTGGTCTTGTGGTGGAAGATCATCTTGAGCTTGTGTTCCTTTGAAAGAAGTGGGATCATACTTCTCCTGTTGAGGAACAAACTTCGTCTTGGGGTATTAATCTTCTTCCCACTCAACTCCATTGGCATTGAACTTTTGTTAAAAACCAACACCTTGATTCTTCCGGTGCCTTCCTTGCTTGCGTACAATTTCCTCAAATTGCTTACTCCCGGCAAGGCTCTTGTAAACACCTTTCTCTTTAATTCTCTTCAATAAGCTATTTTCTTGCTCAAGTGTAACTTGGCTAAGAGATTCATTGGTGGAATCAAGAGAACTACTAGAAGCAACAATATTGGATTTAACATTGTTATTGTTACTACTAGAAGAAGAATATTTCTTGCTCTTACTGCTATATTTTACTTGTGGCATATAAGTAGACAAGAGGAGACATTTGGCAATGTAAGAAGAACTCTTCTTTCAAAGATCATCATTGATAGGTTTTAGGAACTCATGTTCTTGCTCTAAATTTACCTTCTCGAAGCGTAGCTTCTCATGAGTCCTTTGGAGCTCTCTATGATCCTCTAGAGTTGTTTCATGAGCTAACTTTAGAGTGTTTAGTTCTTTAGTTAGACACTCAATCTCCTTCTTATCATTGTCATTCGTTTCATCTTGATTAGCATGATTACTAACAAGTTCATCATAGTTTTCATCACTAGAGTTGTCAACAAGTAAATCATCATCACCTAGCAAATCATCTTCATCACTATTGAAATCAACATACTTGGGGTGTGATACCTTGGGGCCTTTAGCCATGAAGCATCTTCCAATTCCTTCATTTGGTGAGTCAAATATGTCGTAGGAGTTGGATGACACAAGTGCAAGACTGGCAACACCTTCATCTTGAGTATATTTGGAGTCGGAGTGATAACTTCTCTCGGAGTAGTTGTCGGAGTCGGAACCGGATACCCATTCACCAATGTGAGCTTGATGTCTTCGTCTTGTGTAGCTCTTTGATGACTAGTCCTTCCTTTCCGAATCCTTGCTTCTACGAGAGGATCTTCGTTCAGAACGATCATCTCTACTCCTTCTCTCTCTTGGAGGTGATTCATATCTTCTACTCCTCCTTTTGGTGAATCTTCTCTTTTCTTGTAGGGAGTCATACACTCATTGGAGTAGTGTCCGGGTCTTCCACAATTGTAGCAATTACGATCATGACTACAAGATCTTTTGTCATTGTAGGATCTTGACTTGGAGCTTCTCTCTTTGCTTCTATTCTTGTAGAACTTGTTGAAGTTCTTCACCATTAAGCTCAATTCTTCATTGGAGACTTGCTTCTCACTTGATTTTTTAGGAGCATCACTTGAAGCTTTGTAAGCACCACCTGACTTGTTGTGGAGCTCTTCCTTATCCTTGAGTGACATCTCATGAGCAACGATTCTACCAATGACTTCCATGGGCTTGAGATCTTTGTAATTGGGCATCATTTGGATCAAGGTGCACACGGTATCATCTTTTCCATCCAAGGCTCTTAGGATCTTCTTGATGATGAATTTGTCGGTCATCTCTTCACTTCCTAAGCCGGCAATCTCATTTGTGATGAGAGCAAGCCTAGAGTACATCTCAGCGACTCCTTCACCATCCTTCATCTTGAACTTGTCAAGTTGACTTTGAAGCACATCCAATTTGGATTCCTTGACGGAGTCGGTACCTTCGTGCATATCAACCAAAGTATCCCAAATTTCCTTTGCATTCTCAAGGCGGCTGATTTTGTTGAATTCTTCGGGGCACAATCCATTGAAGAGAATATCGGAAGCTTGAGCATTGTATTGCAATATCTTCATTTCTTCCGCGGACGCTTCATGATCCGGTTCTTTTCCATCCTCGAAGAAATCACCTTGCAAACCAATTCACACAATAGCCCAAACGGTGGGGTTATGACCTAGAATATGCATTTTCATCTTATGCTTCCAACTAGCAAAATTAGTAACATGAAAGTAAGGACCTCTACGGTGGTAATTTCCCTCACTAGACGCCATACTCTCCTAGGTTGTGAAACCAAGGCTATGGAAATCAAGGCAAATGGAGGCCAAAGCTCTGATACCACTTGTAGGATCGAAAGTAGGTCTAGAGGGAGGGGTGATTAGACAACTTGACCAAATAAAAATCTAACCTTTTCCCAATTTTAGTTGTGGGAAGATTTTAGTAATTAGCACAAGTCAAGCAATCAACCTACACATGCAATTCTAAGAGTGTAGCAGCGGAAAGTAAAATATTGCATATGAAGGTAAAGGGAATGGTTTGGAGAGTGCAAACGTAATGATGACACTGAGATTTTTGGCGTGGTTCCGACAGGTGGTGCTATCGTACATCCACGTTGATGGAGACTTCAACCCACAAAGGATAACGGTTGCGCGTGTCCATGGAGTGCTCCACCCATGAAGGGTCCACGAAGAAGCAACCTTGTCTATCCCACCATGGCCATCGCCCACGAAGGACTTGCCTCACTCGGGTAGATCTTCATGGAGTAGGCGTTCTCCTTGCCCTTACAAACTTCTTGCTTCAACTCCACAATCTTGTCGGAGGCTCCCAAGCGACACCTAACCAATCTAGGAGACACCACTCTCCAAAAGGTAATAAATGGTGTGTTGATGATGAAATCCTTGCTCTTGTGCTTCAAATGATAGTCTCCCCAACACTTGATAACCCACAAGTATAGGGGATCATTTGTAGCCTTCTTCGATAAATAAGAGTGTCGAACCCAACGAGGAGCTAAAGGCAGAACAAATATTCCCTCAAGTTCTATCGACCACTGATACAACTCTACGCACACTTGACGTTTGCTTTACCTAAAATAAGTATGAAACTATTTTGCGAGAATAAAACCACGAGTACTTTGCAAGAATAAAAACTACGAATAAATTGCAAGGTAATAAAAGTGGATAGCTTTTGTTAACAAGAAAGTCATTTGTCCCTAGGCAATCGATAACAAGTACCGGTAATCATTCTTGTAATTTTATATGAGGGAGAGGCATGAGCTAACATTCTTTCTCTACTTGGATCATATGCACTTATGATTGGACCCCTAGCAAGCATCCACAACTACTAAAGATCATTAAGGTCGTGAAACCCAACCATAGCATTAAGTATCAAGTCCTCTTTATCCCATACGCAACGACCCACCTACTCGAGTTTAAGCTTCTGTCACTCTCGCAACCCACCATAAGCGAATCATGAACATATTGCAACACCCTACAGCGGAGGCCCCTCACGTTTGCGCGAGACGGAGGGCACCGTAGGACAGCACCATAAATAAAATATACAATCATACCAACCAAGATCACGATTAACCCACAGGACAAAACAGGTCTACTCAAACATCATAGGATAGCCAAATATCATTGGGAAATAATATATGGAGTTGAGCACCATGTTTAAGTAGAGATTACAGCGGGGAGAAGGGATGTTACACCGCTGCATAGAGGGGGAGAGAGTTGGTGTTGACGGTAGCAAGGTTGTTGATGTAGATCGTCGTCACGATCCTTGCCCCGGCGGCACTCCGGCGCCACCGGGAGAGAGGGGGAGAGAGCCCCCCTCCTTCTTCTTCTTCCTTGGCCTCCCCCCTAGATGGGAGGAGAGTTCCCCCTCTGGTCCATGGCCTCCATGGCGGCGGAGGGGCAGGAGCCCCTCCGAGATTGGATCTCCCTCTCTGTTCTCTTCTATTTCGCGTTCCCCAGATCTGGCCGAAAACCGTTTCTTCTATTCTCGGAGATCCGTAACTCCGATTGCGCTGAGATTTTAACACGATTTTTTGCGGATATAAGCTTCCTTGCGCCCGAAGTAGAGCTCCAACTGACATCCGAGGAGGGTACAACCCACCAGGGCGCGCCTGGCCCCTGGGGCGCGTCCTGGTGTCTTATGGGGGCTGTGGGCCCCCGCTTGCGTTGATTCCAAGTCCCAAAAATCACATATATTCCAAAATAATTCTTCATAAAATTTTATTGCATTTGGACTTCATTTGATATGGATTTTCTGCTAAACAAAAAAATGCAACAAACAGGAACTGGCACTAGGCACTGGATCAATAGGTTAGTCCAATAAATCATATAAAATGTTGCCAAAAGTGTATAAAAGTTGTATAATATTGGCACGAAACAATCAGAAATCATAGATACGACGGAGACGTATCAGCATCCCCAAGCTTAATTCCTGCTCGTCCTCGAGTAGGTAAATGATAAAAAATATAATTTTTGATGTGGAATGCTACCTAACATAAACTTGATCATATGTCTAGTCATGGCATGAATGTTAAGACATAAGTGATTCAAAGCAATAGTCTATAATTTTACATAAAGACATTAATACTCAGGCATCCCAACAAACAATCGTGTCTTTCAAAATATCAATGCTAAAGAAAGTTATCCCTAGCCCGTCATGCTCAATCATTGATCCATTCACGAAACACACTCGAATATTAGCTGCATCAATGCACAAGTATGATCATAGTGCTCCCTAGTTGGTGCTTCATAAGAGAAGATGGAGACTCAAATAAAAATAAAAATTGCATAAAAGTAAATAGATAGGCCCTTCGCAGAGGGAAGCAGAGATTTGTAGAGGTGCCAGAGCTCAAAGCAAAAAATTTGAGAGATAAAAACATTTTGAGAGGCATGCTTTTCCTGTCAACGCTACGACCGAGAGTTCCCAACATCCTCCATGCTGGACACATTATAGGCGGTTCCCAAACAGAAAATAAAGTTCATTTCCTTACCACCATTCTTTTATAATCCATGGCTAGCCGTATCTACGGGTGCCTTCCATAACAACACTTTCCCGGGAATTTTGTTGTTATTATTTTTGATTCATTGTGGGAATGGGCATCCCTATTACCGCCATACTATCGTGCAATGACAAGTCAATAAACACTCATCATGAGAATAACCCGCCTAAACATGGAAGACACCGGCCACCCCCTGCCACCACATGAGCGGTACGGGCACACAAAACAGAGATTTATTTTGAAAATTAGAGTTGGCACATACAAATTTACTTAGAACGGCACGGAAATACCGCATATAGGTAGGTATGGTGGACTCATATGGCAAAAACTAGGTTTAAGGATTTTGGATGCACAAGTAGTATTTCTACTTTAGTACAAGTGGAGGCTAGCAAAAAGATTGAGAAGCAACCAACCAAGAAACGAAAATTCTCATAAACGAGCATCAAGCATACTAACACTGAATAATGCACCACAAGTAGGATGTAATTTCATTGCATAACTATTGACTTTCGTGCTTGCATAGGGAATCACAAACCTTAACACCAATATTCTTACTAACCACAACCATTTACTAGTACCTCCCACATATTATCATCTCTATATCACAAAACTATTGCAAGGAATCAAACATATTATATTCAGTGATCCATAAGTTTTATGTAGGATTTTATGACTAACCATGCAATTGACCAATTCCCGTTGACTCTCTAAATAGATATAAGTGAAGCAAGAGAGTTTAATTCTTTCTACAAAAGACCATGCTCTAATAAATATAAGTGAAGCAAAAGAGCATTCTTCAAATAATGGTTTTCTATGTGAAGAGAAACAGGCAATCCAAACTTCAAATGATATAAGTGAAGCACATGAAGCATTCTATAAAGCCACACTCAAAAGATATAAGTGAAGTGCAATGAGAATTCTATAAATCAACCATGGACTATCTCATACCAGCATGGTGAATAAAAGAAAAATGAAAAATAAACACAAAAGACGCTCCAAGATTTGCGCATATCACATGAACGAAACAAAGACGAAAACATACCGATACTTGTTGAAGAAAGATGGGATGCCTTCCGGGGCATCCCCAAGCTTAGATGCTTGAGTCTCCTTGAATATTTACTTGGGGTTCCTTGGGCATCCCCAAGCTTGATCTCTCGCCTCTCCTCCTTCTCCTCATATCGAGACCTCCTCGATCTTTGATCACTTCATCCACACAAAACTCAACAGAAAGCTCGGTAAGATCCGTTAGTATAATAAAGCAAATTACTACTCTAAGTACTGTTGCAAACCAATTCATATTTTGTTTTTGCATTTCAGCTACTGTAATATAATTTCTCCATGGCTTATACCACCGATAGAATCGAGAGTTTCATCAAAACAAGCAAAACAATGCATCAAAAACAGAATCTGTCTTAAACAGGACAGTCTGTAGAAATCTGAACACCTACCATACTTATGTTACTCCAAAAATTCTGAAAAATTAGGAAAAAATAAAAAAAATTATATATAAAGACTTTGCAAAAAGTTTCAGAAACTTTTGACATTCCAGTAAAAAATGTAAAATCGCGCACTACAGCCAAAGTTTCTGTTTTTGCACCGCACATACCAACAAGCAATCTAATCATCCTAAAGGCAAATCTTGGCACATTATTTTTATAATACAATGGATTTGTACAAGGGGATAATTATTTTTGTTGAAAAGTTTCTGTAATTAAGATTCACAAAGTTTCCATGGGCATGAACAAAGTTCAAGGCTAGCTCCCACTTTCACAATGCTCGTCCCTCTCACTTTCACTTTTCTTTTTGTGAAGTTTTAAGTTCCCCTCTATATTTTTTTGTTTTTAAACTTTATAAAATCACTCAACAGAAATAAATGACTCTCTAAAACTTCCGGGTTGTCTCCCTGGCAGCGCTTTCTTTAAAGCCATTAAGCTAGGCATAAAGTGCTCAAGTAATGAATCAACCCGGATCCCAAGGTATATCAAAGCCAATTTTAATTAACAATGATTTGGCGTTTAGTAGTGAGCACAAAGCAACATATATCATGCAATGAAGAAGTCTAACTCTCTTCCTATGCATCGTCATGCCATACAAGAACAATTCATGCACATCAAGTAAAGGCCAATACATAGCATAAGCAATTTCTTGCAATTTTATCATGTTGGAAACATAGAGAGGTGGAGATATAGTTCCTCTCTCATAATAATTGCAAGTAGGAGCAGCAAGCACATGCATATTATATTCATCAAAATTATCATGTGCAACGGTAAAAGGCAACCCATCAATATAATCCTTAATAAGAACAAACTTCTCCGATATAGTGTAGTTTGGAGAATTCAAAAAGATAATAGGACTATCATGTGTGGGTGCAATAGCAACAATTTCATTCTTATCATAAGGAACTATAGCAAGTTCATCTCCATAAGCATAATTCAAATTGGCATCATGGCCGCAAGCATAGCAAGCATCAAGTTCATCAAAAAGGGATATTTCAAACGAATCCAAGGGATCATAGCAATTATCATAGCATTCATCCTTCGGTAAGAACGAAGGGACGTTAAACAATGTATGAGTTGGAGGGTTACTCTCTTTAGAAGGTGGGCACGAGTAGCTAATCCGCTCTTCCTCCTTTTGTTCTTCGCTCTCCTCATCATCTTTTTTATCCAATGAGCTCATAGTTTCATCAATTTCTTCTTCCATAGACTCCTGCAAAATATTAGTCTCTTCTTGGACAGCAGAGACTTTCTAAATAAATATATCAATATCAGAATTGTATTTATAATTTTCATAGCAATATTTAAGGATGGCAAAATTTTCAGGCCTATAAACATCATCATCAAAAGCTTCATACTTTTCAAACAGAGATTCAATTTCATAAGCACCCTTAAAAGCAACAAATTCTTCTATTCGTTCCACATCATAGTAATCATATCTACCATTAGCATAAGAAGCTAAGGTTTCATTGTCATTAAATTTGCATGAAAAGGGAAGGTGTGGAGCATTCATCCTAAGAGCAACAAGTATAATCATATCTAGAGCATAGATTCGAAGCATACCATTTCAACCTAACCAATCTAGGAGACACCACTCTCCAAAAGGTAATAAATGGTGTGTTGATGATGAAATCCTTGCTCTTGTGCTTAAAATGATAGTCTCCCCAACACTTGATAACCCACAAGTATAGGGGATCGTTTGTAGCCTTCTTCGATAAATAAGAGTGTCGAACCCAACGAGGAGCTAAAGGCAGAACAAATATTCCCTCAAGTTCTATCGACCACCGATACAACTCTACGCACACTTGATGTTTGCTTTACCTAAAACAAGTATGAAACTATTTTGCGAGAATAAAACCACGAGTACTTTGTGAGAATAAAAACTACGAATAAATTGCAAGGTAATAAAAGTGGATAGATTTTGTCAACAAGAAAGTCATTTGTCCCTAGGCAATCGATAACAAGTACCGGTAATCATTCTTGTAATTTTATATGAGGGAGAGGCATGAGCTAACATTCTTTCTCTACTTGGATCATATGCACTTATGATTGGACCCCTAGCAAGCATCCACAACTACTAAAGATCATTAAGGTCGTGAAACCCAACCATAGCATTAAGTATCAAGTCCTCTTTATCCCATACGCAACGACCCACCTACTCGGGTTTAAGCTTCTGTCACTCTCGCAACCCACCATAAGCGAATCATGAACATATTGCAACACCCTACAGCGGAGGCCCCTCACATTTGTGCGATATGGAGGGCACCGTAGGACAGCACCATAAATAAAATATACAATCATACCAACCAAGATCACGATTAACCCACACGACAAAACGGATCTACTCAAACATCATAGGATAGCCAAATATCATTGGGAAATAATATATGGAGTTGAACACCATGTTTAAGTAGAGATTACAGCGGGGATAAGGGATGTTACACCGCTGCATAGAGGGGGAGAGAGTTGGTGTTGACGGTAGCAAGATTGTTGATGTAGATCGCCGTCACGATCCTTGCCCCGGTGGCACTCCGGCGCCACCGGGAGAGAGGGGGAGAGAGCCCCCCTCCTTCTTCTTCTTTTTACTTGGCCTCCCCCCTAGATGGGAGGAGAGTTCCCCCTATGGTCCATGGCCTCCATGGCGGCGGAGAGGCAGGAGCCCCTCCGAGATTGGATCTCCCTCTCTGTTCTCTTCTGTTTCGCGTTCCCCAGATCTGGCCGAAAACCGTTTCTTATATTCCCGGAGATCCGTAACTCCGATTGCGCTGAGATTTTAACACGATTTTTTTCCGGATATAAGCTTCCTTGCGCCCGAAGTAGAGCTCCAACTGACATTCGAGGAGGGCACAACCCACCAGGGCGCGCCTGGCCCCTAGGGCGTGCCCTGGTGTCTTGTGGGGGCTATGGGCCCCCGTTTGCGTTGATTCCAAGTCCCAAAAATCACATATATTCCAAAATAATTCTTCGTAAAATTTTATTGCATTTGGTCTTCGTTTGATATGGATTTTCTGTGAAACAAAAAACATGCAACAAACAGGAACTGGCACTGGGCACTGGATCAATAGGTTAGTCCAATAAATCATATAAAATGTTGCCAAAAGTGTATAAAAGTTGTATAATATTGGCATGAAACAATCAAAAATTATAGATACGACGGAGACGTATCAACACTCAACTCTCTCTCACATATTTGGATATGGTGGAAAGCTAATTTGAGTGGAAAGCAACTTGGGGAAGGCAAGAAATCAAGATTCTTATGGTAGGATTGGTATATCTTGATCTCAACACATGAGTAGGTGGTTCTCTCTCAGAAAATGTATGCTGGAAGTGTAGGCATATTCTGACGGCTCTCTCACATATGGAGAAGGGGGTGGAGGGGTATATATTGCCTCCACACAAAATCCAACCGCTACACACATTTGACCCAACTCGGTCAGACCGAATAGAAGAACTCGGTGAGACCGATTTAGTTCAAAATGTGAACGTTAGGAATCTCGGTGGGACCGACTGGAACAACTCGGTGGGACCGATGTGCTAGGGCTTAGGGCAAACATCAACTCGGTGGCACCTATTGCATCAACTCGGTGAGACCGAAGTGAAGCAATAAGGCAACAGAGAAGATGTCAAGCCAACTCGGTGCGACCGATCGCAATTTCGGTGAGACCGAAACAATTGCAACAGGCAACAGAGAGTTTGCAAGGCCATCTCGATGAGACCGAGATCCGTATCGGTGTGACCGAACTGTTAGGGTTTCTAGCAGTGGCTATGTCATATGAACTCGGTGGCTCCGGATGGAATGGATCGGTGGGGCTGAGTTTAACTTTGGGTTTTGGACATATTTGAAATGAGAAAGTGGTTGAGGGCTTTGGAGCAATATCACTAAGCACGTTGAGCAAGCAATCCATTAAGCAACACCTCATCCCCTTTTAAATAGTATTGGCTTTCCTATGGACTCAATGTGATCTTGGATCACTAAAATATAAAAGAAGAGTCTTGAGCTTTTGCCAATATGTGTCCTTAGCATTTTGAAGGGGTTCCACATCCTCTTGTCCTTTCCACGCCATTCATTGAACTTTCTGAAATATTAAACTTGAATGGATATTAGTTCAACGAGCTATATGTTGTTGTAAATTACCAAAACCACCCGGGGATTAGTTGCACTTTCAATTGACCCTTTTGATCTATGGTTTTCTTCATTGTCGATGATTGCTACTCTGGTGCGCTGGTCCTATATGGCCTTAGCACGATGACTTCCCGACTATCTACTACAACAAAGTTTGCCTGGCTCCGCTGAGGGAGGGGCGATGACGGCGACGCGCCTTAGGCTCGCTCCAGTGCTTGTAGTCGTCGCTAGGTGGTCCATGGACATGGTTGTAATTTTTATTACCTCTGTTATTCTTTGTACTGCCATGATTGAAGATGAATAGATTGTAAGTTTCTAAAAAAAACACTATCACACTAGCAGATTTTACGCGAACGAGTTGGGTTGAGGTGAACAATCTACTTCTGTTAATCATCCATGGCATCCAATGTCAGGGTTAGGTCAAGAGATCCTTAACGACTCCTCCCGGTGATGATGGAGAAGCAGAAGACATCGCACGAGAAGGGCAGACTGAGCACCATCGCATATAATTTTTCACGGATGAAGATATGCGCTTAGCTTGTCCATAATGTAGTTTGGATCCCGTCAGACACGGCCTTGAAAGGCAAACTCATTTCATGCATTCCGTAAGCTCCACAAGGTGACAATATTAACAATATAAATCACAACTGCCGATTACTTATGTTTCCAATGACAATATAAATCATCAAATGAATCAGGATATGGAATGTTAAGAAAACTAGCAATTAGATGCCAAGTACGAGATGTCGCTATACAATCAAAGAACATATGTTGAGTACTTTTGAGCTCATCGCAAAAAACACAAGTTAAATCTTGCTCGACACAACGTTTAGCTAGATTATTCTAGGTGCGGACCTTGTTATTAATAATCAACCATAATAACACATGTATTCTAGGGGGCATTAATTTTCCTCATGGAATCCCCAAGGCTATACCCAATTCCACCAAAGTTAATCAGGTTGTAAAAATATTTAACGAAATAGATGTCAGAAGTCTCAAGCATCCACACAGGAGTGTCACTGTCAGAAGATAGCCTAAAGTCTCGCATAACAGAGACTAATTCCGCCCCGGAAAGGAAAAGTCTATCATCAACACATCTTCTAAAAGTAAGCATCAGATTAGAACCATCCCACATCTAAGCAATTAAGAAAATTTTGTTGTTGAAAAATGGAATTTTGCCCACAAAATCTAGTTTTTAAGGAATAGTTTATAGTCCAAACACCGTGCCAGAAGGCAATGCTTTGACCATTACCTACTCGCAAAGAATAAAAGGGATTGGAAGCCACAAAAGCCTAAGCGATAGTTTTACAAAAAGGAGAACCAACACTTGGGTTAGACCAAAGCAATTTTTGACAAGCAGTGTTATATTTAAAATCCAACAATGTTCCCAATCATGGGGACGACTATCAAAGTATCTCTTATCCCATGAAGCAAGAAGAGCCGAGTTAAAATCTCTAAGATTAGGGACACCTAGACCACCAAAAACTTTCTTCCTGGATACAAGCCCCCAATTAGCCAAATGATATTTGTTCATTGCTTTTATCACCCCAAAAGAAATATCACATTTGGAAGTAATTGAACTAATGGCCCATTTGGGGAATCTGATCATCGACATAGGATATGCAGTGATACTAGCAATACAAGTGCTCAAAAGAGCCAACTTACCCTGCAAGAAAGATTTCTATCCAGTTAGCCAAAAATATTTGTAATGATCCTATCTACCGCTGGTTGGACATCCTATCGTCGGAGATTTGTAAAATACAAAGGTGCCCTGAAATATTTGAAAGGGAAATCACCTATCTTGCAACAAAACAATAGTTAGACAAATCCTTATCCACATTAATAGTGTGAAGATCTGTTTTATGAAAATTAATCTTCAAACTAGAAAGTTTCTCAAATCATGATAAAGTCCATTTAAGGTTCCTAGCATTGTATGTCTAAGAACAAAACTGTGTTATCAGCGCATTGAAGACTAACAACGCCACCACGAATAATCTTCGGGAGTGAACCAACAATAAAAAATGTGGTTCACAGCGTTATAAGCATCTTAGATAAGACTGTTGGAAATACGCCCTAGAGGCAAAAATATTGTATTATTTATTTCCATGCTTATAATTAAGAAGTTTATATTCTATGCTATAACTGTTATGATCCTGGAATATACGATTCAGTGGAAAACTCATATGCACGTGTAGTAGAATGATAAACGGTAAAACCTGATTCCTAGTCTCGCCTCTAGGACTAGCTCAAGTGTTGTATGTGATTGTGTTTTCCAGATCTTGGGATATTGTTAAGTGTAATGATAGTCGCAAAACAACTTTGAGATTATGACGTTGGAAGAACGATCATATTGAATTGACCCAACTTGTTTGTTATACTTTGAGATACTATCGTCAGAAGTCAATCGTTATAACACAGAGAGTTAGCGTATGCTTTAGCTCCTTAGACCATGAGAGTATCGTAGTCACTTCTTACCGTACGATGGACTTCAGGATTGCTCAAATATCATCTGTAACACGGTGATCACAACGACAACTTACATGTTCATCGGAAACTTTGACAAGGGACTGGATGGATCAAGAGTGGGATTTACTCCTCTGACGATGCAGAGATATTCTTAGAGCCCTCTCGGTGTGATGGCATCCATCATCCTCTAGCCAGACATAGGTGACTAGGTCACGGGGATGCCAAAACATGTCAACGAGAAAGAAGAACAGAACCGGTAACAAGGAGACCGGTATAGTGAGCACGAGAATGACTCAAGCGAATACCGATATACCTCACCTCGAGTTTTGTAAAGTATCACGAAGCAAAGGGAATAGCACATGATAACAAAAGGTTCACTCAAATGTCATCTGTGTATTCATAGGGATCAATGGATGTCCACAGTTCTGCTGTTAGTCATTAAACTAATGAGGTTTTATTCATTTCTATGTTTTATTGAACCTACAAGGTTACAAGCTTAAGGGAATCACGATCTGTTGAATGTTAGTGGAGTAAGAGTTATGAGAATATATTCATGAAATAGTTTCAGGAATATTAGAAATAGTTTCGAGAGAAACCAGCAGCGTTTCGGGGTTACCGAAATAGTTTTGGGTTTTACCAGGAATTAATATTTAGGTGGAAAATGTTTCTGGAGATATTAAATTAATAATCAAAGGTTCTAATATTGATTAGGAGGCTTTTAGAATTAAATAAATATCAACGGGCCAAAGATAATACTAAAAGGCCAAGTGGTGGAGAGTTATTGGGCCCTAGGGCCCAATAAGACTTGGGGGCGCCCCTAGCTTTTATGACAAGCCAAGAGGGGCCGAATTGGAGACGGAGGAGGACTCCTCCTCCCTAGGCCGGCGCACCAAGGAGGGGATTCCTCCTCCCTTTTGTGGCGCCCCTCCCCTCTTCCCTACACCTATGTATACTAGAATTTTTTTCCTTGGAGAGACACAAGTTTTGGAGCCTCCTCTAATTCTCTAGTTCTAGTTATAAATTGGAGTTGATCTAATTAGAGCTAGACCTAGATCTCTCTAGTCCTCATAACAGAGAAGTCATGTGCGGTTCACTTCTTCTCCCTCTAATTCTCCCGCGTTGATTAGTTGTGGACTGCGAAGCGCTGCAAGATCATGAAACATGTACACTTGCAAACTGTAGAGAGGTTGTGCTTTTGGTCTTCCATTCGAGGGATCATTCGTGAACGGTTCGAGGGACTTCAAATACAACCTACACTAACTCTTCTTTCGCTGCAACTCAAAGTTGGTAATGATCCGTTCTAAACCTCTTATCCATCTTCATAGTGTCCCTGATTCGATCGTAGGACGATTTTTTTCTACTATGTTTCCCAATAGTGGTGTCAGAGCGGTTCTTTGAGTAGATGTAGGTTTCCATCTAGATCACATGTTATTGTGAGGGCTGATGTTCTTATTGTTGCTTCCCTCGAGTGTTGATTCAGTTCAGTTCATTGGCAGCATGATATAGCTTTTCTACAAAGTTCTGACAATCGATTGACTCTGGCTATCAACGATCTAGTAATAGTTCTTTGGGCTGCACCAGAGTCAAGAATAGTGAACTGTCTTAAACATGAGAGGGCAATGAAGATGTTTGATCTTCACGAGGGTCACGCGTATTGACGAAGTTTAGTGTGGGACTAGAGATTTTTAATTAAGTCTCTTCCATCACACATCCCGCAAAGTTAATCTAGCAACAAGAATTATCAACTTGACGGTAGAGTAGGTAGCTAGAGTTCTCCAAAAACCCTAGAAGCCACATAAATTAAAATTTGTCAAACCGATTAAAGGACTTCTAACTTGATTTTGCAGGATGCATGTGATGTGGTATAATCTTAATCATGATAATGAGTTTATGTATGAGATTGTTATATGATGTAGTGTTAAGTGACCTGCACGTCATAGTACGACATGATGGCTGGAGCCAAAGGATTGTCACTTTAATGACCTACATGTCAACCTCGTTATTTTATTTTTATCGATGGGAGTGACAGACTTGTTACGGAGGACCCTGGTGCAAGGAGGGTTCAGCAGGCGCATGAGATCTAGATTGTTGCCACGACAGCACTTCAGAGTATTTTCATGAAGACATCTCTGGCACCCAGGGCTATACCATATCATGCTATTACGAATTGCCTGAGATGTTTATCCCTTTTTTGATTGCACCCTTTTGATTGTGCGGTAGTCGATTATTAGGGTGACCTGTCACTAAAAATATCAAGTTGTTAGTGCTCTTCCCAGTGTGGCAACCATCTATAACATGTAGCTTTTCAGGGTACGTCATGTCCACATGAGTACGAACGGATCGTGAGGTGTAAGGCGGGTGAAGGTCAGACCTCATGGCGAAAACACTCAGTTGTCTTGAAGTTCTAGCAGGATAGTCCTTAGTTCGGAGCACAATGCATCGGAAGATGAACATGATTCATATGGAGATATGATCGGCAAGTTTTCCTACCAATTAAAGTTCACGTCATCAGTGATGTCCACATCAATTGTTGTGAATAAGATCAGGGTCTTGAATCACTCACTTTCAATTATGAGAGATATTGATTTGAGTGGAAGCGCACTTTATATTAAAATTTGTTTAAACACTATCACAAATTAATTATGAACAATGTCTAAGTGAATCTTGTGTTTATGAACAATGGCTCACAACATTTTGAACTTATCCCCTATGTTAGGGAAAGAAAAGTTAGCTACAAATGGTGGAAACTATGCAGATTGGATCCGGAACCTGAGATTTGTTCTCAGAAGTGCTAAGAAAGAGTATATGTTGGATCAACCCCTAGGTGATCCTCCTGCGCCAGGTGTGTCGCAAGAAATTGCAGATGCCTACACTGCTCGTAGTGATGACTACGAATCAGTCCAGTGCCTCATGCTGACTTGCATGGATCCTGAGTTATAGAAACATTTTGAATGGTCTAGTACACAATTTATAATTGGGTCACTGGATGCTCTATACTAGAAACAGGCAAGGACTAAACATTTTGAAATAACCAAGGCCTTGATTGAATGCAAGATGGCAGAAGGTTCCTCAGTGAGTGGCATATAGTAAAGCTGGCTGGCTATGTTGATAGACTTGCTGCTCTAGAATTTAGAATTCCTCGAACACTCTGTATAGATATTGTGCTTGCTTCACTCCCCCATCTTATGATGGTTTTATCATGAATTACAACATGAATGGGATGGAGAGAAGTGCAAACAAGTGTTTGCTATGCTCAAAACTGTGGAAGCTGGAATGCAGAAGAACAAGCAAGTATTGCTAGTCAATAAGACCGCCAGTTTCAAGAAGAAGGGCAAGTCTAAGAAGAAGTCTACTGGTGCCGGTATGACCGTCTCCCAGAAGAGGAATAAGGGCAGAGCCAATAAGGAGACTGAACATTTCTACTGCAAGGAATACTTGGCGGATAAGAAGAACAATTCTTCCGGTAAAGGTATAAAAGTTATACAAGTTAATGTTATTGATATTCTACTTGCTAAAAATTCATGTAAGTCATATTTGATACCGGATCAGTTGCTCACATTTGTAGCACGATGCAAGGACTGCAGAAAGTTCGCAAGCTGGAAAGGAATAAAGTCGTAATGCGTGTCAGGAATGGTGATGGGATCACTGCGCAAGCCATCGGAGTCATGTCTTTAATTTTACCTTCAAGATTTATCTTAGAACTTATTAATTGTTATTTAGTTCCCAATTTGTATAAGAACATTATCTCCGGATCATGTTTAATAAACGATGATTATTCTTATATGTCTAAGAACAATGGTTATTCAATTTATTATTAGAATATGTTTAATGGATTTGCCCCTATCGTCGGTGGTTTATCATTTTAAATCTTGAATGTGAAAAAGATATCTATAACATTAATGCTAAACGTCTTAAGATGACTGATAATACCACTTACATGTGGCACTGCCGTCTTGGTCACATTGGAAAGAACCGTATGCAAAAACTTCATAAAGATGCAGTGTTACCGCCTTTTGATTTTGAATCATTTGACACACGCGAGGCGTGTGTGATGGGTAAAATGACTAAGACGTCATTCACAGGTCATCCTGAATGGGTGGGTGAATTACTGGAAATAATACATAGTGATGTATGCAGTCCGATGAGCACACCGGCGCGCGGTGGATACTTATACTTCGCAGCCTTCACTGATGATTTGAGTAGTTATGGTTATATTTACTTAATGAAACACAAGTGTAAATCATTTGGAAAGTTCAAAGAATTTCAGAATGAAGTTGAGAATCATCATGGCAAAAAGATAAAGTTTTTACATTCAGATCGTGAAGGAGAATATCTAAGTCATGAGTTTAGCAAACATCTGAGCAATCGTGGAATTGTTTCACAACTTACTCCTCCTAGAACTCCGCAGAGGAATGGAGTATCTGAGAGGCGTAATCGAACCTTGCTAGACATGGTATGGTCCATGATCTCACTTACCGATATGCCTTTGTCATTTTGGGGTTATTGAAAGGATCGTGAAGAGGGGACTAGAGGGGGGGGTGATTAGACCCTTAACAAGCAAAAAGTGGCAGTTTTTAGTTTTTTCAAGTTAAGGTTGAGTTTAGCTTATGTTAAAGCACTCACAATACATTTCAAGCAAGCATGAAAAGAGTATATGCAGCAGAAAGAGTAAACCATGCAAGTTGCAAGAAAGTAAAGGGATGGGATTGGAGTGTGCAAACGCAATGGAGACGCGGAGAATTTTTAGCGTGGTTCTGATAGGTAGTGCTATCGTACGTCCATGTTGAGGGAGACTTCAACCCACAAAGGGTAACGGTTGCGTGAATCCACGGAGGGCTCCAACCACGAAGGGTCCATGAAGAAGCAACCTTGTTTATCCCACCATGGCCATCGCCCACGAAGGACTTGCCTCACTCGGGTAGATCTTCACGAAGTAGGCGATCTCCTTGCCCTTACAAACTTCTTGGTTCAACTCCACATCATGTCAGAGGCTCCCAAGCGACACCTAACCAATCTAGGAGACACCACTCTTTAAAAGGTAATAGATGGTGTGCTGATGATGGACTCCTTGGTCTTGTGCTTCAAATGATAGTCTCCCCAACACTCAACTCTCTCTCAAATTTGGCTATGGTGGAAAAAAGATTTGAGTGGAAAGAAACTTGGGGAAGGCAAGAAATCAAGGTTCAAATGATAGGAATGGAATCTCTTGATCTCAACACATGAGTAGGTGGTTCTCTCTCAGAAAATGTATGGTGGAAGTGTAGGCATGTTCTGATGGCTCTCTCACAAATGGAGAAGGGGGTGGAGGGGTATATATAGCCTCCACACAAAATCCAACTGTCACACACATTTGACTCATCTCTGTGGGACCGAAGTTAAACTCGGTGGCACCGTTTAGTTCAAAAATGTGAACGTTAGGAATCTCGGTGGGACCGACTAGAACAACTCGGTGGGACCGATGTGCTAGGGCTTAGGGCAAACCTCGTCTCAGTGGCACCGATTGCATCAACTCAGTGAGACCGAAGTGAAGCAATAAGGCAATAGAGAGTTGGTCAAGCCA
Organism: Thinopyrum elongatum; assembly: GCA_011799875.1. NCBI lineage: Eukaryota > Viridiplantae > Streptophyta > Magnoliopsida > Poales > Poaceae > Thinopyrum > Thinopyrum elongatum. Next base: position 409,965,944 of record CM022302.1, on the reverse strand, counting down.
TCTCGGTGAGACCAAAATAATTGCAACTGATATCAGGGAGTTGGCAAGGCCATCTCGGTGAGATCAAGATCCGTATCGGTGAGACCGAACTGTTAGGGTTTCTGGCTGTGGCTATGTCATATGTACTCGGTGGCTCCGGATAGGAAGTATCAGTGGGGCCGAATTAGAATTTAGGGTTTTGAGATATTTGGATGGAGAAAGTGGCTGAGGGTTTTTGGAGCAATATGACTAAGCACTTGAGCAAGTAATCCATTAAGCAACACCTCAGCCCCTCTTAATAGTATTGGCTTTCCTATGGACTCAATGTGATCTTGGATCACTAAAATAAAAAATGAAGAGTCTTGAGCTTTTGCCAATTAATACGTCCATTTTGCACCATGTTTTACTACTGTTATTTATAATGTTTTTATGCATAATAATGCTTTTTGGAGTAATTCTAATGCCTTTTCTCTCATAATATGCAAGGTTTACACAAAGAGGGAGAATGCCGGCAGCTGGAATTTTGGTCCTGAAAAAGCTACGTCAGAGTTACCTATTCTGCACATCTCCAAATGAGCTGAAAATTTACGGAAAATTGTTTCGGAATATATAAAAAATACTGGGGCAAACAACTACCGGAAGGGGCCACCCTCGTGAGCACAAGACACCAGGGCGCGCCTGGGCCCCCAGGCGCGCCCTGGTGGGTTGTGCCCTCCTCGGCCCACCTCCAGTGCTCATCTTCTAGTATATAGGTCATTTTGACCTAAAAAAATTAGTTGGGGACTTTTGGGACGAAGCGCCGCCGTCTCGAGGCGGAACTTGTGCAGGAGCACTTTTGCCCTCCGGCGGAGCAATTCCGTCGGGGGAACTTTCCTCCTGGAGGGGGAAATCATCGTCATCGCATCACCAACAACCCTCACATCTTTGGGAGGGCAATCTCCATCAACATCTTAAACAACACCATCTCCTCTCAAACCCTGGTTCATCTCTTGTGTTCAATCTTTGTACCGGAACCTCAGATTGGTACCTGTGGGTGACTAGTAGTGTTGATTACATCTTGTAGTTGATTACTATATGGTTTATTTGGTGGAAGATTATATGTTCAGATCCATTATGCTATTTAATACCCCTCTAATCTTGAGCATGATTATTATTTGTGAGTAGTTACTTCTGTTCTTGAGGTCACGGGAGAAGTCATGTTGCAAGTAATCATGTGAACTTGATATATGTTCGATATTTTGATGATATGTATGTTGTCATTCCCTTAGTGGTGTCATGTGAACGTCGACTACATGGCACTTCAGCATATTTGGGCCTTAGGGAATGCATTGTGGAGTAGTTATTAGATGATGGGTTGCTAGAGTGACAGAAGCTTAAACCCTAGTTTATGCGCTACTTCGTAAGGGACCGATTTGGATCCAAAAGTTTAATGCTATGGTTAGATTTTATCTTAATACTTTTCTCGTAGTTGCGGATGCTTGCGAGGGGGTTAATCATAAGTAGGAGGTTTGTTCAATTAATAACAACACCTAAGCACCGGTCCAGCCACATATCAAATTATCAAAGTAGTGAGCACGAATCAAACCAACATGACGAAAGTGATATGGTGAAATTCCCGTGTACCCTCAAGAACGCTTTGCTTATCATAAGAGGCCATTTTGGCCTGTCCTTTGCCACAAAAGGATTGTGATACCTTGCTGCACTTTATTTACCGTTACCGTTACTTGCTCGTTACAAATTATCTTGCTATCAAACTGCTTGTTACCGACTATTTCAGTGCTTGCAGAAAATACCTTGCTGAAAATCACTTGTCATTTCCTTCTGCTCCTCGTTGGGTTCGACAATCTTACTTATCGAAAGGACTACGATTGATCCCCTATACTTGTGGGTCATCAAGACTCTTTTCTGGCACCGTTGCCGGGGAGTGAAGCTCTCTTGGTAAGGAAAAATTATTACTACGCGCTGAAATTTATTGTCACTTGTTACTATGGAGAACCATCCTTTGAGGGGTTTGTTCGGGGTATCTTCACCTCGACCGGAAGCACAATTAGTTGCCCCTTAACCTACTGCACCTACTGAAAATATTGGTTATGAAATTCCTTCGGGTATGATAGAACAACTGCTAGCTAATCCTTATGCAGGAGATGGAACTGAACATCCTGATATGCATTTGATATATGTGGATGAAATTTGTGGATTATTTAAGCTTGCAGGTTTATCCGGAGATGAAGCTAAGAAGAAGGTTTTCCCTTTATCTTTGAAGTGAAAAGCATTGACATGGTATAGGCTATGTGATGATATTGGATCTTGGAACTGGAATCGGTTGAAATTGGAATTTCACCAAAAAAATTATCCTATGCATCTAGTTCATCGTGATCGGAATTATATATATATAATTTGTGGCCTCGTAAAGGAGAAAGTATCGCTCTAGCTTGGGGGAGGCTTAAGTCAATGTTATATTCATGACCCAATCATGAGCTCTCTAGAGAAATTATCATGCAGAATTTTTATGCTCGGCTTTCTCATGATGATCGATCCATGCTAGATAATTCTTGTACTGGTTCTTTTATGAAGAAGACTATTGAATTCAGGTGGGATCTTTTAGAAAGAATTAAATGCAACTCTGAAGATTGGGAACTCAACAAAGGTAAAGAGTCAGGTATTAAGCTTGAATTTGATTGCGTTAAATCTTTTATGAATACCGATGCTTTTCACAAGTTTAGCACTAAATATGGACTTGACTCTGAGATAGTATCCTCTTTTTGTGAATCTTTTGCTACTCATGTTGATCTCCCTAAGGAGAAGTGGTTCAAATATCATCCCCCTATTAAAGAAGAAGTTAAATAACCGGTCATGGTTAAAGATGAAACTACTATTTACAATGTTGATCCAGTTGTGCCTACTGCTTATATTGAAAAACCACCTTTCCCTGTTAGGATAAAGGAACGTGCTAAGGTTTCAACTATGGTTCGCAAAAGTAATATTAGAGCACCTAAACCTACTGAACAAATTAAAGTAGAACCTAGTGTTGCTATGGTTAAAGATCTCCTGGTAGAAAATATTGATGGGCATGTTATTTACTTCTGCGATGATGCTGCTAGAATTGCCAAAGTCGATGAAAAAGATAAACATAGACCTGTTGTTGGCATGCCTGTTGTCTCAGTTAAAATAGGAGATCATTGTTATCATGGTTTATGTGACTTAGGTGCTAGCGTGAGTGCTATTCCTTTTACCTTATACCAAGAAATTATGCATGACATAGCACTCGCTAAAATAGAAGACATAGATGTTACTATTAAACTTGCTAATAGAGACACCCTCACACCACTTGGGATTGTTAGAGATGTTGAAGTCTTGTGTGGGAAAATAAAATACCCTACTGATTTTCTCGTTCTTGGTTCCCCACAAGATGATTTTTGTCCCATTATCTTTGGTAGACCTTTCTTGAACACCGTGAATGCTAAAATTGATTGTGAAAAACAAATTGTCGGTGTTAGCTTTGGTAATGAGTCTCATGAGTTTAATTTCTCCAAGTTTAGTAGACAATCTCATAAGAAAGAATTACCTAGTAAGGATGAAATAATTGGTCTTGCTTCTATTGTCGTGCCTCCTACTGATCCACGAGAGCAATATTTGCTAGACCATGAAAATGATATGCATATGCATGAAAGAAATGAAATAGATAAAAAATTCTTTGAACAACGGCCTCTGCCCAAACACAGTTTGCCTATTGAAACTCTAGGAGGTCCTCCTCCACCTAAAGGTGATCCTGTGTTTGAAATAAAGCAATTACCTGACACTTTGAAATATGCTTATCTTGATGAGAAAAAGATATATCATGTTATTACTAGTGCTAACCTTTCAGAACATGAAGAAGAAAGATTATTGAAAATTCTGAAGAAGCACCGTGCTGCCATTGGATATACTCTTGATGATCTTAAGCGCATTAGTCCCACTCTCTGTCAGCACAAGATTAATATGGAACCTGATGTTAAACCCGTTGTTGATCATCAACGACGTTTGAATCCTAAGATGAAAGAAGTGGTAAGAACTGAAATATTGAAGCTTCTGGAAGAAAGTATAATCTATCCCATAGCTGATAGTAGATGGGTAAGTCCCATTCATTGTGTCCCTAAGAAGGGAGGTATTACTGTTGTTCCTAATGATAAAAATGAACTTATTCCACAAAGAATTGTTACTGGCTATAGAATGGTAATTGATTTTAGAAAATTATATAAAGCAACTAGAAAAGATCATTACCCTTTGCCTTTTATTGATCAAATGTTGGAAAGATTATCCATGCACACACACTTTTTTTTCTGGATGGATATTCTGGTTTTTCTCAAATATCTGTTTGACAACCTGATCAAGAGAAAACCACCTTTACTTTCCCATTTGGAACTTATGCTTATAGACATATGCCTTTTGGTTTGTGCAATGCACTGATGTCTACTACGCAACTTTATTCTTGTAGACTCGTGTTGGGCCTCCAAGCGCAGAGTTTTGTAGGACAGTAGCAATTTTCCCTCAAGTGGATGACCTAAGGTTTATCAATCTGTGGGAGGCGTAGGATGAAGATGGTCTCTCTCAAACAACCCTGCAACCAAATAACAAAGAGTCTCTTGTGTCCCCAACACACCAAATACAATGGTAATTTGTATAGGTGCACTAGTTCAGCGAAGAGATGGTAATAAAAGCGTAGTAATGATAGTAGATATTGATTTTTGTAATAGGAACAATAAAAAACAGCAAGGTAGCAATTGATAAAACGGAGCACAAACGGTATTGCAATGCTTGAAAATGAGGCCTAGGGTCCGTACTTTCACTAGTGCAATCTCTCAACAATGCTAATCTAATTGGATCATATAACCATCCCTCAACGTGCGATGAAGAATCACTCCAAAGTTCTTATCTAGAGGAGAACATAAGAAGAAATTGTTTGTAGCTATTCTTTCCGATCGATCTATCCAAGAGTTCGTACTAAAATAACACCAAGTTATACTTTCCGATCGATCTATCAAGAGTTCGTACTAAAATAACACCAAATAATTTCAGATTCATAATACTCAATCCAACACAAAGAACCCCAAAGAGTGCCCCAAGATTTATACCGGAGAAACAAAGACAAGAACGTGCATCAACCCCTATGCATAGATTACCCCAATGTCACCTCGGGAATCCACGAGTTGAGTGCCAAAACGTATATCAAGTGAATCAATATGATACCCCATTGTCACCATGGGTATTCATAGCAAGACATACATCAAGTGTTCTCAAATCCATAAAAGTATTCAATCCGATAAAATGAAATCTCAAAGGGAAAACTCAATTCACAACAAGATAGAGAGGGGAAAACATCATATGATCCAACTATATTAACAAAGCCCGCAATACATCAAGATCGTGACATCTCAAGAACACGAGAGAGAGATATTAAACACATAGCTACTGGTACAAACCCTCAGCCCCGAGGGTGGACTACTCCCTCCTCATCATGGTGGCCGCCGGGATGATGAAGATGGCCACCGGTGATGATTTCCCCCTTCGGCACGGTGCCAGAACGTGGTCTAGATTGGTTTTTCGTGGCTACAGAGGCTTGCGGCGGCGGAACTTCTGATCTAGGGTTACCCCGAGGGTTTTTGGAATATTTGGGAATTTATAGGGCGAAGAGGCGGTGCGGGAGGCCACCGAGGTGGGCACAACCCACCAGGGCGCGCCTGGGCCCCCAGGTGCTCCCAGGTGGGTTGTGCGCCCCTCGGGGCACCCCTCTGGTACTTCTTTGGCCCACTGGATGTCTTCTGGTCCAAAAAAAATCTCCAAAAAGTTTCGCTATGTTTGGACTCCGTTTGGTATTGATTTTCTGCGAAGTAAAAAAACAAGCAAAAAACAGCAACTGGCACTTGGCACTATGTCAATAGGTTAGTCCCAAAAAATGATATAAAGTTGCTATAAAATGATTGTAAAACATTCAAGAATGATAATATAACAGCATGGAACAATTAAAAATTATAGATACATTGGAGACGTATCAGCATCCCCAAGCTTAATTCCTGCTCGTCCTCGAGTAGGTAAATGATAAAAACAGAATTTGTGATGTGGAATGTTGCCTATCATGTTCATCACATATTCTTTTCTTTTGTAGCATGGACATATGGGCTTTTATATGGTTCAAAGTAATAGTCTAGTTTTGACATGAAGATTTAAATACTCAAGCATATCAACAAGCAACCATGTCTTTCAAAATATCAACACTAAAGAAAGCTATCCCTAGCCCATCATGCTCAATCATTGATCCATTCATGAAACACACTCGCATATTAGCTACATCCAATGCTCAAGTACGATCATAGTGCCCCTTAGTTGGTGCTTTATAAGAGAAGATGGAGACTCAAATAAAAAAAATTGCATAAAGTAAATAGAAAGGTCCTTCACAGAGGGAAGTAGGGATTTGTAGAGGTGCCAGAGCTCAAAGCAAAAAAATGAGAGATAAAACATTTTGAGAGGCATACTTTTCCTGTCAACGAAAACGACCGAGTAATTCCCAACACTTTCCATGCTAGATATATCATAGGTGGTTCCCAAATAGAAAATAAAGTTTATTCCTTTTTCCACCATTCTTTCACAATCCATGGCTAGCCGTATCCATGGGTGCCCTCCATACCAACACTTTCCAAGGATTTATTATTTGACAACATAAAGTAAATTCATTTTTCATTTCGGGACTGGCATCCCTAATACCTTTGTCGTACTCTCGTGCAATGACAAGTGAATAAACACTCATCTTGAGAATAACACATCTAGCATGGAAAATATTGGCCACCCCCTGCCGCTTCATGAGCGGTACGAGCACACAAAAAGGAAATTTATTTGAATATTAGAGTTGGCACATACAAATTTGCTTAGAACGGCTCGGAAATACCGCATATAGGTAGGTATGGTGGACTCATGTGGCAAAACTGGGTTTAAGGATTTTGGATGCACAAGTAGTATTTCTACTTACTACAAGTGAAGGCTAGCAAAAGATTGAGAAGCATCCAACCAAAGAACGGAAAATCTCATAAACGAGCATTAAGCATAACTAACACCGAATAATGCACCACAAGTAGGATGTAATTTCATTGCATAACTATTGACTTTCGTGCTTGCATAGGGAATCACAAACCTTAACACCAATATTCTAAAGCATAATTACTCACCAACATGACTCACATATCACTATCATCATATCTCAAAACTATTACAAAGAATCAAGTTTATTTTGTCCAATGATCTTCATGAAAGTTTTAATTATATCCCTCTTGAATATCTATCACTTTGGGACTAGTTTCATATATTCCAATTGCTTTTTAACAAGCTCAAACAAATCTAAGTGAAGAACATGAGCATAAATTTTTTTATCTCTCAAAATAATATAGGTGAAGCATGAGAGAATTTGACAAACTACTCCAAAAAGATATAAGTGAAGATCATGCGAGTAGTTAAGTAAATGGGTAGCTATGTGAGGACTCTCTCTTATTTAAAACTTTCAGATCTAAGTATTTTATTAAAGCAGAAAGCAAAACAAAATAAAATGACATTCTAAGAATAGCACACATCATGTGAAGAAGCAAAAACTTAGGCTCAACCGAGGCTAACTGATAATTGTTGATGAAGAAAGGTGGGATGCCTACCGGGGCATCCCCAAGCTTAGATGCTTGAGACTTCTTGGAATATTAACTTGGGATGCCTTGGGCATCCCCAAGCTTGAGCTTTTTTGTCTCGTTAATTCCTTTTATATCACGGTTTCCCTAAATCTTAAAAACTTCATCCACACAAAACTCAACAAGAACTCGTGAGGTAAGTTAGTACAAATCAATGCAAAAACCTTATCATTCTCTACTGTAGCAAATCACTAAAATTATTATTCAACATTGCATACTAAATGTCTCTGCATATTTAATTATCCTATCCTCAAATAGAATCATTAAACAAGCAAACATATGCAAACAATGTGAACATAACATCAATCTGTCTAAACAGGACAGTCTGTAAAGAGTGCAATTGTAATCATACTTCCCTAACTCGAAAAATTCTGAAAATTTACCACACTGTAGAAAATTTATCATAGCTTATCGTGCAAATTTTTTCAACATTTTATCACATTCTGAATTTTCTGGATAATTTTTGCAACAGAGACAAACTTTCTGTTTTGAAACAGCAACTCATATATTTGGAAAATAAGCATGGTGATGGCTATCCTTGCCACTTTTATTGAAATAAAAGATGCAAAACATTATTATAAATAACAGCAAGCAAATCAAAACAAAATAAAATGACGCTCGAAGCAAAACACATATCATGTGACGAATAAAATTATAGCTCCAAGTGAGGTTACCGATAATGTCGGAGACGAAAGAGGGGATGCCTTCCGGGGCATCCCCTAGCTTAGTTGCTTGGATCTTACTTGAATATTACCTTGGGGGTGCCTTGGGCATCCCCAAGCTTAGGGTCTTGTCACTCCTTATTCTTCTCATATCGATGTCTCACCCAAAACTTGAAAACTTCAATCACACAAAACTTAACGGAACTTCGTGAGATGGGTTAGTATGATAAAGACAAATCATTCACTTTGGTACTGTCAAAGACAAGATTCATAAATGTTCTCACACAATGCCTACTGTACTCTAAAATTTCCACAATTTATATTAAGCAATATAAGCCATAGAAACCATAAAACAAGCAAACTATGCATTGAAAACAGAATCTGTCAAAAACAGAACAGCACGTAAAGATCTGAATTAAGGTCATACTTCTATACCTACAAAATTTCTGAAAATTTAGGAAAACGTATACCATTTGTATACCCAACAACTATAAAACATTCAGAGTTTTTTGACGCTGCAATGAATTTAAACAATTCTGTTACTGGGCACAAAAGTTTCTGTTTTTGCACAGAATCAAGTCAACTATCATCCACACTATCCCAAAGGCTTTACTTGGCACTTTATTGAAACAAAAGCTATAAAACATGATTACTACAGTAGCTTAATCATGTGAACACACAAAAACTGTAGGTAAAAGTGTTGGGTTGTCTCCCAACAAGCGCTTTTCTTTAATGCCTTTTAGCTAGGCATGATGATTTCAATGATGCTCACGTAAAAGATAAGAATTGAAACACAAAGAGAGCATCATGAAGCATATGACTAGCACATTTTAAGTCTAACCCACTTCCTATGCATAGGTATTTTGTGAACAAACAACTTATGGGAACAAGAATCAACTAGCATAGGAAGGCAAAACAAGTGCAACTTCAAAACTTTCAACATAAAGAGAGGAAACTTGATATTATTGCAATATGTAAAAGCATATGTTCCCCTCTCATAATAATTTTCAGTAGCATAATGAATGAATTCAAGAATATGACTATCACATAAATCATTCTTTTCATGATCCACAAGCATAGAAATTTTCTTACTCTCCACATAAGCAAATTTATTCTCATGAATAGTGGTGAGAGCAAACTCAACAAAATAACTATCATGGGATTCTTGATTGGCATAATCAAATTGAACATTAAAATTATGATGATAAGTTTTATGGTTATCATTATTCTTTATAGCACACATGTCATCACCATAATCATCATAGATAGCAACTTTGTTGTCATAATCAATTGAAACCTCTTCCAAAATAGTGGATTCATCACTAAATAAAGTCATGACCTCTCCAAATCCACTTTCATAATTATCACAATAAGATTCAACACGCTCCAAAATAGTGGGATCATTAGTACCTAGAGTTGACACTCTTCCAAACCCACTTTCATCAATATAATCATCATAAATAGGAGGCATGCTACCATTATAACAAATTTGCACATCAAAGCTTGGGGGATTAAAAATATCATCTTCATCAAACATAGCATCCCCAAGCTTGTAGCTTTGCATATCATTAGCATCATGGATATTCAAAGAATTCATACCAACAACATTGCAATCATGCTCATCATTCAAAGATTTTTTGTCAAACATTTTATAGAATTCTTCTTCTATCAATTGAGCACAATTTTCCTTTCCATCATTTTCACGAAAGACATTATAGAGATGAATAATAGGATGCAACATCAATTCCATTTTTTTTGTAGTTTTCTTTTCATAAACCAAACTAGTGATAAAACAAGAAACTAAAAGATTCAATTGCAAGATCTAAAGATATACCTTCGAGCACTCACGTCCCCGGCAACGGCGCCAGAAAAGAGATTGATGTCTACTACGCAACTTTATTCTTGTAGACTCATGTTGGGCCTTCAAGCGCAGAGTTTTGTAGGACAGGAGCAAGTTTCCCTCAAGTGGATGACCTAAGGTTTATCAATTCGTGGGAGGCGTAGGATGAACATGGTCTCTCTCAAACAACCCTGCAACCAAATAACAAAGAGTATCTTGTGTCCCCAACACACCAAATACAATGGTAATTTGTATAGGTGCACTAGTTCAGCGAAGAGATGGTAATAAAAGTGTAGTAATGATAGTAGATATTGATTTTTGTAATAGGAACAATAAAAAACAGCAAGGTAGCAATTGATAAAACGAAGCACAACCGGTATTACAATGCTTGAAAATGAGGCCTAGGGTCCGTACTTTCGCTAGTGCAATCTCTCAACAATGCTAATCTAATTGGATCATATAACCATCCCTCAACGTGCGATGAAGAATCACTCCAAAGTTCTTATCTAGCGGAGAACATAAGAAGAAATTGTTTGTAGCTATTCTTTCCGATCAATCTATCCAAGAGTTCGTACTAAAATAACACCAAGTTATACTTTCCGATCGATCTATCAAGAGTTTGTACTAAAATAACACCAAATAATTTCAGATTCATAATACTCAATCCAACACAAAGAACCTCAAAGAGTGCCCCAAGATTTCTACCAGCGAAACAAAGACGAGAACGTGCATCAACACCTATGCATAGATTACCCCAATGTCACCTCGGGAATCCGTGAGTTGAGTGCCAAAACATATATCAAGTGAATCAATATGATACCCCATTATCACCACGGATATTCATAGCAAGACATACATCAAGTGTTCTCAAATCCATAAAAGTATTCAATCCGATAAAACGAAATCTCAAAGGGAAAACTCAATTCACAACAAGATAGAGAGGGGAAAACACCATATGATCCAACTATATTAACAAAGCCCGCGATACATCAAGATCATGATATCTCAAGAACACGAGAGAGAGAGAGAGATTAAACACAAAACTACTGGTACAAACCCTCAGCCCCGAGGGTGGACTACTCCCTCCTCATCATGGTGGCCGCCGGGATGATGAAGATGGCCACCGGTGATGATTTCCCCCTCCGACAGGGTGCCGGAACGGGGTCTAGATTGGTTTTTCATGGCTACAGAGGCTTGCGGCGGCGGAACTTCTGATCTAGGGTTACCCCGAGGGTTGTTGGAATATTTGGGAATTTATAGGGCGAAGAGGCGGTGCGGGAGGCCACCGAGGTGGGCACAACCCACCAGGGCACGCCTGGGCCCCCAGGCGCACCCAGGTGCGTTGTGCCCCCCTCGGGGCACCCCTCTGGTACTTCTTTGGCCCACTAGATGTCTTCTAGTCCAAAAAAAATCTCCAAAAAGTTTCGCTGTGTTTGGACTCCGTTTGGTATTGATTTTCTGTGAAGTAAAAAAACAAGCAAAAAACTGCAAATTGCACTTGGCACTATGTCAATAGGTTAGTCCCAAAAAATTATATGAAGTTGCTATAAAATGATTGTAAAACATCCAAGAATGATAATATAACAGCATAGAACAATCAAAAATTATAGATACGTTGGAGACGTATCATGCACCTGCTACCTTTCAAAGATGTATGACTGCTATATTCTCTGATTTTTGTGAAAAGATTGTTGAGGTTTTCATGGATGATTTTTCTATTTATTAAACTTCTTTTGATGATTGCTTGAGCAACCTTGATCGAGTTTTGCAGAGATGTGAGCAAACTAATCTTGTCTTGAATTGGGAGAAGTGCAACTTTATGGTTAATGAAGGTATTGTCTTGGGGCATAAAATTTCTGAACGAGGTATTGAGGTGGATAAAGCTAAAGTTGATGCAATTGAGAAAATGCCATGTTCTAAAGATATTAAAGGTATTCATAGTTTCCTTGGTCATGCTGGTTTCTATAGGAGGTTCATTAAAGAGTTCTCTAAAATTTATAGGCCTCTTACAAATCTTTTACAAAAGGATGTTCCATTTGTTTTTTATGATGATTGTGTAGAAGCCTTTGAAACACTTAAGAAAGCCTTAACTTCTGCACCTATTGTTCAACCACCTGATTAAAACTTGCCTTTTGAAATTATGTGTGATGCTAGTGATTATGTTGTTGGTGTTGTTCTAGGACAAAGAGTTGATAAGAAATTAAATGTTATCCATTATGCTAGCAAAACTCTAGACAGTGCCCAAAGAAATTATGCTACTACTGAAAAAGAATTTTTAGCAGTTGTATTTGCTTGTGACAAATTCAGATCTTACATTGTTGATTCCAAAGTAACTATTCACATTGATCATGCTGCTATTAAATATCTTATGGAAAAGAAAGATGCTAAACCTAGATTCATTAGGTGGGTTCTTTTGCTACAAGAATTTGATCTACATATTACTGATAAAAAAGGAGTTGAGAACCCCGTAGCTGATAACTTGTCTAGGTTAGAGAATATTCTTGATGACCCACTACCTATTGATGATAGCTTTCCCGATGAACAACTAGCTGCAATAAATGTTTCTCATAACACTCCGTGGTATGCTGACTATGCTAATTATATTGTTGCTAAATACATACCACCTAGTTTCACATACCAACAAAAGAAAAAATTCTTCTATGATTCAAGACATTACTTTTGGGATGACCCACATCTTTATAAAGAAGGAGTAGATGGTATTATTAGACGTTGTCTACCTGAGCATGAACAGGAACAAATCCTACGGAAATGTCACTCCGAAGCTTATGGAGGGCATCATGCGGGAGATAGAACTGCTCATAAGGTATTGCAATCTGGTTTTTATTGGCCTACTCCCTTCAAGGATGCCCGTAAGTTTGTTTTATCTTGTGATGAATGTCAAAGAATTGGTAATATCAGTAAGCGTCAAGAAATGCCTATGAATTATTCACTTGTTGTTTAACCAATTGATATTTGGGGTTTTGATTATATGGGACCTTTTCCTTCCTCTAATGGGTATACATATATTTTGGTTGCTGTTGATTATGTTACTAAGTGGGTAGAAGCTATTCCAACTAGTAGTGTTGATCATAACACTTTCATTAAAATGCTTAAAGAAGTTAGTTTCCTGAGGTTTGGAGTCCCTAGATATTTAATGACTGATGGTGGTTCACACTTTATTCATGGTGCTTTCCATAAAATGCTTGCTAAATATGATGTTAACCATAGAATTGCATCACCCTATCATCCTCAATCTAGTGGTCAAGTTGAACTTAGCAATAGAGAAATAAAACTAATATTACAAAAAACTGTTAATAGGTCCCGAAAGAATTGGTCTAAGAAATTGGATGATGCACTTTGGGCCTATAGAACAACATATAAAAATCCTATGGGTATGTCTCCTTACAAAATGGTTTATGGAAAAGCTTGTCATTTGCCTCTAGAGTTAGAACATAAAGCTTACTGGGCAATTAAAGAACTCAACTATGATTTCAAACTTACCGGTGAAAAGAGGTTATTTGATATTAGCTCATTAGATGAATGGAGAACCCAAGCTTATGAAAATGCCAAATTATTTAAAGAAAAAGTTAAAAGATGGCATGAGAAAAGAATCCAAAAGCGGCAATTCAAAGTTGGAGAATATGTTCTTTTGTACAACTCTCATTTTAGATTCTTTGCAGGAGAACTTCTCTCTAAATGGGAAGGACCATATATTATCGAGGAGGTTTATCACTCTAGAGCCATCAAAATTAATAATGCCGAAAGTACTAACCTGTAACACCCCCTTGTAATGAGCCCTGTGACACTCTGTTAATCTTGCCAAGTCATGACCATTTGCAGTGCCAAGTCACATGGGTTAAGTATTCAATAACAATTCAACTCTGAAAATCAACTCAATTTCCACATGAAGAGAATTATCCGGTACATGATCTAGAGCTAGCTACTGTCATCTATGCACTGCAGTTGTGGCGACAATACCTCCTCGGTAATCGTTGCGAGATCTACACAGATCATAAAAGTCTGAAGTACTTGTTCACTCAGCCATCTTTAAACCTCCGTCAGCAAAGATGGATGGAGACCATTGCGGACTTTGATTTGGGTATTTCTTATACCCCTGGCAAGGCTAATGTAATGGCTGATGCATTGGGCCGTAAATCCTATTGCTGTGAACTTGAAGTTCAGCTAGAGCAACCACTCCTGTATGAAGAGCTTCGAAAGCTAAATATCGAGATAGTTCCTCAAGGATACCTATCAACCTTGGTTGTTGAACCAGACCTTGAGAAGGCTATTAAGAGTGCACAAGCTAAAGATGCTGAAGTTGGTTTGATCAAGAAAGATCTTCACCTAGAAAAGTACAGGGATTTCTCGCTGTGTGAAGATGGAACCTTGTATTTCAGAGACCGTATTGTAGTACCTCGCTTCGAGCTTATGACTGACAAAGTCATGAAGGAGGCGCATGATACACCGCTGTCTATTCATCCGGGTAGCACCAAGATGTATCGTGATCTTCGACAAAGGTACTGGTGGTCTAGAATGAAGCAGGATATTGCTCGTTATGTTGCTGAATGTGACGTTTGCCGTCGCATAAAGGCAGAACATCAGAAGCCTGCAGGACTTCTTCAACCACTTCCTATTCCGTTGTGGAAATGGGATAGAGTGCAAATGGACTTCATCACTGGCCTTCCGAAGTCTCAGAAGGGTCACGATGCCATTCTTGTCGTCGTCGACCAACTCTCTAAAGTTGCACATTTTCTGCCTGTCAAGGAGACGATCACTGCCAGTCAGTTAGCAGAGCTGTACATCTCCAGAATCATTTCACTCCACGGTATCCCGAAGGAGATTAGTTCGGACCGTGGCAGTCTATTCACCTCCAAATTCTGGCAAAGTTTCCAGGAAGCTATGGGAACCCATATCACCTGGAGTTCAGCTTATCATCCTCAATCCCAAGGCCAAGTCGAACGAGTAAATCAAGTGCTTGAAGACATGCTGCGAGCTTGTGTTATTTCTTTCAGTAAGAAGTGGGAAGAATCTCTTCCGTATGCGGAATTCTCTTATAACAACAGCTATCAAGCCAGCTTGAAAATGGCCCCCTTCGAAGTTCTATATGGACGTAAGTGTCGAACCCCTCTGAATTGGTCAGAAACTGGGGAACGACCGCTCGTGGGTCCGGATATTATCCAACACGCTGAAGAGCAAGTCCGCATAGTCTGAGAAAATCTCAAGGCAGCTCAGGACCGCCAGAAGAGCAACTATGATCGCAAACAATGGGGTTTGACTTATCAACCTGCCGATCAAGCTTATCTGCGTGTCACTCCCCTGAAGGGCACTCATCGTTTTGGAATCAAGGGCAAGTTAGCTCCACGCTACATTGGTCCTTTTCGCAATGTTGCCAGACATGGTCAGGTGGCATATAAATTGGAGTTACCACGGCAATTCTCTCATATCCACGATGTCTTCCATGTGTCGCAACTTCGTAAATGCTTCAAGGAATCTCCGCATCGCGCAGTGGATCACGAGATGCTCGAATTGCAAGATGATCTATCTTATAAGGAGCATCCCATCCGCATTCTCGATGAAGCTGAACGTCGAACTCGCCAAAAGACGACTAAGTTCCTGAAAGTACAGTGGTCGAATCACACTGAAGATGAAGCCACTTGGGAACGCGAGGATCATCTTCGCAAGGAATACCCCGACCTCTTTCCTTCTACCTCCTAAATTCTCGGGACGAGAATTTCTTTTAGAGGAGGAGAATTTGTAACACCCCCTTGTAATGAGCCCTGTGACACTCTGTTAATCTTGCCAAGTCATGACCATTTGCAGTGCCAACTCACATGGGTTAAGTATTCAATACAAATTCAACTCTGAAAATCAACTCAATTTCCAAAGTGAAATATGAAGTTGATCAAACCTTATGGGAAAATTGTTCAAAACTTTGCAAATATTCCAGAAGCACTCATAAAATTATCACCAATAATATTTGGATTAAATAAAAGACTCAAACCATATGAAACAGCAACAAAACAGCAATATACAACACATTTAAAATCATATCATTTTCAAATGAAGTCCAATTTCACCCAAACTAATTTTTAGGGAGAGCTTACACTGCACATTATTATTTGAGCCTAGTCTCATATTTTACAAAAAGGCTAAAGTGGCCTAACTAATTCAAAACAGAGAATAAATAAAGAGAAATATAAAACAGAAAAGGAATAAGTCAAAAGAGGCCGGAGCCACTTACCTGGCCACTGGGCCGAGCCTAGCTGGCCCAGCAGCGGCCTCGTCTACCTGCTCCCGTCGCCGTGTCGTCGTCTCCAGGGTCGCCGCGCCTCCACCGCCCGCTGCTCGCCACCGCACCAAAGCAGGTGGGCAAGGGGATAAGGGCGCCCCGAGCCCTCTCCCCTGGACTCCCTCGCCACTTCTTCTTTCCCCTCTCTTTCCCTCGAACGCGCCCGCCTCGCAGATCCTCTCTGACCGAGCGCGCTCGCCGCTGCTGCTCCGTCAGCCTCGCGGCCACCAGCGCCCGTGTGCTTTCTCGACTAGTCTGGTGGACTCGCCGCCGTCTCCTTCTTCCTCTGGTGATCTCAGGCGAGGCCGGGGAGCTGAGCAGCCGCCGTCTGCCTTCGTTCCCCATCTCCGGCCACCGTGGACGCCGCCGCCGAATTCGACTTCCCCTGCGCTCCCGTTCACTCGAGGGCCTCCGTGTGCCGCTCCGTAAGTTCCTCCTTCCCTCCTCCCTTCTCCATTCGCCTGCGCGTGCTCACCAGCGAGCTGACCGCGTTAGCCGGAGCTCACCTCCGCCGTGCTAGACGCCGGCGAGGTTCCGGTGGACGGTTGGCCTGGCGCGCGTGTCCATCGTGCTTACCAGCGTGCGTAGATGCCCCCTGAACCTTTCGTTTGGTCTAAACGTGGCTAAATCACCACTTCGCCGACCACCCGAAATGCCACCACCGCGGGCCTCGACGCCGGTAACTTTTCCGGCCGCTCCGCGGTCGGCTACCACCACCTTTGGAGGCGCGCGAGTCCCCTGAGGCCGTAGATGCAAACCGCGTCCAAAATGGCCCATCGCACGCGAATTCCGAGCTCGCCGGAGCTCTATGCCGCGTCCGGCGCTCGCCGGAGTAGATTTCGGCGCCGGCGATGACCTGGCGAGATGCGGGTCCCGCCCCCAGTCGCTGTCATGCGGGCCCGTGTCGCGGTTGACCGCGTTGACCATGGTCAACGCCGCTGACGTGGCCACCTCTGACACTGACTAGTGGGACCTCTTCTGTAATTAGTCTAATTAACTGACTTTAGATAAAACTAATTCAGATTAACCTAAATAGTCACTAACAGGCCGGGCCCTCAAACTAATTAACCTGTTAATTTGAATTAAACTCTGGTAATTAACTACTGCCTATGACATGTGGGTCCCAGTGGTCAGTTTGACCTGGACCGGCCAGTGTTGACTGGTGACGTCACCCTGGCGTAATGCTGACGTCATAAATCATTTCTGATAATAAAAATAATTCCAGGAAATCCTTTAAACTTTAAAAATTCATAACTTTTAAACCGTAGCTCAGATCGAAAAACTTTCTACATGAAAGTTGCTCAGAATGACGAGACGAATCTGAATACGCGGTCCGTTCGTCCATCACACGTCCCTAACTATCCGAACATGGAACCGATCCCCTCCGGTCATCTGTCCGACAAATGTCCGGAACCGGGAAAACATTCCCGGATGGATTCCTCCTTCCTCGGTGACATGCAACCTTACGTTAGGACACACCCGACGCTGCATATTGTCATGTCATACATTGTGTAGCACTTGTTTGCTTTATATTTATACTGTTTCCTCCCCCTCTTCTCTCTCGATAGAGCCCGGTGCCGACGCAGCTCCGGTGATTGGCTGCACTTCTGACGACCTTGCCTTTGCCACCGAGCAACCAGGCAAGCCCCCCCTTTGATCATCCCGATATCGCCTATTCAATTTTCTCATGCTTGCATTAGAATTTGCTACTGATACTGTAATCCTATATCTGCTGCATAGCCTGTTTATTGTAACCTGTTTTGTTACCCTCATGGATATCCTGGACTATTTAGTATAGGCTATCTAGAGACCCATCAGTGACCCCACTTATCCCGACTGCCCCGCTGGAGTTTCAGAAGACCCGACCAACAGGATCAAAGATCAGACCCCTGGCACCGCACCTCACTTCCCCTTCATTGCTCGACACTACTGGGTTACTATCGAGTGCCGAGGGTGATACCTCGTCAGCACTTCTGATGATAACCTTGTAGGTTAGCTAATCGGTCGTGGTAAGCGAGGGTGATTCCTCCTACACCAACCCCGATAACGACTAAGTCGAGCAACACCTCATGTGTGGACCTCGAGGGTGATGCCTCTTACGTCCATCTTGATGTTACATCAGGTGGGAGTCCAACGAGGGTGATGCCTCGGATTCCCCTTGATACGGTGACCACACGGATGCCTTACATTATTGTTGATACTGATACTTGAGAAGGCGGGTCGACCCTGAGGGGTACCCGCGGATGATGGATAGTTACCCGTGAGTTATTCCACGAGGCGCGGCCGGGCATTCTTAGCCCTTGCAGCAAGTCCTCGAGACGGGGTGACGGGGTCACATCTTTCGTGAGTCTCTGCTCGTTACCGCAAGCCACTAGGACACTACGATTTGGATATATGATCTGAGCCGGCCTCTGGTCGGATAGCACTAACCATCACATGGGCATAGTATGGGCGTTCTGCACCGTAGCATCAGCCGAAAGCTCTATCAGACGTCCAGTTCAGCATTGCGGCCGGGCTGGGCCAGCACCATCCGGTAGTGGTGGAGCCTGGTTCGCCCTGCACGCAATGACCCGGAGGGCGAGGGGCGATGGCCCAAGACCCCCTTGCGCTTAGGAGGTAGACCGGCGGGGACCTCTCTGCTGAGCTGTAGGTAGGGTTGCGATGTATCGTTTGGCCGAGGCCGGGCATGACCCAGGAAAGTGTGTCCGGCCGGAGTTAAGCGAGCGTGGTGGGTAAGTTGGTGCACCCCTGCAGGGAAGAACACATCTATCGACAGCCGGTCCTACGGTAAAGAACACTCGGAGTTGTATCCCGATCGGTACAGCTAGAATTGAGATGATACCTGGATATGTGGCTCCGGGATCGCTTTCTCGCAGGGAGACGAGGAAGGATCTCTAGGCGAGACTGTTGCTTGCTACTACCACTACTACTTTATACTATGCTGCTCTGTACTCCTCTATATGCTGCAAGACGCTCGAAGATGCTTGAAGATGCTGAAGATGCTAGTCTTCGAAAGGACTAGGCCTTCTCTCTATTCTGGCATTTCTGTAGCCCAGTCCACATATACAGCCATCCCTTGATAATGTTGCATATGTAGTGTAGATCCTTGCTTGCTGAGTACTTCGCAGTACTCACGGTTGCTTTGCTTTCCTTTTTCTACCTTATCAGCTGTCGTAACCAGATGACGGAGCCCCTGAGATCGCTACCCCGCTGTCGACTATTTCTACCACCCCGAGGACGACTACTACTTCGAGTTGGCTGTCGACCAGGAGTAGGTTCGGAGGGTCCTAGGCAGGAGGCTTACGCCTTTCGATCGTAGTATTTTCTTTTGTCCCGCCTTCTTAAGGCATTTCTGTCTTTCTTTTATATCTGTACTCAGATATCTGATGCTTCCGCTGACGCTTGTATGCCATCGAGCTATGTATTCGAGCCCTCGAGGCCCTGGCTTGTAATATAAAGCTTGTATGATTTTATTTATGTTTTAGAGTTGTGTTGTGATATCTTCAAGTGAGTCCTTAGGCTTGATCGTGTGCATTTGCGTGTATGGTTAGTGCACGATTGAGCCGGGGGCGTCACATAACCCGAAGGTGATCAATGGGCAAAGAATCAAACACTATATCTCAGGTACGCCTATTAATGTTGAAAGCAATATTATTCAAACCATGACACCGGAGGAACACATAAAAGAAACCTCCCGGAACACTCCAGAATACTAAAAAAAGAGGAGGTACGTGATACGGTAACTAAACGGACTCCGAAAAATCCACAAAAATATTTTTTGTCAGTTTTGGAATATTACAAAAAAACAGGAAAATAAGAAACAACCAGGAAGGCAACCGAGGAGGGCACAAGACACCAGGGCGCGCCTAGCTTGTTTGGCGCGCCCAGGTGGGTTGTGCCCACCTCGGGAACCTTCCCGACTCTGTTTTCCTCTTGTTTTCTTGTTTCCAAAGATAAAAAATCTTTATATACCCCCCGAACGTATTGACCACCGTATCGCGGAGAAATCTTTTGTTCTTCTTTCTTGCTGTTTTCTGTTAGATCTGTCAGGTCAGACATCATGTCTTGTCCCTCCTCCGACCAAGTAGAAGGGGATGCTTGGTTGATGAAGATAGAACTAAAGAGAGAGGAACCAGAGGAAAACATCAAGAGTGACAAGGTCAAGGAAGTCGCGGGAGATCAAGTTCCGGCAGTAGGGCGGGCCGTTCCAGCAGCAGAAGAAGAAGACATCCTTCAACCTTACTATGATCATCTTACCCCAACTGAAATAGAAGCTTTTAGGGTCATTGAAATGGTTCATGTGCAAAATAAATATCTCACTCATGAAAATATTCTGTTGCAAGAGCATGTCATTGCCCTCCGAAGCATCATTCGTAGATTGGAGTACCTCCTGAGCCTGAAGTGTGACGCTACTACTTCACCACCACCATCATCTTCATCCCCACCAAAGGAGACTTGAGTTCATGGTATGGGCACTCCCCTTGGCTTGTGCCAAGCTTGGGGGAGGTGCCCCAGTATTGCATCACCACCACTATCTTTGCCTTTATCTATTTTAGTTCGATCTTTAGTTATCCTATGATTTAGTTGAATAAAAGTTTAGTTCGATCCTTTATTTTTGAGTACTTGCTTAGTGATCTATCTATCTATGTAATCGTGTGCGAGATATATAATAAAGAGTAGTTTGAGTTTTGTTTCTTTACTCTTTTGTTCCAATAAAAAGAAAGGAAAATAAATGAAAAAGATCATATGCTAATCTTATGGTAAGTAATGACATCACATAAGGAAAAGTATAAGTGGTAAATTTTATTGGAGATTGAAAAATATAGCATTGATCAATGATGCAATTCATGAAAGAATTAATAAGGGAAGAGAAGATTCACATGCAAATACACTATCTTGGACATCTTTTATGATTGTGAGCCCCCATTAAATATTATGTGTCAAAATTGTTGACGTTGGACAAGGAAGGCAATGTAATGATTTATGTTTGTTCATATTCACATAGAAGTTATATTGTCATAGATCCTTCAACATGTGGTGCTTGCTCAATATCTTTGTTAGCCAAAAACTCCGCACTAAGTAGAGATACTACTTGTGCATCCAAAAAAACCTTAAACCCAAAATCTTATTTTGAGAGTCCACCATACCTACCTATGGATTGAGTAAGATCCTTCAAGTAAGTTGTCATCGGTGCAATAAGGCAATAAAAATTGCTTCTAAATGTGTTGGATCATTTAGTGTAAGAGAAAATTGAGCGTTGTACGAACTTGTGATGGCAAAGTAATAAAAGCGATGAACTACATAATAAAGGTTGCTATCATAAGGGGCAATATAACATGGCGTTCTTTTGCATTAAGGGATTTGGCATACAAATAGAAAGCGCATGGGAACCTCTGCTTCCCTCTGCGAAGGGCCTATCTTTTACTTTTATGCATTTACTTTTATGTAAGAGTCAAAGTATTCGTCCCTATTCCTTTTTATTTTCTCTTTATGCAAGCATCATGTGGTGAGGAAAGATCTAGGCACATACATCCAGTTGGATATGAGTGGGCATGAGTTATTATTGTTGACATCACCCTTGAGGTGAATATGTTGGGAGGCGAAATTATAAGCCCCTATCTTTCTGTGTGTCCGGTTGAAACTTTTTGTTCATGGGTATGCTATGAGTGTTAGCAATCATAGAAGGTTAGATGATGGTTGAGTATGTGGACTTGCCTAAAGGCTCCGATACGTGACCCTTCCTGAAAATACGATGAATTGTAGTTGCAAAGTTAACTGAGAACATAGTTTGTTGGTTTTCAATAAGGTTTATGCTTTATACTTCCATGTTGTGATGAATTGTTACTTGTTCATGAGAAGTTATATGATAAAAGTTGTGTGATAAAGTTTTATGTTAAAGTTCTTTACTATTATAATAATAAGCATGATGCTTCTATGTCTGGATTTTGTTTTTATCAACACCTCTCTCTCTAAGCATGTGGGCATGTTTTTCGATTTCGGTTTTTCGCTTGAGGACAAGCGAGGTCTAAGCTTGGGGGATTTGATATGTCCATTTTGCATCATGTTTTCCTACTATTATTTATAATGTTTTTATGCATAATAATGCTTTTTGGAGTAATTATAATGCCTTTTCTCTCATAATATGCAAGGTTTACACAAAGAGGGAGAATGCCGGCAGCTGGAATTCTGGACCTGAAAAAGCTACATCAGAGTTACCTATTCTGCACATCTCCAAATGAGCTGAAAATTTATGGAGAATTGTTTTGGAATATATAAAAAATACTGGAGCAAATAACTACCGGAGGGGGCCACCCTGGTGAGCACAAGACACCAGGGCACGCCTGGGCCCCCAGGCGAGCCCTGGTGGGTTGTACCCTCCTCGGCCGACCTCTGGTGCCCATCTTCTGGTATATAGGTCATTTTGACCTAGAAAAAAAACCAGGTGGGACTTTCAGGACGAAGCGTCACCGTCTTGAGGCGGAACTTGGGCAGGAGCACTTTTGCCCTCCGGCGGAGCGATTCCGCCGGGGGAACTTCCCTCCCGGAGGGGGAAATCATCGTCATCGTCATCACCAACAACCCTCTCATCTTTGGGAGGGCAATCTCCATCAACATATTCAACAACACCATCTCCTCTCAAACCCTGGTTCATCTCTTGTGTTCAATCTTTGTACCAGAACCTCAGATTGGTACCTGTGGGTGACTAGTAGTGTTGATTACATCTTGTAGTTGATTACTATATGGTTTATTTGGTGGAAGATTATATGTTCAGATCCATTATGCTATTTAATACCCCTCTGATCTTGAGCATGATTATTATTTGTGAGTAGTTACTTTTGTTCTTGAGGTCACGGGAGAAGTCATGTTGCAAGTAATCATGTGAACTTGATATGTGTTCGATATTTTGATGATATGTATGTTGTCATTCCCTTAGTGGTGCCATGTGAACGTCGACTACATGGCACTTCAGCATATTTGGGCCTAAGGGAATGCATTGTGGAGTAATTATTAGATAATGGGTTGCTAGAGTGACAGAAGCTTAAACCCTAGTTTATGCGCTACTTCGTAAGGGACCGATTTGGATCCGAAAGTTTAATGCTATGGTTAGATTTTATCTTAATACTTTTCTCATAGTTGCGGATGCTTGCGAGGGGGTTAATCATAAGTAGGAGGTTTGTTCAAGTAAGAACAGCACCTAAGCACCGGTCCACCCACATATCAAATTATCAAAGTAGTGAACACGAATCAAACCAACATGATGAAAGTGATATGGTGAAATTCCCGTGTACCCTCAAGAATGCTTTGTACATGATGAAAGTGATATGATTGATCCCCTCTACTTGTGCGTCATCACCAATCTTTGTCCTTAGCATTTTGAAGGGGATCCACATCCTCTTGTCCTTGCCACGCCATTGTTGAACTTTTCTGAGATACACTAGATAAAACTATCAATCCAACAAGAAATATGTTGACATTAATTACCAAAATCACCCAGGGAGCACTTGTGCTTTCAATCTCCCCCTTTTTGGTAATTGATGACAACATACATCAAAGCTTTAAGTAAATGATATGAAGAGTAGTAAGCAAAGCTTTGGAGGAACATGTAACATGCATAAGCTCCCCCTACATGTATGCAATCATGTGAAGATAGATTAGAAGAACATGTGAATACATAGTATGACAGAGTAGGCAATGAGTTACATGTATCTTAGCTATATGCATCAGAGCGAACAATATAGTTGAAAGATGTACCTTCATGTTTATGAAACCCTCTTGCAAAGAATATGTGCAAAAGCAAGAGATCATCATGCACATGAGTGTGATGCATATACTTACCTTCTGGTCTTGAGCTGACTTTTGAAGGAGTAAACTTGAGAAAAATAGGGTTAGATAACACAAGAACATTCCAAACAAGAAAGATTCCAAGATCCACAAGATGACCAAGACTGGGATGACATGTAATAGGTGAGTACTAGAGCGAGTACTTCATTCAGATATAGACATGTCCCCAAAGATTTACAGATTTGCAATAAGTTCCAAGGATTCTTCTCCCCTTAAGCATGTTCTCCCTGAATCTAATATTGGATAATTGGAGAAGGTAGGGAGAGATAAAATTAGAGCAAAGATAAATCAATTAAAACCAGAGCGAAAATAGATCAATTATACTAACATGTCTTTCCCCTCTTCAAGACATGTGACTTCTCTCCTCTTATTAACGTGCATCTCTAGAAGAGCTTAGATGTGCTCTCTCTCTCTCTCTCTTGATAAGCTTTTACCTGATAAGCTTTGATGTGCTCTCTCTTTCCCCCTTTGACATCAATTTCCAAGAAGGGCAATTTCAGGAACATGAGTCAAGTAGGTGTGGTCCTTGAGAGTTACTACAAAGCAGTATGTAGCTAAAGATGCTGATAGAGGGAAGAATCATTGAGTGGAGCTGAAGAAATAGGTATTATAAGATGGCAAAATGTTCTCTGAGAAATGAAAACGGTTATGCCGATCCGTTTCAATCGGTGACTCCGAGATAGCAGAGCCATAGAAGGTGCTCATCGGTGAGACCGAGTTAGTCCATGTCGGTTGTACTGATGAACTGTGTATAAGGAAATATTGTATTTCGGTCTGGACGATGGGCTTGGATCGGTGAGACCGAGTTCAACGCAGAGGTAAATTTTGTCAACTCAGCTCACTTGGCAAATGAAATTTCACAAGGATTTGCAAGGAATTAACATAAGGATTTGCAAAGAATTAACTTTAGATAGAGAGACAAATGAAAGAGAGAAAACAAAAGAGATCTAGATGAAGTTTTTTTAAGATTAGAAGGGAAACGCACTAGTAAGAAAACATGCAATGGAAATTCAACATACACAAGAACACTAGAGAACTTCATCTAGAGGTGGTCGGTGACAAAGTCACCTCTGTTAGAGTATATTGACTTAGGAGTCAAGTGAGATCACTTGATCATAGGTCATACCCATCGTTAAGCTCACAATGGGGTTGCCATTTTTTGTTTAAGCATTTTGATGTATTCACATCTTGTTGAGTTGCTTTAACTCATGTCCTGGAGCAAAGCTTCTCTAAGATGGAATGACATACCTTAGGTCGTCGTGTTGATCTTGATCATGTAGTTGAACTTGTGTCGGATGCTCATGGTTGATGTCGTCCATCAAGAGTTGGGAGCATCTTTTGGAGTTGAAGTTCATCTTCCTACATGGGTTAGTTTTGCAAGGAATAGCACTTGTGTATCCAAATTGACAATCATGAACTTTTGACATATTGAAATAGTCAAAGGATATGTTGAGTGAGTTTATGCTTCCTTGAAACCAACAACCAAACTAGATACTTGGTGATGTAGAAACTACTCAAGATGTGAGTGACTTGCAATCTCCTAGATTTAGGCTCATCCAAGTACCTACATGGGTTAGATAACATGCAAGGGGTGCAAATATATATCCAAGACAAAAGATCATCATCATAAGAGAAATATCAAGGATTAGTCACAAAGGCTCATGCCTTGCATGTATCCACATGGAATCTCTATTCCAAGTTTGAGGCATCAATGATGTTCAATTCACCTCTCAAATGGAAAAATACATTTTCATCAAGCGGTTTAGTGAATATATCTGTTAATTGCTTGTCGGTATGAACATGCTTAAGATTGATGTCTCCTTTAGCAACATGATCATGAATGAAATGATGACGAACTTCAATATGCTTAGTTCGAGAATGCTGCACGGGATTGTGAGCAATCTTAATAGCACTGTCATTGTCACAAAGCAATGGAACATGTTTCACATGTATCCCATAATCTTTAAGAGTTTGGGTCATCCAAAGTAATTGAGCACAACATGATCCGGCGGCAATGTATTCCGCTTCGGCGGTGGATAAGGATACCGAGTTTTGTTTCTTGGAGGACCAAGAGACAAGGGATCTACCAAGAAATTGACAAGTACCCAAAGTGGACTTCCGATCAACCTTGTCACCATCATAGTCCGAGTTGGAATAGCCAACAAGATCAAAAGATGACCTCTTGGGATACCAAATGCCAAAGTTTGGTGTATGAATTAAATATCTCACTATCCTTTTCACGGCCTGAAGATGACACTCTTTAGGGGCCGCTTGATATCGTGCACACATGCACACAGTTAGCATAATATCAGGATGAGAGGCACATAGATATAACAATGAACCAATCATAGAATGGTAAACCTTTTGGTCAACCGGATTGCCATCCTTAGTCAAGTCAAGATGTCCATTGGTAGGCATGGGTGTTTTCATACCTTTGCTTTCTTGCATGTTGAACTTCTTGAAAAGATCTTTGGTTTGTTTGTGAGACAAAGGTACCTTCCTTAGTTTGCTTGATTTGCAAACCAAGGAGTTCACTCATCATAGACATCTCAAACTTCTCCAACATTAGCCTTCCAAACTTTTCACTAAAATGGGGGTTAGTAGAACCAAATATGATATCATCCACATAAATTTGGCACACAAATAATTCACCATTAACCCTTTTAGTAAAAAGTGTAGAATCAATTTTCCGAATTTCAAAGCCTTTTTCAATAAGAAACTTAGTCAAGCATTTATACCAAGCTCTAGGAGCTTGTTTAAGACCATAGAGAGCTTTGTGAAGTTTGTAGACATGATTAGGTTTCTTGGGATTAACAAAGCCTGGAGGTTGTTTAACATATACTTCCTCCTCAATTTCACCATTTAGAAAAGCACTTTTAATGTCCATTTGGTATAGAGTGATATCATGGTGATTGGCATAAGCAAGTAAAATGCGAATGGACTCAAGTCTAGCAACGGGGGCATATGTCTCACCATAGTCCATACCTTCGACTTGAGTGTAGCCTTGAGCGACGAGACGGGCCCTGTTGCGTACAACTTGTCCATCTTCATCTTGCTTATTCCGAAACACCCACTTGGTTCCAATGACATTATGATCATCGTTGGGCTTTTCAACCAATGTCCACACTTGATTCCTCTCGAAGTTGTGTAGCTCTTCGTGCATAGCATTTATCCAATCCAGATCCTCAAGGGCTTCTTCTACCTTCATAGGTTCAACACTAGAAATGAATGAGTAGTGTCCACAAAAGTTAGGCAAACGAGTTTTAGAGTAAGTGATTCTCTCGGTTTGAATGCCATCAAATATTTCTTCGACAGGATGATCTCTTGAAACTCTTGCTCTAACTCATGAGAGCTTTTTCTTGGGTTGGGGTGGAACATCCTCATCATCTTCTTCTTCATTGTTGGTGGCGTTGTCATTCGCTTGTGGAGGTGGAGAAGGAGGTCGAGGTGGTTCATCTTGTTGTACTTACTCATTTTCTTCGTCTTGACGTGTTCCACTTGTGGATGCCTCCAAATAAACTTGTGGTTCACCTTGATGTGAAGTTGAGGCTTCCACTTGAATGGATGAAGTACTCTCCTTCACCTCCGTTATGCGATTTTACCAATGGACAAATCTTGGATTGCTTCCGGTGGATCTTTGCCTCCTACATCAATTGGCAATTGCTCTACTTACGAGCCGTTAGATTCATCAAACTTCACATCTACTGTCTCTTCAACCTTTCGGGTGGAATTGTTGTAGACACGATAAGTGTGAGAGTTTGAACCGTAACCGAGCAGGAAACCTTCATGAGATTTAGGAGCAAATTTCGAATGATGACGCTTATCAAGAATGTAGCACTTTGTGCGAAATACTTGAAAGTATCCAACTTGGGGTTTGTTACCGATGAGTAGCTCGTATGCCATTTTGCCAAGAAGCTTGTGAAGATATAGTCGATTCGTAGCATGAAAAGCTGTCTCAACCGTTTCCGCCCAAAAGTGTCTTGGCATCTTGTATTCATCAAGCATCGTTCTCGCCATCTCGATAAGTGTCCGGTTCTTCCTTGTCGGATTCAGGGCTCCACAGACCCAAGGAGGTTCGAACTCTGGGGCGTGTGCGAAGATCCCAACCAGCTCTAGCCTCAAACTCTCCACCCCATGGCCTAGCATCGTCGGGTTCGTGCGAGCGGGGAAGAAGGTGAACACAGAGATTTACCCAGGTTCAATCCACCATGCGGTGTAAAACCCTACTCCTGCTTTTGGTGGATTGGCCTCACGAAGAGGTTATGGATGAACTAGTACAGTGAATGTGCAGCCTCGCGAGGGCTCGGGTAGTGAGGATAAATTGGTCTGGGGTCCGATCCCCTCTATGGTGGTGGCTAGCCCATATTTATAGTGGCCTTGGTCCTCTTCCCTCATAGCTTATACGGGAAGGGATTCCACAACGACCCATTTTGAAAGGGGACAAGGAGTACATCTTATCATGACGAAAGGTGGTCTTCGCCTGCAAAGCTTCTAGCCATGATGCAATGGTGGGCTCGGCGATGACATCCGTCCTGCTGAGCTCGTGGTCTTCGTCTCGTTGCACCGGAATGGAAAGCTTTGGGGCCTTCCTCGGGAACCTGCGCCTGCTCTTGCTCCATTAGCACCGAAGAGGAAACTGTCCCCTCTGCGCCCGCTGGCGCCGCCTGGCCTTGGTTGTCATGGCTCACGTCATCGCGGCCTCATGAGGCGGGAGGCTTGCATAGAGATCTCCGCTCCTCGGGAGGTAGCCTGGGGAGGCTGCTCCTCTGGAGGTCTTGACGTCGTTCGCCTCGCGAGGCCTGGGTCCTCGCGATGGTCTTGTCCCGGGGGTGTTGTAGCTGGGTCGTACCGGGCCATCGATGAGCCCACGTGCTGGGCCGCAGGCAGGCAAGTCTGGGTACCCCCAATCCCAGAACACCGACAGTAGCCCCCGGGCCCAAGGTGCGCCCGGCCTGGCTTCGCGGCGAAGGCAAGGAGCAAAGGGCGAAGCGCCGCGGGCCCCAACCGCCTGCGGGCTAGGCTTGACGCATGGCGCATGATGGGACGCGGGCGTCTCCACTCCCCACATCACCTCGGCAACTGCCCAGACTGACAAAAGCCCGGCGCACGCTGCAGAGCTATCATTGCTCTTCTTCCTTGCGCCTTTCCTCCCTTGCCAAGATCCCCTTTCTTTCATGAGGAACTCATCCAGATCCAGGCGCAGCGCCGTCCTTCCTCTTGCTCCCCAAACCTCAGGGATTCCTCAGATGGAGCCCGTTGGGAAGTCGAAGTCTAAGGCCCAGGCCTCGGCCTCCTCTTCTCCCCCGCCGGCGCTTACGGCCTCCACCATTGCCAAGGAGGGGGATCTCGCCCCGGTGCTCCCGCTGACGGCGGGCGACACCAATGAGTGGGACCAGACCCTAATCTGGTGCGGCTCTGCGGAGCAGAGCACCTTGGCGAAGACAGTCTACCCCTTCTTCCTCCATAGCGTCTTCTCTGGGCTCATCCCGCCCTTCTCGGAGTTCTTCACCGCCGTCCTCAAGCACTACAGGATCCAGGCCCTCCATCTTCAGCCCAACTCCATCCTGCTCATGTCCGTCTTCGCCTTCTACTACGAGGCCTTCATGGGCGTGAGGCCCTCAGTGGCCCTCTTCCACCACTACTTCAGCCTGCGGTTCCACGACAAGGAGCAGCGGTCCGCGTGTGTTTCCTTCGTCGTGGTCCAGAGCAGGAACGTGCTCCTGAAGGCCAGGAAGAAGGTGGAAGGCTTCCGACACCGCTGGGTTTTCCTGGACACCCAGGGCCTCAATCCGCTCAAGGAACTTTCGGCGGAGCTGCCCGAGAAGACTCCGGCGTGGGGCTCCGCGAAGCTCATGCATCCACGGGTAGGACCTGTCCTGGAGCGGATAGCCTCGGACATGGAGGCCAAGCAGCTGACCGGGGCGATGATAGTGAAGGAGTTCTTGAGACAGCACCTGGTGCCACTCCAGTCGCACTCGAAGCCCCTGTGGGAGTACCAGGGCGCGAGTGACGATGTGAGGCTGCGCCCCACCGGCCTGACGCGTGGAGAGCTTAAGGCGGCCCTGGGCACCCTGCTAGGCGGTGTCCCAGTGGGCATACCCGAGGCGCTCGCCCCGTTGTACCGCCGCGACGACCGGGAGGCCCTGGTTGCCGCCATGCCCGCCTTCGATGAGCAGGGGCTTAACCCGCCCATCGATCCCAACTCCCTCATGGAGCTGTCCTCCGGCAACAGCGGCAACGAGAAGGACTCCGAAGAGACCGAGGATGATGGCTTGGCGGGGGCGTCCCCTCCGTCGCAGCGCGAGCTCCTCCGCAACCTCGAGGATGACAATGGCGCCATGGATTCTCCGGTTGCGGACTCCCCGCGCTCCGCCAGGGTCCTCGGGTGGTCAGGGTCCATTCCCTAGACCACACGAGCGTCCGGCCGGGTGGCCTCAGGAAAAGGTGTGGCTGCACCCCCTCCGGAGGGGTCCCCACGCTCCAGCGGGGTGGTCAAGACGTCGGTCCCGTCCCCGCCCGAATCGCGAACGGGGGACGGGGCGGCCGTTGCTGGGGCGAACGTGGCCCCACCGGCCGCGACCTCTTTACCTCCCCAGACGGCAGCGCCACGCCAAGGCCTGTCGAGGAGCACTCCACTCGCCCCTTGAACGCGGCCAAGGCCACACCGAAGAAGAGCGGGGAAGTCCCGACCTTCGCCGAGAAGGAGAAGAAGAGGAAGTGGATCGCACCTAAGGAGTAAGTAACTTACCTTGCTTTTGGTCAAGCATATATTGCAACTGTGCTCGCAGCACCCCCCTCTTAATGACCAGGAGTGGCGACGTGACAAGGAAGAAGAAGGCGAGCACCGAGCCGGAGGAGCCCCCTGTCCTGAGGGTGTTGTCAGCCTTCGGTCGCGGCCGCGGTGGGTGCAGGAGTGCGTCGCGCCAGCCCAACGCAGTCCCTGGGCGCTCAGGCGGCATCGCGCCCGAGCACACGGGTGCATGCCTGCCCTTGGCGCTTCGCCGGCGCCGCTTGAGGGGCCGTCCGCCGAGGATGTGGGGGTTCATGAGGCGAAAGTCCTTGTCGCGGCCGCGGCAACCCCGACATTGGTGGAGGGGGCGACTCCTTGCCCTCCCCCGGCGGGATCCCCCCCTGAGGACGCAGTAATGCAGCTTCAGGAGGAGCCAGCCCCCATGGGCCAGCAGGCTGTGAAGTCGTCCGCCTCTTCATGCCCGAGGGGAGCCTGGAGCCTCCGGTGTCCCAAGCCAGCCACGCCACTGCTTCCTTAACCACAGCGTCAGTCGACGTGCCAGTGCCGCCTCCTCATCAGGCCCTCATGCTCGCGAACTACGGCCCCCTGATCAGGCCCGGGGCCTTGGATGAAGCCTACACCGTGCTCAGCCGGATCCGGGCCGACCTCCAAGACACCGACAGGTGCATCGCGAGGGAGCGCCTGGGGCTTGTTTCTGGGTGGCCAGGCCGACACAACCACCAGGACGGCCTGGGGCCGGACCGAAGCTGCCACCACAGAAAGCAGAAAAGAGGCCGCCGATGCCAAGGCGGCTCACAACACGGCGCTGACAGAGGCAGTGTCTGCCGTGAAGCACTACGGCGAGGCGGAGGCCAATCTGAAGGCCCTTCAGGAGGAGCAGGCTGTGCACGCACAACGGCTCCACCAGCGGGAGGAGGACCTCAAGGCCCGCGAGGCGAAGCTCGCCGATCGTGACTCCGTGCTGTCCCAGGTGACTATTGATCAGGCTGCGGAACATGAGCATCTGGCCAAGTTGAAGGAGGAGGTGGTCGAAGCCTAGACATCCTATGCCCAGCGCGTCTTTGAGGCAACAGCCCAGCTGGATGCCAGGGAGAAGACCCTTGTCGCCGTCGAGAAAAAGGCGGTCGCAGAGCGCGACGCCTTCCCCTCCCTCGAGCTCAGGGCTCGCCAGGGGCTACAGTCAATCTACAGGGGAGGCTTCAAGGATCCGCTCACGCCCCCCGAAGGTGGCTATGCTGGGCTCTCCTCCAGGCTTGTCGAAGAGCTTGAAGGTGCCGCCGCCAAGGTGGACTCCTTCCTGGAAGACGAGTGTTGCTCCTTCTTCTCCGTGGCGGCGACGCGCGTCTTCAACCACCTCTATCTCCAGGATCCCGGCTTCGACTTCAACGCGGTGGTTGGCCCGGTTGATCCTGAGTCCCGTGCCGCCGCTGCGGCGGCCGTGGAGGGCCATGTGGACACGCTGCTGAAGAAGTTCACCTGCATCCCTGACACCAAGCCCCCTGCGGTGGCGGCAAGTGGCGGCGACGACGGCGGCAGTGATGTTGACGACAAGCTTGCCGCGACTAGGACGAGAGGCGGCGATGGTGACGATGAGCCCTCCTCCTAGATTTTACCCTGCGACACTTATCATGCCTCGTGGAGGCGTAAGACTTTGTTTGAATTTGCAAAACATTTGGTGCCTGTAATAACTGTTTGGACTCCGTGATTTCCTTTTCGTGCTAAGTTTCCTTCTTGTTTGCCTTAGTGCTCTACGTCGGCAGGGCCCAACCCCGTGCATACCTCAACCGCCGTTGGGGCGTCTGGATCACCAGGACGAAACCAAGGGGCGAGGGGCTACGTGACTAGTGAGGCCCCTGAGTCGCGGTGCTCAGGGGTCCCCCTTGACGTGTGAGCAGCCCTCATGAAGGAAATGTGGGCGGCGGCGAGGTTAATCCGGAGCCCTCCATACCTTTCCTCACCAGCTTTCGCCTGGGAGGGGCACGAGAAGACCAGGTACAAGGGACCTGGCGAGGTGGCGTGTGTCAGGCCTGCCTGAGCGTAGCCCCCGTGTCCAACCCCCTCACACACGCATCCCAGGGGAATGCTACGTGATAGGGCCGCATGAAGGGCCGATAGGCCATCCTGAGGTTGGTGCAACACCTAGGGCGCCCTCAGTTGTTTATCCACCAGCGCGGAGCATGGGGCTTCCACTTGGGCGTGGGCATAGTCGCTGCTCGACCGTGTCGTCCGCCAGCGCGGAGCATGGGGCTTCCACTTGGACGTGGGCATAGTCATTGTTCGACAGTGTCGTCCGCCAGCGCGGAGCATGGGTCTTCCACTTGGTGTGGGATGGGAGCTCTGTGTTAGAGTCTCTGGGCGTGTACAGCCCTATTTCGTTCGTACGCGTGACTGGCACGACAGAACTGGAGGAGGTGTATCCGAGCACCCGTGAGCCAGCGCGGGAATCACGAGGCCCTACCTCAAGGCGGGTTGCGCTTGAATCTTCCAGCGTGGAGCGCGCTTATAAAACCTGTGTAATGGGGGTGACCTGCGCCGAATGAACCTCCAGAGGCCATCGCATGAGAAGGCCGAACACCAAGGACCCTAGGAGGTGACGTGAACGGGGCCGGCCCGCCAGACAGAGCTCAGTCACTTGGGTTTATCGACGCTGCAGGGACGGACCTAAGCACAGACGCCGTGCTCAGCCTTCTCATGCAACAATCCCGAGGAAGGACACCTGGCGCGCGGCTCCCACTACGGCGTAGCGCCGAACTGCGGTTGGACGAACCGGTCCGTGCGCCCTACTCACCCACTCTCGATTAGCTCATGCATGGACAAGGCACCAAAGACCCCGGGAGGTGACGTGCACGGGAGCTGGCCCGCGAGACAGAGCTCGGTCGCTTGGATTTATCAACGCTGCAGGGACGGACCCGAGCACAGACACCGTGCCAACCCTTAATCATGAGGCGGTCAAGTGCGGGGTTGTGAGGGTGCAGCAACATTCATGGTGACGAAGTACCGGGCACGCAGGTTGAAATACTTAGGAAATTCATAAAAGGCAGAGCCAGTTCTGATACATGCGCAAAACGATATAGCTGCAGGGGCGGGCCCTGACAGCTTGAGGATAATGCAGCCCAAGGGGCGCCCTCAACTGAACAAACCAAAAAGCCACCTGGCACCAGTGTTGTAGAAGCGTCGAGGTAGCTGAAGACGCATGCCGTGGAGATTGCTCCTCATGAGGCGAGCGGCTCAGGAGGCCCGGGAGGCCCGCGAGGCCCAGGGGGCTCGTGAGGGTCTAGGACCTCCTGAGACGCGACCGCCGAGCACCTAGCCTCGTGAGACGCCATAGCACGCTGCGCCAGGCGCTGGTACGAGGCGCCCATGTTCAGCAGGCCGAGCGGCATGCGTACGTAGTTGCAGGGGTAGCCCCCATTCCAGTCGACGCGTGACAGCCAGAAAAGGTCCTGTGAAGCGGCCCTGTTGAGGCCCAGGATGTTGACGCAGACGCGCAGCTCGCCACCCGCGTCGGGGGTAGCAGCCGCACTGGGTGGTGCGGGGCGACGCTCGCCACGCATGGCCTGCGCCTCCTGAAGCTCCTCGATTGCCTTGGTGATGAATTCTCGCGTCCCTGGCGCCTCACTCCTTGCTTGTGGGGGCGCGCATCGAAGCACGCCTTCAAGTGGTGCCTGAGCACCTCCCTCGTTGCACTGGCCAGGTCAGAGGCTCTCCAGGCGGGAGCCCTCGAGCCCGTCCTAAGGGAAGCGCCAGGTGCGCCTTCCTATGCAGGAGGAAGGGGTGCCCTGACAGCAGGCGTGGGGCCTGGGGCGCCGCTAGAGGGCTTCTTTGTCTCCAGACCACCCTTGGGGAAGAGCTGCTTCTTCTTTGCGAGGGTGGCCTCGGGAGGCGGGATGCCGCCTTCGTCATCGGAGTTCTCGGCTGCAGCAGCACGGTAGGCATGCTCAAGAGAACAGACCGCGTCTTTCTCATTGCAGGCGACCGTGATGACGCCGCTGCACCCTGGCATTTTGAGGACATTGTAGCCATGGTGGGTTGCCGCCATGAACTTGGCGAAGGCAGGGTACCCGAGGATGGCGTTGTACGGGAGGCCGATGTGGGCGACGTCGAAGTCAATGAGCTTGGTGTGGTAGTTGTCATGCTTGCCGAAGGTGATGGGAAGGTGCACCTGCCCCAGGGGTGTGGTGGAGCCATCAGTCACTCCTGAGAAAGGCTTGGTGGGCAGGAGCTGGTCATAAGGCACTTGGAGCGTGTCGAACATTTCCACAGAGAGGACATTGAGCCCAGCACCACCATCGATGAGGGTCTTGGTGACGAGGACATTGCTGATGGTGGGCGTGCAGAGCATGGGAAGCGCACCTGCGGTGGCCAAGCACTTGAGGTGGTCCTTGGAATCGAAAGTAATGGCGTACTGCGACCACCTGAGGGGACGCGCGCTTTTACTGCTAGAACCATTTGCAAAGTTCCATGACCCATTTAGCAGGGTTATTAGTTTACAATTAATAATTTCAGTATTAAGCAAATTCACATTTCATATCGAACAGCTGTTTGCCAATTTCATATCAGGCACATAAATATATTTTAACATCACAGTACGATAGCTACCTAAAAACTGCACAGTACAGCATATAGTTAGTTTAGCTTCATAAGAACAATATTAGAACAATATATTCATTTCCCTAATCGAGATCATCCAGGCTCGTCTTATCCACCTCTGCTTTCAGTTTAGTAAGAACCTGTTTTGCACTAGCCAACTGGGAAAGTGCCTCCTCCTTCGCCAACACCATCTTAGCAAAGTCTGATTTAAAAAATCTGAGCTCATTCTTCACCTTCCTCTTTTTATCCCGCATCTTCAAATATTTTTCAGCGTTGACAACACTTTCTCTAAGCCTACCTCTGTTCTCTTCCTCATACATGCTCCAGAGCTTTGCTAGGCACATCTTCAAAGACTGTGGCCACTCTTGATCAACCCACTCCAGGTAAGAACACTTCCGTTCATCCTATAATATTTAAAACTAGATCAGTAACAATTGTAGGGGAAATGGGTTTATAGCAACATAGAAAATCACCAATACTTATTTTGAAAAACTGAAGAAACAGGTTAATTATGATATATCTTCTCAAATAAGATCAATGTGCAAATGAATTAATTGCTACTGAGACAACAACCAAATTCTGAAACATCAGAAGCTATAATTAACTACAGCAACACTACAAGTTCTTACTCATGTACTATAAATAACAAATTGAACATTTTATGAGGAAGCTAAATATAACTGCAACAGCATAGCTACAATGTTTGGATGACAGCAAATTGATACTAACAGGTGTGTAGATGCACAAATTTAGTAACATAGAACTAATAGCACTAAGGCCGTCCAATATGTATGCCAAAACCGGTGTAAAGAGAACTGTTGCTACATTTCGCACGGGTGCCCTGCACTGGCGAGCCGATGCAGCGGAAAAAAATCAGGGACCCGGACTCCGGAGCACCTAGTTGCTCCGATGCCCAGTTCCTTCGTGCCATAAAGATTTAGTATTTTACTGCTTGGCTGCTCGGATGTGTGGACCAAAGTTGGCTGCACAAACTACTGAAGCGGTGCCAAATAATGTTCTAATGGCACCGCTGATGAGATGGCAACATTTTTAGATACTAGGTACAAACTGTGACACTGTCTTAACATCCAGAATAACATAGCACAGTGACAGTGTCTGAATCACATCTAACAAATGATTTGTAACAATGAAAGTGGGGCTAACCTTCTCTGCACATGCCAGAAACTTCCTCCCACTGTCCACAGATTCAAACACAACTAGCTTCAAGCATGGAGATTGATGGTGACAACGAGCAGACAGATCTTCAGCCACCCCGCTCCATTCATTGCAACTGATGGTCCTAGGGAGCTACAAGAGGAAGAAATGACTCAAATCGACCGCCGGGTTAAAATCCTTCATTCCAAGTCATAGCCCGAGAGAGAGAAGAGAGCCATACCCGGGTGGTGAAGGAGTCGTCGTTGGAGGAGGAACGGCTGGAGAGGTCATTGAAGAAGACCATGGAGACCCCGGCGGTAGGATGCGAGACGGCGAGAGCGAGGAAGCAAGCGAGGAAGCGGCTATAGCCTAGGAAGGAAGGAAGGAGGAAACAGGGGAAATGTGACTTGTGGTCGGGGAGAAAAGGGGGTGTGGAAGGGGGGCGGGGGTAGATATTTCGGTGGTAGGCCAAAAATTTCGAAATGTGGAGGGAAACTTTGCGCGCGGTGCCGCCAGACACCATTCACTTTGAACGATTGTGTGCATCACAAACGATTCTTCTGCTTTACGCGCATGGGATGAGTTTGATAATTCAAATTTTGGTGGAAATTTCCCTGGGTACTGTCCTCATCCACGTCATTGCATAATTTAACATCGCTTGCTAATTTGGGCACACAAAAGAGCGTACAGCACACATACCACACTTACTGAATCGAGCAATTTTAGTAATTAAACAGAGCCAGTTGACCTAAACATTGCTCTAACAAAAGACCAGCAGTAAAAACAAAGCCTAAGTACGCATAATTTTGACAAAGCCATCGCCGCGCTGACCTATGCATCGCCGGTGTGAGATGAGACATCGATGACTTGTCCTGGCGACATGCCGCCGTTGGTGGACTCCGCGCCTCCCTGCTGAAGTCGATCGTGTCCTCGTCCTCGTCCTCGTCCTCGGTGCCGCCCTCAAGGTTGTAGTACTCGTAGTAGTGGCTGTGTCAGAGCTCGCGTTGGTACTCCACCACCGATTCCTCGACGGACAGACTCTTCTCTACCTTGACCTCGGCCACGCGTAACTCCTCCTCCCGGCGCCCCTCGATCTCCGCCGCCTCCTGCATCTCCAGCTCCCGCTCGGCGATCTCATTAGGAAGCAGGTGCTCCATGGCCACCGCCGCCTTTTCGGACGTGGGTTGCATGCTGGATTCCGAGGTGGCCTGGAATATCTTGGCGTGGATGGCCTCGACTCAGGCCAGGGTGACATCGGCGATACGGACAGCAGCTCGAGCGCTCTCGACGTTTGCAGCCGCCATCGCAGCACCGGCTGCAGCCGTCTCGGCTGCTGCAGCTGCCCTATCGGGTACGGAAGACGCCCTCTCGGCGGATGCGGCCGCACTCAATGCGGATGCGGCGGCACTCTCGGCGTAGGCGGTCGCGCTCTCGGCGCAAGCGGCGGCGCTCGGGGAGGACGCGGCCACCGTACGGGCCTTCACGAAGCGTTTACATGGCGTCATCTTTGCAAGAAGGGGTTGCGGGAATGGGGATCAGAATTCATGGATTCAGGGGTTGCCGGCACTGGAGCAGACGAGCCAGCGAAGCTTAAGGAGGAAGACTTAAATAGACCCACGAATTTTCACCGCAAACGGTTCCTACAAAAAACTGTGTGTGATGTTGTTGATATTTTTTATTAGCTGTGAAAGACAAATTTGGAGTAAAGTGGCAACGGATGGTGTTTTAAATGTACGAGAAAATTTGTAGTACTAATACAACTTTCATGTCAAATTTTGGAAAATTTCAGGGGTCATTTGACATTTTAAGACATTTAAGTGATTTTCTAGCCATTTAATGACCGTAATTCAAATTTGAACTACATGTACATGCAACAGCTAACCATAACGGTTTGAAAAGTCATATTTGTGTACTTGTGTGCGAGTTAATTCCATGTGCAGTAAATTGGACGGAATTTTCAAACATATTGGTCTCATGGCTATGACACAATTAAGCATGGAGTGCCATGGCATTTAAATTCCAAAAAAATTTAAAAAGATCAGAAACACATGAAACCTTGCTTGATGTAATGTCATGCCACCAAGATGATGTGGTAAAATTTTTGGCATGTTTGACGAAAGTTTGGACACACATCCCTCACAAACCGAAGCAACTCACTAGAAGGCTCGTGGTTCCGAGAGGGAACAATGCATGTTTGATGACGAACGGGCGATTGCTTCCTCTTACTGGCTTCAAAAAATTTCTACAGTTAACATGCACTAATACAACTGTCGTGTCAAAATTTGGAAA
Source organism: Thinopyrum elongatum (assembly GCA_011799875.1). Classification (NCBI taxonomy): domain Eukaryota; kingdom Viridiplantae; phylum Streptophyta; class Magnoliopsida; order Poales; family Poaceae; genus Thinopyrum; species Thinopyrum elongatum. The sequence continues at coordinate 409,926,847 of CM022302.1, read as the reverse complement.
ATTCCAGGGGTCATTTGACCTTTTTAAGACATTTAAGTGATTTTCTAGCCATTTAATGACCGTAATCCAAATTTGAACTACATTTACATGCAACGGCTAACCATAACGGTTTGAAAAATCATATTTGTGTACTTGTGTGCGAGTTAATTCCATGTGCAGTAAATTGGAAGGAATTTTCAAACATATTGGTCTCACGCCCTGGACACATGCATGGAGTGCCATGGCATTTAAATTCCAAAAAATTAAAAAAAGATCAGAAACACATGAAACCTTACTTGATGTAATGTCATACCACCAAGATGATGTGGTAAAAAAATTGGCATGTTTGATGAAAGTTTGGACACACACCCCTCACTAACCGAAGCAACTATCTAGAAGGCTCGTGGTTCCGAGAGGGAACAATGCATGTTTGATGACGAACGGGCGATAGCTTCCTCTTACGGGCTTCAAAAAATTTCTACAGTTAATGTGCACTTATACAACTGTCGTGTCAAAATTTGGAAAAATTCAGGGGTCATTTGACCTTTTTAAGTCATTTAAGTGATTTTCTAGCCATTTAATGACCGTAATTCAAATTTGAACTACATCTACATGCAACGGCTAACCATAATGGTTTGAAAAATCATATTTGTGTACTTGTGTGTGAGTTAATTCCATGTGCAATAAATTGGAAGTAATTTTCAAACATATTGGTTTCACGCGCTCGACACATGCATGGAGTTCCATGGCATTTAAATTCCAAAAAATTAAAAAAAGATCAGAAACACATGAAACCTTGCTTGATGTAATGTCATGCCACCAAGATGATGTGGTAAAAAAATTGGCATGTTTGACGAAATTTTGGACACACACCCCTCACAAACCGGAGTAACTCACTAGAAGGCTCGTGGTTCCGAGAGGGAACAATGCATGTTTGATGACGAACGGGAGATAGCTTCCTCTTATGGCCTTCAAATTTTTTCTACATTTAACGTGCACTAATACAACTGTCATGTGAAAATTTAGAAAATTCTAGGGGTGATTTAACCTTTTAAATACATTTAAGTGATTTTCTAGCCATTTAATGACCGTAATTCAAATTTGAACTACATCTACATGCAACAGCTAACCATAACGGTTTGAAAAATCATATTTGTGTACTTGTGTGCGAGTTTATTCCATGTGCAGTAAATTAGAAGGAATTTTCAAATATATTGGTGTCACAGCATGGACACATGCATGGAGTGCCATGGCATTTAAATTCCAAAAAATTAAAAAATGATCAGAAAAACATGAAACCTTGCTTGATGTATTGTCATGCCACCAAGATGATGCGGTAAAAAAATTGGCCTATTTGATGAAAGTTTGGACACACACCCCTCACAAACCGGAGCAACTCACTAGAAGGCTCGTGGTTCCGAGAGGGAACAATGCATGTTTGATGACGAACATGAGATAGCTTCCTCTTATGGTCTTCAAATTTTTTCTACATTTAACATGCACTAATACAACTGTCATGTGAAAAATGTGAAAATTCTACTGGTCATTTGACCTTTTAAAGACATTTAAGTGATTTTCTAGCCATTTAATGACCGTAATTCAAATTTGAACTACATCTACATGCAACGGCTAACCATAACGGTTTGAAAAATCATATTTTTGTGTACTTGTGTGCGAGTTAATTCCATATGCAGTAAATTGAAAGGAATTTTCAAACATATTGGTGTCACGGCCTGGACACACATGCATGGAGCGCCATGCCATTCAAATTCCAAAAAATTAAAAAAATGATCAGAAACACATGAAACCTTGCTTGACGTAATGTCATGCCACCAAGATGATGTGGTAAAAAAATTGGCCTGTTTGACGAAAGTTTGGACACACACCCCTCACAAACCAGAGCAACTCACTAGAAGGCTCGTGGTTTCGAGAGGGAACAATGCATGTTTGATGATGAACAGGCGATAGCTTCCTCTTATGGGCTTCAAAAAAATTCTACAGTTAACATGCACTAATACAACTGTCATGTCAAAATTTGGAAAATTTCAGGGATCATTTGACCTTTTTAAGACATTTAAATGATTTTCTAGCCATTTAATGACCGTAATACAAATTTGAACTACATCTACATGTAGCGGCTAACCATAACAGTTTGAAAAAAAATATTTGTGTACTTGTGTGCGAGTTAATTCCATGTGCAGTAAATTGGAACAAATTTTCAAACATATTGATGTCACGCTTTGGACACATGCATGGAGTGCCATCGCATTTAAATTCCAAAAAATTAAAAAATCATCAGACGATGTAAATATCTGGTGTTCAAAAAAGAAAATGTAAAGGTCTGGCAAGACAACCGGCCCCCACACGATTGACACTCTATTTCGTGCCTCGAGGTTTGGAAGGTGAGTGGCGCGGGTTATTAATCAGACACGGTTCTGTATTGGAAACCGCCAGCTATTAAGTTCACACACGAATTTTGCTGCGGGAATCGTGTGTAATTCAAACTACAGTACTCATAAATTCCGACGACCGGCATGTGTACTGTTCCCGTCGATCTAGATTCCGGCCGCCAATAAATACCACCTTGCTCACGTCGTCCCGCCTGCATTCTCATCTACATCCTTCCCTCGCTCGCCCTCTCTCTCTCTCTCTCTCTCTCTCTCTCTCAAATCTCAGGCATGGCGCCGCCGATCTGCCCACGCGCCGACGAGGAGGCGCCGTCCCCCGAGGACGCTCAGTCGAAGAGCAGCGACGAGGAGGACCCCTACACGTCGCCGGGCGAGGTTGCGCCGGACCCCCCAACTTTGGAGTGGTTTTGGGGCCAGTACAATCATTGTCTGTGGAAGTCGCTGCCGCAGGCTAAGAAAGCCAGCCAAGTGGCGTTCAAGAAGGAGATGGCAGAGGAGGAAGCCAGGTACCAGGCGGCCTGTGAAGCCCGTGATGCCGCCTGGAAAAAGGAGGCGGTGGAGCTTTGGGGGCGGGCGCGTCGTCATGCGGAGGAGGTGTATGAAGACGGGTACTTCGTGAGGAAGGTCAAAGGTGCTAGGCGCCTCATCGCTGCGTGGAGGTGGGATGATAAGCTCCAGTGTGCCACCAATGAGGAGCTTCGGTGGGCGTCCAACGAAATGGCAAAATCGTTCACGCTCGTCCGCCAGCAAGAGGCAGATCGGTACGTCAAGCGCTGCGAGGCAAAGGAGGCGGAGTACTGCCTCCGCGCTGGGAAGACGCCGCGCACCAGGGAGCTGCTGGCTTGGGGCTGCCGGAATACTGCCGCCAGGAGGGATTATTAGTTTTAGTATTGTTCGTTTTCAATTTTATGCATTGTACCTAGTAGTTAAGTATCATCACGTATATGTGATGATATTATATATATTCTGTGATGAACTAATGAACAATTAATATATATTATGAATTCCATTTTCTATCTGTTTTTGTATACTAATTTGTATCTAGTTGTTATTATCCACATATACATAATGGAAAGCATATATACACACATTGAAACAGAACATATAAGAACGGAAAACAGAGTACACACATTGAAACAGAGCAATAAACAGAGCAATATTATGATTGCTGTGAATACATAGCGATCCACGTCGAAACGACTCAACAAAATAAAACGCGTCCATGAGACCATGACCAGCAGCCCTTGCCTACGGTAGCTCTTGGCTCTGTCTGAACTCGAGCAGGCGTTCGTCCAAGCGGTCGACACGCTCTCGGTACATCTGGAGCACGATCTCGAGCTCCAAGTTGGCTATTTCATCGGAGATCACCAGCTCGAGGATGCGACGGCCATGTTCCTCTACTGCGCCCAGGTGTCCGGTCGAGCCTAGCGACCAGCTCGCTGGCATCGAGCGGGCCGCTGACAAGTTGAACGGTGCGACCCATGCGAACGGCGCGGCGGGCGTCCGGTGCAAGTACGGCGTGGTCGGCCTCTGGTGCAAGTATGGCGCAGAGGGCCCCTGCCCACTCCTGGCGAGGAATGGGGGTACTGACGGGACGTGTACCCAACTGCGACGCCCTGTCGACAGCAGGCAAGCGCCGATGGATCCGCTCTTGCTGTGCGGCGTGCCGCGCCTCTCGCTCTGCGGTGCTCCAATGGTCTCACCGTGCGGCGAGCCGCAGCCTATCGGCGCGGACGCGCCTAGCTTGCTCTGCGGCGCGCCATCGATCATGTTGTGCGGCGAGCTGCAGCCTCTCGGCGCTGACATGCCTATATTGATCCACGGCGCTGAAGCGCCATGCGCCAAGGGTCTGCTCAACCCTGGCGATGACGCGCATCACGATGTCGTCTATTGCGTTGCTAGGGAGAGCCTCGGCCTCGACGGGCGATGGTGCCTTCTCATTTTCCTCGTCGACGAGGTTGATGGCAGAGGCGGCGCTTTGGTGGGTTGGCATGCTTGGAAAAGATGGATGTGCTACAGGCTGCGCTTGTTGCCTCCGTGCATCGCACGCCGCCTAGGTTTATATGCAATATCGCTGGGTGGCGGGAAACCGGTGAGGAAATGGTGGGAAATGGTGGCGTGTTCATAAAATGCTATCAATTAATGGAAACTTAGCATAGAAGGAACATCGAGCTAGCACAAGAAGTAGATGATGATCAGATGATCGTTTATCCTAGTTAATTATGCATGTAATAGTTTACTTTGGTGTGTGGAAATGTCATGTGTGTACTAGCCACCTATGTAATTGGATGTTTGCCGCATATTACACATATCTTGTTTATGTGAAACGTTTCTGTTCTCTTGGCTTAACACAAACAGCTTATCGGAATGAACTGTATGCCCTCCATTGCACACACCTTGATCTGGCTGAACCGTTTCTGTTGCGTTGCCTAATCGAAAACAGTTCATCCGAGTGAACCGTATGCCGTATATCGCACACACCTTGATCTGGCTGACCGTTTCTTTTGTGTTGCCTAATCACAAATAGTTCATCCGAGTGAACTGTATGCCGTATATCACACACACCTTCATCTGGCTGTCCGTTTCTGTTGTTCCGCGTCATCACAAACAGTTTATCTGAGTGAACTGTATGCCGGATATCGCACACGCCTTCATCTGTCTGCCCATTTCTTTTGTTCTGCCTCATCGCAAATAGTTAATTCAACTGAACCGTATGCCCCGCATCGCACACGTAATTAAAATCTGAACCGTGTTTGATGTATCCTTCATCGCAAACGTTTTGCATCTTTTTTGACGGTTTTTTTACATCACCGTTTGCGATTAATGCATCGCACACAGTTTCGTCAAAGGGTCTCTGATCATAGTGTCGCGTTAGCAGCATCCTGCAGTAGTGAAACCTCGTCTCGGTGGCATCGATTGCATCAACTCGGTGAGACTGAAGTGAAGCAATAAGGCAACAGAGAGTTGGTCAAGCCATCTCGGTGAGACCAAAATAATTGCAACTGATATCAGGGAGTTGGCAAGGCCATCTCGGTGAGATCGAGGTCCGTATCGGTGAGACCGAACTGTTAGGGTTTCTGGCTGTGGCTATGTCATATGAACTCGGTGGCTCCGGATAGGAAGTATCGGTGGGGCCGAATTGGAGTTTAGGGCTTTGACATATTTGGATGGAGAAAGTGGTTGAGGGTTTTTGGAGCAATATCACTAAGCACTTGAGCAAGTAATCCATTAATCAACACCTCATCCCATCTTAATAGTATTGGCTTTCCTATGGACTCAATGTGATCTTGGATCACTAAAATAAAAAATGAAGAGTCTTGAACTTTTGACAATCTTTGTCCTTAGCATTTTGAAGGGGTTCCACATCCTCTTGTCCTTGACACGTCATTGTTGAACTTGTCTGAGATACACTAGATAAAACTATCAGTCCAACAAGAAATATGTTGACATTAATTACCAAAATCACCCAGGGAGCACTTGTGCTTTCAGATATGCACTTGAAACAACAATATATACACTAATTAGAGCACCGTCAAAGTATGTACAGTCGACACCATATGAGTTATGGAAAGGGAAGAAACCCAATTTTTCACATCTCAAGATTTGGGGTTGTGATACTTAATTGAAGCATTTACAACCAAATAAACTCGATACCAAAGCAGACAAATGCTACTTTGTAGGTTATTCCAAACAAATAATTGGGTATTCCATCTACCAAAAGTCCGACGATGAAGTGTTTGTTGCAAAGAATTGACACTTTCTCGAGAAGGAGTTTCTCTCTAAATAAGTAAGTGGGAGGGCAGTACAGCTTGACGAGATTACCGAATCTCCGGTAAAAATAAGCTAGACTAATGAACCAGAATTTGTTCTGGAAGTTGTCCGCATAACTGAACTGAAAGTTGCTACAGTAGTTGTAGAAACTCTAGTTAAGCCTGTAACCGAACCACATAAGTCAGGAAGAGTTAGCGAACCTCCTGAGTGGTTTCATAATGAAATATTCATCTTAGGATAAGATGAACCTGCGCACTACAGAGAACCAATGGTGGCACCCAGCTCAAAGGAATGGCTTAAAGCCATGAAATCTGAAATGGAGTCCATGTACGAAAGTCAAGTTTGGAACTTGGTTGAGCCTCCAGAGGGTGTAAAACCCATTCAATGTAAATGGATCTTCAAAAGAAAAATGGTCGCGGATTGTAATCCTACTATGTATATATATAAAGCAAGGCTAGTTGCAAAAGGTTTTCACAAATTGAGGGAGTCGATTATGATGAGACTTTCTCACCAGTAGCCATGCTAAAATCTGTGCACATTATGATGGCAATTGTTGCATATTTCGATTATGAGATTTGGCAGATGGATGTCAAAACGACTTTCCTAAATGGAAATCTTAAAGAGGATGTATATATGATGCAACTAGAAGGTTTTGTCGATCCTAAGGATGCCGGAATGGTGTGCAAGCTTCAAAGGTCTATTTATGGTTTGAAGCAAGCATCAAGGAGCTAGAATCAATGTTTTGAAGAAGTGGTTAAAGAGTTTTTCTTCATTAAGAATGATGAAGAAGCTTGTGTATACAAGAAGTTTGTGGGAGCTCTATAGCATTTCTGATATTATATGTGGATGAAATATTATTGATTTGAAATGATACAAAGTTTCTTATCACAATAAAAGATTCATTGAAAAGTGTGTTTTCAATGGAATACTTAGGCATGGCAATTTATATATTGGGCATGAAGATCTACAGAGATAGATCAAGACGTCTAATCGCGCTGAGCCAGAGCATGTACATTGACAAGGTTTTAAAGAGGTTTAAAATGGAGAACACAAATAAAGGTTTTCTCCCAATGTCACATGGCACAACACTTAGCAAGAATCAATGTCCTAAGACAATTGATGAGTGTGGTGTAGATGAGTAGAGTTCAATATGCCTCAGCAATTGGATCCATTATGTATGCTATGATATGTGCAAGACCAGATGTTTCTTATGCGCTAAGTGTTAGTAGCAGGTACCAAAAGTGATCCTGGATTGGCTCACTGGGTAGCTGTTAAAAATATTCTTTAAGTATCTCAGGAGAACAAAGGACATGCTCCTTGTCTATGGAGGAGATGAAGAGCTCGTTGTAAATGGTTACACCGATGCTAGCTTCATGACTGATATAGATGACTATAAATCTCAATCGGCCTATGCTTTCACCTTTAATGGTGGTGTAGTGGTTTGTAACAGTTTCAAGCACAACACTGTTGCAGATTCTACGATGGAAGCAGAATATATTATGGCTTCAGAAGCTTCAAAGGAGGCAGTCTGGATCAAGAAGTTTCTTGAAGATATTGGTGTGGTCCCAAGTGCGGTGAACCCAATGACGCTTATTGTGGTAATAGTTGTGTTGTTGCTCAAGCAAAAGAACCAAGATCACACATGAAGACCAGACATATATAACACAAGTAGTACCTTATCCCACAGTATGGCGATAAAGGTTTTGTGAAAGTACTCAAGATTCACATGGATTTGAATGTGTCAGACCTGATGGTGAAGCCTCTACCACGAGCAAAACATGAGCAACACCTGAGAGCCATCTGTGTTAAAGAAGCTATGTAACTAGATTATTGACTCTAGTACAAGTGGGAGTCTATTGGAAATATGCCCTAGAGGCAGTAATATTGTATTTTTTATTTCCATCTTTATAATTAAGAAGTTTATATTCTATGCTATAACTACTATGATCCTGGAATGTGTGATTCAGTGGAAAACTCATATGCACGTGTAGAATGATAAATGGTAAAATCTGATTCCTAATCTCTCCTCTAGGACTAGCTTAAGCGTTGTATGTGACCATGTTTTCTGGATCTTGGGATATCGTAAGTGTAGCAATAGTTCCAAAAAAACTTTGAGAGTATGCCGTTGAAAGAACGATCATATTGAATTGACCCAACTTGTTTGTTATACTTTGAGATACTAGCGTCACAAGTCAATCATTATAACACAGAGAGTTAATGTATGCTTTAGTTCCCTAGACGATGAGAGTATCATAGTCACTTCTTAACATATGATGGACTTTGGGGTTGTTCAAACGTCATGTGTAACACGGTGATCATAACGACAACTTACAAGTTCATCGGAAAGTTTGACAAGGGACTAGATAGCTCAAGAGTGAGATTTTCTCCTCCGACAATGGAGAGATATTCCTAGAGCTATCTCGGTGTGTTGGCATCCATCATCCTCTGACTAGATACAGCTGACTAGATCACAGGGATGCTAGAACATGTCAACGAGAAAGAAGAAAAAACTGGTAACGAGGAGACCAATATAGTAAGCATGAGAATGACTCAAGAGGATACCGATATATCTCACCTCGGGTTTTGTAAAGTATCACGAAGCAAAGGGAATAGCACATGGTAACCAAAGGTTCACTCAATTGTCATTCGTGTATTCATAGAGATCAATATGGATGTCCACGGTTCCGCTATTGGTCATTGAACGAATGGGGTTTTGTTCATTTCTATGTTTTACCGAACCTACAGGGTCACAATCTTAAGGGAATCACGATCTTTTGAATTTTAGTGGAGTAAGAGTTATGAGAATATATTAAGAAAATAGTTTCGGGACTATTAGAAATAGTTTCGAGAGAAACCGAAAACGTTTCGGGGTTTACTAGGTAATATCGGGAATTAATATATAGGTGGAAAATGTTTCCGGAGATGTTAAATTAATAATAAAAGGTTCTAATATTGATTAGGAGGCTTTTAGAATTAATTAGATATCAACGGGCCAAAGATAATACTAAAAGGCCAAGTGGTGGAGAGTTATTGGGCCCTATGGCCCAATAACATTTGGGGGCGCCCCCTAGCTTGTATGACAAGCCAAGGGGGCCGAATTGGAGAGGGAGGAGGACTCCTCCTCTCCTATGCCGGCGCACCAAGGAGGGGAGTCCTCCTCCCTTGTGTGGCATATACTAGAGGATTTTGCCCTTGGAGACACACAAGTTTTGGAGCCTCCTCTAGTTCGGTAGTTTTATTTCTAAATTGGAGTTGATCTAATTAGAGCTAGACCTAGATCTCTCTAATCCTCATAATAGAGAAGCCTTGTGCGGTTCTTTTCTTCTCCCTCTAATTCTCCGGTGACGATTAGCTCTGGACGGCGAAATGCTGCCGGATTGGGAAGCCAGTACGCTTGCAAACTATAGAGAGGTCGTGCTTTCGGTCTTTGGTTCAAGGGATTGTTCGTGAATGGTTTGAGGGACTTCAAGTACGATCTACACCAACTCTTCTTTCGCTGCAACTCAAAGTTGGTAACGATTTGACCTAAACCTCTTATGCATCTTCATAGTGTTCCTAGTCCTATCATAGGACAAAGTTTTTTGTTTTCTACTACGTTTCCCAACAAAGATATTCGCAACCAAATTAAATAACAAGGGCAAAAGAGGATCGCTCTAGTTCAAGCCTTTTTGTCCAATAAAATATGGCCCACTTGTATCAATAAGTCTGACACAAAAGGAATCTTGAGAGTGGGTGCTGCAAATCCACTTAATCCCTTTATCGCCAAAACCTCTAGAAGTGAGCATTTCCACAAGGAAATCACAACTCACTCTGTCACAGGCCTTCTCATATTCCAATTTCACAACTAGACCACTAGACCCATATGTGAATCTCATGAATAGTTTGATGTGCCATTACAATACTTTCCAAATAAATCTCCCTTTAATAAAAGCAGTTTGATTCAGAGGATCAATCTATCACAGATAAGGGAAGCCCTAATAGTCCTAGGTTTAGTAAAAATCTTTACAATACAATTACTAAGACTAATAGGACGAAATTTCTTTCTCTCTTTAGCATCAGGTTCTTTTGGGATCAATCTAATGATTTCAAAATTAAGCATATAAATTCCTAGATTTCCTTCCTCAAAATCTTTAACACATGTCATTAAAAGGATCGAGATGGACCTAGAGGGGGGTGAATAGGTACAATTACAAATTTTATTTTATTATTAGCAAGCTTAGGCAAGTGTGGAATGTAAAGGCGAGCCTAAACAATTTCTAGGGTGAGATAACAAGAGCAATATTAATGGATTCAACAAGTCAATGATTGCAAGGTCAAGTGATCAAAGTAAACCACAAGTAGGGATCTAGGGTTAGGGATAATTGACGACACGGAGACGAGGATATATCTGGGTGTTCACTTCCTTGGAGGGAACCTAATCGGCATTGGAGGGATGCATGTTACCACGAAGGCTCACGCTATTCTCCTTGAGATAACACAATGAATGCGATTCTCGACCACTAGTGGTAGACCTTGAGGCAGCCTCCAAAGCTTCACAAACTTCACACGGGTGAATCACAAGTTGATTCCTCACCAAAGACTACTACTGCCTGGTAGTCTAAGTTCATTCCTCACCAAAGACTCCTACCACCTAGGAGTCTTCAACCTCCGAAGATCACAAGTGGGAAAACTCAAGACTTGCTCAAATCACAAATTACTTTGGTCAAAATAGAGAGGATGAGTGGATCTATCAATGAGTGAAATCTCGCTCAAGAACTCTCATAAATCTCTCCAGGATCTAAGATATGGTGTAGGAGAAAGGAGATGGAGCCTTTTAAAATGTCTAGGATTCTTGCACTATGTTGGTTAACCCCTCCACAAAGTGGTGGAGGGGTATTTATAGTCCCCAAGGAACTAGCCATTTGAGGCAGAAAATGCACGGGGCAGACTATCCACCCAGGCACTCGGACAGTCCGGCCACTGATGAAAAGGCACATACAATAGTGTAAAGTAGAGAAGAACATAAGACAGTCGGCCAGACAGTACAACTTGCAGCTCTGACAGTCTAGCCCGTACCTAGGCGAAAGAGAGCTCTATAACCGTCCAGGAAAATGTCCAACAACAATTTCAAGTTACTCATGCTTTGTGGTAGCAAGCAAATAGCACGGATGAAGGAGGCCCCTGATAGAGTGTCTCACTCTTTGTTCGGATTAGAAGAATTGGCTACTAGTTCATGTGGGGGACAAGTCAGACAGTTCGTCTAGCAAACCAGATGGTCTGGCTAGATTGTTATGTTTGGCTATTGAGGGATGGGACATGTTAGGCTTATGGCTTTGGACTACATGGTAATTGTCATGATTGACTTGAGCAAATCTTTGCAAAACTCCTTCGATCCCCTCTTAATAGTGCGAGATCCCTATAACTCAAGATATGAAATAAAAAGCTTTGTTTCTTGTCGTTATTGCACACTTCTTGGGTCATAATCAATTTGGGGGGTCTATGATCCACACACGTTATTTCCACGGGGACTAAAACCTATGTATTCACTTAGTAAACGTAATTAGCCCCTATATATATTGTCATCAACATCAAAATATAATTAAGGGCATGATTGCACTTTCAGCCATAAAATCCAATTTAACGAGATCCCAAAATGTCTGTTAAAAGAGAAAGGAGAGGCCATCAGGACCAGGTGCACTATGGGCATAAGAGCCCATAATAGTATTTTAAATCCCCTCTTCAAATAAAGGTTTTTGCAAAAGAAGATTCTCTTCATCAGTGACAAGTTCATCAGGATTCCAAAATTTGCGTCCCAAATGAATATCACGTCTGGCCTCAAAACCTAATAAATGTTTTTAAAAGAAAGTAGCAACATCCAACATTTGAGTGCAAAGACATGACCATTTTCTCCCACAAGGGATATTAAATGTTTTTCCTGCGCGTACGATTTGCTAGAGAGTGGAAATAAGAATTATTTCTATCTCCTTGCAAGACTTTTTTTTAATATCATCTAATTCTTTCTTGATGTATTTCATCCTAGTTTTATCATCATCACACAAGGGAGCTTTTTCAAAAAATAACACATCAAGAATATCAAACTCCATAAGGAGATATTTATTCTTCTTTTTAGAGACTGACTCAATATTAATACTCCCCCCTTTTACCTTCTTTCTAAGTAAGCTAGTTTTAAATTGCCAATTATCAATGGCAGAGGAACCATTAGAAGGTGTATTCCACACATCATGAACAATGCCAGCAAAATCAGGATGGGGAAGCCACCATTTCTTAAATCTAAATAACCTGGGAGCGGTGACCCTCCTAGCTCGAGTATCTAACATAAGAGGGGTATGATCACTGCCAATCCTAGGTAATGCAATGAGTGAAGAAATATGAAAATGTATATCCCGGTCCACATAAGTGAACACTCTATCAATAACAGAAACAAGTGATTATTTTGGTTATTGCACCAATTGAAACTCCTATTAGAGATAGAAATCTCAAGGTGGTCCCACTTGTTGACCCAACCATTAAAAAGAAAAGGCATAATGGGAATTAACTTTACCATTACTTTTGCCCCTTTCCTCCCTAACAAGGTTGAAATCATCTACAAGTAATGCAGGATAAGAAACATGCTCCAAAGTATCATGCAATTCAGCAAAAATGTCTAATTTAGAAAAGACAAATTTCTATAGTGTGAGAGTATGTATCTCATGTAAAACTTGATGGTCTAGATAGGAGGGCACCTGCATTGGATTAAAAAAACTCTCATTTCAGAACCATGGAGTTGTACCCCTGCGTTTGATCACTCCTTGGCATGTGCTTCATGGACGATAATTATAGAAGCTCAAGAAATAATAATAATAATAATAATAATAATAAGATACTCCCTCTGTAAACAAATATAAAATGTTTTAGTGATCTAAAATGTTTACTATGTTTTAGTGATCTAAAATGTTTATAAACATTTTAGATCACTAAAACATTTTATATTTGTTTACAGAGGGAGTATCTCTTATGACTCTTGAGGAATATCCTTCCCTTTTTTTTGCGAGAATACGAATATACTTGCAATGGGTCAGTCTGGAGCTCACTGGAAAACAAGATCATTCTCTTATAAAGACATATTTTAATATCACAATTTCCATTCCATCATGAAGCCCGCTCTCCTATAACGGCTAAAGCTAAAAGATACGCAATCAACTCGGAAAAAAAGAAGCTAAAAGATACACAACAGAAAAAGAAAGGTAGATGGGCAAACACACTCCTTTTTTTCCTTTTGAAATGGCAAACACGCTCCTTGCCTAAATAGGCCCCTGGTCCTCAGCAAACTTGGTACCGCATAGCAAGTAAAGAAAGTCACGCAAAGAATGCGACTCCTGACCAAAATATACTCCGCTGCAAAGGAAGTCACCTGCGCCGTGAGCCTCCCCCTGACTGGTTGAAACGGGCCGATGACCGGAACAAATGCATTACGAAACCTAGTAGTGCAGTTCCTGGATGTCATCAAATCAAATGCGCACATGCTCCGGCAGCTTCGTAGCAAAGCAGAAAGAGCGCAGTTTGTCAAGCGGGCGAGCGAGCAAAAGGGCCACATGAACACTGGATACCATTGTTATTCGGGTCAACCAGTATGGTAGCGCCACTCTGCGCCACTTGGTCAAATCAGCAATCTAGCATGGCGCAAGGGATAATACTAGTGTAATACCCGTCCATGAGTGTGTGTTCCTCCATGGCGCTTTTGTGCCCATAAATCGCAGTGGACGACGTACTAGTTAGTGGGTTTGGGTAGGCGGTGCAGGCTGGAGCCCAATCCCAATCTCGGGGAAGTCGGGCACTCAAGCTCTCGCCTTCTTTATTTGTGCCAATAATAATAAATAATACGTAGTAACAGAATTCCATGAGGTCGTCGCATAGTCTCACCACCTTTTGCACGCTGCATGCACTTGGCATTGCCAAACTGCCGTTCGGTCCAGCCCTGATACGTTGAGAAAAACCATGAAATAACACGCCCTGTCGGTATCAGGTGGCATTAAGAAGGAAGGAGGCCCTTCTTGAAGCTTCGGGCACGTTATCAGTATCACCCGATGCTTCCTCGCGGACGGGTAAAAGCGACCTGACGATAGCGCACGCAGCCGACGGCGGGGGAGAGGCGCCGGAAGATCGGGGCGGAAGCTTCGCCTGGAGAGAGGGTCGGCGCATGACATGCGTGCGCTTTGCTCGTCAGTGTTGCCGCATTATAGGTCGGTCGAGCCCTGAGCCACTCGATGGTTCGATCGATCGGGCGGGCGGCAGGTCGATTTTGACCCGCGCACCCAGGTTTGTTAATCGTATCGCCCGCCCGGGAGGGACCGGACGGAAATGGAGCGAGCGGGCGAGCGAGCTTGTGTATTATTGAGGGGGAAGAGACAGCAGGTGGTGCGCGTCGTCGTCGTGCGTCCATCCGTCGATCCGTCGCTGGCCCCGGCCGCTCGGGGCTGGGAGTCAAATCAAGGCTCCGAACGCGTTGCGCCTGCGGCCTGCCTGCCTAGGTCAACGTGCGGCGACATTTGCGTGAGCGTGCGTGTGGCGTGTGAGCTTGAGCGCCCTGGCAGTGGAGTGGAGTAGGGGTACAGCGGCAGCGCAGGAGCCTGGGTCTGCTCTCGAGCTTGGGAGGTCCGCGTGGCCACCGTTGGCTCCATGAGAGCATGGTTAATAAGAGAGCCGGCAGCTGGCTATATGCCGAGGCCATGTCACATAAAGCCTTAGGAGAGGAGCATTTTGGAGGCCGAGCTACATGGCTCCCGTTATCTGGTCCAACCATTGATACATTGAGATTTGTGCCGCCTGTCTTTTGCATTAATGTCATAGTTTTAAATAGCCAGTTATAGCTTTTTCAACAGGGTGCTGCTAAATGATCTCATGTGCAAAATAGCCCACTATAGCTCCGATATAGTTGATTTGAAGGTCCGTCGCTATTTAGCATAGCCCGCTATTTAAAATATTAATTAATATACGCTGGCTGTCTGGAGGAAATACAGAGGTGCCATGACTTGATGTGCTTGCTTTGTACATGGACACCCGTTCTGTCCGATGGTTGCACGAACAAGTGGGCGAGCTGTGCTAATGGCTGCGGTGCGTTGGAGTGAGACCATGCATGGAGCTGCTAAACAATTTGTGATCCTCTCAGACGGCTAGTGCGATACTTCAGGCCAAGTAAATAGTTTTTTTGGGAAAAATTCTGAGAACAAAATAAGACATTGTTATTTTTACAGAAAATCTGAGAACAAAAACTAAACTAAAGCAGAAAATTACAAACACAAATATTTTAATTTAAGATATAAAAAGGTTGAGACACTTGACGAGTTATTATTTTCTCAGAATTTTAAAATATAGTTGCATTCTCGATATGATGTACTGTCAAGCTATAGCGAGAAAATGGATTAAACCCCCTAACTATGGGACGATCGGAAGAAGGAAAGTTCAAGGAGTTTGAAAATGTGGCCGCATACTCGGTATGACGTACTTTCATGCTACATTGAGAAAATGGATTAAATCCCCTAATTATGGGATGATTCGAGGGAGGAAATGACCAATGGGGTTGCGATGTATTCTACCACGACAGGGTGGGGGTACCGAGAAATTGAAATAAGTCAATTTCTACGATAATTTTTGGTGCACGGTCAGTTGATCGATGAAAATTTTGGTCGGCGTGATGCTGAGCTCAAATAATTTTGTATATATGGCACCGCGCATGCATCACCATTATATGGATAGAGATTTTCACGTGGTTTTTGACAATTTACAAGCAACAGTCAGTACGCTCTGTAATGGCATGGCGTCTACATTAGGAATCGTGCGGATTATACTTTAGAATACTCAATTAGGCCATGACGGTTTTCTAATATGGTGCCCATTGATTTAGTTTAGGTTTGTTTTTTCTTAAAGAAAAATTTAGAAGATAAAACAAAAACCTCGAAATTAAGATTTGCTGATGATTTGATGTTTGTTTCTGTATAAGTGTTTGTGAGCTCCAAATCATGGAGCGGCACGCTTGTAATGTCATGCCATTATGCATTATGCATTGAAAGCCGCACATGTCGGTCTTTAGAATACCCAATTATATGGTGACACTGTTTTAATATGGTTCTCGTGATATTAAGCAAGTGTTTTTCTTTTATACAATTTAAATATAGAGAAGAAAAACAAAACAAAAATAGGATTTGTAGGTGGTTTGAGATATGTTCTTTCGATTGTTGCATCTCCGGTGCTAGAGCAGATGCCGACGGGAGGGGGGGTGATGGTGGGAGCACATGGAAGCGATAATTTTGGCTTGGTGGCCAATGTGCCCCAGGTTTGACATAGTATAATTGGATATTGATGTTTAGTGCATGTATATAGAATCTTTTAGAGGGCCAGCTCTTTTGGGCGACTCTCCCCCCTCCCCAGCTTCTCCCAGAATCGCCACTTCATATATATTTTTACAATCCTATCTAATTAGACCTTAATTATATAGGATTGTAAAAAAATATGCAGTGACGATTCTGGGAGAAGCTGGGGAGGGAGGCGATTCTTAGAACTGGCCTAGAACTTCATCACAGATTAAATGCCATAATTCATTTGTTGAAAAGAGTTTGCAAAAAAGGTATTAAGATCAAAATAAACATGAAAAGAAAAGTGTTCGCATTTATGTGTGCGGGGCGGGTGTTTGAAGGTGTTTTCCGGGAGAGTGACATCTCCGGATAAACGGATTGTGTGTTGAATATGGAACATTTCTTATATCGTCCACGGAAAATTTTGTTCGATGTGCATTTGATCCATGTGATTTTCTGAATGGTTTTTTTTTTTTTTGCCAATGCCGAACGATTCTTACATGATCGTTATACAAGCATACATCACCGTGGGGATATCTTATCCATTAAGTAAAATGGGAAAAGTCAGCATGGGTAAACAGTGGAAACAAGCTCTAGTTTGCATAGATAAAAATCAACTCAAAAAATAATAGAGGTGTAATAATGGCGCTGAGCTACTGTGAGAGCGGGATGATAGTTGTCTTGGGCCTCTTGGCTGGATTGATCTCGGAATTAAATAACACTACCTGTCCGTAGAGTTGAGGTGTGCTCAGTGGTAGTATAGCTTTTAGACTTTAACCACAGGTGGTAGGCCGGCGTGGTTCACATGGGATAGCACTGTTCATAAAGGAGAAATACGGTGGCTTGTAAATAGCTGGAGGATGATATACGCAACAGTAATACGGCGCTGCGCTTGATCGCTACCAGAGCTGACGCCCATGATAAAGAGCACCATGGAGCTCGGCCTCCAAACAACATTTTTGCTTTATTAGAGCCCATTAATATAATAGATTGACTATAGAGTGGCTATTAGAATGACTACAATATTTAGCATTTGCATGTGGAGGGAGGCAAGAAAGCAAACCTGATTGGAGGGAGGAAGGAACGCCCAGCTTTTTACCTTGCATATGGCTGCATGTGGGTTATTTTTTCTTGTTTCTCGGGCTAGAGCCGGCGACTAGTGAAGCTGTTATGATCGGCGTCACTAATAGTCGAAGGAGGCCCAATGACGCGTTTAGTTAGGAGCTTAGCCTAATTTATCTTTATTTTTATTATCTCATGGAGGATTATATAAACTCTTGTAAGGCCACGTTTTGAAATTAAGTAATAAGTCATAACTATTGCCCGGCTCCCTTCAGGAGCCAGAACACTAACCCTAGCCGCCTCCTACGCCATCTCCTCCTCATCCGCCGCACGACCACGGCGCCGCCGCTCGCGCCCAGCTCCTCGCCACCCTCCCTTCCACCCCTACAACCTAAGAGCTAGGCCTGGTAGGATCCCAGCTCCTATCAATCTGGTATCAGCTGTCTCGGGATCGGTCATGTCTACACCTCTCGCCACCACCACCCTTTCGCCGCCGCCGACCACCACCACGCCGCCGGCCACCTCTACGGCTGGGGCGCCGTCCTTGTCAGGCCCAATGTCCTCCGCCGCTGCAGCCGACCGGCAGGGAGCAGTTACGCGTTACCGTAGCCAACGGTGACCGTCTCCACTGCCAGGGTATTGCTAGGCATGTCCCCATCATCATCGGCACCGAGCACTTCACCGTCACCAGCGTCGGCATCAACTTGGGCTGCTTCGACTTCATCCTCGGCGTCGACTTCTTGCGAACTATGGGTTCCATCCTCTGGTACTTCGACGCCATGACGATGATCTTCTAGCGCCTGGGTCGCCGCGTTCGGTGGGAGGGCGTGGGCGGCGCCTCCCCGGCGGCTCCTCATCCCCAGTTGACGGCGGCCGCCGTCGACGCTGAGCATCCCCTGTTGGCTAGCCTGTTGCAGCAGCACAGTTACCTGTTCGACGAGCCGCAGGGCCTGCCACCAGTCCGGCCCTACGACCACCATATCCACCTGCTGCCGGACACAGCTCCCGTCGCCGTGCGACCGTACCGCTACCCCCAGCTGCAGAAGGACGAGCTGGAGCGGCAGTGTGCGGTCATGCTCGTCCAGGGCATCATCCGGATCTCGACGTCACCATTTTTCGCGCCGGTGCTCCTTTTGCGCAAGGCCGACGGTTTGTGGCGTTTCTGCATCGACTACCATGCTCTCAACGCCAAGACGTCCAAGAACAAGTTTCCTATCCCCGTTGTGGATGAACTCCTGGACGAGCTACACGGGGCACACTTCTTCACCAAGCTCAACCTCCGTTCGGGATATCATCAGGTGCGGATGCACCCGGACGATGTCGTGAAGACGGCCTTCTGCACTCATCATGGCCACTTCGAGTTCTTGGTGATGCCCTTTGGCCTCTCCAATGCCCCGGCGACATTCCAGGCGTTGATGAATGATGTGCTCCGCCCCTACTTGCGTCGGTTTGTGCTTGTTTTCTTTGATGACATTCTTATCTACAACTCATCGTGGGCGGAGCACCTGCATCACGTGGCCATCGTCTTCAACGAGCTTCGAGCGCACCATCTGCACCTCAAGCGCTCGAAGTGCTCGTTCGGCACAACATCCGTCGCCTATCTCGGCCACATCATCTCGGTGGAGGGCGTCGCTATGGATGCCGACAAGGTCGCGGCGGTCGCGGCTTGGCCAACGCCGCACTCGCCGCGGGCCCTCCGCGGTTTCTTGGGCCTTGCTGGATACTATCGGAAATTCATCCGGGAGTTCGGCCTCATCGCGGCCCCACTTACGTGCCTGCTGTGCCGCGACGCCTTCTCCTGGGATACGGAGGCGACCGAGGCGTTCCAGACCCTCAAGCAGGCTCTCATGACGGGGGCAGTCCTCCAGATGCCTGACTTCGACAAGCTGTTCATGGTGGACTGCGATGCCTCGGGCGTGGGGTTTGGCGCCGTCCTCCATCAGGGCGATGGGCCGCTTGCGTTCTTGAGCAGGCCTTTCGCCGCGCACCATCACATGCTCACGGCCTACGAGAGGGAGCTTATCGGCTTGGTGTAGGTTGTGCGTCACTGGCGGCCGTATCTTTGGGGGTGGCCGTTCCATATTCGCACGGATCACTACAGCCTCAAGTTCTTGCCGGACCAACGCCTCTCCACGGTGCCGCAGCATCAGTGGATCAACAAGCTCTTTGGCTTCGACTTCACCATCGAGTACCGTCCGGGCCGCCTCAACACCGTGGCCGACGCACTGTCCCGCCGTGACGCCGACCACGACACCGACACCATCGACCCCGCGGGGGCGGCCCTCTGCATCCGCTCGGGGCCCTCCTCTGCCCTCATCGACGATATCCGTCGGGCCACCGCGAGCGCTCCGGATGCGCAGCTCCTTCGGCAGCGCCTCGACGCCGGCGACCTGGAGGAGCCGTGGCGCATGGCTGATGGCCTGCTCCTGCGCGGGCGTCGGCTCTTCGTGCCGGATCACGGCGACCTCTGTCACCAGGCCCTGCTGCTGGCCCATTCGGCGGGTCACGAGGGCGTGCAGAAGACCCTCCACCGTCTCCGAGCAGATTTCTACATCCCCGGGGACCGGGCGCTGGTGCGAGACTGGGTGCGGTCTTGTATGACGTGCCGGCGCAACAAGATGGAGACACTGCGGCCGGCAGGGCTGCTACAGCCCCTTGAGGTGCCCTCTCAGGTCTGGGCCGACATCTCCATGGACTTCATCGAGGGCCTCCCCAAGGTGGGCGGCAAGTCCGTCATCCTTACGGTGATCGACCGCTTCTCCAAGTATGCACACTTCATTGCGCTCGGCCATCCCTACACCGCCGCCTCCGTGGCGCGTGCCTTCTTCGACGGCATCGTCCGCCTCCACGGGTTCCCCTCTTCGATCGTCAGCGATCGTGACCCGGTTTCACTGGTCATGTCTGGCGCGATCTCTTCCGGATGGCGGGCGTGAAACTGCGCCTGAGTACGGCCTTCCACCCCCAGACGGACGGACAATCTGAGGTGGTCAACAAGGTGATTGCTATGTATTTGCGTTGTGTTACAGGTGATCGTCCCCGTGCTTGGGTGGACTGGCTCGCTTGGGCGGAGTACTGCTACAACACCTCCTATCACTCCACCCTGCGCACCACACCTTTTGAGGTGGTCTACGGCCGACCTCCACCGCCCATCCTGCCGGTTGACCCCGGGATGGCCCGGACGGAGGCGGCTGGCGACCTTCTCCGCAGCAGGGATGAGATCCTTGCCGAGGTGCGCCAGCGTCTTCTCCAGGCCCAGCAGCTGTCCAAGAAGTACTACGATGACCACCATCGCGAGGCGGAGTTTGCGGTGGGCGACTGGGTGTGGCTGCGCCTCCTTCACCGCTCCACGCAGTCACTGGATCCGCGCGCTAAGCGCAAGCTGGGCCCTCGCTACGCGGGACCGTTTTCCATGTTGGAACGCATCGGCAAGGTCGCATACCGCCTTCAGCTTCCGCCCGGCGCGCGCATCCACGACGTCTTCCATGTGGGCTTGCTGAAGCCTTTCCGCGAGGATCCGCCGACGGCCACGCCGGCGCTTCCTCCAACCTCCGATGGACGTCTTCTTCCGGGTCCAACGAAGGTGTTGAAGGCCCAGCAGCGTCGCGGAGTGTGGCATTTGTTGATCCAGTGGCAAGGCCTTCTGGAGGAGGACGCCACTTGGGAGCAGCTCGAGGAGTTTAGCCAGCATTTTCCAGACTTCTAGCTCGAGGACGAGCTGTTTGCGCAGGCGGGGAGAGATGTTATGCCCGGCGTCACTTATAGCCGGAGGAGGCCCAATGGCGCGTCTAGTTAGGGGCTTGGCCCAACTTATCTTTATTTTTATTATCTCATGGAGGATTATATAAACTCTTGTAAGGCCACGTTTTGGAATTAAGCAATAAGTCGTAACTATTGCCCGGCTCCCTTCAGGAGCCGGAACCCTAACCCTAGCCATCTCCTGCGCCATCTCCTCCTCCTCCGCCGCACGACCATGGCGCCGTCGCGCCGCCTCTCGCGCCCAGCCCCTCGCCACCCTCCCTTCCACCCCCACAACCTAAGACCTAGGCCTGGTAGGATCCCAGCTCCTATCAGAAGCGCCCGCTTCCTTCTCTTTCTTTCATTCTCTCTCTTCCAGCTGGGATTTTCATGACGTGGAATGACTTATAGTCTGCTGATTAGAACCTACACTACTTGCTCTGAGGGAACAGAGGTTTTGCGCGGACGTACGGTCTATTCTACTTCCTCAATTGTACCTAAAACTAGCAAAACGGCTCGTACGTTGCAACGGGAGAAAAAAAAATATCATAAGCTCCAATGACCATGACCATATTTTGCTGCATGACCGAAATACACTATCACTTTCATTTTCATGAAATCGTGAACATTTTTTTAAACTCGTGAACATACTCCATCCGTTCCAAAATATAGTGCGTCCTCGATTTCCGTGCTTCAACTTTGACCATAAAATTTAACCAACGAGACCGACTGCGGCGGGTGTAAAAATTATACCAGTGAATTCCTATTCAAAAGAAGTTTTCAATTATATAATTTTTGCTCCCGCCGCAGTCGGTCTCGTTGGTCAAATTTATGGTCAAAGTTGAACCTCGAAAAGCGTGGACGCACTATATTTTGGAATGGAGGGAGTATCTGAAATCGTGAATATTTTTCAAATTCGTTAACATTTTACAGATTTTCAAACATTTTCTAAAATCATGAACATTTTACACTATTTGCAAACATTTTTAAAAAAAGCTGTGAATACTTTTCTTGAATCGGCGAACATTTGTAGAATTGACGAAAAGTTTTTTGGAAATTGTTTGCTGGAATAATTTTTGAAATTCACGAACATTTTTTGAAATGCATGATCATTTTTTGAATCAGTTATGAATCAATAAACTATTTCGTAAGTCACGAACAGTTGTAAAGTTTTAGGATATTTTTCAACTCATGAACATTTTTTGAATTAGCGAAATTTTGTTCAGTTTTATTAACATTTTTAATACATCAACTTTTAAAAAAAATCATGAACAAATTTTGATTTCTGGAACATTTGTTTTCAACATTGCAAACATTTTTTGAATATTTAGACATTTTTTAAAAATCACGAACATTTTATGAACCCACAAACATTTATGAATTATTAAACATTTTATTTTCAAATTCTCATTTTTTTTAATTTTTATAACTTTTTGAAGTCCCAAATTATTTAAATTAGCAAAAACGAAGACGGAAAAGGAATACGAAAAATACAAAACGAAATTTTACAAAACAGGCTGCCCAGACATGGGCCGGCCCAAACAGGGGTGTTGTGTCTTCTTCCAGCGCGCGGAGCGTAGTATAGAAGGTTCGTACTGCATGAACCGGCCCAGGCGGGGATTCCCCTGTGTGAAACGTTTTTTGAGTCAGTTTGGTTTGTGTCCTGGCACTCGTGCCTGGGAAAAAGTAATGCCTGGTGTGGACGCATGAGGATAAAATTTGCTGCCTGGCCAGGCTAGCCTGGAAGAAATACGTTTGGTTACTGCCTGGCCTGATGTCCTAATTTTAAGGAATAAAATATAGCAACAAAGGTAAACAAACACTGCTATTGGCTGGCACAAGTCTCCATACAAGCATTAGAGACCAGGCAGCTGTTAGCCTGTACCCAGGCGTAAGGAATCGGAGGCCTGGCAGGCTAATGGTGATGCCTGGTTGTCCAGGCCAGGCTTCTATCAAATTAGTGAGGAAGCGAATCAAACACCTCTCGATGAACTACAGGCAAGCTTCAGGCCAGGCTAGAAAGCACTAGGACGCGAACCAAACACCTCCTTTATCACTTATAGATGGCATCAACTGGCATCAACTTCTTAAAAAAAAAAAACCTTATAGATGGCATTAATGGGTAATATTTTTTAACATTTGAGGGTAGTTTCGATGACATACCACCAAAAACAATACCCTCTTTATTATTAGGAGTATAGAAATCTATTTTTCTCTGTAAAAAAGACCTTCAAATTTTATCTCAGATACTCCCTCTGCACACAAATATAGGAGTTTTAAACTGCAAAAACGTCCTACCTATGTTTATAGAAGGAGTAAAAGTCAAATATCAACATCTCAAAAAAAAAAACCCTGTCATTTGACTTAGATGGAAAATATAGCCATCACAAACGTGATGCCTTGTTGCTCAATGTCCTCGAAAACAAGCACTGTCACTTCAAAGTGAGTCGGCCCAGCAACGTCTGAAATGCCATGATTTTACCTCGACCAGGTGCTTCAATATAAGGTGTGTATACAAGCATGCAACTGCGATGTCGGGAAAGATCTTTGGTTCTTTGGTGTATATACATCATATATGGGATTTCTTTTTATCTTAGAACATTGTGCCTTCCATGTACATAGAGATGGAGTGTCAGGTCGGCCATACTGAGCCATAGCCCATCCATTTCTCCTAGGTTCGTCATATGATTTACAATTAATTTAGCCTACTAGCAGCAAATGGTCAACTTATGGCTCACACTATGCTTAGCTGGCTTCGTGAACTAATCTGGGAGGGACAGCAAATGGTCAAAAAGTATGCTTTTGTGTCATGCTCCACCACGTTGGCGTCTATTCGGCCCCTTCAGCGCCCGATAAAGGGTATTGCGCAAAGGAGCGCACACCCCCTCCCTTCCTATGATTTCTAATGGGCCGCTCCATCGAGCAGATTCCTCCCCTGTTTTGTGAAGCTTCCCGGGCTGATTTCGGGAAGCTTCCAGACCGGTATGTTGTTGGGTTTTTTGGAATGGTTTTATTCTTTTTTTTTCATTTTCCTTTTTTTTCATTCCTTTTTTATATTTTATATGCGTGATTCCTTTTTCAAATTTGAAAACTTTCTTTCAAATTCAAGATTTTTTTAAAAACAAATAAACCTTTTCAAATTCATGAATTATTTTCCAAAATTGGTGAAGTTTTACCATATCCACAATATTGTTTAAAAAATCCATGAACTTTTTTCTAATCCATGTTTTCTTAAACTGAATGGTTTATTTTTCAAATTCATGATCTTTTTTTTTTCAAAATGGAATGAACATTTTTCAAATCCGCAAACTTTTTTTCCCAAATCCGCGAACTTTTCCAAAATTTTGAAGTTTTTCTGCAAAATCGATGAAGTTTATTAACTCGTGAACTTTTTTCCAAAAACGATGAACTTTTTTCAAAATCATCATGTACCTTTTTTGAATTCGTGAACTTTTTGTATCTATGATTTTTTTCAAATCTGTGGACTTTTCTCCCTTTTTTGGATTTTGATTTTTTTATATTTTTAGGAAAGTCAACAGCTAATTGGTCAACCGTCAATCGTGACCGAGCGAACCAAGGTGCGCCATGGGAGAGCGGTCACATCGCCATGATGTTGGGCCGGTCAAGAAATGCGGGCGTGTCGGCGCTGGTTTAAGGCGTCGGCTAGGAGGACTCCTCCACCACAACCTTTCCGCTAAATCCTATCCTATTTGGCGCTTCATGCACCAAAACGTGGGCAATTCGTATGCAGCTTACACCTTCCTTGTGATGGGCCGGCCCATCTAAGGTAAGTTTCTTTGTAAGGGTCTTTGTCGGAAGCTCATCTCGGTTTTGGGAAGCTTCTTGAAGCTTTTTTATTTTATCCTTTTTATATTTATATTTTATTTTTTTCCTTTCCTTTTTCTAATTTCTAAACATTTTTAAATTCATGAACATTTTTCAACTTGTGAAATTTTTTGAATTCATGATTTTTTTGATTTCCTAAACTTTTTATAAATTCATTACTTTTTTGAATTCGCTTTTTTAGATTAGCTAACTTTTTTTCAAATATCATTTTTTTAATTCATGATTTTTTCAAATTCACTTTTTAAATTCATGAACTTTCCAAAATCCACGACCTTTTTTTAAAACCAGTCAACTTTTTTTGATTAAAGAAAAATGAAAACGTGTTTTTCTAAGATAGTACAATAGTAGCAGTAGAAGGCGACAAAAAAAACAAAGTGAGCTGAACGAACGAGTGAGCATGGCTAATGGGACATGGCCTGCGAGCACCCGTTTGCCAACTGGTGCTTAAGGCGCTGACAAGGAGGACTCAACCTCTCCATACCTGCCTACACGTGATTCAACCCGTTGATAAAAAATGTGGCCTTTGCATAAGGAGTCTCACCAAAAAAATGGGGGAGGGGTGGGGGGTGGGGGGTGGGGAAGGGGCAGTTAAGTATTAGTGGTACCTCAAATTATGTGGCCACCTGCCGATAGGATGATGTCTCGATAACTTGCACTTTGACTCATCACGAAACACATATTCGGATGCTCTACTTATATTGGTTTGGTATTGTGCATGTTGATATTAGTTCTTCAAACCTATAATTTTTGACTTGACACAAAACTCTTTGTTTGTCATTAGAACTAACTCGATATTTGGCAAAAGTAAGCAACAACCAGTCATGGATTATCGCAAGGCGGGAAACGACGTGTTGGTACCCAAGTGTTGGAATTATGCCCTAGAGGCAATAATTAATGTTATTATTTATTTTCACATTTGTAGTTAATGTTTATATTCCTATGCTAGTATTGCTATGGTTAGTGAATATGAGATTCAGAGAAAAACTTATATGTATGTGTGAAAACATAAACACAAAGTAGGTTCCTAGTCTGTCGGGGCACGACACCTATGGGACCCCGAGAGACCCCTTTACGATTCGGCGGGGGGAGAGGTATACGCAAAGAGCAGAACCAGTGATCGACGCGTGAGGTTTTTTACCCAGGTTCGGGCCGCTGATCAGCGTAAAACCCTACTCCTGCTTTGTGTTCTTATTGATGTTCTTGAGCCCAGCCTTCAGGAGCGCTCGCAATGAACAGTACGTCCAAAGAGCAGCTACGCATGCAGAATGGGCCAGAAGTTCTCCTCCTCTGTAGCAGTTGCCTTGGGCCTCCTTTTATATGCTGAAAGGGGTCTCCACAGTGGCAAAATGTATATACATTGAGGTGTAAAGTAGCTACAGGGTATCATACCTAAGCCCTGACGGATTAGGACAAGCGCATTTAATGCACCGTGAGGTGTCCGTTTAGGTGTCCTCACTTTCTTGGGGATGGAAAAAGGGGCCATCCCATCAGCACCGCTTAAGCTCTCCTCCACTGGCGCGTCGCCACTCATCCAGAGAAGGACCCAGAATGTCAGACACGTTACTGTGCCGAAGCTGTGGCACAGCGGCAGAATCTCGCCAGGCGCCGAATCTTGCCGGGCGCCAAGCCTTGCCGGACGCCAAGCCTTGCCGGGCCCCAAAGGCCATCCCGGCAAGGATCTTGCCAGGGAGGCTGGCTTTCGGATTCCAGCTCTGCTTATCTGCTGATCTTCAGATCTCTGACTTGATGATTTCCATGATGGGTTGAATCGACCCCGAGCTAATCCCGGCAAGCCTTGCCGCGAGGATGGCTACAACTGTCCGTGCACAAGTACGGGGTACTAGTGGCCCAATACTTAGTACACCGACAGGAGCCCCCGGGCCTAGGCCATACACGAGTGCGAGGCGTTGTCGGGCTAGGCCCAAACAGTGCATGGGCACGCGTGGCAGGGAATTAACTGCTCGTAAATATCTTGTTTTACTATGCCCCCCACTACGCGCACGGAGCGCGTGACGTGGGAAGCGTGCCAAAAAGGCTGCAAACTGTCTCGCGCCTATAGAGGCGCATTCATATTGGGGAATAAACAAGGCGGCCCCGCTCCTTCCCCATAAAAAGAAGTCGCAGAGGCGCAAACCTATTTACCCCCCCCCTTCTTCTCAATCTGGCCATCGCCATCGCCTTCCTTTCCTCGAGCTCAGAGCGAAACCTTTTTCCTCTTCCGCCCGCTGCTCCCGCGCTCGCTCCGCCCCCAGCTTCCGTCCACACAGTCGCCATGCCACCCAAGGCCAGCAAAGGCAAGGGCAAGGACAAGGAGGCGAAAGCCGAAGTTCCGGAGAGCGAACTGGTGAAGATGCGGAAGAGGCTCGTCGTCTTCCCTCCGACACTCGACGCCGAAGTTTTGAAGGGGCGATATCAATGCATGTGGGCGAAGGGAACGCAAGCTCACCCCGCCACACGCGTAATCCCAGGTGCTTGCTCCAAAGGTGGATCGGACAGATACCCCTTCTTCACTGCATATTTCTATTGCGGGCTCTGTCCACCCTTTTTCGATTTCTTCAACGACATCATGTACACATACGGCTTCCGCCTTCTTGATTTCATGCCAAATGCTGTACTTTGCATGTCTATCTTTGCCCATCTCTGTGAGAATTTCGCTGGCGTGATCCCCAATTCTGCTCTTTTCCGCCATTATTTCTACCCTCGTATCCAAAAAGGAGAGGCTCTCTCTGGATCTATTGCCTGGATTCCAAGGGCTTGGAACAAAGAGATATACCCAGAGGGAGTTTACCGCGAAAAGTGGGACGAGTGGCGGGCCGAATGGTGCTGGATCCAGGAAGCAGATCCTCATCCTTTTTGTCATCCCCGGCAACAGAAGGTGGTCCGCGGCAAGGATTGGGGCGATCTCGCCGCAGAAGACGAGAGGCTCACAATCGCCACTACCAGGATCCTTCGCTTGAAGGCTTCCGGGCTGACAATGGAGATGATCGGCTTCGACTTTCTCCGCCGCCACATCGCCCCTCTGCAGAACAGGGGAAGGCTAGTCTGGGAGTACAAGAACGCGGCAGATGTCATGAGACTGCGCCCCGGGCTGAACAACAATCTGACCGCTATGCAGCTTGGCGCTCTCCGCCAAAAGTTATTCCAGCGCGAAGACAAGCACCGGCTGCCGGCAAGGATCGTCCCCTTGTGCAACAACTCTGCCTTGGGGTCAATCATTGCCTTCTTGCCGATGTTCAACGCCCACGGCCTTGACCCGACCTGGGTCGAGCCAAGCGAGGAAGAAGCACAGAAGTTCTTTGACAATTTGACGGAGAAGCCTGTCCGGCAAGAGTCAGATCTTATCCGCGCCACCACTGATCAGGAGGTAGCCTACATCGCTACCAGAGTGGAGGAGGCGAATCTTGCTGCGGTGGCCGGCAACGTTGGCTTCACAGAGTGGGAAGCCAGCGATGCAGAGGTGGTAGTGGAGGCAAAGCCTGCCGAGGAGAACAAGGTTGCCGGGGAAGAAGGCGGCGCAGCCGCTGAGAGCTCGTCCGGCGAAGACACGGCCGAAGAGGAGACGCGAGAAGAGCCCTCGCCCCCGAAGAAGACAAAGCGTGTCCTTCGGAAGGCTGCATCAGGCATCCCGGCAAGCCAGCCTACTTCGAGCGGCGAATCCCCCGGCAAGACTGGACCGCGGCAGGGGGCTCGTCAATAGCCCGCGCGGCGCGCGAGACCCACACCAGCGACCACTGCTGGGGCGGCAGGAGGGTCTCGTACTACCGCGCCGGAGGCTGCCCCAGCGCCTGCCACAGCCAAGCGGCCTAGGACTCCTCCTCCGCCTCCCCACTCAGACACCGCAACGGAGGTCGACTTCGACATCTCCGGCTTTAGTCCAGAGCGAGAGGAAGAAGAGTGAGTATTTGCCACAGCTTCTACCTTCCAATTTGCATCAATCTTACTGACTTGCTTGTATTGTTTCTGCAGTGACACAGAAACCTTGCTGGAGAGGATGGCAAAGAGGTCAAGGACTTCTACGGGCGACGAGCCCCCGGCGGGCTCCACGAGCGTGCCGGAAACTGTCGTTGTTAGCCCGGAGTCCAGTCCTCAACACAGCCCCCAGCACAGCCCCCAGCATAGCCCCCAGCGTAAGTTCATCATCCCTTTTCTGCTGGCTGGTGCCGAGGCTTTCATTCTTGCCGCTGATATCTTTGGGTTTGCAGGAGAAGAACGGCAACAAGGAGAAGATATCCCCATTGTGCCTCCTTCATCGACCGCTCCGCCCACAAGCACATCCCCGGCAAGAGATCCTGCCGACGAGCCCGTCCTGATTGAGGAGGAGCCGACAAGCACGAACTCCGGCAACCCACACCCGGCAACAGGAGTTGCCGGGAGAGGCGAAGCCACCTCTCGACAGCCCGACGCAGGTACTCGATCGCCTCAGAGTGCTTGTTATTATTTTCCTCTTATCTCTTTATCTTTAGTCACTTCAAAATCCAAACCTCGATCTTATTCTGTCTTCCTCCTTCGCCCTTCAGAGTTCCCTGTGATGGAACATATGGACGTCGACATCGTCATCGAGGAGACCGCCAGGGATGCCGCCGCTGAAGCGGATAGGATCGCTGCCAGCGAGGCCACCAAGGATGACGTTGCCGGGGCTGGTGATGCTCTTGACGGGGAGGCCGCCAAGACAGCACAAGAGGAAATCGCCGAAGAACCTGCTGAAGAGGGCGACAGGGAGGCTGAGGACCGCACTGACAGCATTCCTGCCGCAGGAGCGCCAGGCGCTGCACCGGCCACAGAGCCCCCTGTCACTGGTGAGGTGGCCACTGAAGACCAGCCATCAACATCTGAAGGCCCCTCATCCAGCAAGTATCTCAAGGTTGGCGAGAATCTATTCATCAACTTGCCGGGGACGGCAAGCATTGAGGCACCAGCCGAAGGAGAAATTTTCGACGAAATTATTGCCGCTGCCGGGCTCGAAGTCGTTGACGATCCCAGCGCTAGCAGCGGCAAGTCTGAAGAGGATCAGCTCCTTCAGGCCATGGGCGAGAACTTCCGCAAACTCCAGGCTCTCCATCGCGCCCGAAAAGAGAAGGCGGACTCCAGAATGGCAGTTGTCGAGGCAGCCGAAGCGGATTTTCAAAGGCGCGTCGCACAAATGCAAATCTGGCACACCGAAGCCCTCCAAGAGCTGGTTGCCGGCCGAGAACAAGTGAGCCAGCAATGGAATGAGATCCTCCTGAAGCAATCAGATATGGAGAAGGCACATGATGAAGCTGTTCAAAGGATTGCTGCCGAAGATGCTCTCCTGACGGGGCGTCGCGTTGCTCTTGATGCTCACGAAGAAGATCTCACCGCACGTGAGCAGGCGCTCGCCGCCAAGCTTCGTAGCAAGGATGAAGACATCGAAAATCTTGTCGCGCGGCGGACCCAGGAGCTGGAGCAGAAACACAAGGAGGCGCTCGAAGCTCTGACTGCAAGTCATGCCGGCAAGCTCAAGGAGGCCGTTGATGCTGCCGAAGCTGCAGAGGCCGCCAAGAACGAGCTGAGCGACAAAGTGAAGAGGCTGGAAACAGATCTCGAAGAGCACGACAAGGAGCTCTCGACGCTCAAGGGGGACAGGGAAAAAACCCTCCACTCCTTGGCGGAGATGCAAGTTGCCCTGTCCGACAAGACCAAGCAGCTCTCCTCTGCGGCTGATAGTATTGCGGTTCTGGAGCTGAAGCTGACCACGCTGCAGAAGTCTCTCGAGGCCAGCAAGGCCCGTGAGAAGGCTCTACTCAAAGATCTCCAAGGAGAGAGGAACCTGCTCAAGAGCGCCGCCGCTGCCCAAAGCGAGTACGAGAAGGGAGTGGAGATCTGGACTGGCCGTCTCATCGCCACCGCGGAGAAGCTTACCGCAGAACTGTCAACCATGGGCTTGCCGAACTTCAAGTATTCTTCCGAGGAAAGAATATCTCCAAGTGCCAGGTTGACAATGTTCTTTGAAAGCATCATCAACGCGTTGAGGGCGCTCCAGTCCAGCCGGGCGACCCAACTGGCGAACGAGACTCGCCGGCTTTGCCGGGCCGTCCTTCGCAAGGTGCTCATCAAGGTGGTGCACAGCAATCCCGGCATCGACCTCTCCAGCGCGCTCGGCCATCTGCCAAAGGATGCAAATGTTGAGGCACTTGAAGAGTGCATCGTGCCAATCCTTGAGAAGGTGGACTCCATCAAAAGGATCGAAGGCCAGCGCAGGGATTGAGTGCTTTCCTTTTATTCTTGCCGCCATCATCTCATGTAAAAGACAATTAGGTCTCAAGTTAGAACTGCGGCAACTCATGGATGCAATATAATTTGACTATGTTTAGGCTCATGCTTGCTACTTTCCTTGTCTGATTCCTTTATGTATGGAGTTCATCCTACGCTTACTGAAAAACTTGCCGGCGCGCAACCTGCCGCGAGCGCTGGGTGCGGGACTTCAGCAGCCTGCTGGAGGCGCAGCGGCCGGCAAGACTCCTTGGCGTTCTTAGTGCAGCCACTTAAATCGTTGAGCGGACTCGAAACAAAATAAGGGCGCAACTTATTACAACAAGGATTCCTTCGCGTGCAGATTTTCCATACAAGAATCGGAATCGTCCAAGGAAATAACTTGGTAATAAAAGAAAAACTTGCTCTAAGTTTTTAGGACTTAGCTTTCTGGCTTTGTTCTTCCTCCGGCAAGCATCGATTCCGAACGTCACCAACTGGTATTCATATCTCCCTTCCCCCCGGCAAATGTGCACGCGAGGAATCCTTCTGTCTTTGAGAAAAAGAAAGAAGAGAAAATAAAGGGATGAAACCTTGGCGGTTCGTTAGAACTTACCGGGATCAGGTGTCATACAACATCTTAGACAAACATGCATATATAAATATGAACATGGGAATCAATAAGGGAATGTACAACACTTAAATTTATTCATCTGTGCTCATGGTCTGCGCCTGGCTTTGTACAAAGGATCACATGCCTTGCCGGCAAGACTTGTACAAAAGGGTGGTTGCCGGGAGCCCCCGGCAACCGCGCCTTGTGGATAGAACTTGCGAAGATGTTAGATATTCCAGGAATCGTTCACTGGAACGCCATCTTCGGTCTCCAGGCGGACAGCACCGGGCCTGGTGACTCGTACTACCCGATAAGGGCCTTCCCACTTTGGCATCAACTTGTTTGAATTCTTGGCGGACTGAATCCGTCGAAGAACAAGGTCGCCTTCCTCAAGGCTTCGGGCATGAACTTTGCGGCTACGATAGCGGCGCAAAGCTTGCTGGTAGCGTGCAGCTCGCACAGCAGCCTGAAGACGATTCTCCTCAAGGAGCACAGGGTCATCTTGCCGCAGTTGCTCTTGCTCGAGCTCATCATAAGCGAGCACTCGAGGAGATCCGTATATGAGTTCCGTAGGGAGAACTGCTTCCGCTCCGTAGACCAGAGCGAAGGGCGTCTGGCCGGTGGCTCGATTTGGTGTCGTTCTGATTGACCAAAGAACCGCCGGCAACTCATCAATCCAGCGTCTTCCGCACTTTTTCAGCCTGTCAAAAGTTCTGGTCCTGAGACCGCGCAACACTTTAGCATTGGCCCTCTCCGCTTGGCCGTTGCTTCTCGGGTGAGCAACAGAGGCAAAACAAATCTTGCCGCCAAGGTCTTGGACATACTGCATGAAGGTACGACTTGTGAACTGCGTGCCGTTGTCGGTGATGATCCTGTTAGGCACACCGAAACGGCAAACAATTCCTTTGAAGAACTTGACAGCCGACAGCGCTGTCACCTTCCTCACTGCTTCCACCTCCGGCCACTTTGTGAACTTGTCGATAGCAACGTACAAGTACTCAAAGCCCCCGGTAGCACGGGGGAAGGGCCCCAGTATGTCGAGCCCCCAGACCGAAAATGGCCAGGAGAGAGGGATTGTTTGAAGAGCTTGAGCTGGCTGATGTAATTTCTTCGAATGAAACTGGCACGCTTCACACTTGGTTACTAGTGCAGTCGCATCCTGGAGGGCGGTAGGCCAAAAGAAACCTTGTCGGAATGCTTTCCCGGCAAGCGCTCTTGACCCTATGTGAGAACCACATATGCCCCCATGAATCTCTGCCAACAGTTGTAGTCCATCCTCCCGAGAAATGCACTTCAATTTCACACTGTTTGGTCTCTTTCTGTACAGGACGTCATCGACGAACTTGTACATAACAGACCGACGGGCTACTCTCTCGGCTTCTTCTTGTTCCTCAGGGAGTTCACCTGTCTGAAGGAAATGGACAATGTGCTGCGCCCATGCTGGAGCCTGAGGCTCGACAACTAGGACTAAAGGCATCTCCTCTGCCGGGGGAACGTTTGTCTCGACAACGAGGGCCTGAGGCCCTGTCGGAGCCTGTTGTTCCCCGGCAGGCGTGTCGATCCCGGCAACTTCCTTGCCAGCGGCTCCGGGGAGCTCTGCCGGGAAGTACTGGCCAGAGTTCAACTTCCTTCTTTTTTCTTGCCGCATCGATGGCGCCACGGATGGTTGAGTCAATTGGAGCACAAAAGTTCCTGGTTCCACAGGCAACTTGAGGGCAGCACGTTTTGACAGGTCATCAGCAATATTGTTCTCGGCACGAGGAACGTGCTCCATTTGGAGGCCGTGAAAGCGCTCTTCCAATTTCCTCACTTCATCTACGTAGGCTTGCATCAATGGACTTTGGTAGCTCTTGTTAACTTGCCTGACGACAAGCTGTGAATCGCCTTTGATGACGAGCTTTTTGATACCAAGGTCTGCCGCGATCCTAAGACCGGCAAGCAAACCCTCGTATTCTGCAGTGTTGTTGGTCGAACTCTCCCGCGGAAAGTGCATTTGGACTACGTACTTGAGGTGCTCTCTGGTGGGTGCGACAAGCAGCACGCCAGCACCGGCGCCTTGCAGCGAGAAAGCCCCGTCAAAGTACATAATCCATTGCTGATCGATTTCCTTGCCGGGGAGAGTTGTTTCTTGAACTTCTTCGTCTGGCGTCGGGGTCCATTCTGCAATGAATTCCGCCAAGGCCCTACTCTGAATTGTCGAAGTGCTTTCAAACTTAAGGCCAAAGCTGGACAGCTCCAACGCCCACTCCACGATCCTGCCGGTTGCCTCCGGATTTTGCAAAATCCGTTGCAACGGAAAGCGAGTGACGACGGTAATCTCATGTGCTTGAAAATAGTGGCGCAGCTTCCTTGAGGCCATAAGGAGGCCAAAAAGTAGCTTCTGCACCCCAGAATATCTTGACCTAGCCCCTTGTAAAAGAGAGCTAACAAAATAAACTGGGCGCTGCACCACCTTCTTCTGCACAAGTTCTTCTGTTTGCGCAGATCCTGTCTTGCCAGGATCAACCCTTAACGGGGAAGATCTTGCCGTGTCATCCGGCGGTCCTGCCGCTGGTGTTGCTTCCTCATTAGCTTCTCTCTGCGCCACTAGCGCAGCACTAACCACTTGATTTGTTGCTGCCAGATACAACAGCAACGGCTCTTGTGGTTTAGGCGCTACTAGCGTCGGCGGAGAGGAAAGGTATTTCTTCAAATCTTGCAGCGCAGCCTCCGCTTCCAGAGTCCATTTCATTGGACCTGCCTTCTTCAAAATTTTGAAGAAGGGCAGGGCGCGCTCAGCAGATTTGGAAATAAACCTACTTAGAGCAGCAACACAGCCAGCAAGACGACGCACATCCTTGACGCGTCTCGGCGCTTCAATTTGCTCAATGGCTTTGATCTTGTCGGGGTTCGCTTCGATTCCTCGGCAAGATACAAAGAATCCGAGGAGCTTGCCGGAAGGAACTCCGAACACGCACTTCTCAGGATTGAGCTTCAAGTTGATCTTGCGCAAGTTTGCAAATGTTTCTTCTAAGTCTTGAATAAGCGTTGCTTTATCCTTAGTTTTGACCACTATATCATCCATATATGCCTCCATATTTCTATGGAGTTGTGGCTCAAAACCAATCTGGATTGCTCTGGCGAATGTTGAACCAGCACTTTTCAACCCGAAAGGCATTCGTATAAAACAATACGTACCACATGGGGTGATAAAGGCGGTCTTCTCTTCATCTTCCTTTGCCATAAAAATCTGATGATACCCTGAATAGGCGTCAAGGAAGGACAGGAGATCACAACCAGTGGTGGCATCCACAATCTGGTCGATGCGCGGCAAGGGAAAGGGATCTTTTGGACAAGCTTTATTGATATCTGTATAATCGATACAAAGCCTCCATTTCCCATTCGCTTTTCGCACTACAACCGGGTTGGCCAACCAGGTTGGATGGAGCACTCCTTTGACCAGTCCCGCCACCTCCAGCTTCTTAATCTCTTCGGCAATGAATTCTTGCTGCTCCAAGGCCTGTTTCCTCACCCTTTGCTTGACGGGCCGCGCATGAGGACAGACAGCAAGGTGGTGCTCGATCACTTTCCTGGGAACACCGGGGATGTCAGACGGTTGCCATGCAAACACGTCGACATTCGCCCGCAGGAAAGCAACGAGCGCGCTTTCCTATTTGTCATCTAGGGCGGAACTTATGGTGAAAGTTCCCCCCGTTCCGTCCTCCCTGGCAGGCACCTTCTTGGTTTCCGGCGGGGCAGCCTTGGACTTCTTGTTCTTGCCGGTGGAACTCTCTGGTACGTCCTCGACGGAAGCGCAGCACTCCGAGGAGGCGTGCTTGCCGGAGTTCGCGCCAAGGTTCCTGCCGGTCTTCTTCTTCCCCCTGGGAGTTCCAGCGGCAGGAGCAGATGCCTTGATGGCAGGTGCTGCAACTGCTTCCCGGTAAAGTTGGTCGGCACAGATGAGCGCATCCTTCTTATCGGAATGGATAGTGATGACGCTCAACGGCCCGGGCATCTTCAAAACATTGTATGCGTAGTGTGATGTTGCCATGAACTTAGCCAGCGCTGGCCGACCAAGGATCCCATTGTATGACATGGGGATCTTGGCGACATCAAACACCACCTTTTCGGTCCTGAAGTTAAACTCGCTGCCAAATGTTACCGGCAGCGTGATCTTGCCCTTAGGCTGGGTTCTTCCCGGATTGACCCCTTGAAACGTACCTGTTTCCTCGAGGTCTTCGTCGGGAATCTGAAGCTTTGTGAGCACATCCGGTGAGATTAAGTTTAGGCCGGCCCCGCCGTCAACTAACATCTTCGTCACCTTGAGGTTGCGAATTGTTGGGGAAACCAACAATGGCAAACACCCGACCGCAGTTGTGCGATCAGGGTGATCCTCGGCGTCAAAGATGATAGGCGTGCTGGACCACTTCAGAGGCCTACACGCATCGGGGGATGGCTCTGCCGCATTAACCTCCCGCATCCACTGTTTAAGTTGGCGGTGGGAAGAATGCAGCGAGGCACCCCCATCAATGCACATAGCCTCCGTAGCCTTCTGGAATTCCTGCTCACTGGATTCATCATCTTCCTCATCATCATCTCCTTCTTTATCTCGGCCCCGAGCGGGCCGATCCTTCTGCTGCTTGGCCTTGCTGCGGCGACCCCCTCGGCCACCGCGTTTCTTGCCGGACCCCTCAGCACCATCTTGGGCCTTCTCCTTGTCTCGCCTCTCGTATTCGGCCCTCTGCTTCTCGGCAAGCTGCTCAACTTGCCGGCAGTTCTGGAGATCGTGGCCCTTAGTGCGATGGATCTTGCAATACTGCTTGCCGGAGTTCTCTGACTTGTCGGCAGCCGCCAAGGCCTGACAGGAAGGGCACCCGGCAAGATCCTTGCCGGGGTCACTAACCTTGGCCTTCTTGGCGGCGCCGGGGTTGTCGGATTCCTCGACAGCAAGCACGGCCTTGCCTCCGCGCTTCCTGTTCCGCCGCCGGCCTTTCCTTGACGGGGCCGCGGCGTCTTCATCTTCGGAGTCGCCTGCCGCGCCAACAGCCTCACCAGGGAGTTTCCTCCCCTCTTCAGCTCGAGCGCACTTGTCGGCCAGAGCATAAAGCTTGGCAATACTCCTGACTTTGTTCATCGCCAGCTCTTCCCGCATTCTGCGGTTACGCATGTTCTGGTGGAACGCGCTAATGACAGCGGCAGGATGAACGTCGGGAATGTTGTACTGCACTCGGCTGAACCTCTGCATAAACTTGCGCAGGGACTTGCCCTCCTTCTGAGGGATGATGTGCAAATCGCTCTCTTGGCCAGGAGCTTGGTGGCCTCCAACGAAGGCGCCAACAAACTGATGGCACAGATCTGACCAGGAAGAAATGGAATTCTCCGGCAGATGCATCAACCACGACCTGACGTTGGGCTTGAGCACCAACGGGAAGTAGTTGGCAAGTATCTTGTCATCTCGGCCCCCGGCAGCCTGCACTGCAATGGTGTAGATGCTCAGGAACTCCGAGGGATGGGTCTTTCCGTCATACTTCTCCGGAACCTCTGGCTTAAAGGTTCGGGAATTGGGCCACCGGACTTGCCGCAGCTCACGGGTAAACGCTGGAGTCCCTACCTCATAA
The DNA here is from genome assembly GCA_011799875.1 of Thinopyrum elongatum. Taxonomy (NCBI): domain Eukaryota; kingdom Viridiplantae; phylum Streptophyta; class Magnoliopsida; order Poales; family Poaceae; genus Thinopyrum; species Thinopyrum elongatum. The sequence continues at coordinate 409,889,298 of CM022302.1, read as the reverse complement.
GGTAAGTTTCCTACGTCCCCTGGCGCAGGCTCGTCGATAGCCGGCCCCGCGCGCTTATCAGAGTGATAGCGCGCTTCCCGTCGCCGCTCGATGGTTGTTCGAGCGTCCTCTTTGCCTCGTTCCTGGAGAACCAGACGCTGATCACGACGCATCCGTGGATCGGACGACGCCGTGGAAACTTCTTCATGGCGGTCGACTTGCTGAGTTGTCGGCCGCCGCTGATGCCGCGGAGGGGAGTGCACTGTAGTTGCACCACCTCCGGTTTTCTCTGCATCGGCTCGCGCCGGATCGATGGGCCTCCGCTGCGAGGGCCCTGCCTCTTGCGGTCCATCCTTGTTGGCGAAGCCGATAAGGCTCTGGATAGTAGCTCGCCACTCCTCCATCTTCTCCGGGGCGGAAGGAAAATCGAGGAGCAGCTGTGCACGTGCCAAGGCTTCCGCTGGCGTAGGTGGTGGCGACAAGTGCGAGGTACGTGAGGTGCTCTGACTCCTAACCAAGTTAGAAGGAGCACCACCACGGTCACGCGACCGCGCACCACCTCCGCCGGCAGCTCGGTGTGCATGCTGGTCCCGCGCATCTTGGGATCTATGCGCAGAAACCTTTTCGTGGGGACGCCCCGAACCACCAGCGCCATGATGTCGCTCATCTTGCACGACCTGAGTAGGTCGCGAGGCTTGCGCCGGCGCGGGAGCTCCAGCAGGCGCCCTTCGATCCCTAGAGTTAGTTGTGCCACCCGTAGGCAACACAGCACCATCTCTAGATCCAGCGGCGTGCAAGTTACCACTGCCACTGCGAACGATGCCGCTCGCTTGGCTTGGGTCACCAGAACGCCGCGGGGGTTCTAGTCCTCTTCCTTCTGCACCCACACCGTCGCCTGTTCGCGAAGGCGCAGGCAAAACGGACCCGGACGGTTGCGCTATCGCAGCGCTCTTCTTCTTGGGTGGCATGAAGATGAAGATGATGAAGAAACTAGGGCGCCGACCACCAGATCAGGTTCACGCAACCTTCAATCCCCCTACCTGGCGCGCCAAAGATGTCGGGGCACGACACCTATGGGACCCCGAGAGACCCCTTTACGATTCGACGGGGGGAGAGGTATACGCAAAGAGCAGAACCAGTGATCGACGCGTGAGGTTTTTACCCAGGTTTGGGCCGCTGATCAGCGTAAAACCCTACTCCTGCTTTGTGTTCTTATTGATGTTCTTGAGCCCAGCCTTCAGGAGCACTCGCAATGAACAGTACGTCCAAAGAGCAGCTACGCATGCAGAATGGGCCAGAAGTTCTCCTCCTCTGTAGCAGTTGCCTTGGGCCTCCTTTTATATGCTGAAAGGGGTCTCCACAGTGGCAAAATGTATATACATTGAGGTGTAAAGTAGCTACAGGGTATCATACCTAACCCTTGACGGATTAGGACAAGCGCATTTAATGCACCGTGAGGTGTCCGTTTAGGTGTCCTCACTTTCTTGGGGATGGAAAAAGGGGCCATCCCATCAGCACCGCTTAAGCTCTCCTCCACTGACGCGTCGCCACGCATCCAGAGAAGGACCCAGAATGTCAGACACGTTACTGTGCCGAAGCTGTGGCACAGCGGCAGAATCTCGCCAGGCGCCGAATCTTGCCGGGCGCCAAGCCTTGCCGGGCCCCAAAGGCCATCCCGGCAAGGATCTTGCCGGGGAGGCTGGCTTTCGGATTCCAGCTCTGCTTATCTGCTGATCCTCAGATCTCTGACTTGATGATTTCCTTGATGGGTTGAATCGACCCCGAGCTGATCCCGGCAAGCCTTGCCGCGAGGATGGCTACAACTGTCCGTGCACAAGTACGGGGTACTAGTGGCCCAATACTTAGTACACCGACATAGTCTCGCCTCTAAGACTAGCGCATGTGTTGACTGATCATCATGTTTTCCTAATCATAGGGTATTGCTGAAGTAATAAGGATGACAACAACAATGTGAGCATGTTATTAACGGAACAATGTTGTTGAACAAACCCAACCAAATGATATACTACGAGAACACATCGTCACAATGGTGTAAGTATCTCCGATCTAAAACAAAATAATAGTGTTCCCCATTCCGCTCCCGCTTCATCGTCCTCCTTGTATTTTTAACCATCCAGTAAAATGCCCACACACACACACATTCTTCTTCCTCGTAATCATACAGTCGCATATGGTCCTTCCCTCCTATGCTTAAATCTAGGAGACAGATGCACATGAGGGCTGAGGCGACAGTGCCTCCCAAGATCGGCAACAGGCCTACGAGCGAAGTGGTTGAGCGGTTGTGGATACGTAGATGTTGACGATGAGTGTTCGGCAAGGTCATCCATGGCTTTGAGGTGCTCGACCTCATGGAGAAGACCCCCACCGGCCCCACCGATTGGTCCCTCGTCGAGATCAGGTTCAACCACACCAACATACACGCCAACCCCATCGCTGGGTAGACTTTTCATCGGCTGGTGATTGTGCCCATATCTATTATGTTCTCCCATTCTTGAGCTTGTAGGAGGCTGGATAAACTAGGAACTATAATTTTACACATTTTGTTAAGTAATATCCATATGTTAGTAACTTGAATTTTACCTACCTCATAGAACATGATATGACCTGCTCCTCCCGATGCTTCATGTTGTTTGAACTGTGATTCTACAGGCCGGGTAGTGCTACTTGTGAGCTGTGTTGGGATTTCCTCGAAGAGGAGAGGATGATGCAGTACAGTAGAGATAAATATTTTCCTCAGTTATGAAACCAAGGTTATCAATCCAGTAGGAGAACCAAGCAACACTATGTAAACAACACCTACACACAAACAACAAATACTTGCAACCCAACGTGTAGAGAGGTTGTCAATCCCTCAACGGTTATGAGCAAGAGTAAATTGTATAGTTTTTGATAGATAGATCTGACAAAAATACAAAATAAAATAAATAAAAGAAAATTTGTAGCAAGGTATTTTTGGTTTTAATATATGATAGAAAATAGACCCGAGGGCCATAGTTTTCACTAGAGTCTTCTCTCAAGAAAATAGCATACGGTGGGTAAACAAATTACTGTTGGGCAATTGATAGAAAGCAAATAATTATGACGATATCCAAGGAAATGATCATACATAGGCATCACGTCCAAGATTAGTAGACCGAAACGATTCGGCATCTACCACTATTACTCCACACATCGACCGCTATCCAACATGCATCTAGTGTAAGTTCATGGAAAAATGGAGTAATGCTTTAAGAAAGATGACATGATGTAGACAAGATAAACTCACGTATGAAATAAATCCCATCTTGTTACCCTTAATAGCAATGATACATGTGTGTCATGTCTCTTTCTGTCACTGAGATATAGCACGACAAGATCGAACCCATCACAAAGCACCTCTTCCCATGGCAAGATAAATCAATCTAGTTGGCCAAACCAAACCAATAAATCGGAGAAGAAATATGAGGCTATATTAATCATGCATAAAAGAGTTCAGAGAAAATCCAAATAATATTCATGGATAGATCTAATCATAAACTCACGATTCATCGGATCCCAACAAACACACCGTAAAAAAAGAATTACATTCGGATAGAACTCCAAGAACATCAAGGAGAACATTGTATTGAAGAACATCTAGAGAGAAGAAGCCATCTAGCTACTAACTACCGACCCGTAGGTCTGTGGTAAACTACTCACGCATCATCGGAGGGGCAGCAAGGATGATGAAGAACCCCTCCGTGATCGTTTCCCCCTCCGTCAGAGTGCCAGAAAAGGCCTCTAGATTGGATCTCGTGGTTCTGGAACTTGCGGCGGCGGAAAAAGTATTTCGTGGACTCCCTGGTAGGTTTTGTGATTTTAGAGTATTTATAGAGGCGGAGGTAGGTCAAACGGAGGCTTGTGGGCCCCACTACCCACCAGGGCGCGCCTTGGTGCCTAGTGGGCCACTCCTTCCTCTTCTCATTCCCTCCCGAAGCTTTCAGGGTCTCTTATTGCCAAAAAAATCTCCAAAAAGTTATGTGGCATTTGGACTTCGTTTGGTACTGATATTCTGCAAAGTCAAAAACAAGCAAAAAATAGCAACTGGAACTGGGCACTAAGTTAATAGGTTAGTCCCAAAAAATGATATAAAGTTGCTTGTAAATGTGTATAAAACATCCAAGATTGATAATATAATAGCATGGAACAATAAAAAATTATAGATACATTGGAGACGTATCAAGCATCCCCAAGCTTAATTCCTGCTCGTCCTCGAGTAGGTAAATGATAGAAAAGAATTTTTTATGTGAAATGCTACCTAACATATTCATCATATATTCTTTTCTTTGTAGCATGGACATTTGGACTTGAATGATTCAAAGCAATATTCGATAATTTGACATGAAAACATCAATACTCAAGCATATCAACAAGCAATCATGTCTTTTAAAATATCAACGCTAAAGAAAGTTATCCCTAGCCCATTAATCTCAATCATTGATCCATTCATGAAACACACTCAAATATTAACTACATCCAATACACAAGTATGACAATAGTGTTCCCTAGTTGGTGCTTTGTAAGAGAAGATGGAGACTCAAGATTAAAATAAAAATTACATAAAAGTAAATAGATAGACCCTTCGCAGAGGGAAGCAGAGATTTATAGAGGTGCCAGAGCTCATAGCTTAAATTGAGAGATAAAATTATTTTGAGAGGCATGCTTTTCCTGTCAACGAAAACGACTGAGAATTCCCAATATCTTCCATGCTAGACATATTATAGGCGGTTCCTGATACGTCTCCAACTTATCTATAATTTATGAAGTATTCATGCTATGTTTAAAACAATTTTATATAGTTTTGGTATCATTTGATTAGAACTAACACGGACTGACGCTATTTTCAGCAGAACTACCGTGGTGTCGTTTTTTGTGCAGAAATAAAAGTTCTCGGAATGGGCTGAAAATTTACGGTGATTTTTTATGGACCAAAAGAGACCCCCGAAGCACCAGAGCTAGGCCAGGAAGTGGACGAGGAGGCCACAAGCCCCCTAGCCGCGCCCTACCCCCCAGGGCGCTAGCTCCGGGCTTGTGGGCCCCTCGGGCACCCCCTTGACATGAGACCGACTCCAAAAATTCTTATAAATAACCAAACCTCTGAAAAGAACACTAGATGAGAAGTTCCACCGCCGCAAGCCTCTGTAGCCACGAAAAACCAATCGGGACCCTGTTCCAGCACCCTGCCGAAGGGGGAAACCATCACCAGAGGCCATCTTCATCCCGACGGTCTCCATGATGTGGAGGGAGTAGTTCACCCTCGGGGCTGAGGCTATGTACCAGTAGCTATGTGTTTGATCCCTCTCTCTCGTGTTCTTGATTTGGCACGATCTTGATGTACTGTGAGCTTTGTTAATATATTTGGATCTTATGGTGTTCTTCCCCTCTACCTTCTTGTGATGAATTGGGTCTTGCTCTTTGAGGTTTCGTTATGTTGGATTGAGTATTGGATTTGAGAACACTTGATGTATCTCTTGCGATGAGATATCTGTGGTGACAATGGGATGTTCTATTGATTTACTTGATGTATGTTTTGGCACTCAACTCGCGGATTCCCGAGGTGACATTGGGGTAATCTATGCATAGGGGTTGATGCACGTTTTCGTCCTACGTTCTCCGATAAAAACTTTAGAGTGATTCTTTGTTGCACGTTGAGGAATTGTTATATGATCCAATTATGTTATCATTGTTGAGAGACTTTGCACTAGTGTAAGTATGAACCCTAGGCCTTGTTTCCAAGCATTGCAATACCGTTTTTGCTCACTTTTGTTACTAGTTACCTTGCTGTTTTTATATTTTCAGATTACAAAAACCTATATCTACTATCCATATTACACTTGTATCACCATCTCTTTGCCGAACTAGTGCACCTATACAATTTACCATTGTATTGGGTGTGTTGGGGACACAAGAGATTCTTTGTTATTTGGTTGCAGGGTTGTTTGAGAGAGACCATCTTCATCCTACGCCTCCCACGGATTGATAAATCTTAGGTCATCCACTTGAGGGAAAATTGCTACTGTCCTACAAAACTCTGCGCTTGGAGGCCCAACACGAGTCTACAAGAAGAAAGGTTGCGTAGTAGACATCAAGCTCTTTTCTGGCGCCGTTGCCGGGGAGGTGAGTGCTTGAAGGTATATCTTTAGATCTTGGAATTGAATCTTTTAGTTTCTTGTTTTATCACTAGTTTGGTTTAAAAAGAAAACTACAAAAAAATGGAATTGAGGTTGCCTCATATGCTTCATCTTTTTAATGTCTTTCGTGAAAATGATGGAAAGGAAAATTGTGCTCAATTGATAGAAGAAGAATTTAATAAAATGTTTGGCATAAAATCTTTGAATGCTGAGCATGATTGCAATATTGTTGGTATGAATTCTTTGAATATCCATGATGCTAATGATATGCAAAGCCATAAGCTTGGGGATGCTATGTTTGATGAATATGATATTTTTAGCCCCCCAAGTTTTGATGAGCAAATTTATTATGATGATAACATGCCTCCTATTTATGATGATTATATTGATGAAAGTGGGTTTGGAAGAGTGTCAACTCTAGGTAATAATGATCCCACTATTTTGGAGGGTGTTGAATCTTTTCACAATATTGATAAAAGTGGATTTGGAGAGGTCATGACTTCATTTAGTTATGAATCCACTATTTTGGAAGAGGTTCCAATTGATTATGAGAACAAAGTTGCTATCTATGATGATTATTGTGATGACATGTATGCTATAAAGACTAATGATAACCATGAAACTTTTCGTCATGATTTTAATTTTCAATTGGATTATGCCTCACATGATAGTTATTTTTTTGAATTTGCTCCCACTACTAGTCATGAGAATAAACTTGCTTATGTGGAGAGTAATAAAATTTCTATGCTTGTGGATCATGAAAAGAATGCTTTATGTGATAGCTATATTGTTGAATTCATTCATGATTCTACTGACAATTATTATGAGAGAGGAACATATGCTTCTACATATTGCAATAATATCAAGTTTCCTCTCTATGTGTTGAAAGTTTTGAAGTTATGCTTGTTTTGCCTTCCTATGCTAGATGATTCTTGTTCCCGTAAATTGTTTGCTCACAAAACCCCTATGCACAGGAAGTGGGTTAGACTTAAATGTGCTTGCCATGTGCTTCATGATGCTCCCATTATGTTTCAATTCTTATCTTTTATGTGAGCATCATTGAAATCATCATGTCTAGCTAAAAAGGCATTAAAGAAAAGCGCTTGTTGGGAGACAACCCAATATTTACCCCTACTATTTTTGTGTGTTAACATGATTAAGCTACTGTATTAATCATGTTTTATAGCTTTAGTTTGAACAAAGTGCCAAGTAAAGCCTTCGGGATAGTGTGGTTGATAGTTGATTTGATTCTGTGCAAAAACAGAAACTTTTGCGTCCAGTAACAGAATTGTTAAAATTCACTGAAACGTGGAAAAACTCTGAATTTTTTACAAAAGATTTATATACAAATTGTATAGGTTTTCCTAATTTTTAAAGAAATTTGGAGTAAAAAAAACATGAGAATAATTCAGATCTTTACAGACTGTTCTGTTTTTAACAGATTCTGTTTTCGATACATTGTTTGCTTGTTTTCTAGTTTCTATGGCTTATATTGCTTAATATAAATTGTGAAAATTATAGAGTACAGTAGGAATTATGTGGAAACAATTATTAATCTTGTCATTGACAGTACCCAAGTGATTGATTTGTTTTAATATGCTAACCCATCTCACGAAGTTTCGTTAAGTTTTGTGTGATTGAAGTTTTCAAGTTTTGGTTGAGATATCGATATGAGGAGAATAATGAGTGGTAATACCCTAAGCTTGGGGATTCCCAAGGCACCCCAAGGTAATATTCAAGGAAGACCCAAGCAATTAAGCTTGGGGATGCCCCGGAAGGCATCCCCTCATTCGTCTTCAACATTATCGGTAACCTCACTTGGAGCTATATTTTTACTCGTCACATGATATGAATTTTGCTTGGAGCGTAATTTTATTTTATTAGTATTTTCTTGCTGTTATTTAGAGTAATTTTTTGCATCTTTTATTTCAATAAAAAGGTCAAGTATAGCCTTTACCATGCTTATTTTGCAAGTCTATATGTTGCTGTTTTGAAAACAGAAAGTTTTCTATCATTGTCTGAATTCTTCTGGAAAGTCAGAACGTGATAAAATTTTGAAATTTTTAAAAATTTAGAAATGATAAATTTTCTACAGTTTGGTACATTTTCAGAAATTTTGAAGTTAGGGAAGTGTGAGTAAAATTGCACTCTTTACAGACTGTCCTGTTTAGACAGAGTGCTGTTATGTTTGCATTGTTTGCATATGTTTGCTTGTTTAATGATTCTATTTGAGGATAGGATTATTAAATATGCAGAGGCATTTAGTATGCAATGTTAAATAATAATTTTAGTGATTTTCTACAGTAGAGAATGATAAGGTGTTGCATTGATTCATACTAACTTTTCTCACGAGTTCTTGTTGAGTTTTGTGTGGATGAAGTTTTTAAGATTTAGGAAAACCGTGATATAAAAGGAATTAAGGAGACACAAAATCTCAAGCTTGGGAATGCCCAAGGCATCCCAAGATAATATTTCAAGAAGTCTCGAGCATCTAAGCTTGGGGATGCCCCGGTAGGCATCCCACCTTTCTTCATCAAGAATTATCGGTTAGTGTCGGTTGAGCCTAAGTTTTTACTTCTTCACATGATGTGTGCTATTCTTGGAATATCATTTTATTTTGTTTTGTTTGCTATTTTAATAAAATACTTAAGATCTGAAATTCTTAGATGAGAGAGACTCTTCACATAGCTACTTAATTATTTGACTACTCGTTGATCTTCACTTATATCTTTTTGAGTAGTTTGTCATTTACTCTCGTGCTTCTCTTATATCCTATGAGTAAATGGTTGAATGAGTTGAATATCATAAATCTGAAATTATATATGTTTCATATGCTTATCCCATGGGGGTTAATGACTTCACATATAAGTATAGGTGGTAAAATTTATTGAAAGTTAGCAAACACAACATTGGTCACTTGAACAATTCATGAAAGAATATTGAAGGAAGAGAGGTTCCACATATAAATATACTATCTTGGACATCTTCTATGATTGTGAGCCCCATTAATTATTTTCAAACTTGAGCAACTTAGTTGAAGTTGGACAAGGAAGACAACGTAATGAGTTATGTTTGGGTATATTTGTATAGAAGTTATATTGTTATGGATCCTCCAACATGTGGTGCTTGCTTAGGATCTCACCTGTACTAAGCGGGAATACTGCCTGTGCATCCACTTCCTTAAACCCAAAGTTATTCCATATGAGTCCACCATACCTACCTATATGCAGTATTTACCTGCCATTCCAAGTAAATTTGCATGTGCCAAACTCTAAATATTCAAATAATAGTCTGTTTTGTATGCCCAAATCGCTCATGAAGCGACAGGGGGCGGTCAGTATCTTCCATGCTAGGTGGGTTATTCTCACGATGAGTGTTTATTCGCTTGTCATTCATGAGAAAGTGGCTGGTAATTGGGATGCCCAGTCCTATGTTCAAAATCAAAATCAAAATATAATAATGAAACAAAACTCCCCTGGATTGTTGTTGGTATGGAGGGCACCTGAGGATTCGGCTAGCCATGGCTTGTGTTTGTTGGTGGAGGGGGAGTAAAAAAAATTACCTTTCTATGTGGGAACCGCCTATAATGTGTCTAGCATGGAAGATATTGGGAACTCTCGGTCATTACGTTGACAATCAAAGCATACTTCTCAAAGTTATATTCATCTCTGTTTCAAAAGCTTCGAGCTCTGGCACCTCTGCGAAGGGCCTATCTTTTACTTTTATTTTTGATTGAGTCAATTTCTTATTCCAACCTATTCTTTAGTTGGCAAGCATCATGTGATGGGGAAAGATCTAAGCATATATGGCCATTCAAATATATTTGATCATGAATTATTATTGTTGACAATTATCTATATGATAAATAAGTTGGGAGGTGACATATTAAGCCCCTATCTTTCTCTATGTTCGATGGATGCTATTTGTTCTAAAAATATGCTTTGAGTGTCAGCAATCATGGAACACTATATGATAGTTGAGTATGTGGAATTTGCTAAATCAAAGCTCTTACATAGACCCTTCCTGAAAATAAGATGAATTGCAATTTTTTGATGACCGAGAACATAGTTTGTTAGTTTTCAAGAAAGTTTATGGTCTATGCTTTAACATGTGAATAACTTGTTACTTGATCATGAGAAGTTTTATGAGATGAGCTACTGTTTATGATATATATTGATGCTAGAAAAAGTGTTTGGAACTATCATAGATCAAACTTATGCACTATGCTTGCATTCACACTTCATAAATTATTTCTTTTATCATTTACCTACTCGAGGACGAGCAGGAATTAAGCTTGGGGATGCTGATACATCTCCAACGTATCTATAATTTATGAAGTATTCATGCCATGTTTACAACAATTTTATATAGTTTTGGTATGATAAGATTAGAACTAACACGGACTGACGCTGTTTTCAACAGAACTACCATGGTGTCGTTTTTTGTGCAGAAATAAAAGTTCTCGGAATGGGCTGAAAATTTATGGTGATTTTTTCTGGACCAAAAGAGACCCCCGAAGCACCAGAGCTGGGCCAGGAAGTGGACAAGGAGGCCACAAGCCTCCTAGCCGCGCCCTACCCCCTAGGGCACTAGCTCCGGGCTTATGGGCCCCTCGGGCACCCCCTTGACGTGAGACCGACGCCAAAAATTCTTATAAATAACCAAACCTCCGAAAAGAACCCTAGATGAGAAGTTCCACTATCGCAAGCCTCTATAGCCACGAAAAACCAATCGGGACGCTGTTCCGGCACCCTGTCGGAGGGGGAAACCATCACCGGAGGCCATCTTCATCATCCCGGCGGTCTCCATGATGTGGAGGGAGTAGTTCACCATCGGGGCTGAGGGTATGTACCAGTAGCTATGTGTTTGATCCCTCTCTCTCTCATGTTCTTGATTTGGCACGATCTTGATGTACCGCGAGCTTTGTTAATATATTTGGATCTTATGGTGTTCTTCCCCTCTACCTTCTTGTGATGAATTGAGTCTTGCTCTTTGAGGTTTCGTTATGTTGGATTGAGTATTGGATTTGAGAACACTTGATGTATGTCTTGCGATGGGATATCTGTGGTGACAATGGGATGTTCTATTGATTTACTTGATGTATGTTTTGGCACTCAACTCGCGGATTCCTGAGGTGACATTGGGGTAATCTATGCATAGGGGCTGATGCACATTTTCATCCTATGTTCTCCGATAAAAACTTTAGAGTGATTCTTTGTTTCACATTGAGGGATTGTTATATGATCCAATTATGTTATCATTGTTGAGAGACTTTGCACTAGTGAAAGTATGAACCCTAGGCATTGTTTCCAAGCATTGCAATACCATTTTTGCTCACTTTTGTTACTAGTTACCTTGCTGTTTTTATATTTTCAGATTAAAAAACCTATATCTACTATCCACATTACACTTGTATCACCATCTCTTCGCCGAACTAGTGCACCTATACAATTTACCATTGTATTGGGTGTGTTGGGGACACAAGAGACTCTTTGTTATTTGGTTGCAGGGTTGTCTGAGAGAGACCATCTTCATCCTACGCCTCCCATGGATTGATAAACCTTAGGTCATCCACTTGAAGGAAAATTGCTACTGTCCTACAAAACTCTGCGCTTGGAGGCCCAACACGAGTCTACAAGAAGAAAGGTTGCGTAGTAGACATCAGTTCCCAAACAGAAAGTAAAGTTTATTTCCTTTCCACCATTCTTACACAATCCATGGCTAGCCGTATCCACGGGTGCCTTCCATACCAACACTTTCCAAGGAATTTATTATCATAGTATTTTTTTCATTTCGGGACTGGGCATCCCTATTACCTGCCACACTCTCGTGCGATGACAAGTGAATAAACACTCATTGTGAGAATAAAATACCTAGCATGGAAAATATTGACACCCCCTACCGCTTCATGAGCGGTACGGGCACACAAAGCGAAAATTCATTTTGAAAATTAGAGTTGGCACATACAAATTTACTTGTAACGACAATGAAATACCGCATATAGGTAGGTATGGTGGAATCATTTGGCACAACTTTGGGTTTAAGGAGTTGGATGCACAAGCAGTATTCCCGCTTAGTACAAGTGAAGGCTAGCAAATAGATTGAGAAGCGACCAACCAAAAAACAAAAATGGTCATAAACGCGCATTGAACATAATTAACACTGAATAATGCACCACAAGTAGGATGTAATTTCATTGCATAACTATTGACTTTACGTGAAGGAAATATGCCCTAGAGGCAATAATAAAGTTGTTATTTTATATTTCCTTATTCATGATAAAGGTTTATTATTCATGCTAGAATTGTATTGATCAGAAACTTAAATACATGTGTGAATACATAAACAAATACCGTGTCCCTAGTAAGCCTCTACTAGATTAGCTCGTTGATCAAAGATGGTTAAGGTTTCCTAACCATAGACATGTGTTGTCATTTGATAATGGGATCACATCATTAGGAGAATGATGTGATGGACAAGACCCATCCGTTAGCTTAGCATATTGATCGTTCAGTTTATTGCTATTGCTTTCTTGATGACAAATACATATTCCTTCGACTATGAGATTATGCAACTCCCGGATACCGGAGGAATACCTTGTGTGCTATCAAACATCACAACATAACTAGGTGATCATAAAGATGCTCTACAGGTATCTCCGAAGGTGTTTGTTGAGTTGGCATTGATCGAGATTAGGATTTGTCACTCCGAGTATCGGAGAGGTATCTCTGGGCCCTCTCGGTAATACACATCATAAGAAGCCTTGCAAGCAAAGTGACTAAGGAGTTAGTTGCAAGATGATGTATTATAGAACGAGTAAAGAGACTTGCCGGTAATGAGATTGAACTAGGTATGAAGATACCGACGATCGACTCCCGGGCAAGTAACATACCAATGGACAAAGGGAATTACGTATGTTGTCATAAGGTTCGACCGATAAAGATCTTCGTAGAATATGTAGGAGCCAATATGGGCATCCAGGTTCCGCTATTGGTTATTGACCGGAGAGGTGTCTCGGTCATTGATAACCCTCAAGTATAGGGGATTGCAACAGTTTTCGAGGGTAGAGTATTCAACCCAAATTTATTGATTCGACACAAGGGGAGCCAAAGAATATTTGCAAGGTTTAGCAGCTGAGTTGTCAATGCAACCACACCTGGAGATTAATTATCTGCAGCAAAGTAATCAGTAGCAAGGTAGTATGGTAATTTTGATAGTAGTAGCAACATCAATAGTAACGGTAACAGTAATAGCAATGATTTTGTAGCAAGTGCAAGGATAACAATAGCAGTGGTAACTTAGCAAGAACAATATGAGAGAAATTCGTAGGCATTGGATCCGTGAATTCGTTGGATGATATTCATCATATAACAGTCATAACCTAGGGCGATACGGCACTAGCTCCAGTTCATAAATATAATGTAGGCATGTATTCCGTAAATAGTCATACGTGCTTATGGAAAGAACTTGCATGACATCTTTTGTCCTACCCTCCCGTGGCAGCGGGGTCCATAAGGAAACTAAGGGATATTAAGGCCTCCTTTTAATAGAGAACCGGAACAAAGCATTAACACATAGTGAATACATGAACTCCTCAAACTACGGTCATCACCGGGAAGTGTCCCGACTTCTGTCACTCCGGGCTTGCCGGATCATAACACGTAGTAGGTGACTATAACTTGCAAGATCGGATCTAGAACATAGATATAAAGGTGATAACATAAACAGTTCAGATCTGAAATCATGGCACCCGGGCCCAAAGTGACAAGCATTAAGCATGGCAAAGTCATAGCAACATCAATCTCAGAACATAATGGATACTAGGAATCAAGCCCTAACAAAACTAACTCGATTACATGATGAATCTCATCCAACTCCTCACCGACCAGCGAGCCTACGAAGGAATTACTCACTCCCGGTGGGGAGCATCATGGAATTGGCGATGGAGAAGGGTTGGTGATGACGAAGATCGAAGATCCCCCTCTCCGGAGCCCCAAACGGACTCCAGATCTGGCCTCCTGATGAAGAACAGGAGGTGGCGGCGGCTCCGTCTCATGAAACGCGATAATTATTTCTCCCTGATTTTTCTCTCCGAAAATTTGACTTTATAGCATCAGGGTTGGAGTCTGCGGGGCCATCAGGTGGGGACAACCCACCTGGGCGCGCCTGGAGGGGGGCGCCCTGGTGGGTTGTGCCCACCCAGGTGCCCTCCTCCTGTGGTTCTTGGCTCCAGAAATTCTCTTTTATTATATAAAAAATCCTCACGAAGTTTCGTTCCAATCCGAGAACTTTTATTTCTGCACAAAAACAACACCATGGTAGTTCTACTGAAAACAGTGTCAGTCCGGGTTAGTTTCATTCAAATCGTGCAACTTAGAGTCCAAAACAAGAGGAAAAGCATTAGGAAAAGTAGATACGACGGAGACGTATCAACTCCCCCAAGCTTAAACCTTTGCTTGTCCTCAAGCAATTCAGTTGATAAACTGAAAGTGAAAAAGAAAAACTTTTATGAACTCTTTTGCTCTTGTTTACATAAATAAGCTTAAGTAGCACCCAGGTTTTCAGCAAAGATTATAACTAACCATGTCGACAATAACTCTTAAAAATTATATTAACTCATAACAATGGCATAATCAACTAGCGAGCATTAATAAGATATCTCAAACAACAACACTTTGTCAAAGCAACCATGATATAATATGACAATAGTGGTATCTCGCTTGCCCTTTCTGAGACCGCAAAACATAAATGCAGAGCACCTCCAAAGTCCGAGCAGCGACTAAACATTGTAATTCATGGTAGAAAAGATCCAGTCATGATACACCCAACATTAGCTACACACAATGCATGAGGATGACAATAGTGCTCTCAGGTTCTGGCGCTTATTTGAGAAGGTGATGACACAACATAAAAGTAAATAGATAGTCCCTTCGCAGAGGGAAGCAGTGATTTGCAGAGGTGCCAGAGCTCAAGTTTTAAAACAGAGGTAAATGAAATTTTGAGAAATGCACCCTTCTTATTTACTTCGCGACCATTAGTTATCGGTATCTTCCATGCTAAACACATTAGTGGCGGTTCCCAAGCGATAAAAGTAAAGGTTTACTCCCCCTCCACCAACAATCACACTCCACGGCTTGTCTGAAAAAACGGGTGCCATCCATACCAACAACATTCCTGGGGGAGTTTTGTTTAAGTATTTATAATTTGAATTCGGGACTGGGAATCCCTATTACCGCCCCTCTCGTGCAAGGACGAGTGAATAAACACTTATCATGAGAATAACCCGCTTAGCATGGAAGATACTGACTACCTCCTGTCGCTCTATGAACAATCCAGGCACACAAAAAAG
The DNA here is from genome assembly GCA_011799875.1 of Thinopyrum elongatum. Classification (NCBI taxonomy): domain Eukaryota; kingdom Viridiplantae; phylum Streptophyta; class Magnoliopsida; order Poales; family Poaceae; genus Thinopyrum; species Thinopyrum elongatum. Next base: position 409,873,800 of record CM022302.1, on the reverse strand, counting down.
GATATTTATTTGAAGTTTTTAGAGGTGGCACATGCAAACTTACTTAGGACGGTAGGGTAATACCGCATATAGGTAGGTATGATGGACTCATCTGGAATAACTTGGGTTTCAGGGTTTTGATGCACAAGCAGAATTCCCACTTAGTACAGGCAAAGGCTAGCAATTAGGTTGAGAAGCGGCCAGCTAGAGAGCGAAAACGGTCATGAACATGCATTATGCATAAGTAACATTGGGTACTAGCATAAGTAGGATATGAACACCATGAACATAAATATCATAGAGGCTATGTTGGTTTTGATTCAACTACATGCATGAACATGTGCCAAGTCAAGCCACTCGAACATTCAGAGGAGGATACCATATCATCATACTACATCACAATTATTTTAACGCAATGTTGACATCCAAGATAAAACATTATCCACTCCTAGTTACTTAAGCATGGCATGAGAAACCATAATCTCTAAGGGTCATTGCAAACATGTTTGCTCATAATGAGCTGAATCATGGATACTAGGTTAAACATATTTACAAAAACAGAACAAGTTGAGTTCATACCCGTTTCTCTCTGCCACAGCCAGTTCATCAAATATCGTCATTATTGCCTTTCACTTGCACGACCGAACAATATGAAAATAATAATAGTGCAAGAGTGCCGTCGACTAAGCTGGAATCTGCAAACATTTTATTCAAAAAGAGGAAAACAAGGTAATATGGGCTCTCTGTTAGATCAACAATAATGCATATGAGAGCCACTCAACATTTTCATCGTGGTCTTCTCCTCGGTATGACTCAATAAGAAGAAATTCAGAGAAACACACTGAAATATTTTTGGAGTTTTTGGTTTTCTGAAAGAAAGCAAATTTAAGAAAGGAAAAAAACAAAAACGAGAAAAACTATTTACACGGAGAGCTCCCAACAAGCAAAAAGAAGAACAAGGAAATCTTTTTGGGTTTTCTTTTTAAATCCTACAGCTAACTACACTAGAAAGAAAAATCAAAAGAAACAGGAAATATTTTTTTGTATTTTCTCAAAGTTTTTCAAACACACAAGAAGAAGGCGAGAAAATAAATCTAGCATGGATAATACAATGAAAAAGTGTGGACACCGACAACTGGAATGAAAAGTGTGAACATGAAAGTAATGTCGGTGGAAATACGTACTCCCCCAAGCTTAGGCTTTTGGCCTAACTTGGTAATCACCACTTGAAGAAGCCATGGGGTCCTATGTTGAAGTGCTGGAGAGCGGGTACCTGAGGGTCCCATTGTTGAGGCTCCTCCTGTGCCGCAGCCAGGTGGTTCCAGTAGGCGACAATGTCCTTAGGCATAATCCTGTATCCGCCCCTGGCAATAGGATCAAACAAAGCAGGTGCAGGCAAAGGAATAACATCACGGGTAATCTCGCTAAAGACCAAATTATATGGAACATCCATAGTGGTGTTCTCGCTATCAATAAATTGGTGGTGTGCCTGACAATCTAAATAAACCTTGGGCAAAGGATCATCATGCTGGCGTATCTGAATGTTAGAGTGACTCGCCAAGCGAGTAGCATAAATACCACCATGTATCTTACCCTTGGATCTGTTAATGTGGAGGCGATGTGCCACAATAGCTCCCAAGCTATAAGTGTTGTCGCCGTAAAGTGCATGACGTAAAATAGCAAAGTCAGGCGCACTGAGTGCACCTACCTTCTCTCTAGCAAGCAAACACTTCGCAATGAATAGAGCAAAATAATGCACAGCAGGAAAGTGTAAGCTAGTGGCGGTGACACCTGACACCCCTCTCTCATCCCCCACTGTCAGAGTACGGTAAAAGCCATCAAACTCCGCGGGCCTAGGCTCTACTAAACCACCATCAGAAGGGAGCAAGCATATGTTACAAAATTCAGTAAGCTGTATCTGATGGGGTTCGGCATATAAGTTAAACTGCACCTCAGGGGGATTATTCCTAACTAGGAAATGAAAACTTTGCACAAAGGAATTTGTGAGGAGATGATACTGTTCACATTCAGCTGCGATGAAGTTGGTGAGGCCGGCATTAGCAGCATATTGTGCAAACTCTTGAAGGATTCCGGCCCCTTCCATGAATGGGTTATGCGGCCATTCGCACGGCCGTACCTCCGCCATTCTCCGGGTGCGGAGATCACTATCAGATGACTCCCCAATCACTCCCTTGGAGTTCTTCTTGGAAGCAAACTTCCTAAAGATACTCATCTTTTTCCTATGAACAAAGCTCTGAAATTTTTAGTTCACAAAATTTTTCTCAACAAACTTCACAAGATTGATAGCAACTACTCATAGGGATGCATAGAGGCCATATCAAGCATTCAAACTACTTAGAAATCTAAGAATTCAACATGCAAGCTCATCTACAGCAGCACCAAGAGTCACTAATTATTCTAAATATAAAGTACTAAAGCAAAAACTAATTGGATCAATGGAGGAGTCACATACCAAGCAACAATCCCCCAAAACAGTTTCGGAAACGGAGCTTCGAGCAAAGAGATCGAAATCCGTGGGTTTGAGAGCAAGAACACGAGAGAGAGAGAGAGCAATGGTGATTTTTTTTCTGGAGGTAGGTGATGATATGGAGTGAAAAGATAAGTGAGGGGGCCCACGTGGGGACCACAACCCACCAGGGGTGCGCCTGGGGGTGCTGGCACACCCAAGTGGGTTGTGCCCACCTGGAGCACCTCCCTCTGATGTTATTTGCACCAAAAATTCTTAAATATTCAGAAAAAAATCGTATTAAATTTTCAGAGCATTCTGAGAACTTCTATTTTTGGGTCATTTTTTATTGCACGGAAAACTCAGAAAAACAGGCAAGGCATGGCATTTTATTTTATTTAACTAATAAAAACAAAAAACAAAACGTAGGGACAGAAGGTAGTGCTCACTGAATTCATCAACTTCATACCTCTCAAAAATGATTTATTAATAAGGTTGATCAAGTCTTATTAACAAACACTTCCGATTAGCATGAAACCAAAGAACTTTCGTAAAACATTAAGTTACCTCAATGGGGATATGGATGTCCTCAACAATAAGCATTTCATATTTCTTTTTAACAGTAGGTAGGGGTAGTTGAAAACTTCCAATAGTGATTGTCGGAGATTTTTCAATAACATTAATACCATTCACTTGGAATTATTTCTCCAGAAAGTGCACCGTATGTTCATTACCATTGATATGAAAAGTGACCTTGCTTTTATTGCAATCAATAATAGCCCCTACAGTATTCAAGAAGGGTCTACCAAGGATAATCGACATGTTGTCGTCCTCGGGCATCTCAAGTATAACAAAGTCAGTTAAGATAGTAACATTAGCAACAACAACGGGCACATCCTCACAAATACCGATAGGTATAGCAGTTGATTTATCAACCATTTGCAAAGATATTTCAGTAGGTGTGAGTTTATTCAAATCAAGTCTTTTATATAAAGATAAAGGCATAACACTAACACTAGCTCCTAAATCATATAAAGCAGTTTTCACATAATTTCTTTTGATGGAGCAAGGTATAGTTGGTATTCCCGGATCTCCAAGTTTTTTAGGTACTCCATCCTTAAAAGTGTAATTAGCAAGCATGGTGGAGATTTCAGCTTCCGGTATTTTTCTCTTATTGGTGATGATGTGTTTCATATACTTTGCATAAGGAGGCATTTTTAAGATATCAGTCAAGCGAGTACGCAAAAAGACTGGCCTCAGCATTTCAGCAAAGCGTTCAAATTCTTCATCATCTTTCTTTTTGGTTGACTTAGGTGGAAAGGGCATAGGTTTTTGAACCCACGGTTCTCTTTCCTTACCGTGTTTTCTAGCAACAAAGTCTCTTTTATCATATCTTTTATTCTTGGGTTGTGGGTTATCAAGATCAACTGCCGGTTCTATCTCAACATCATTATCTGGTTCTTTATTATTTATTTGAGTGTCTTCATGAACCTCATCATTGTCTTTTTCATTATCAGAGGGTGAGTGTACATTACCAGATTGAGTTTCAGCATCAGAGATAGAGACTTCATTATCATTATTAGGAGGTTTTTCAACTTCAGGTTCACTAGAGGCATGCAAAGTCCTATCATTTTTCTTCTTCTTTTTCTTTTTAGAAGGACTAGGTACATCAGTGTCAACTCTTTGAGAGTCTTGTTCAATTCTTTTTGGGTGTCCCTCAGGATAAAGTGGTTCCTGAGTCATTCTACCTCCTCTAGTCATTACTCTAATAGCATGATCATTGATATTATTATTCATTTCATCAAGCAACTCTCTTTGAGATTTAGCAACTTGTTCTAATTGAGTTTGAACCATAGAGGCATGCTTTCCTACACTTCTAACATCATTTGAGATTCTAAATAACAAGTCACTCAAGCGAGCAATCATATCAGAATTGTATTTCAATTGTTTCATAACATTTGCATTGAAGTGATCTTGCTTTCTAATGTAATTATCAAAATCATAAAGGCATTAACTAGGATGTTTATTATAAGGAATATCACCTTCATCGAACTTTAGTAAGGAGTTTACCTCTACCACCTTAGGTGGTGGTGGTGTTTCAAGCCCATGTATTTCTTCGATAGGTGGTAAATTTTTAACATCCTCTACTTTAATACCTTTTTCCTTCATAGATTTCTTTGCCTCTTGCATAGATATAAGATACCCCTCTTCTTCGGAGTAGGTTTGAGTGGTGGTTCGGGAAGAGTCCAATCATCATAATTTTTCAATATGTTATTCAATAATTCTTCAGCTTGTTCAATAGTCCGCTCCCTGAAAACACAACCAGCACAACTATCTAGGAAATCCCTAGAAGCATCGGTTAGTCCATTATAGAAGATATCAAGTATTTCATTTTTCTTAAGAGGATGATTAGGCAAAGCATTAAGCAATTGGAGAAGCCTCCCCCAAGCTTGTGGGAGACTCTCTTCTTCAATTTGCGCAAAGTTAAATATTTCGTGTAAGGCAGCTTGTTTCTTATGAGCAGGAAAATATTTTTCAGAGAAGTAATAAATCATATCCTGGGGACTACGCACACAACCAGGAGCAAGAGTATTGTACCAAGCTTTAGCATCACCCTTTAATGAGAATGGAAATAATTTGAGAATATAATAGTAGCGAATTTTCTCATCATGAGCAAATAGGGTGGCTATGTCATTCAACTTAGTAAGATGTGCCACAATAGTTTCAGTTTCATAACTGTGGAAAGGATCAGATTCAACCAAAGTAATTAACTCTGGGTTGACAGAGAATTCATAATCCTTATCATCAACAAGGATAGGTGAAGTAGCAAACTTAGGATCACATTTCATTCTAGCATTCAAAGTCTTTTCTTTATACTTGCATAATAATTTTTTCAGATCATCTCTATCCTTACAAGCAAGAATGTCTCTAGTTGTCTCCTCATCCATAACATAACCTTCCGGTACCTTTGGCAATTCATATCTAGGAGAACTAGGTCTAATAGGTGTTTCAAGATTTTCAGTTTCAAGCTCTTCATCAGTTTCAACAATTTCATCAGTTTCAGCATTCTCAAAAGCTTTAGTTCTAGCAAGTTGTTCATCAAGAAATTCACCTAGTGGAACATTATCATCAAGCAAGGTACTAGCATCATCATGAGTAGCATTCATAGCAGAAGTAACATCATCAATAACTTGCGACATATCAGAATTGATAGCATGTGGTGGTGTTGCCAAGTCTACTTATAACAGAAGGTGAATCTAAAGCGGAGCTGGATGGCAGTTCCTTACCTCCCCTCGTCTTAGAGGGAAAAATATTAGTCTTAGCATCCTTCAGATTCTTCATAGTGATAATTTGATAATAATCCCAAGTGACTCAGCAAATATAGCTATGCTCCCCGGCAACGGTGCTAGAAAAAGGTCTTGATAACCCACAAGTATAGGGGATCGCAACAGTTTTCGAGGGTAGAGTATTCAACCCAAATTTATTGATTCGAAACAAGGGGAGCCAAAGAATATTTGCAAGTATTAGTAGCTGAGTTGTCAATTCAACCACACCTGGAGATTAACTATCTGCAGCAAAGTAATCATTAGCAAGGTAGTATGGTAATTTTGATAGTAGTAGCAACAGCAATAGTAACGGTAACAGTAATAGCAATGATTTTGTAGCAAGTGCAAGGATAACAATAGCAGTGGTAACTTAGCAAGAACAATATGAGAGAAATTCGTAGGCATTGGATCCGTGAATTCGTTGGATGATATTCATCATATAACAGTCATAACCTAGGGCGATACGGCACTAGCTCCAGTTCATAAATATAATGTAGGCATGTATTCCGTAAATAGTCATACGTGCTTATGGAAAGAACTTGCATGACACCTTTTGTCCTACCCTCCCGTGGCAGCGGGGTCCATAAGGAAACTAAGGGATATTAAGGCCTCCTTTTAATAGAGAACCGAAACAAAGCATTAACACATAGTGAATACATGAACTCCTCAAACTACGGTCATCACCGGGAAGTGTCCCGACTTCTGTCACTCCGGGGTTGCCGGATCATAACACGCAGTAGGTGACTATAACTTGCAAGATCGGATCTAGAACATAGGTATAAAGGTGATAACATAAACGGTTCAGATCTGAAATCATGGCACCCGGGCCCAAAGTGACAAGCATTAAGCATGGCAAAGTCATAGCAACATCAATCTCAGAACATAATGGATACTAGGGATCAAGCCCTAACAAAACTAACTCAATTACATGATGAATTTCATCCAACTCCTCACCGACCAGCGAGCCTACGAAGGAATTACTCATTCCCGGTGGGGAGCATCATGGAATTGGCGATGGAGAAGGCTTGGTGATGACGAAGATCGAAGATTCCCCTCTCCGGAGCCCCAAACGGACTCCAGATCTGGCCTCTCGATGAAGAACAGGAGGTGGCGGCGGCTCCGTATTGTGAAACACGATAATTCTTTCTCCCTGATTTTTTTCTCCGAAAATATGACTTTATAGCATCAGGGTTGGAGTCTGCGGGGCCACCAGGTGGGGACAACCCACCTGGGCGTGCCTGGAGGGGGGGGTGCCCTGGTGGGTTGTGCCCACCCAGGTGCCCCCCTCCTGTGGTTCTTGGCTCCAGAAATTCTCTTTTATTATATAAAAAATCCTCGCGAAGTTTCGTTCCAATCTGAGAACGTTTATTTCTGCACAAAAATAACACCATGGTAGTTTTGCTGAAAACAGCGTCAGTCCGGGTTAGTTTCATTCAAATAGTGCAAATTAGAGTCCAAAACAAGAGGAAAAGCATTAGGAAAAGTAGATACGATGGAGATGTACCAGTCATGTCTACATAGTTCTCGAACCCATAGGGTCCGCACGCTTAACGTTCGTTGACGATATAGTGTTATATGAGTTATATGATTTGGTGACCGAATGTTGTTCGGAGTCCCGAATGAGATCACGGACATGATGAGGAGTCATGAAATGGTCGAAAGGTAAAGATTGATATATAGGACGATGATATTCGGACACCGGAAGTGTTTCAGAGTGTACCGGGTAGTCATCGGAATACCGGAGGGGGTACCGGACAACACCGGGAGGGTAATGGGCCTATTGGGCCATTAGAGGGGATCACACCAGCCCACGAGGGGCTGGCGCACCCCCTATGGCTGCCGCCCAAGTGGGGGAAAGGAAAGGGGCGAGATTCGGCCTCCCCCTTCCTTCCCTCTTCCCCCTTTCCTTTCCCCCTCCGACAAATATGGTAAAGGGGGGGGAGGCGCCACTTGGGAAGGAACCCAAGTAGGAGGGGGGCGCCTAGCACAACCACAACAATTGCTTAGTCGTGTGCGGCGCCCCCCTCCACCGTTTACACCCTCGGTCATATTTTCGTAGTGCTTAGGCGAAGCCCTGCGGAGATCACTTCACCATCACCGTCACCATGCCGTCGTGCTGCCGAAACTCATCCACTACCTCGCCGTCTTGCTGGATCAAGAAGGAGGAGGACATCATCGAGCTGAACGTGTGCTGAACGCGGAGGTGCCGTACGTTCGGTACTCGATCGGTTGGAGCGCGAAGAAGTTCGACTACATCAACCGCGTTAACAAATGCTTTCGCTTACGGTCTACGAGGATACATAGACACACTCTCCCCTCTCATTGCTATGCATCTCCATGGATAGATCTTGGATGTGCGTAGATTTTTTTTGTTTTCCATGCAACGTTTCCCAACAGTGGTATCAGAGCCAGGTCTATGCATAGATGATATGCACGGGTAGAACACAAAGAGTTGTGGGCGGTGATAGTCATACTGCTTACCACCAATGTCTTATTTTGATTCGGCGGTATTGTGGGATGAAGCGGCCCGGACCAACCTTACATGTCCACGCACATGAGACCGGTTCCACCGACAGACATGCAACTAGTTTTGCATAAAGGTGGCTGGCGGGTGTCTGTTTCTCCTACTTTAGTTGAATCGAGTTTGACTACGACCGGTCCTTGAAGAAGGTTAAAACAACAAACTTGATGAATCACCGTTGTGGTTTTTGCGTAGGTAAGAATGGTTCTTGCTAGAAGCCCGTAGCAGCCACGTAAAACTTGCAACAACAAAGTAGAGGACGTCTAACTTGTTTTTGCACGGCATGTTGTGATGTGATATGGTCAAGATATGATGTGATATATGTTGATGTATGAGATGATCATGTTTTGTAATATCGACAACCGGCAGGAACCTTAGGGTTGTATCTTTATTGTATGAAATGCGAGCGCCATGTAATTGCTTTACTTTATCGCTATGCGTTTGTTGGGTAACGTTGCATGAAAACAAAAAAAATTCTACGCACACGCAATGATCTATCCATGGAGATGCATAGCAACAAGGGGGAGAGTGTGTCTACGTACCCTCGTAGACCGTAAGCGGAAGCGTTTCACAATGCGGTTGATGTAGTCAAACTTTCTTCACGCTCCAACCGATCTAGTGCCGAACGCACGGCACCTCCGCGTTCTGCACACGTTCAGCTCGGTGATGTCCTCGCCTTCTTGATCCAGCAAGATAGGCGAAGTAGTAGATGAGTTCCGGCAGCACGAGGGTGTGGTCACGGTGATGGTGATGCGATCTCCGCAGGGCTTCGTCTAAGCACTATGAAAATATGACCGAGGGAGTAAACTGTGGACGGTGGCGCCGCACACAGCTAAGACAATGTTGTGTCCCTTGTGTGGCACCCCCTCCCCATATATATAAAGGTGGGAGGGGAGGGGAGGCAGCCAAGCGCGCCCTAGGGCTGGCCACCGGCCCCTAGGGCCCCTGCCTTGCCCTGCGCCCCCACTTGCCATATTTCCCAAAGGGGAAAAGGAAGGAGGAGGAGAGGGAAGGAAAGGGGAGACCTAGTCTCCACTTTCCTTCTCCCCTAGGGCCGGCCAGCTATGGGGGCGCACCAGCCAGTTGTGGGCTGGTGTGTTCCCTCACTTGGCCCATAAGGCCCATAACTTTGCCGAGGGGTGCCCGGAACACCTTCCGGTGACCCGATAAGTACCTGGTACTACCCGAAACACTTCCGGTGTCCAAATACCCTCATCCTATATATCAATCTTTACCTCTCGACCATTTAGAGACTCCTCTTCATGTCCGTGATCTCATCAAGGACTCCGAGCAACATTCGGTCACCAAATCACATAACTCATATAATACTATATCGTCATCGAACGTTAAGCGTGTGGACCCTACGGGTTCGAGAACTATGTAGACATGACCGAGACACCTCTCCGGTCAATAACCAATAGCGGAACCTGGATGCTCATATTGGCTCCTACATATTCTACGAAGATCTTTATCGGTCGAACCGTTATGACAACATACGCAATTCCCTTTGTCCATCGGTATGTTACTTGCCCGAGATTCGATCGTCGGTATCTCTATACCTAGTTCAATCTCGTTACCGGCAAGTCTCTTTACTTGTTCCGTAATACATCATCTCGTGACTAACTCCTTAGTCATTTGCTTGCAAGCTTATGATGTGTATTACCGAGAGGGCCCAGAGATACCTCTCCGATACTCGGAGTGACAAATCCTAATCTCGATCTATGCCAACTCAACAAACACCTTCGGAGATACCTGTAGAGCATCTTTATGATCACCCAGTTACGTTGTGACGTTTGATAGAACACAAGGTATTCCTCCGGTATCCGGGAGTTGCATAATCTCATAGTCGAAGGAATATGTATTTGACATGAAGAAAGCAATAGCAATAAAACTGAACGATCATTATGCTAAGCTAACGGATGGGTCTTGTCCATCACATCATTCTCCTAATGATGTGATCCCGTTATCAAATGACAACACAGGTCCATGGTTAGGAAACCTTAACCATCTTTGATCAACGAGCTAGTGTAGTAAAGGCATACTAGGGACACGGTATTTGTTTATGTATTCACACATGTATTTAAGTTTCCAATCAATAAAATTCTAGCATGAATAATAAACCTTTATCATGAATAAGGAAATATAAAATAACAACTTTATTATTACCTCTAGGGCATATTTCCTTCAGCGTTAGCAATAGTTGGTGAGACGACCCCGACGCAACGATGGAGATCAAGGTGTCGAGCCGGTGACGATGGAGATCATGACGATGCTTTGGAGATGGAGATCAAAAGCACAAGATGATGATGGCCATATCATGTCACATATTTTGATTGCATGTGATGTTTATCCTTTATGCATCTTATTTTGCTTAGAATGGCGGTAGCATTATAAGATGATCCCTTCACTAAATTTCAAGATAAAAGTGTTCTCCCCGAGTATGCACCATTGCGACAGTTCATCGTTTCGAAGCACCTCGTGATGATCGGGTGTCATAGACTCTATGTTCGCATACAACGGGTCTAAGACAGTTTTGCACATGGAGAATACTTGGGTTAAACTTGACGAGCCTAGCATATACAGACATGGTCTCGGAACACTGGACACTGAAAGGTCGAACGTGAGTCATATAGTAGATATGATCAACATAGAGATGTTCACCATTGATGACTACCCCATCTCACGTGATGATCGGACATGGGTTAGTTGATTTGGATCATGTATCACTTAGATAACTTGAGGGATGTTAATTTAAGTGGGAGTTCATTAGTAATTTGATTAACTGAACTTAAATTTATCATGAACTTAGTCTTAATAGTTTTTGCATATCTATGTTGTAGATCAATAACTCGCATTATAGCTCCCCTATTTTTGATATGTTCCTAGAGAAAACTAAGTTGAAAGATGATAGTAGCAATGATGCAGACTGGGTCCGTGATATGAGGATTATCCTCTTTGCTGCACAGAATAATTATGTCCTTGATGCACCGCTAGGTGACAGACCTGTTGCAGGAGCAGATGTAGACGTTATGAACGTTTGGCAAGCTCAATATGATGACTACTTGATAGTTTAGTGCGCCATGCTTTATGGCTTAGAATCAAGGCTCCAAAGACGTTTTGAACGCCATGGAACATATGAGATGTTCCAAGAGCTGAAATTGGTATTTCAGGCTCATGCCTGTGTCGAGAGGTATGAGACCTCTGACAAGTACTTTGCCTACAAGATGGAGGAGAATAGCTCAGGCAGTGAGCATGTGCTCAGATTGTCTGGGTACTACAATCACTTGAATCAAGTGGGAGTTAATCTTCTAGATAAGATAGTGATTGACCGAGTTCTCTAGTCACTATCACCAAGCTACTAGAACTTCATGATGAACTATAATATGCAAGGGATGACAAAAACGATTCCGAGCTCTTCGCGATGCTGAAATCGGCGAAGGTAGAAATTAAGAAAAGAGCATCAAGTGTTGATGGTTAATAAGACCAGTAGTTTCAAGAAAAAGGGCAAGGGAAAGAAAGGGAACTTCAAGAAGAATGGCAAGCAAGTTGTCGCTGCCATGAAGAAGCCCAAAGCTGGACCCAAGCCTGAAACTGAGTGCTTCTACTGCAAAGGAAATGGTCACTGGAAGCGGAACTGCCCCAAATACTTGGCGGATAAGAAGGATGGCAAAGTGAACAAAAGTATATTTGATATACATGTTATTGATGTGTACCTTACTAGTGTTCGTAGTAGCCCCTGGTATTTGATACCGGTTCAGTTGCTAAGATTAGTAACTCGAAATAGGAGTTGCAGAATAAACAGAGACTAGTTAAGTGTGAGGTGGCGATGTGTGTTGGAAGTAATTCCAAGGTTGATACGATCACCATCGCACAGTCCCTCTACCTTCGGGATTAGTGTTGAACCTAAATAAATGTTATTTGGTGTTTGCGTTGAGCATGAATATGATTAGATCATGTTTATTGCAATACGGTTATTCATTTAAGTTAGAGAATAATTGTTGTTCTATTTACATGAATAAAACCTTCTATGGTCATACACCCAATATGAATGGTTTATTGAATCTCGATCGTAGTGATACACATATTCATAATATTGATGCCAAAAGATGCAAAGTTGATGATAATAGTGCCACATACTTGTGGCACTGCCGTTTAGGTCAGACTGGTGTAAAGCGCATGAAGAAACTCCATGTAGATGGACTTTTGAAGTCACTTGATTATGAATCATTTGATACTTGCGAACCATGCCTCATGGGCAAGATGACTAAAACTCCGTTCTCCAGAACAATGGAGCGAGCTAATGACTTATTGGAAATAATACATATCGATGGATGTGGTCTGATGAGTGTTGAAGCACACGGCAGGTATCATTATTTTCTAACCTTCACAGATGATTTGAGTAGGTATGGGTATATCTACTTAATGAAACACAAGTATGAAACATTTGAAAAGTTCAAACAATTTCAGAGTGAAGTGAAGAATCATTGTAACAAGAAAATAAAGTTTCTACGTTCTGATCGCGGAGGCGAATATTTGAGTTACGAGTTTGGCCTTCATTTAAAACAATGTGGAATTGTTTCACAACTCATGCCACCTGGAACACCACAGCGAAATGGTGTGTTCGAATGTCGTAACCGTACTTTATTGGATATGGTGCGATCAATGATGTCTCTTACCGATTTACCACTATCGTTTTGGGGTTATGCATTAGAGACAGCTGCATTCACGTTAAATAGGGCACCGTCTAAATCCGTTGAGACAACACCGTATGAACTGTGGTTTGGCAAGAAACCTAAGCTGTCGTTTCTTAAAGTTTGGGGTTGCGACACTTATGTCAAAAGGCTTCAGCCTGATAAGCTCGAACCCAAATCGGAGAAGTGCGTCTTCATAGGATACCCTAAGGAAACAATTGGGTACACCTTCTACCACAGATCCGAAGGCAAGATCTTTGTTGGCAAGAATGGATCCTTTCTAGAGAAGGAGTTTCTCTCGAAAGAAGTGAGTGGGAGGAAAGTAGAACTTGATGAGGTAATTGTACCATCTCTCGAATTGGAAAGTAGCACATCAGAAAAATTCGTTCCCGTGATGCCTACACCAACTAGAGAGGAAGCTAATGATGATGATCATGAAGCTTTAGATCAAGTTACTACTGAACCTCGTAGGTCGACCAGAGCATGATCCGCACCAGAGTGGTACGGTAATCCTGTTCTGGAAGTCATGTTATTAGACCAAGGCGAACTATGAAGAAGCTATGATGATCCCAGATTCCGATAAATGGCTTGAGGCCATGAAATCTGAGATAGGATCCATGTATGAGAACAAAGTGTGGACTTTGGTGGACTTGCCCGATGATCGGCAAGCCATTGAGAATAAATGGATCTTCAAGAAGAAGACTGACGCTGATGGTAATGTTACTGTCTACAAAGCTTGACTTGTTGCGAAAGGTTTTCGACAAGTTCAAGGAGTTGACTACGATGAGACTTTCTCACCTGTAGCGAAGCTTAAGTCTGTCCGAATCATGTTAGCAATTGCCGCATTTTATGATTATGAAATCTGGCAAATGGACGTCAAAATTGCATTCCTTAATGGATTTCTCAAAGAAGAGTTGTATATGATGCAACCAGAAGGTTTTGTCGATCCTAAAGGTGCTAACAAAGTGTACAAGCTCCAGCGATCCATCTATGGACTGGTGCAAGCATCTCGGAGTTGGAATATATGCTTTGATGAGGTGATCAAACATATGGTTTTATACAGACTTACGGTGAAGCCTGTATTTACAAGAAAGTGAGTGGGAGCTCTGTAGCATTTCTGATATTATATGTGGATGACATATTGTTGATTGGAAATGATATAGAATTTCTGGATAGCATAAAAGGATACTTGAATAAGATTTTTTTCAATGAAAGACCTCGGTGAAGCTGCTTACATATTGGGCATCAAGATCTATAGAGATAGATCAAGATGCTTAATAGGACTTTCACAAAGCACATACCTTGACAAGATTTTGAAGGAGTTCAAAATGGATTAGTCAAAGAAGGAGTTCTTGCCTGTATTGTAAAGTGTGAAGTTGAGTAAGACTCAAAACATGACCATGGCCGAAGATAGAGAGAGAATGAAAGTCATTCCCTATGCCTCAGCCATAGGTTCTATAAAAGTATGCCATGCTGTGTACCAAACCTATTGTGTGCCTTGCCATGAGTCTGGCAACAGGGTACAATAGTGATCCAGGAGCGGACCACTGGACAGCGGTCAAAATTATCCTTAGAGGACTAAGAAAATATTTCTCGATTATGGAGGTGATAAAGAGTTCGTTAGAAAGAGTTACGTCAATGTAAGCTTTAAACACCAATCCGGATGACTCTGAGTCTCAATCTAGATACGTATTGAACATGGGAGCAATTAGCTAGAGTAGCTCCATGCAGGGCATTGTAGACATAGAAATTTGCAAAATGCATATGGGTCTGAATGTGGCAGACCCGTTGACTAAACCTCTCCCACAAGCAAAACATGATCACACCTTAGTACTCTTTGGGTGTTAATCACATGGCGATGTGAACTAGATAATTGACTCTAGTAAACTCTTTGGGTGTTAGTCACATGGCGATGTGAACTATGGGTGATAATCACATGGCAATGTGAACTAGATTATTGACTCTAGTGCAAGTGGGAGACTAAAGGAAATATGCCCTAGAGGCAATAATAAAGTTGTTATTTTATATTTTCTTATTCATGATAAAGGTTTATTATTCATGCTAGAATTGTATTGATCGGAAACTTAAATACATGTGTGAATACATAAACAAATACCGTGTCCCTAGTTAGCCTCTACTAGACTAGCTCATTGATCAAAGATGGTTAAGGTTTCCTAACCATAGACATGTGTTGTCATTTGATAATGGGATCACATCATTAGGAGAATGATGTGATGGACAAGACCCATCCGTTAGCTTAGCATATTGATCGTTCAGTTTATTGCTATTGCTTTCTTGATGACAAATACATATTCCTTCGACTATGAGATTATGCAACTCCCGGATACCGGAGGAATACCTTGTGTGCTATCAAACATCACAACGTAATTGGGTGATCATAAAGATGCTCTACAGGTATCTCCGAAGGTGTTTGTTGAGTTGGCATAGGCCGAGATTAGGATTTGTCACTCCGAGTATCGGAGAGGTATCTCTGGGCCCTCTCGGTAATACACATCATAAGAAGCCTTGCAAGCAAAGTGACTAAGGAGTTAGTTGCAAGATGATGTATTATAGAACGAGTAAAGAGACTTGCCGGTAACGAGATTGAACTAGGTATGAAGATACCGACGATCGAATCTCGGGCAAGTAACATACCGATGGACAAAGGGAATTACGTATGTTGTCATAAGGTTCGACCGATAATGATCTTTGTAGAATATGTAGGAGCCAATATGGGCATCCAGGTTTCGCTATTGATTATTGACCAGTGAGGTGTCTCGGTCATGTCTACATAGTTCTTGAACCCGTAGGGTCCGCACGCTTAACGTTCGTTGACGATATAGTGTTATTTGAGTTATATGATTTGGTGACCGAATGTTGTTCGGAGTCCCGGATGAGATCACGGACATGATGAGGAGTCACGAAATGGTCGAGAGGTAAAGATTGATATATAGGACGATGATATTCGGACACCGGAAGTGTTTCAGAGTGTACTGGGTAGTCATCGGAATACCGAAGGGGGTACCAGACAACCTCGGGAGGGTAATGGGCCTATTGGGCCATTAGAGGGGAGCACACCAGCCCACAAGGGGCTGGCGCACCCCCTATGGCAGCCGCCCAAGTGGGGGAAAGGAAAGGGGGGATTCGGCCTCCCCCTTCCTTCCCTCTTCCCCCTTTCCTTTCCCCCTTCGACAAATATGGTAAAGGGGGGGCGCCACTTGGGAAGGACCCCAAGTAGGAGGGGGCGCCTAGCACAACAACAACAATTGCTTAGCCGTGTGCGGTGCCCCCTCCACCGTTTACACCCTCGGTCATATTTTTGTAGTGCTTAGGCGAAGCCCTGCGGAGATCACTTCACCATCACCGTCACCACGCCGTCGTGCTGCCGGAACTCATCCACTACCTCGCCGTCTTGCTGGATCAAGAAGGCGGAGGACGTCACCGAGCTGAATGTGTGCTAAACGCGGAGGTGCCGTACGTTCGGTACTCGATCGGTTTGAGCGCGAAGAAGTTCGACTACATCAACCGCGTTAACAAACGCTTCCGCTTATAGTCTACGAGGTTACGTAGACACACTCTCCCCTCTCGTTGCTATGCATCTCCATGGATAGATCTTGCGTGTGCGTAATTTTTTTTTTGTTTTCCATTCAACGTTTCCCAACATTACGTGCATGCATAGAGAATCACAAATCTTAACACCAATATTCTTAATAAAGCATAATTACTCACCAACATGACTCACATTTCACTATCTCCATATCGTAAAACTATTGCAAAGAATCAAGTTTATAATATCCAATGATCTTCATGAAAGTTTTTATTATATCCTCCTTGGGTATCTATCACTTTGGGACTAAATTCACATCTCGTGCAAATTACCATTACTATTCTTAACTCTCAAAAAGATTTATGTGAAGCACGAGAGCATAAATATTTCTTAAAAAAAATTCAACTCTCAAAATAATATAAGTGAAGCATGAGAGTTTATTTCTTTAAAATATAACCAACTCTCAAAATAATATAAGTGAAGCATGAGAGTTTATTTGTTTGAAAATTTTCAACTCTAAAAATAATATAAGTGAAGAATGAGAGTTTATTTCTTTAAAATATAACCACCGTCGTGCTCAAAAAGATATAAGTGAAGTACTAGAGCAACTGCCTAGCTCAAAAGATTTAAGTGAAGCACATAGAGTATTCTAGCAAATCATGATATGCGTGTGGCTCCCTCAAACAAGTGTGTACAACAAGGATAATCGTGACAAACTAAAAAGCAAAAAAAAGCAAAGACTCATATAATACAAGACGCTCCAAGCAAAACTCATGATATGTGACGAATAAAAATATAGCTCCAAGTAAAATTACCGATGGTCGTTAGAAGAAAGAGGGGATGCCTTCCGGGGCATCCCCAAGCTTAGTTGCTTGGAGTCCTTGAATATTACCTTGGGGTGCCTCGGGCATCCCCAAGCTTAGGCTCTTACCACTCCTTAATCCTTCATCCATCGTGATCTCACCCAAAACTTGAAAACTTCAATCACACAAAACTTAACAAAAACCTTCGTGAGATCCGTTAGTATAATAAAGCAAATCACCACTTTAGATACTGTTGCAAACCCATTGATATTTTGTTATTGCATTATACCTACTGTATTCTAATTTTACCATGGCTTATACCCCCCGATACAATCTATAGATTCATCAAAATAAGCACACAATGCAACAAAAACAGAATCTGTCAAAAACAGAACAGTTTGTAGTAATCTGAACTTTGACCATACTTCTGTAACTCCAAAATTTCTGAAAATTTAGGAAAAAGTGAGAAATTTGTATATAAATCATGTGTAAAAAATTCAGAATTTTTCGTCCCTCCAGTGATTTTTAATAAATCTGCTATTGGACATAAAAGTTTCTGTTAATGCACAGAATCAAAGCAATTATCACCCAAATCATCCCAAAGGCTTTACTTGGCACAAAAACTAACTAAAACATTAAAACATAATCATAACAGTAGCATAATTGTATATTTATTTAAATACAGAAAAGAAACAAAAATTTAAAGGATAACTATTGGGTTGCCTCCCAACTAGCGCTATTGTTTTATGCCCTAGCTAGGCATAATGCATAGTTTCAAGTGTCGTAGTAAAAGTGAGGGACATCATCCATGCTCATCCCATACTCCCTCCTTTCAGCAGCAAGTTTCCTTTGTGGCAAGAAAAAATCATCAAAAGGGCTAAATATAATTGGATACGGGTCTATAAGATCAAGTTTGGGAGGAGGAGGTTCTTCCCTTGGCCCTTTATATGTGATAACTATCTCTTCATTATAAACTTTCCTTTGATTATGCTCCCTAAGCCTTTTCTTAAGAACAAGTCCTAGTCCATTATTTTGTATAGCAAAGTTATCATTTTGTTTGGAAATTTTATCAATCAAAACAGATGGGGGAACCTTTTTCCTTAGATTTTCATTGTAAGCAGCATAATCTGAAGATTGTAGTCTCCTTATCTCTTCTTGATTAAAAAGGATCTCCTCTATAGGGGGGCAACCCCAATTTATATTGTAATGAGAAAATATTTCATGTGCTTCTTTCATAATATGCCCAAATTCATAAGCTAGAAATATAGTGGTAACATGCTCAACGGAAGGGTCATGAATGTTAGAGAATTCTAGAGGGATCCTTTGTATGGAAGGATGCATGTGAACAAATTGTCTTTTAAGTTCAACTATAAGCAAAGATATTGCATCCGCAAGACTAGAAGTTTTATTAAGGATTGACCCTCCTAGCATAGGTAACGTACTGACACAAGTAAAGAAATCTTGAATAACACCTTTTCCAATAATATTACCGCTACCTACGCGGAGTTTTTTAGTATGCATGATTGTAGTTTCTTTCTCATGAGGATCATCATTAACAAAATCATCAAATTTTTGTTTAGCAACCTCACGAACATTTTCTTTATTT